>OY978222.1:13720167-14320167 GCA_963854785.1 Vaccinium vitis-idaea | reverse complement strand
AGATTCTGGTATTTCATCCACATTAATAGGCTCTTTTCCAGGCCTAGATTTATGTTTGCTAGAATTAGCCACTCCTTTATCCTTTTCAGATAAAGGCACAGGTTCATTCCTAAAATTTTACTATTCTTCCAATTTTCGAAACATAAGTTTCTGGGTTTGAGCCAATTCCTTAAATGTAGCAATCATTTCAGCAAATTGGCTAGATAACACACTTCCTCTGATTTCTGGATTCTTTGGGTCATCAATTTGCACTGTCTTGTTATTCCTAGTGTTCATACGAGAATTTTGGCCAATCCCAATATTTGCATCTTGACCAATACGGGTTTCTGAACCTGTTTGAGGTCCTTCAACCTGTTCATTCTCTCTAGGATTAACATTATTCTCGTCTTCTGGCGTTTGGCCAATTTGAGAATCATCTGTTTGCTTCCTATGTTTTGGAGTCATTCAACACTTTCAGGTGTCCCACTGGGCGTGCCAAAAAATGTGTTTGGTTGTTTTACTTCTTTGCAATGAAAAATAATTGAGTGCGAGCGTGCCAGAGAGAGTTTCAATCTCCTCCCTCAGATTAACTTTGGAAAAACCAAATCTAATCAGGCGATTGTGTTTTTAATGGTTCAATTACTTCAATTAAGAGGATTTTTTCTTTATAAGTGAAGAAATGTAAACCAATATACTTAGGAAATTAAAGAACAACAAAGAAACAAGATACTTCGATTGATAAATCAAAGGTAAACTTACTTCGAAATTGCCTTCAACTCCGAAATACAACGTGATGAGAACTTCGAACAGATGATTGTTACAAGAACAACCGAAATTAATCCTAACTACTTCCTAATCTACTTCGAACTGAGTTCGAAATCCTAAACTACTTGCCAATGAACAAACCAAGCATCATTTTGTTTGATAGCTGTTTGTTGAGGATTTGTCCGGGAGTTTTTACTCCTCAATGTGTTCTATTTATAGACGCTGCTTGTTAGTTGAACTTCCCGCTCAATGAATTTGAACTTGGCTTGCTTCGAACTCCATCTTTCGTAATTTGAATTGGCAGTTTCTTCCCTCCTCCACGTCTGAATTTGAATTCTTGTTAATCTTCTTCCAAAAGCTTCTCATTGAATCTGCACCGTTGCTCGAACTAACCCAAATGATTACATTTAAGGAGATAATTGCCTTTCAAGATGTACTCCACGTGTTATAACTGCCAATTGTCTTGTATCACAAGTTTACACGTGGACTTTATGCACTTAGTGGTTAAAATTATGGCTTCGAAGTTTATTTCCTATATTGATAATTCCTTGTAACTGCCAATAACTGCTTTTCAAATTGAGAAACAATACGACATCGTATTTACTCAATCTTCATTTCAATAATCCAGTGTATTTTCATTGACAGATATTTGCCAACGTTTGGCATCTTTAATTACGTGTCAATTAATTATTGGATTTGTTAATTTCATATGTAAACAGAACCGTACATACATACACAAAAATAAATTAATCCAGATAAAGTCATGGGAAAAAAGTATTAGGAGTAGTAATTATCACCTTTTTCCTTTTAATTTTGTTTTATTAATTTCAATTAGTTTTTGACAACTGGCCCAAATTTGTTTGCTGTTAAATTGAAGGGTGCGTTCTTGCGTGGTTTGAAGCAGACGTGCACGTCAACTAATAAGTCAAAAAGATAGATTTTTTACATTTTTTTCAATTTTATTCAAAAAATTGAGAGGTCTAATCCTATTTTTTTTTACCTTTTTGGATTTCTCTCGGTGAGACGAACCAATAATACAAAAAAAAAATAGATGCAAAACTAACAAATGCAAAATAAAAATAAAAATCAATAAAGACAAAAAATATAAGTCAAAATGACTTATTAGGCCAAAACACTTGACATGTTAGTATCTTGCATTCATAAGAGATTAGGAATAAAAAGGAATATAGTGCATTCCAATGTGCAAAATACAAGTTGTATCATAATGCCTAACGACATCTATATAACAATAAACCAAGGACCTGACTTTTCTGTTGTTCATCTTTTGTCATTACATTCCAACCTTTTATCATTGCATTAATTCAACGGTCGAGATTTGAAAAGAAAAACTCTTTTTTTAAATCTCAACCGTTGAAAATACTTTTGGACTACCAAGATCATATGAACGACTTTTTGCAGTTCAATATTAGATTGCAGGGAAGCCAGAATCTAAACCAAATCCTTTCATAATTGAGAATATTAGCTAGACATCTGTTACACAATGGTGACATCTTTTATACAATAGTCTGTATCATTATCTCCCTTTCCTTTTGGGAACAAAAAGTCTATGTTGTAAAGGACAGGGACCAAAGTGAGAGAACACAAGAAAACCAAGACCGGTCCAAAAATCCAAAGCAGAAGTGGGAGGGCAGAGTAGAATAGCCTGTTCCCCACAGTGTTGAGAGTGGCGCCTTTCTCTAGCAAATCCGCTATGTAGTTTGGGGTAATTATGTCATTGAACATTTCCAAGCCTTGTGGGCAGTTTATGAGGAAGTTGACTTGGTTCACGAACCTAATCGAGAGGGAGTGGCACATGAACGAGAAGAGGAAGAGGAGGAGAACCGTCACGTACTTCAAGGCCACCATGAACTCTCCGTGGGCGCCGTAGATCGTGTCGTTGAGCGGCTTTTTCACGCTGTATGTGCTGCTGATAACGGCGGCTAGGCCCGAGCACAGGAGGATCGATGTCGTGGCCATTAGGGTCGATCCCATGATCGTGTTTCGAAGCGTTTGGACGGCTAAGATGTTCTTCTTGTCATTGTCCTGCATGCATATATGCCCCAACCAAATTAACACTGTAATTGAGAAAGTGACAACAATTTTATAGTTATATACACTAACAATTGTACATGTTCTACTAAAGAAAGTCTTTTGTGTTTGGATGAAAAAAGAGCCATTTGGTTCAACATTGGTCCAGTCACATTAAAGTAGATGTGATTGCAATAATTGGCATGAAATATTAGGGTTTTCAATGGTGCGGTATTAGTAAAATCAAAACCGAAACCAAAACATGTACCTAAAACCAAAACTGTTGGTTTTCTTTTTATGTAGACCATAACCAAAACCAATGTTACTAGTTATGTTCGATTTCACCAAATGAAACCACTGGTCAATAGTTTTAATAAAGTTAAAGATACTAAATATCTAACAACATACTATCAAAAAAGCCAACAAACTAATACACAATATAGTTCTAAGACACTAAATATCATTTATCTAACAACAAAATTACATTAAAAAATGTTGGCCAATTCCAGCTTCCAATTCCAACTCTCAAGTATGAGTCTTCATATCTATCAAATTCAACCAATGTGATACCCTAAGTGATGAGGAGGACTCCTGCTAACTGTTGTTACAGGTGTATATATAAGTGTGTGTATATATATATATATATATAAGGCTATTTAGGTAACTATCTTATGGTGCGGTTGCGGCACGGTTACCATTTACTTATGTAAGGCATGGTTATCATATGAGAACCGGAACTGAATCGGTTTTCGGAATCAAAAACCAAAAGCAAAATCACGGTTAAAAAATGGGTTCATCCTGAATAAAAACGAAAACCAAAATACAGTTAAAAAATATATTAAAAACCGCACTAATCGGTTCGGGTATCAAGTTGGGAAAGATAACCATGCCTATGAAAAATACCAATTAGTAAAAACAATACAAGGAGGAAAGTGACATGAACGAAATGCATCATAACCTATCTAAAAAGCAAGTATATTCAACTTGGTTGAAAGTTGCAACATAGCCAATCATGTACCCATTATCCAACACCAAAAAGTTGGCAAGGTATCAAAAATTATACCACCATTCAAACTTTTCTAAACATAAACAAAAACAAAAGTGACTATAGCTTCGTGAAACTCGCTCTCCGGGTCATTGTTAAGAAGATTTAATAAAAGGATAAAAGTACATAGACAAGGTTTTAAATAGCGGTATTGGGATACGTAATGGTTTCGGTCATACGGTCAAATATCAGCCAATATCAGCCTATATCGGACAGTATATCGGTCAATATCGGTATCGGTCCCTTGAAAAACCGATACATATCAACCGATACGTCGTGTATCGGCCAATATTTAATCCTTGATAGATACGAGATAATTAATAGTAAGACACGGGGGACCAATGCACCCGAAATAAACACCGATAACTCTGAAAGACATCAGCAAATAAAAATAACTGAAGCACACTAAAAAACTGAGTGGGTTCATTTGTGGTTTAGTGATATACACGCAGAAGTCATGATTTCATATTCATAACCGCACAATTACCCATTCAGGTGGCATATAGAATAATACAGTAACCTACTTGCAAACGATTGTGACCAAAAGCCTAGTGCAAATGAACGTGCAAAACTGTCCTGAATCCTCCTTTTTTCCAAAAGAAATTCACACACACACATATATTTATACATATGTTATTATATAGGGAATTGAATTTTATTTTTACTTTTATGTATGTGAATTTATTACGTTTTCCTTTAATGTGCTAGAACAAAATTAATAAAAGAATAACATAATAAATTCACATAAACAAGAACGAACAAGATCACGGATGTGAAAAAGAAGAGTGCAAGTGTCCGGGGAAATATAACAAATTTGGCTAGTTACACCAAGTAGTGAGTATGTGATTCATCTCGAATGTATATATATATTACTTTTGGGTTGATCTTGTCAAGACGAGTGACTAATTTAAAAACAATTAAGGCAAATCTAATGAAATTTTAGAAATATAAAAACAATTAAGGCAAACCACCCATATACTACCCGACATTATACTTATAATCCTGTATTCGGGCATGTCGAGATTTTACTCCCTCAGTCTCAAATTGCTGACCCATACAAAAAGTCGTGCAATTTTGAGATCAAAAAACAAAATACTTTCGTACATAATTTTGAAATTACTATGCACCATATTAAAGAACTCATTAATTACTTTAATTTGGTGCAAAAAAAAATTTCAAAAAATGATAAGCATGAGTACTTTATTTTTTGGTCCAAAAAATGCATGTCTTTTTGTAGGGACAAGCAATTTAGGACGGAGGGAGATTTTACCATAAGTACTTATAATGAAGAGCTAGCCAAGAAGTGATGAACATATGAGTCAAGAGGAAAACTTGATGAACATATGTACTTAGATGCAATTAGAGCTTCTCGACAGAAACAAATCAATTTAGATAGCTTTTACCTTCATCATTGCAGATACCCATAACCTGCGGCCGGTGGCATTGGTTCCAATTATGGTTGCGAGTGGTTGGGTTCGAACCATGTGCCATAACCACACATGGTAGCCCAACATCGCCGCGAACCCTAACGGTACCAGTATAACGTCTAAATAACATTTCTTCCATTCCATCTCTCTCTCTCTCTCTGGTGATAATTGCTTTGTTGTATTCTCTCTACTTCAACGTCCTAATTTGGTGACTCCATAAAATTGAGTATATATAGAGCATGGGAAGAGAATGTATATAGACTTGTTTGAACGCAAAATGCCTGCTTCATGAGACAAAAAGCAAGCTCTCCCACTTTCCTACTAAATTTAGGGAAGCACTAAAGGCCTAATCATATGAAAATATTTCTCTCGAGATATGTGGAGGATTCAACAAAGGGACCCCCTGGTCCCTTATAACCCCCACCCCTGAAATTTGCATAATGCCTATAGCACATCCCAACACTTTACGGCCCGTTTATCTGACGGCAGTGGCGGAGCCAGGATTTTCACTTAAAGGAGGCACCGCAATAGTCTAAATTCATCTTTTGAAAGTTCGGCATGATTGTTTCGTTAGTAGTTCATTAATTAAGTTAGAAACACGCGTAAATTAACAAGGTAAACAATAAGCCTAATACCCAAAATTTTCAACTTCTTTAACATTTTTTGAGTAGGTTACAAATCTTTTGAAAGTTCGGCAAGATTGCTTTGGTAGTAGTCCATTAATTTGGTTGGAAACATGCAAAAATAACGTAAACAAGCATAATACCCAAAATTTCTAATTTCATTAACATTTTTTTAGTAGGACGTGACCCTCCTGGGCCTATGCTGCCTCCGTCGCCATTGGATGGATATAGCATTCGCTGGATAAGAACGGAGAATGGATGAAAGGTAGATATGTTATAAGGAAAAATAGTTAATTAATTATATAAGGAGAGTGATAAACTTATACTTGGTTTGAGTAGTAGTACGATAAGAGTGGAAAATTTTGAGAAATTACTTGGTTGCCCTTATTATCATTACATTGAGAATACAAAATTTGTTTGAGGGGTGATTTTTGGTCATTTTACGCACCCAGATTAGCTAATCCTACAACAAAAGATATAGCTCGATCGTCATCGTAAATTAGGTCCATATTTTTGGTAGTGCATGGCACTTGCAATTCACTGAAAATGATACTATTCACAAAAGTAGTAATCAATGAATGTGGAACTGGAACCGTAGATACACAAAAATAAATTAATCGAGATAAAGTCATGGGAAAAAAGTAGGAGTATTAAGTAGTAGTAATTATCAACGTTTTCCTTTTAATTTTTTTTTATTAATTTCAATTAGCTTTCGACAACTGGCCCGAATTTGTTTGCTGTTAAATTGAAGGGTGCGTTCTTGCGTGGTTTGAAGCAGACGTGAACCTCAACTAATTGATCCGGGGGCCAATGCCACCACCCTTATGAGGAACCCAATTAAAATCGGATCAAAGCTCCATTTAAACTGGCCTAAACGAGTTGATAATACTTACGAGGTTTTGAACATAAAACCGAAAAGTCCCAAGACCACAGCTTAGAAGGGAGTAAACTCATAAGTCCCAAGACTATCCTTCGGATAATAACTTTCGTCAGTTTGTTTTTTTTGGCGATGTAGGTGTCTCGGTCCAGATTTAGCGCACTCAAGATGAATTCTTAAAGCCACTCCGATAGTCATCTCACACGCTTACGTACGCCTCATCTAGCACTCGTGTGCGTAGAGATAGGGCCGGCCTAGGGGTAAGCTCAAGAAGCCACTAGGCTTGGGCAACAACAAAAAAAACAATTGTGAATCCCCACACAAAAAAAAAAAAAAAAAAACTACTTTAAGTTATACTAGTTGCTTTTTTTTATTTTAATTTGCAAAGAATATGAAACATTTCATTGATGACAATAAGGTATTAAAAGAGGGAGATGAGAAGGAAAACCTACAAAAGTTGGTAAGGAGTAACCACAAACACAAATAAACACAAAAGCCAAAAGTTCCCAAGACAATTGAGAGATGAAAAGATCATCATGTTATACTATAATGGTTGAAAATGAAAAAAAAACAAATATGGTTGAAAATGAAATGTAACGCCGCTGATGCATACAAAATTCGGTAGAGAGGATTTAAGCTCTCAAGTATTGTCTTTCGTATTTCTTTCTTTTTTTGAGTCCATACTATAAGCCTTTTTTATTTGTCTCGACGAAAGAAATGAAAAGTAAATTAAAAACAAATGCTCACTAAAAAAGAAATAAGACAAAAGAATGACATCTTTTTTTTCATTGGCAAAAGAAATTTAGGAATATTAATCTTTGAAAGAGATTACAGAGAATAATCGGACCAAGGGAACAACGGCATAAACTGCCCGAGACCCAAAAGACGAGGAAGGTAAGACGCCAACCGAACAATACACCAAAAACACCACCAAAGCCCAGAAAACCAACAAAAAAAAAAAAAAAAAAACTTGCAGAGAGAACTACACCAAATGCAAAGCCGCAAAAACAACACCAAACAAGCACCAGAGCGAAAAAGAGCTTGCACAATATACACTCATTAAAGGTGTGCACGATATGCACCTATTGTATATTCCATATAACTGTGCCACCTCATGGCAATCATAATATTTTTTAGTGTCTCGTAACTTTTATATTAAAAACTTGTAACTTCTAAAAAATATGACCCATATCATTTTCTCTATGATCTATAACATTGTGGTAGCTTCTCATAATTTTAATACAAAGAAATAATCGATTCGTACTATATTTTTAGGGATGTGAATAATACACACTCAAATAGAAGTGTGCAAACCTTCTCCGCTAACAAAATTGACATTTAAAGAAATGGCATCTTTTTTTAGGGGGTGGATTGTGAGTGGGAATGTTTTGGAGATAAGAGGTGGGCAACAACCAGGCAAACATGCACGCCATTCGCGTGTCATGAATCACTCATAAAACAGAATTGAGTTTGGAACCCAACATTTGCCTCTCTTTTTATTGGATATTAATGACGTATCGGGTTAGTCCGGTTGGTTAGCAGATTTGCTCTCCACACAATAATCAGAGTTCGATTCTTAGGATCGGGCCACAAGAAAGTAATTTCTTGAGAATTCCATATTTCTGCTTAAATGACCTGCCTTTAACCCAATTAACCAAACCGGAAAGGAGATTAGTCCACGTACGCGTAAGTTGACCCGGACATACCCGACCGTCGTAACAATAAAACAGAAAGGATAATTGCCGTTTTCGTCTCCAACTCAATATCCTGAAGTTGCAAATTGCGTAATGCGCTCTTACTCTGCAATAGTGTTATACACGTGTTCCTAACGTGTGGATCGAGTTTCGCAATGGGAGTCTCAGTATCCACTCAACTGGTTTTTTTATTTTTTTTTATTTGAATTAGGAGTGGAGCTCGAAATTATATATGTACTTCTTGTATTGTATTTTCACCTTGCTCGGAGCCGCTTAATTTGTTCAGAATATGTTTTTAAGAGTCTTTGTGAAAAATTAAATCAGTCAAATACCAGTAAAGGCTTGATTAACTCGTTCAAGTTTCAGTTTCTAAATCGAATGGACCTAAATTTTAACGGCTTATTTACCTTTTTGGTCCCCAATGTATTAGCGAGTGGCCAATTTGGTCCTCAATGTACACACTTGTCCAATTTAATCCCTAATGTTTAAAATGTGCATCGATTTGGTCCCCACCCCTAACGCCGTCTAAGTGATCCGTCAAGAGGGAGGGTTTTGTTGGTATTTCACCCCAATTCATGAGACGTTTGGTCCCCACCCCAATTCATCATGCGTTTCCTCTCTCTCTCTCTCTCTCTCTCTCTCTCTCTCTCATCAGAACAGTCTTCCCAAACCCTTTTCCCATTCATAAATGATACGTTTACAACAAGGGGCTCCATCCCAGCTCCAACATGCTGAGGTGGCAGCAAGTGGACCCCACCAACTTAATTGAAAAAAAAAAAAAAAAAAACCAAAACCCAGATCATCTCCTTCACCCCACCCCAGCCCATTCAAGAGATACCGAGAGATGGAGACCGGCGAGCACCCACCACCACCGGCGACGCCGTTCTTCCTTGCCTCCTCTCCGCCGCCGGAGACCCCACCGGTCGTCTATAAATTCCGACGAAAAAATCTAAAACCCATTTTCCTCATCTCTCTAAAAAATACTCCTACAGTCCTACTCTCCATCAATGAACATGTGAGGGTGTGAGATTGGATCAGTGGAATTAAACAAGGGGTTGTTCCTTCAGGTTTAATCTGCTGGATCGAGTTCATGGGAGGGCTGTTACCAAATCATGCCTCCTACCGTTTGGATCGAATTAACCTTAGATGGGATTCCAATCAGGGCCGGCCCAGGCCCAAGGCCCACAAGGCCTGGGCCTAGGGCACCCCAAAAATGACCACTTTTTGGGGCACCCTACCATTTTATACCAATGGGCTTGACTAGAACACTTTTTGGACCAAAATAAAGGAAAAAAATCCATTAGAAGTGACAAAATAGCCCAACATTGTGGCCCAATATTTAAAAAAGGCCCAAAAACTATTGTGGCCCAAAATTTAAAAAAAGACCCAAAGCTAAAACTAATTTAAAAGAAAATCATTTTCTACTTGTTACAGTTTTTATTTCTGGTTTTGTAAAAAATCAAGACAGTTCTAAACGAAATGATTAAGTTTAGTTTATTATTTGCTTAAAGAAAAAGTAATTAGGTAGTAATTTTCTAATCTTCTTGTTAGAGTTTCTAGTGGGTTTGTATTTGAGATTTCTAAATTGACACAAGTTCTTGAGTTTTCCCAAGTAACCAAAAAGTTGATCAAATTTCATTGTTTTTCCAACAAATAAAGTCATAATATTAATTCCAACAAATCAAATTTCTTACTTATTATAAGTAGTTAAATGAGCCATTTTGACCCAAATTTTTTAGAGGAAACTTGAAAAACAACAGATTTGGGTAAAACTAGGGTTTGGCATTTGCATGACAAATGAGTTTTGACCCAAATTTTGTTTAAAAAAAGGCACAAGATCTCTAGATGCTCTACATCGTTGTTAAATTTAGCTTGTATTAATACCTTTTTGACGGGGATATTGTAGTAACAAAGACGTAGAAAGTTTGGTTGAGTAACACGAAAATTTTAGGGCACAATTTTTTTAATTAGGCCTAGGGCACCCAAATACCTTGGGCCGGCCTTGATTCCAATCATGAGGGAAAAACCATGATGTTGAAGATGATAACGGTCTAGATGAATTTTTACCAGGATTTATAAGTTTAGGGGTCCATTTTTTGGGGATTCATGTAATTTTACTGATTGCCCTTTGTTTGTAGAGATCTATTTTTTGCTTTTGGCTGTCCTCTTTCTCTTCATCTTCTTTGATGGTGGGTCGCCGGCGACGGAGAGGAGGCGAGGAAGAGCGGCGTCGCCGATGGTGGTGGGTGCTCGCCGGTCTCCATCTCTCGGTATCTCTCGAATGGGCTGGGGTGGGGTGAAGGAGATGATCTGGGTTTTGGCTTTTTTTTTTTTTTTTTTGCAATTAAGTTGGTGGGGCCCACTTGCTACCACCTCAGCATGTTGGAGCTGGGTTGGAGCCCCTTGTTGTAAACGTATCATTTCTCTTTCCCATTAAACGCTTTTCCCAAAGATTGCCACCCTCTCATCACCATCCTCACATCTACTGTACAACGTAGCGATGTGAAATCCTAACACGGCGACGGCGCCACCGTGGAGGAAAATCGGGTCCGACTTTGACGGCAGAGAAGAGATGGTGGCACTGCCGCTATACGAAGCAAGACGTTGAGGGAGGAAAATTTGTCCGGAATCTTCCCGTAGCACTCGCTGGCGCCTCTCTCTCTCCACCTTCACAACCACTTCGGCCTCAACGGCGAGGTTTACAGAGACTTCTTTTCGACGGCTACTTCGATTGTTTCTGGAACAATCGACTGATTTTGGATTTTTCAATTTTTTTTGTGAGAACAATCTACTGGTTTATTTACCAAAAAAAAAAAAAACAATCTACTGATTTGTGAGGTCAATCAACTGGGTTTGGATTTTTTTTTTTTTTTTTTTTGTGGTTTGTGAGAAATGGCACTTTGATTTTGGTAATAATCAAATAATTCCTGTTGTTTGCCCAGAATTAGCTCGACTTTGTGGGGCTTTCATTTGGATTTTGGGGTTTGTTGGAATAGTGACTTCCAATTGAATTCAGATTGGGTTTCGCCAGAAATGTTGTCGAGTAAGATATAACTTTTGAGGCTACAATATTTGCTGGGCAAAGGTGGGTGTGGTGAATTCGTAGTGATGATTTTTTTTTATCTGGGTTTGTCGAGAGAGAGGTGAAATTGAAGAGGTCACATATTGTAGAGAGAAATTTCAAGGGATACCGACTCCATCAAGAGATGCAGAAGTCAACAATGACAAAACTAATCTGGGGGATTGAAATATCATCTTTTGGGGTTGAATTTGGGTTTTCTTTTCTTTCTTTTTTTGGCCATTTTTCGTTGCAGAAATACAAGAAGAAAGATATGACAAATGCTGAGTTCTTGATGAAGCATTTTGGTGAAAAACCAATTAAACTTACCCTCCGGTTTGACGGATTAGATGGACGGGGTTAAGGTTGGGGATTAAATTGACACACATTTTAAATATTGGGGATTAAATTGGACAATTTTATACATTGGGGTCAAATTGGCTACTCGCTAATACATTGGGGACTAAAAAGGTAAATAAGCCAAATTTTAACAAATTTACCAAGCTTTTACCGATTTCTAATTGAGCTGATTTTTTACAGGAGCCCTTACAAAAATATTCTTAACAAATTGAGCGGCTCCGGTCATTAGTATGAAACCCCGAGATAGGTCCCACACAATATGGTGTGAGCAAAGGTGTGAATGAGAGGTTGTGTATGCAAACTTATTGAATTAATTGGGTCAACATTCTCACCTCCGACTCCGAGCCACCGATACATTGTTTGTTTCCTTTCTATTATTCACAAACCACTATGGGGGATTTAGTAAGAAATACAAATACTTGTGTAGCATGAAATACCACACATGATTCTATTACAAATAATTTTTTGAGATTAACTTTTTTACTGATAATCTGCTAAAAAGAGGTTTACATCAAACAAATCTCTGCCGTCCATCCCGAGATCTAACGGCTCAGAGAACGTGCGGATTTTATTTTATATTTTATTTTTGTCTTTAGTCCGAGATGCTTTTAATGAGGAGAGAGAGTGCATTGATCAGGACCATTGGATCTCGAGATGGACGACGGGAATTTGCTCAGTGCAAACTCCCTCTTTGTGGATCATCTATAAAAAAAGTTAATCTCTAATTTTTTGTTCAACACATGTTGTTTGAAAATTATAAATTGAGAGGTATATTCTTATTCCACTCATATAAGGCCATGTGCAAAAGCTAGTGTAAATTAGCTGCCGTGCATCAAAAGACAAGAATTGGAACCTCAGCTAGCACTGTTTTGTATGGAATGAAACCGAAGAAAGCATTAACCTACTTTTTGGAAACCTCTTTATCAAGCACCAAGAAAGTTACCAATCAAAAGCCTACTGATTTTTGCACTCTTTTTTTCTTTTTTATGACAACGCTCTCTTTTTTGTCCTCTTGTACTGTAAATTTACAATATTGTCCTTTCAATCATGAAAGAGTATATAAATATAAAGGTTTATTTTGTAAATTCAAATAATAATAGAACAAAAAAGAAGTCTGATTACAAAAAAAAGAATGTGAAAATCGATTACCTAATCAAAATTAGCGAAAAAGCAGTTGAAAGAGGGTCAAAAGAGAATCATCCTAGCTCTCAGCTTTATTATTTGCGATTGCAGGCGACTTCTGGATAGTGGCGGCCACTATCCGTCATGTTGGAAGAGAAGCTAACCGAAGTGCTGACATGCTCGCTAAGAACTATTTTAATTTAAGTAGTTTTCATTGTGTTACTCTGGCGGAACCTCCTTTGTTTCTGTCTCAACAATTAGCTGATGACTCTAGGGGTTCATTACCCCAAGACTATTTATGTTTAGCTTTTTATAATATCGTCTTTTTCAAAAAAAGAAAGAGAAAAATAAAGAGGGTCAAAAGTATCAAGCAAATCATGAGAGTTGCTTTTTGTTTTTGCAGTCGGATACACATAAGTCCTCTCATGCTTTCTAGTGCTCCTATCATCCCTCTTAACGTAACAAATTAACAAAACAATGACAACCCAAGGTGATTAAATGGCCATGTTCGGTTTAGAGTTATGTTTTAGTTTTGGTTTTGTTGACATCATCATTTCCTCATTTCTCTTTCTATCTCTCTCGACTCATTACACCTGCTTACATTATCAAAACTAAACTAAACTACAAACCAAACACAACCATTATAATTATCATGTCTCTGCACTTGAATAGCTAGCTGATGTGATACAGCCTTTAGGAAGCTGATACTATTTGTTGTTATATATCTAGTGGCGGCTCCAAAAATTTCTACCAGGATGGTCATGTAATTAATTTGAAACTTATCGCCAGCTTGTTCATAATAATAAACAAAAAAGAACTCAAAGATATTAGGTCGTATTGTGGAGACATTTTTTAATGACGGGCGGGTATGGTACACATACGTACCAGTTTGGCAATCTTAGCCGTCCACAACGCGATTCGACGGTCTGAATTTTAGAGAGAGAGAGAGTGGTCGGGTGAGAGGAGAGAAAGGGAATCAATTTGCCGTTCAAAACACGTTTGGTAGGCTCGGATCGGATCGTACATAGTTACCGCTACATGCATGGTACCCACCCGGCACAGAATTTCGTTTCCATATTGTGACACCCATAACCTGTGTGTGTGAGACTCGAGCATTTATTTTTAAGTGGTTAATCATAATTAATGATAATGGGGGCTTAAGGTGTTAGGCCTTGTTACCCATAATGGAAAATCCCATAAAATCAACAAATTCCCCAAAAATATTATGGAAACAAGACCTGGCCATGTTTGTTTGGGGGGATTTGGGGGTGGGATTTGGGGTGGGTTGGAGTAGGCCCCATTTTTCAATGTTTGTTATCTTTTTTTTGCATGGGATATGAAATCCCAACCAAGTTTTTCTCCCCATCCATACGGTATATAGAATCCCATGGGGGGGGGGGGGGGGGGATTTGGATGGGATTTCCCCATTTTAGTGCAAAAAACCGGATATCTTGAGCAATATCCCGTCGAACACAAACACCGGATATGAATTTTTCCCATCCATTGATATCCTGAGCAATATCCCAAGGATTTCATATTTCACCCATATCCCATGGGATTTCATATCCCATGGGATTTCATATCCCATGTGATTTCATATCACATCCATTTATCTCCGGCCAAACAAACGAGGCCTAAGGTGTAATATTGGAAAAGAATAAAACGTGAAATTTCTTTGCATGGAAGGTGTTTCAACCTTTGGGAGTTGTGTGCACGTGAGTGTTGGGTTAGGTGGAGATACGTGGAGGACATGCACCAAGTGGAGTAGATACCCAATGTCTCCTCTACTAGGAAAGGGGAGGGAGGGAAAATCCTGGAAAAAACAAAGGGAATATGGGGGAGGAAAATGAAAAGGACGTTGCTACGGGTACGGACAGAAGTGTCCAGAAAATGTACCGAACATGTTCGGCGATCCACTTTTGGGTCCCACACGAGGGATCCGAATCGTTCATTATTCTTAAAATAAATTGATTGAAACGGTGGGACTTTGGTTCAAGCACTTCTAACCGTCCGATTGAGCTGAAATTTTGTTGGGCCCCTCGGAAAAATGTTTTAAGAATAATTAACTGTTCGGATCACTCGTATGAGACCCAAAAGTGAGTTCCTGAATATGCTTGGTACATTTTCTGGACATATGGGTCGGTACCCCTATGTTTTCCGAAATGAAAAAGGGAAAGTAAAGAGGCAAGGATAAATTGTAGGAGTACCTATTTATTAGTGGTGGAAAAGGAGAAAAAAGGGAAGTAGAGGGAATGATAAAGAAAGGTTAAGCAATTGTACTCCTATATGCGAAAGTATGTAAAATCATTACGGAAGTGGGAGACGGCTTTTCAATAATTGTCTGTTTGTTTACATCAAACTGGTGGCGTGAATCAGTCGATTGCACTATTATTTGGAGGTGCTTGAGGATTCGGATCGTTATACTATACATCATCATTATGGTGACAAATAGGTATACCTTTCTGCAGGGAGAGTCATTGGCTTTGTCCATTTGGCTGCTTTGGCCGGATATTTTTTAAAATTTTAGAAATTGTAGTTCGGTTATGAATTGAATGGGGTCCACCCTCACCCATCGAATATTCAACAATTTGTCATTGAAATTGTTGTTTTGTACTGGAATATTCCTTTCTCCCACGGTCCCGGCTTAAAGTATACTAGCATCAAACCCGTGCTATGCACAGAGCGAATCCAAGTGCACATGCTTAATCAAAATTCAAACCAAACAAAGTTCGACATATTTTAAATTGTCGCAATTCGTAAAGAATTCATGACATCTACTCACAATCCAGTAGAAGTAAACTAAACAAAGGTCTCTGAAACTTAACCCAATATCTAAAACTGTCGTAATGATTCTCAATGCCTTTCTAAAGTTGTCATCACGATGATTCCAATGCTCATTTGTCATTTCTCGATAGTTCTACATGTATAATATTAAAATTTATTAAAATCAAGTCATATTAGACAACATCAGTTTATATTTATCATCATCTGGCAATGAAGGCAGTTGTGTCTATTACCTTTGAATTAGGTACAAACATTCTTCGGACCAATCAACTGTTAACACGTATGTCACCACAGGAGTACATTGTTCATCACGTAGAGGTTTTGTATTCTTTCCTTAGGCGTGTCAATCTATCATTTGCATACACGTGCTTTTTAGGTATGCATACACGTGCTTTTTATGGAACAAATATTGAAGTATTTTTTAATCTTTCCTTATGCGTGTGAAAATGAAAATGATAGATTGCTCCTCAAGATAATTTTTCTGTCAGTATTTATTGCTAAATAGTAATTAGTCAATAATTATTTATATAATAATATGATTGATTCATAAAAAAAAAAAACAAATCTGAAGTTTTATGTGAACAAAATCATTACTTTTCCTTTGTACGAAAGAAAATTTACACTGATTAAACCCAAACCAACTACGCAATCCATCTTTTTTTTTAGACCGTTTCACATTCGGATTATTGTTCTCATGATCCATCTTGTGACGTTAACAAAATTTACACAATGAATCACACTCATGAACCACACGTGGCAGTGTCTTGTGTCCAAATAAAGTTAAGCATCAATTGAGATACGGTTTTTGTTAAAGGATTTTTGTTTTTTACTTTGAACAGATAAGAAAAAAATATTTGACTTTACTCGGATAAAAAAAAATGCATATAACTTTTCCATTTTTTTAATCCATATTTTTGCTTTTTGCATGGATCATCAAATTAAACTTTTATGCCGAATTCATTGTTTTCGGAGAGAGAAAATCTTGTACATTACCTTTGCTGTAAAAATCTGTATGTCTTTCCCTCTACACAATTGATTTTGTTGTAAAAAAAAAATCTGTAGACACCCCGATTTTGAACCCAAGATGCACTCGAGCATTCCCGATGATGAAATAGACCAATCATGCATACCTCGAGGCTAAGAACAAGGCTTGAACTCACCGAACCACCCTAAACCATTCTAAACCCTCCTAGAACAACCTTAAACCAACCAAAATGACCAAAATACCCTTCAAACCATCCATAAACCATTTCAAAACAAACTCAAGCCTACATCATCTTCTAGTACATTCAAAACCCTCTTTATTGATATATAATACGTCTCAATCCATTTTGAAATGAGGGAGATATGTCCGTTTTACCAAAATGACTTATTTTCCTGACCTTCTGAGGGTAAAATGGTCACATACTTGAATGTACAAATTATCTTGGGTTCAAACTACTTGGGTTAGAAAGTACACTCGACAAGCTTTCCAACGCTTCAAACCACGCATGAAACGGAGTTCGGTAGCACCCGGGGCGGCCCCGCAAAGTTTTACCTTTTGAGCAACAGCCTTGAGCGCTCAAGCCCATGGCTTTGAGCGCTCAACTCTGATCCAGATCAGTTTTCTGCAGAGCATCTAATCATGATATTCTACTGCAAGAGGAGCGTCTACCTATGTTTTCTACTGCCTAAATACACTTCCTAGACCCTTGAACATCTCCTCAATCACCCCCCAAACCCAATTCAAAAATTAAACCCATTTCCCTCCCATTTCTCTCTCTATATAAACCCTCTTTGGCTGATCTCTTACACTCTCACACCCTTCATCAGCCCTCTCCACTCTCTCTCATCACTTCAATCACGTTTTAGTCTTTCTCTCCTCCATAGCCACCACCCTCCATCATCTTCAACCTCCAAAACACCCAAAAATCTCATCTTTAAGGCCTACAACACATGGGTCTTTGAGAAACCAACTTCAACAGCCCCTCTCTCACTCTAACAAGCCATTTACAGCTCATACACTCCATCAATTTCGTCCAAACCTAGCTCTTCCATCAAAACCCACCTCATCCAAGCCAAAATCACCATTTTAAGCTCAAATCCTCTATCATCCACTCAATCAATCACTCAATCAACCCTACACTTACACTCCTCTGACCAAAATACTTCATCTATAGCCCATAAACACAGCCACTACCCATCCATTCATCAAACCACAAGTTCAAGCCTTGATCATAGCCGAAAAGGTAGAAAATCATGTGAAAATCACTATTTTGGTCTTGCTGAGGGAGACCAGTGGGCTCATTCAAGTTCCTCATACTTGAAATGAGCCTACAAGTTCTGAAAAGTATCATAAAATAGCATAATTTGGCGATCTGGGAAGGGCTTGAGCTCTCAAGGCCTTCACCTTGAGCGCTCAAACCCCAACAGATAGGCAATCACAGTGTTTCAGCCATAAATTTTTACTCCAAACTCCGTTTTCAACGTATTATATATCAAAACGTAGATAATTTGAAGGGCTACAACTTTGTAGTTTTGTGTTTTTCTCATTTCTATATCAAAACCCTCCAAAACATGCAAATAGTGTCGGAAAGATAAATAATTTTGTTCAAAATGGTGTTTTAAGTTCTATTTTTCTCCTTCATTGTCATTTTCCTTGTTTATATCATTCTGTAATCGCATTGTACACTTCACACAAGCATCCACCATCACTTAGTTTGTGTTTTAATATTCATTTACGTGTTTGTCATTCCTGTATCCCCCATTTCGTGTTTAAAATCAAATTTCAAACATTTCCAAAATCCCACAAAATGTTGAGTAGAGACCGGTTCACGGACCGGGCGAGAGGGGTGCCGTAAAACCCTTCCCCTCTCGTAACCAAACCCCCGAATCCGAGAAATCTTTGGTTCCGCCATGATCAGTGAAATCTTTTTCAAATGGGCAAACAAGTCATGTTTATTTTTGATCGGTTTCTCGGGTTCGGACCTCAAATCCGGGTGGCGACTCTAACAATCACAATCTTTTCGAACAATCTCGGTGGGCCGTCCACAAAATGTCAACCAACAGAAAGCTTATTGACCAACAAATAAAAGTAGAGAAAAGAAGATAAGATAGTGGTATAGCAAAATGACAACAGTGATAAAAATACAAATCTGATGTTTTATGTGAACAAAATCATTCCTTTTTCCTTTGTACGAAAGAAAATTTGCACTGATTAAACCCAAACCAACTACGCAATCCATCTTTTTTTGGGACCGTTTCACATTCGGATTATTGTTCTCATGATCCACCTTGTGACGTTAACAAAATTTACATAATGAATCACACTCATGAACCACACTTGGTAGTGTCTTATGTCCAAATAAAGTTAAGCATCAATTGAGATACGGTTTTTGTTAAAGGATTTTTGTTTTTTACTTTGAACAGATAAGAAAAAAAAATCTGACTTTGAACAGATAAGATAGTGGTATAGCAAGAAGATAAGAGGGAGAGAGATAGCTGGGAGAAATATTAGATTGTAAATCACCAACTCATGTAAAAAAGCTTAAAATGTTAGAAAGATAGATAACTTTATCATTTATATCTTCAACAGAAAAAGAGCAGAGAGAGATATATACCTGATCTTACCTTCGCCGGGACTGCCTATCGTTCAACTTTGGCAAAGCTGCTGAAGGGGAGGATTACGGATGGTACTGATACGTAACTCAATTCTCCTTCACTAATGGGGATATAGTTGATGCAAAGCTAGACAATTATTTCGGCAAGTTTTTTGAACAATTTCCTTATTACTCTCCTCATTTTCGGACTTTCTATTATTCTTCTATGAAATTAGGTAGGCAAATTTCGTAAACAATTTCCTTTTCGGAATTTGTTTTTTAAGGAAGCTTGCTTGAGTTTAAGCACTTACAAAATTAAAAAATATTTTATTACCCCTAATGTTTTTTTCTTCCGAAACTTCCTTACAAAATTAATCATTCCTTTTTTGTTCATGCTAACACGAAGTAGAATCTGAATACTCCAGAGGAAAGTTTATTTCAAAACCCTTAGGAGATAAGGCAAGTTTACAATGTTGGCAATATGACACCTTTTATGTCAATAACATATCTTTAAGACTTTCGGATGCTATTGATCATGATTATGTATGTTAATTGGACCTTTTAAGATGACTGAAGATATTGTGTTACCGTAAGACTATTTTTCCTTTGTCAATGACATGTTTTATTAGGAAAGGAAAAGTACTTGTTTCCTTTCTCAATGAATAAAATCATTCCTTTTGTCGTCAAAAAATATGTACGGCAGCAAAGCTTAACTCGGTAAGGAATTAACTACTACCATTTAGGACTTTGCTAATTGCTGAAAAAGTGCAAAGGATTGGGGGACACGTGGCAAGCTCAGGAAGCTCCATTCACTAAAAGTCATCCTGCAATACTAATATAGATATGGAGAAATCTATTATGATTAAGATCATTTGTGATAGATAAGCAAGAAAATGCATTATGCATTTATCTGTTGCCTTATTTTATTGTATTTGTTCCCTTCGCTTATTTAACGACGCAGTTTTGATGCTTTTCTAGGTCACTCAAATCTGCTGAAAAGAGCTCTGTTTGGACCCCTGAAAACCCATTGCTTTCCCGTTCCCAATCATCTTAGAAATTGTTGAGAAGATCATTAAAAGAGAAGGAGAAGATGAAAAGATAAAAGGAAAGCATTTGTTGTAGACAGGTTGATTCAACTGCCTCTTCCATGTTGAAAACAAATGAACAAATTAATACAGGAAGACAAATCCCCATGCTTAGGTATGCATGGCATTTTCAGCAGATTCAGGAAAAAAAAAAAAAAAAAAAGCTCCATGGGAAACACGAATGAAAAGGAAGTTGCATTTCTTGAATGTGCAGATTCAGATTCCATTCGTGTTCATTCATAAAAGAAGTTGCATTTTTGTTGCGGGATGTTGTGTCCCAAAAATGGAAAACAGGAACGGAAAAGCAGTGAGTTTTCAGGGGTCCAAACAGAGCCCTTTTCAACAGATTTGGGTGACCTAGAAAAACATCAAAACTGTGCATCGTTTTGATAAACAGCAGCTTGCACACAGAACCTCCCCCGCGTCCCTATTCCCTAAAATGGAATCGGGTGGAACTAATTTCTCTTTACGTGAGGAACACGTGAGAGGATCCTAACTCGTGTGACGAGATTCAGTGAATCACCCCATAGCAATTTGAATTTTAGAAATGAAGAAATTACGCAAGTTTGGGTCTAGTTCCTGGATTATTCAGTGTTTCTAGAGCAATGCTCTAGGGGTTATGGGCACCACACATAGGGTTCCAAACCCTCCAAAATTAAAATAGTGGAAATACCAGATCTCACCAAATGGATGAACCAAAACCCTCCAACATTAAATTCCTAAAAATCAATTAATGGGCTGATTTTTAGTAAATGATTTTCTCATTTGCTAAACTCAACTCATTTGATTTTATGAAATTCCCCTAACAAAAAGAAAGGGTCTCTTTCTTGAAGCTTTCAAAAAAAAAAAGCCCTAAGGAGTGCCAAAATAATTTTTTTGGGCTTCCAAACAAATTCGGGCCAAATATTTGTGGGCTTATTATTTATTTTTGTGGGCAAACCCAACAAACTTTAAGATATTATGCTTCAGAAGTTTACCAGTTACCACCACAATGTTGAATAGCCCAAGAAAGGTGCTCTTCCATGTTAGAAATGCTATGTACAAGGAAGCTTCGGACTTGTTCCCGAAGCTATAATATTGTTTACTTTAATACTGCTCTCGATTCTCCGGACTTGTTTAAATCGGAGAATCGAGAGACAGATGAACTTCGGACTTGTTGCAAAGCTAAAATCTCAAGTGATTCCAAGTTTTGTTTTCTTTCCATAAGTCTATAGTATTGTTTGTTTATATTCTAACATGAGTCGTGATTAATATATTTTTATTCTAACTAATTTCTATCAATGGGATTATTATATGCTACTGATATGGAAGGGTGGGAGACTAAGCAACAAGGACTCATTCAAAAGGTCAAAGAAACGTATCAGAGTTAATCCATATATAGGGTTTAATCTTTGTAATTTGTTTCCAAAGATTAATAAAATCTTTTTTACCGTGCAAAAAAAAAGGTCTAAGTTTTACATATGTGATTTCCGAATTTTGAAAAGTATTCCGTGAATAGAAAATCGTGATGGTTTTTGCTTGGTGGTAATTTTGATTGTTAAATAGGGAGAAACAAAAGGAACCGTGACAATTAATAATAGTGAATTACTTACCAAAAAAAAAAATAGTGAATTAGTTGTGGAATTTGCAGATTTTAATTCACCATGACTAGAAAGTACGTCTGGACGTGAAAAAAGAAAAAAAAAAGTAAAAAAATAGACGCACTAATTCAATCTCAAGCGGGTGTTCTTGATAAGTATTTGAGTAAATCACAAAAAGCGAGTTCAAGTTTGGTTGAAGACTTGGTGGAAGAGGTTCATGAAGATTCGAGAAATGAAGAATAAAAGAATTGGGGGAATAGAGAAGAAGAATATTTGGAGAATGAAGAACACGAGAGTGGCCAAGATGGTATGGATGATGAAACTCAAAACGAGGACATGAATTTTGAATGTGGATCGAGAAACATTGATGATCCGTGTAATTTGGACAAAATTTCTCAAAATTTCATGGACTTTATAGCAGAAAGAGGTCCATTGAGGAGGGATGGAGATAATTTTCCCAAAGATAGTGAAGGTTGGCATTTCTCGTCCTTTTCATTATACTATTCCCATTACAGTTGCTATTGGAGAACGAAACTTTTCAAAGTTGAAATTGATTAAGTTTTACCTTCGGTCAACTATTTCTAGTGCTAACCCATCAGTTTTGGAGGCCTGAAATGGATTTATGAGATGAGGCCCTCCATGTATTTTGCATACTAAAATTTTTCAACACATATCTTCATAAAAACTATTATCATTACACAAATTTAAATATAAAGTCATCCAAAAATAAACAATCATTACAATATATATTGAACATGAGGTGGTGGATAAGAATGATTATTTCGACATAATTAGTACTTTTACTACTAAAACTGGAAGAAGATTGATATTTTAGATGACACTTTTAAAATCTTGTAAGATTCGGGTTGTTTTTTTTTTTTTAAATGTTAGAACTGTTGATATTTAAGTGACGAGTTTGAAATCTTTAAATGTTTGGTTATTGTTTTAGGATTATTTCTTATTGATGAATGCTAGTATTTGTTTTTGGAAACGTAATTTACCTACTTAATTACATTTTATTCATTAAGATTTTGAAAAAAGCCTAATTTTGATTTCGCTTTATGCCTCCAAAAAAAATTGGGCCGACCCTGTTTCCACCCTCCACGATGATAATGGTTTCAACTCTAGCTAGAGAGTGTCCAATAAGAAAAAAAAAAAAAAAAACTTTAGTAGAGAGTGATTTACCCACAGTATGCACCACTGGATCAAAAAAAACTTTAGTGGAGTATCAACAATCTTGCCTAAGCCGCAAGATTTCCTGTCTAGGAGGCACAACTCAACTCTCAATCTCACTTTGCGCTGTTCGCTTTAAAATGATACGGCTTATTTCCCTTTTTGGTCACCAAAGTATTAGCAAACCGCTAATTTGGTCTCCAATATAAACATTTAACCAATTTAGTTCGCAATGTTTAAAATGTGTGTCAAGAATGGTCCATGGCCCTAACGACGTCACTTGTTTCCTTCAAAACGGGGGGCATTCTTGGTATTTCACTTCAATTTTTTTAAAGTTTTGAAGATGTTGTCTTACTTTTTAGATTCCTCTTGTCGAGACGAACAAATACTGTATAAAAACGTAATGCAAAACTAACAAATGTGAAAAAATTTGAATAAAGTTAACAAATATAATCCAAGTAGCAACAAATGTGGGAAAAACTGGATCGTGACAACTAAATTATGCATAACAATAGACTTTCGGTAGACTTTTTTTCATGACCTGCATAACAAAACTGAACTCTGAGATTCCAACGGACTTATTCATTGTCGGACTCTAATTGGTCATGATCCAACAAGAAACATATTTTTTTATCTAAAAAAAAAATTGATGACAAAGATTTACATATTAGACACGTGCTTAGTTATTAGCTTAGCAAGACCCTTAGCCTAATAAGCTATTTGAATTACATTTGTTTCAAAAAAAAATTCGCATTTGTTACTTTTGTGTTAATTTTTATGGATTATCTGTTCGTCTTGACGAGAGGAATGTAAAAAGTAAAAAATTATATGTTCATTGAAGTAAACACACGCGAGATGGTGAAATACCAAGCAGGCCCGGCCCTGTGGCTAGGCTGGGAAGGCCCAGGCCTGGGGCCCACCGAAAATGGTTTTTTTTTTAGGGCCCCCAAGTATATATGTTAGTATAGGTATGAGTTTGGTTTGATCCAATATTGTTAGAGTCTTAGAGGCCCATGAAAATCACTTATTCACTTAAGCCCATTTGATTTTTTTTGAGGCCCAACCAACTTCCATATTCCCTCTTTAATTATTTTTTGAGGCCCACAAGGAATACAAGTATTTCAAATTCCCTCTGTGGTCATTTCGGTTAATCCTTTCTCTTATTGTCTCACCAATTCAATCTATCCAAAAGGGCTGGGGTATTTAATGGATTTGAATTCATTTGATTTACGATGTGTGAGATTGTGTGACTTGCTGTATGTATTACACACTTACACATGGCTGATGAAAACTATTTATATTAGCCAAGTGTACACACTTACACACAGACACAAGTACACAACCCCCATTGCTTGCTTTAGTATGTGTTCCCAGTTCCGAACTTTGTTTGAAATTTACATGAGATGTTGCATAGAAAAAAAAAATTATATGAAGGGCCTCAAATTGAGAATAGGGTTGGGGCCTCGAGAAACACAGGGCCGGGCCTGATACCAAGATTGCCCTCTGTTTTGACGAAAACAAGTAATGGCGTTAGGGGCGGGGACCAATTTGACACATTTCAAACATTGGAGACTATTTAGTTAAACATCTAGATTGGAACCAAATGAGCCATTTGCGCTCTGTTGATTTGACAGCATGAACTTCACCTTTCAGAGAAGCTGTTGGTGATTGGCAGATGCTGATCGGCAGATGCTGATCGAGATCGAGAGTGAGAGTTTGTGTTCAATGTAAGAACGAGGAGGAAAGGATTGTTTAAAGCATCTATATTAGTATTGCAGGATGACTTTTAGTGAATGGAGCTTCCTGAGCTTGCCACGTGTCCCCCAATCCTTTGCACTTTTTCAGCAATTAGCAAAGTCCTAAATGGTAGTAGTTAATTCCTTACCGAGTTAAGCTTTGCTGCCGTACATATTTTTTGACAACAAAAGGAATGATTTTATTCATTGAGAAAGGAAACAAATACTTTTCCTTTCCTAATAAAACATGTCATTGACAAAGGAAAAATAGTCTTACGGTAACACAATATCTTCAGTCATCCTAAAAGGTCCAATTAACATCCATAATCATGATCAATAGCATCCGAAAGTCTTAAAGATATGTTATTGACATAAAAGGTGTCATATTGCCAACATTGTAAACTTGCCTTATCTCCTAAGGGTTTTGAAATAAACTTTCCTCTGGAGTATTCAGATTCTACTTCGTGTTAGCATGAACAAAAAAGGAATGATTAATTTTGTAAGGAAGTTTCGGAAGAAAAAAACATTAGGGGTAATAAAATATTTTTTAATTTTGTAAGTGCTTAAACTCAAGCAAGCTTCCTTAAAAAACAAATTCCGAAAAGGAAATTGTTTACGAAATTTGCCTACCTAATTTCATAGAAGAATAATAGAAAGTCCGAAAATGAGGAGAGTAATAAGGAAATTGTTCAAAAAACTTGCCGAAATAATTGTCTAGCTTTGCATCAACTATATCCCATTAGTGAAGGAGAATTGAGTTACGTATCAGTACCATCTGTAATCCTCCCCTTCAGCAGCTTTGCCAAAGTTGAACGATAGGCAGTCCCGGCGAAGGTAAGATCAGGTATATATCTCTCTCTGCTCTTTTTCTGTTGAAGATATAAATGATAAAGTTATCTATCTTTCTAACATTTTAAGCTTTTTTACATGAGTTGGTGATTTACAATCTAATATTTCTCCCAGCTATCTCTCTCCCTCTTATCTTCTTGCTATACCACTATCTTATCTGTTCAAAGTCAGATTTTTTTTCTTATCTGTTCAAAGTAAAAAACAAAAATCCTTTAACAAAAACCGTATCTCAATTGATGCTTAACTTTATTTGGACATAAGACACTACCAAGTGTGGTTCATGAGTGTGATTCATTATGTAAATTTTGTTAATGTCACAAGATGGATCATGAGAACAATAATCCGAATGTGAAACGGTCCCAAAAAAAGATGGATTGCGTAGTTGGTTTGGGTTTAATCAGTGCAAATTTTCTTTCGTACAAAGGAAAAGGAATGATTTTGTTCACATAAAACATCAGATTTGTATTTTTATCACTGTTGTCATTTTGCTATACCACTATCTTATCTTCTTTTCTCTACTTTTATTTGTTGGTCAATAAGCTTTCTGTTGGTTGACATTTTTTTTTACAGCAAAATCAATTGTGTAGAGGGAAAGACATACAGATTTTTACAGCAAAGGTAATGTACAAGATTTTCTCTCTCCGAAAACAATGAATTCGGCATAAAAGTTTAATTTGATGATCCATGCAAAAAGCAAAAATATGGATTAAAAAAATGGAAAAGTTATATGCATTTTTTTTTATCCGAGTAAAGTCAAAAAAAATTTTCTTATCTGTTCAAAGTAAAAAACAAAAATCCTTTAACAAAAACCATATCTCAATTGATGCTTAACTTTATTTGGACACAAGACACTGCCACGTGTGGTTCATGAGTGTGATTCATTGTGTAAATTTTGTTAACGTCACAAGATAGATCATGAGAACAATAATCCGAATGTGAAACGGTCTAAAAAAAAAGATGGATTGCGTAGTTGGTTTGGGTTTAATCAGTGTAAATTTTCTTTCGTACAAAGGAAAAGTAATGATTTTGTTCACATAAAACTTCAGATTTGTTTTTTTTTTTTATGAATCAATCATTATTATATAAATAATTATTGACTAATTACTATTTAGCAATAAATACTGACAGAAAAATTATCTTGAGGAGCAATCTATCATTTTCATTTTCACACGCATAAGGAAAGATTAAAAAATACTTCAATATTTGTTCCATAAAAAGCACGTGTATGCATACCTAAAAAGCACGTGTATGCAAATGATAGATTGACACGCCTAAGGAAAGAATACAAAACCTCTACGTGATGAATAATGTACTCCTGTGGTGACATACGTGTTAACAGTTGATTGGTCCGAAGAATGTTTGTACCTATTCAAAGGTAATAGACACAACTGCCTTCATTGCCAGATGATGATAAATATAAACTGATGTTGTCTAATATGACTTGATTTTAATAAATTTTAATATTATACATGTAGAACTATCGAGGAATGACAAAGGAGCATTGGAATCATCGTGATGACAACTTTAGAAAGGCATTGAGAATCATTATGACAGTTTTAGATATTGGGTTAAGTTTCAGAGACCTTTGTTTAGTTTACTTCTACTGGATTGTGAGTAGATGTCATGAATTCTTTACGAATTGCGACAATTTAAAATATGTCGAACTTTGTTTGGTTTGAATTTTGATTAAGCATGTGCACTTGGATTCGCTCTGTGCATAGCACGGGTTTGATGCTAGTTATTAAATCTTTCAAAAAGACCAGAGGAGATTCCTTGGTATTTTGCTAATACTTCGTAGACAAAAAGGTAAATAACCTGATACAATCAATCAGTTACGGGTGCGGGGTTGGTGTTGTGCGACAGTGCACAGCACTGTGGTGGTCATGGAGCCCACACGTGGTCCCGCTATTTTGATCCGAACTGTTCATTTTGTTCGTCTTGTCGAGTACATAGTCCACGCCAAAATTTAGGTTGATCGGACGTTGGCAATTATGTTTTGGGACTGCATTTTCCATGGAAACGAAATAGTTTAAGAACCCGTTGTAGGTGATTTTTTTCCACAAAACTGTAATTTAAATGGTCACCGATCAAAATCGTTACCGTTGTCCAATGAACCTGTATTTTTACGTGGACTACATACTTGACGAGACGAACAAAATAAACGATTTGGATCAAACAATGAGACTCTGAGTGGGCCCCGTAACCACCGCGCAACACTGTGATTGTGCATTGCGGCACAACACCAACCCCGCTCCCAACACTTCAGTATACCACTTTCGCAGTTTCGCTTAGTCCTCCATTCAAAACCGCAATGGAACATTGTCATGAGTGGTGCGTGTTAGCTAATTTAAGGTTGTTTTTTTGTGAATAAGGTTTGGACCTGGTATGAATTAACTTTATACCTTAGCTCAAATTCATTGCACTTAGGTCAAATGAAACTGTTCGGACAGACCTGTATAACACTGCACCGTAACTGAATTAAGTTTGCAGCTTTTGTTTTACACCGTAACTGAATTAAGTTTGCACCTTGCCACCTTCTATGAGCCAACATTGCTCAAATTCAAATCAAATCGCGTGAATAACAATGACATTTCTTTATTTATTTAAACTTTTTTTATAAGAGAGAGAACTTCCTTTGATCTCATTTTTTTTTTTTTGCTTATGCTTCCAAGTTTCCTATTAGTTGGCGTAAAGCCATAGCACTTCTCAAAAGTTCAACAGGGTTAGGATTGACTCACTAGTCGGGTCAACACCCAAACTGAGTTGACTCAACCAACTTTTTCGGTAAGTAATGTTGATCTTTGACGTTCAGACCAACGAAAAACTACCCGTTTGACTAGTACGAGGTCTACATCTCACTAACCCCCTTCCTCTTTTTTTACAAAAATAAAAATAAAAAAACAGAGGAAAAGGCTCAATATGGAGTATTATATCAAAACCTAACCTGATGCTGCCGGCCGGATAACGAAATCCTCTTTTTTATTTTTGTTTGCCACCACCTACTCACACATATGAAAATCAAGCCATTTCTGAGCAACGAGCACAAAATTCGTGCGGAGTCCATAGACGTGTGCCTAGTACAAATGAAAGGAGGGGAAAAAAATGGGAATTTCAGTTAACTAAATTAGTTGATTTCAACAATTTCTGTTAGTCAAAGAATAAGAATGGTCAATTAACAGAAGGGGAAGTTTGATGCTCTCTCTTCCTAGTTTCTTGTCCATTTTCATTATTCGCGATACCTAAAAAAATTGTTTATTTTTCAAATGTGTAATGTATATATATATTCAATACGGCTATCGTTTAATAGTTCTCGATGACTTCTATTAAACAAAGTTTTCAAAGTTGTAAAGAATATTATAAATTGAAAGATGTAGGCAATTATAAAAATGGCTTGCATGCATGCACGTAAATTGACAAGAAATTCAGGACGGACAGAGTATTTAAAAGTGAATAAGGCCCCGTTCCGCTAAAAAAAGACAGTTTTGTTTTAACTCAAAAACTATCTCATTCCACTAACAAAAAACCACTTAGTTTTTTTGCAAAAGTAAAATCCAAAAAACTAGTTAGTGGAACAAGTTAGTTTTTTTGCAAAACTAAACATACAAAAAACTAGTTTAATGGAACAAGTTAGTTTTTTTGCAAAACTAAAAACCAAAAAACTAGTTAGTGGAACAAGTTAGTTTTTTTTGTAAAACTAAAACATCAAAAAAAAAACACAAAAAAATCAAAAAACTAAAAAAACTAAGTTAGTGGAACACTCCTAAGAGGAGAGAAAATAAAGGAATGCCTCCTGTATACATTTCAGATAGCTCAAGGGAGTGGATGTAATTTACCCACGAATTTTCATATTCTTGCTACCCAAGGCATTTTCCAGTACTTGTGTGAAACCGACAAGAGATTCAGCCGCGCTCGAGTCAAAATACAAGGGCCTGACCGGTTCATGTTTTGAAAGTCAAAGGGCAAAAAATGAGAATAAGCATAAATCGTTGGGCACACGCAACATCTCCCCCCATAGTTTTGGGAGGACAAGAAATCTAGGGACCACTCCCGAAACTAAACACGAAAACCAGTTTGGGCCCTATTCAAACCACTAGAATATCAGAATAAGA
This sequence comes from Vaccinium vitis-idaea, assembly GCA_963854785.1. NCBI lineage: Eukaryota > Viridiplantae > Streptophyta > Magnoliopsida > Ericales > Ericaceae > Vaccinium > Vaccinium vitis-idaea. Next base: position 14,290,295 of record OY978222.1, on the reverse strand, counting down.
ATATTATATTACTGTATAATAGTATCTCTAAAAGAATAAAATTCTTTTAACATAATAGTATCAAATTCCCCTTTGCCTACAAAAGATAACAAAAATAATTCAAAAAATCGGTTTTTTGGATGTCACCTTCGTCTTTATTCACAAAACTTTAAGTTTGGTTAATAATTTTATAGTACTTTTTAGATTCCTCTTGTCGAGGAAAGCCAAGAACCTACAAAAAATCGACCGAAAACTAACAAATGCAAAAAAAAATGAATAAGGACAAAATCAAATAAACCAAAAAATCAGTTTTTTCAATTTACCCAAACCAGGCCTAGATCCTTACACTTTATTTAGGCTGGTTTTTTTTTATTTATTTATGTTCGGCATCATTTTAGCGTGTTCCATAAAATCAATTGAATGATTATGGGAAATCTTATAAAATCGACGTGCTAATTATGGGATATCATATACAGTAAAATCAACATGCTAAAATGGAAATGGAAAATCTCATAAAATCATTCAGTTGATTTTATGCGATTTCCTATAATTTTAGTGCACCAACACCCCATAATAACACTCTATCTAGTACTCCCTCCGTTCCAATTTCATTGCCACTTTTGGGGAATCCAACTTACTAAGAAGTGTGAAAACTTTGTACTGTCTTTTCTGTTTTGCTCTTAAGTCCAGTCGATATTAACGAGACCAATTTTTTGGAGATAAGGATTTTATATGAAACTCAAAACATAATATGCAATATGGATCTTGTTTGATACATATCAATTAGTTTTATTGGGTAAAAATATGTACTTGCCCCTTAAACTATCGAATTTTTTTTACTTCCCCCTTAGACTACTAATTAAACATGCTTGCCCCTTTAATTATCCAGATCTTACTCAATTCATCAAATTCCCAACTTCCATCCATTTGTTGGACGGAAAAGTAGTGACTAAGGGTAATAAAGTTTTTTACCTATCATTCTCTCTCTTCTCCTCTCCATTTGTTCACTCTTGGAACGTGAGACCAAAAAAAAAACAGAGCATAAGTGAAGAATGATGAATGTCATGTATTCCTTTTTTTTTTTTTTTTGCCATAATGAATGTCCTTCCCAGTCAAATTGTTCATAACACTCGAAATTATCAACTTTGTGATGAAACGCATTAATAAATTCTGGGGATTTTGGGATCTAACATCGAGTTCTAATTTCAAACACACACATAGTCACACACCACCACTATATACACATGGTTAGTATTTTTCCGTATTTGAAACTGATTTTGCATTACAATTACTTTCAGTGTTTCAAAAAATCTTTGTTGAGAACAAGTAAATATGTGTACTTTCCGATCTTGGCATCTCTCTTGTTGGTCTCTCTGCTACATTTAATCTCAGTTGCATTATGTTCCAACCGATAAAATTCTCAAAAACTGCGGGGGACCTCTGGAAACTACTGATGCCGACGGTCGAAAATGGACTTCTGATATAGGCTCGTTTGCATCTACAAGTGGAAAAATCATCCACATCAACTGCTCCTACCAAAGCGCTCTCTGTTCCTGATGTCCCTTACATGACTACTAGGGGTGAAAAAAAACCAATGGGACCCGAACCGACCGAAAAACCGAAAATTCGGTTCGGTGTTCGGTTGGTCCAGCCTGGAAAAAAAACCCGAAAAAACCGAACCGAAAAAACCGAAATACATCTTGGTTCGGTTTCGGTTTCCCAGAATTTTTGTCAGACCGAACTGAACCGAACCGAAATACCCCGAAACCACCCCGATTTGGACCGAATTACCCCGAAACCACCCCTATTTGGACCGAAAACCACCCCTATCTCGGTTTCTTGAAATTGACCCCGCAAAAAATAACAAATCACAGCCGTCCATCTCAATTTTAAAGTCGGACCGAAAAAACCGAAAAAACTGAACCACCCCGAACTGATCGGTCCATTGTTTTTTTCGGTCGGGATCGGTTCTTAGGAAAATCACCCCGAATCGATCGGTTTGGTCCCGAACACCCCGAAAATCGAACCGAACTGACCGATTTTCACCCCTAATGACTACTAGGGTTTTCGAATCACAATACACCTACAGTTTCCTTGTAGCTTCCGATCGGAAATTTATCCACTTGTATTACTATCATGCTTCATACTCGGGGCTAAATGTCCGCTTTACCCTCTTTTTCGCGCCAAAAAGGTAGAGTAAGGGTTAGCTGTTAACTTTTCCATTCAACTTTTCCATTCAACAATGGATGGAAAAGTTGGGAATTGGATGAATTAAATATGGTGTGGATAGTTAAAGGGGCCAACATATTCAATTGGTAGTCTAAGGGAGAAGTAAAAAAAAAAATTGATAGTTTAAGGGGGCAAGTACATATTTTACCCTAGTTTTATTATACAAAGTTTTCAAAATCACAAAAACCATTATAAAATAAAAGATAATTGACAAACCAATTGAGATGGGAAAAATACTTTTTAAGGGTAAAACTGGAAAGTAAACCTGTTTTGATGAATGTTTTTATAAATGAGACATATTTTGGAACATCCCAAAATGAAAAAGAGGGACCAAGAATTTGGAACAGAGGGAATAGTATTTTACAAAACCAAGCTAGATATTATCAATCATCATAAAACTACGTACGATTAGACAAAATTATCAACATTCTATAGATGGATGGTTCTCATTTAAAAAAAAAATTAATTCCCAAAGCTTCCACTATTTCTTCATCTATGTTTTTTTTTTGTCTTTAATGATTTTCGAATCAAAATTTTTAGTTATTTTTTTTATATTTTAAATGTATATTGCATACATCTATTTATAATTAAAGTAAAGAATTTGTTAAAATTTTAAAAGATTTATTAAAGATGCAAATTTACGCAACTTTATATAAAACTTTTATCGCAAAAACTTATCTTAAAAACTGTCAACCGAACAAAGCTCACTAAAAGTTTAGATTAGTTTATAACCTTAATACAGAGGTAGCCGGAGGAAAAGATAATACCATGAGCATATAAGGGCATCCTTATCAGGTGCCCTTATCAGGGGCGCAAAAAAAAAAAAAGATTAAATTTAACTTCAAAAACGCATTTTACAAATTTAGCAAGTCACTTTTCAAAAAACTCACAAAATCAAATTCTCTATTCTAACTTTATTATATTAAATTATTTTTTCTTTCTGCTCCTACCCCCAAAGTAATAAAACAAAGTGAACAGTGCATGAACAGTGTGTGAATAGTACCTGGTGAGTGAACAGTGCCGCACCAAATTTGGTGCGGTACTGTAGCAAAGTCAGAAATTTAACAAATTTGATCAACCATTTGGTAAGCCTGATTTTGGATTTTGACTCTATTTTTGTTAAAAAGTTAATTTGTTCATCCACGTAAGGATGCTCTAAGACCACAGTTGTTAAATACTCCTAATTACAGAGTATTATTAAAATAAAACCATCACCATTTTAAAATTATTTTCATGTACTGTATTAGCGTGAGTTTTCCCCAAACCCTAATTTATAGTAGTACCGAGTCTCTCTCTCTCTAAATTCCTCTCTCTCTCTCTGCTCCCTCCAATGGCGACCGAAGCACAAACCCCTCCCCATCTCACGTCACTCCAACTCAAAGACGAAGAACAAGAAGAAGATAACGGAAATGCCTCCCTCAGCAAGAAAGCAGCAAAGAAGGAAGCCGCCAAGCAGCGCAAGCAAGCTGCCGCCGCCGCCTCCGCCACCACCGGACCCTCTCCCGACGCTCTAGACCCCCTGGCGGCCAATTACGGCGAGGTCCCTCTCGAAAATCTCCAATCGAAGGAGGTTACGGGCCGTATTTGGACAGAGGTCGGGGCGCTAACGGAAGCACTGAAGGACCAGACGGTGCTTGTGCGGGGTCGAGCGCAAACGGTCCGTGCCGTCAGTAAGAAGATGGCGTTTCTGGTCGTGAGAGAGAAGGGGTCTACGGTGCAGTGTGTGTTGTCGGTGGCTCCCGATTTGGTCAGTCTTGGGATGGTAAAGTTTGCGAACGGGTTGAGCAGAGAATCCTACGTGGATGTTGAAGGGGTTGTTTCTGTACCCAATAGTCCAATTAAAGGTGCTTCTCAGCAGGTATAAAAAAATTACGCAACAATGTTAATGTTCCAAAGTTGTTCTGCATAGCTTATCGTTTGGGAGCCCTTTTTTTGGGTGGATTTTCAGTTTTATAATGTGAATTGTAAGTTATTATTATTATTATATTCATTATAGATTATGAATCCGTGGAGAGTTTGGATGATATGTGCATATTAGATTTTACAATAGGTTTGTAATTGTATAGGATAGTGTTTGTAAATATAACCATCAAATTGTTTTTTTTTTCCTGATAAAAAAAAAATCATCAAATTGGTTTTTTACCATGTTGCCCTTGGTTACTCATTACTATGGTGGGGGTAATTCCATCAAAGATCGGGTTAATTTCGTCTTTTTGTCCGTAGGGGAAAATGAGAATGCAAAACTCTTCCTGTGGAGATTTTTCAAATTGTCTCTCTATTTTGTGGTTATGAGAATTCATTCTTGCCCCTCGCTGTGGAAAAACAAGAATTCATTAATGCAAGATTTGAAGTCCATTAATGAAGCTCCCAAACGGGCCCTGAGAATTGACACAAGAGACTGCACCTAGTATTTGTGTAGGGCTATACGCACTCTCTTGAAAAGTTTGTTCATACTCTATATGGTTTGCAAATGTAGTATGCTATATTGACTTCGCATTTACAGGTGTAGGTAAACAGAGGTGAAATCTACGGTTCATATTTTGCAGTCAGTGCTGCGAATCATTATGCTGTGGAATGACTTGTGTGTCAGAAAAATTATGAGGTTATGCATGTTCGTTAAAATCTCTAGTGAACTTTAGCGAAGAGCTTTTTTATTTTGTGGTCTATGGTAGCTTTGCTTGGAAAGGAAAAAAAAAGGGAATACAATTGTATGTGCAAGTGTATCATTGATCTTAATTACACTAGTTTAGGATGCTTTCGTAAGGGATTTCCTTAAAAACTTTAGAAAATTGTCATGAACTCATGATGTTAATTGCCATTTGTTAAATATCCATTGAAAATCGTGTATAAATAAATGCATTATCTAAATTACATTCATATACGTGGATGTGTGTATATATGTTTGTATACCCTTGGGAATCCTCTATCAAAGCCCCGATCCCTACTGGTCTTCTTCTTGGGATGCTTACTATTTGGCTCAAGTACAACTCCCAGGGCCGACATATGGAGGAGCTATCTTTTTTACTTTCGTCACTTTGCCTGGAGTGTATTTTTGCAATTTTCGGGTTTTTAAATAAATGCAAATGCTTGTTTGGGAATGATCAACAGTGTTACCTTTGATATACACTAGTTTTGAACAGTTGGGGATTTTAGCAAATTGGAATTGTTGACAATGTTATCTTTATGTTTGTTGGCATATGGCACAACTTTCGGGTTTTTTTCTTTATGATTCGGAAAGTCTGGGAATGACTTGTGAAATTTGTTAGGATATTGACAATAAGTAGTTTAAAGAACCTATTTTGGCATTGCAGGTTGAAATTCAAGTGAGGAAGCTTTACTGCATCAGCAAGGCAGTGCCTACCTTACCTATTAATATTGAAGATGCTGCACGTAGTGAAGTTGAAATTGACAAGGCTTTGCAGGTATATCGGTTTTACAATTTCTTCCACATAATTTATGGAGAGCTTGTAGTTGATGAAGGCAATATATAAGATACGCAATCCTATCGTGCGTGGAGATTGATAACATGCTTTGTGATTGTGATGAACTGTACTCATGTACTTACGGACTTTTAAGCTGTATGGCAATTTTGCTTTTTGATGGTGTAGGCTGGAGAACAGTTTGTTCGGGTCAATCAGGATACCCGTCTAAATTATAGAGTTCTTGACCTGCGCACACCTAGTAATCAAGCGATTTTCCGCATTCAATGCCAAGTTGAAAATGTAAGTTTGCATAATGCGATTTATATTCTTCATATTGCATACATCCCTCCGTCTTCTTCTCATTCTGTTGTAATCTATTGCATGGTTCTTTGGAAAGTTTAAAATGATTGTTGTTAGCAAAGAAGGGTATATGAAGTAAGTCGTCCTTTTGAAGGAGAGAGAAAGAAATTATTGCCAGTGGCTGTTGGATCACTTGGTAAAATAGTGGGGGCAGTCTTAGTTGTACCCCAGGTTTAGAAACAAAATTAGATGAGTGAAGGAAATTAACTTTAATTTCGAAGGAAAATTCCCGTACAATGTGTATCAAATGCATAACTTCTTGTTGAAGAGGATTGTTGAATGCAGTGATTATATTAATAGAGGACACTGAATACTCTCTTGTGCTTCTCATAAGGATGGAAATGCAACATGTATCAGATGCATAAATAGTTGTTGGAGAGTGTTTTTGGAGATGGAGATTAGTTGCATTTGTAGATTATGGACTCTCATGCAGTCCAAAAAGGCTAGCTGAGATATAGCAAAGCATTCTTTTCCTTCGCACCAGTTTTCAACAACTTAATAGTTATTGCTCTTTCTTTAAACATGGTAACACATTTGTTGTTAACAAAGTATCAATTAGCATTGCAGGCTGTTGTTAACAAGGTACTATCAATTAGCATTGTAGGCCTTCAACTATTGTGTTTACTTTCTAATGACTGTGGTAAAACAAACTAGGCAACTAGCCCATTGATTTGTGGATAATGAACCATTTTTAGTTTATATTACTTGAGTGTTACCCTTGGGTTATTACAATTAGCTTTCTGCCACCTTCTTGGAATCTTTAGGAAGCTACTTCTATGTCAAGGTCTAAGATCAATCCGAGAACGTATTATGCAGAGATATTTAAAAATATTTGACCGGAAAGGTTCTTTACACTTGTGTGGCTATATGCTAAGATAGATAACTATTTTATAGAGGTTTTCAACCAGCACTTAAATTAGCTGTCGGTTAGAGGACAATATGCATTCATGTATTATGACAACAACAGCTATTTCAATAGAAAACCTTATCGTTCTATCATCATATTTGTTTGGGTGATGCTATGTTGCGATTAGACATAACCCCCTGCGCTCATTTAGCTGGATAGGTTTTCGAGTAAAGTTTCTCTTCGTAATGGACTTATAACCCATGTAGAGTGGTATGAATAATTCATGTATTAGTTGGTATGGATGGAACAAAAACCATTGGCAATCAATGAGTTTATTAGATCGAATTTAATAAGGTTAAATACATTACCTCCTGGCTCCTGCACATACTCTATCATAAAAATCTAATTCTATTTATATTTGATTGCAAGCCAACGGTATTATTGTTGAGAAAATCATGGTTTAACATACGCCCTAGCCCCATTTGCACAAGGTTGTTGTTTTCTCTTGTGTAGAGACCCAAATAGATATCCTTAACATGAAGAGAGTAGAACTTAATAATCTTTAAGTCTTCTTTTAGATGAATTCGCTAATGAAATCGGCAACTGGGTGTATGTTCCATTCTTAATGCTTTCCTGAATATCTTTTACATTATTAGCAGTCAATTCCTGAAAGCATTTATCATGATATTTTTCATATATAATACCAATCTTGTATGCTAGCCAAATCAACGAACAAGATTGATGAATCTTACTTGGATTATCATCACTAAATCGAAGAAAATTATCACAATATTCTTCACGTATTGGATGTAAACTTTCATTTATCGATTCTTGACTGATAGTCTGTCCATCCTTTCTTTCTTCGTCAATGCCAAGATCTTCTGTAGAGGAGTTATCATCACCAGATGATATAGATACCAATAGAATCTTCACTTTGTTCCTCATCTTGAACAGGAATATAGATATAACCTATTTTGTAAACGTACGCAGGCGGATCCAATGTATAAGATTTCATCTTGAACAGGAACAGGACTTAAATCATCACTTTCTGCTTCATCTGAATAACTTCTTCCAAAGATTTTAATATACCCATTTTCCTGCATACCTGGTATTGGGCAATTCCTATATCTTTTCTGTCTTTCCATAAAGTGTGTTTTCCGATGGCCTACCATCAAAGGTGGATAGCAACAAGAATTAGATACGCTACCATTAAGACCTGTTGAGGATTGACAATACGGTACCATCAAAGTAGATGCCAACTTACCTTCACCAATATCATGAACTGGGCTACGCTCGTGTAATTCAATCTGAATAGGGTTATTAATTACTTGTAGTGGCATGATAATTACATCTGACAAATAAAAATTGTGCCCTATTAGAAGCCAGGCGTGGCTTAAGTGTGTGTAAGTGTTCCATTTTTCTTTATTTACCATATTTTGTTCCCCCTTCTTGGTATATCCATTTATCTTCCTTTACCTATTGAAAAAGCACCAAGATTTAGGTACTTTCCCATCAACGGTAAAGTTGGACCTTTCACTTACATCAGGTAAAAGATTCTGGCCCTTTTCCTGCAAAAAATTCAGTCCCATGGCAATTAGGTAGTCTTTTAATGACCAAAAAAATCCTTTTAAATCTTACAATGCATTTTGGTGAGAAAAATGCATTGTAAGATTCCTAGGACGGTTCTAAGACCTTTTAAGGCATGTGAAAGAAACCAAATAGCCAAGTAGGAACGAGCCAGGTCCGCTTGTTCTTGCCATCCCTTAGAGAGCTTGAAAGTGAAAAGTCGAGTCAAGAAGGTAGTCAGTTCTTTCTTTCCTGTAAAGTATTGCAAGTCCTGCTTTGAGTTCTGAGTTAGTAGTTTCTTCTTTTCTGGACTGTAAATAGTAGGGCAAGGGCGGAGCGGATTGTTCATATCAACAAGTCTATGAGTTCGGGTTACTTAGCGAGTTAGCTTGGGAAAGTTCTGTCTCTTCCTTCTTATCGCCCAGAACTCGAAGCTATGATTGGGATAGCGGACCAAGTTTAAAGTGACTACTGGTTTTTCTGGTTGGATGCTTTCTCACAGCGAACCCTGTCGTAAGCAGAAAGTACTCTTAACGGCTCCAACCCAGGGTCTTGTTTCTGGTCGTGGCTTGCTACTTTCAATAGGAGTTTCCGCAATTGTATCTTTCGAGACTGTAACTGAGATTGAGTTTCGCTTCCTTGCTTCCCTCGACTGAGCTCAGGAACTAGCTCACTTACCGACTTGCTTGAAGGGCAGCTTCTCGTGCAAGTGTCCCGCTTGACTAAGGGAATCAACTAACTTCTCAGTTTCCCCTCTGTAACGAAGGCCTTTTCCATTAGTATTGCGAGGGAGCACCTATATAGAAAAGTCTTGGTCTGTTTCCCAGTAATAGTCTCGTCCAATTGCCTAGTGTAGGCTTAATGCACTTCCCTATCTCGGTCCTCGCTCTCAACGCAAATGGTAGCCACGTAGTCAGGGAGTCAAGCAAACAAGCAAAGAGACTGAACACCTCCTGCTGAATTCTCATTCCGCCTCAGATTCGTGAGAAACTGAATCTCTTGTTTCGTGAGAATCCGTTGGATATTCATTAGTTGGCGAATTCTCTGTTGGAAAATCCGTCGTTGTGGAATTGTCCGTTGGAAAATAATATGTCAGCTAATCAGCTCTCGGCTTCTATTCTCGATCATTTCCTTCCTCATCCACTGCCACATAAAAGGAATGAAGGGGATAAGGTGGCAGGTTATTTCCTGACATCCCAACAAGGACTTCTCTTTCTCCCAATTCACCAGGCTCTGCACAAGAGGGAGCATCAAGACCCGTCCCAATTGCAGCGAGGCCCTAGGATCCCTATCTCTGTCTCTTGTTTCCAGTCAAATAGAAGAAAGCATGTGAGCCAATGAGCCCCCAAGTGTTCCAAACCTTTGAAATAAGTGCTTTACAAGCGAGAAGAAAAGTAAGACTTATGATAACATAAAGGCTTATTGACAAATAAAAAATAGCTGTCGAAATCTGTCTTCAAGGTTATCATAGGCATTAGTTAGACCATTCACAGGGTTTCTTAGATTCTCTGGTTATTCACAGGCAATGTTTGTGTATGCACTGTTTTAGTTTGATTTGTACTAGCCTTCTTCCAAAACAAGGTTATTTCTTTACATCATTATTGCTTTCTCCCTTTTTATTGGTCAGTGTTCTTATTGCGGCTGCTATATACTTGAAGCTGTCGCGGTGTAGGCTATTTTCGTCCAACTTTTGTCTGTATTGTTGTGGTCTTTTTTCCCTCTCTCTGCATGTGACACGTACGTGTTTTGTGCAGTTGTAAACACCAATTCGCATTTGCCCTTTCATTGTTGTTCTACACTTAAGACTTAGTCACTTAGCACATGGTTTGATTACTAGCCTGGTTTGTAATTCTGTTAAACTGTTCTACAGATATTCAGGCTGTTCTTGCTATCTGAAGGCTTTGTGGGGATTCATACCCCAAAGCTGATAGCAGGCTCTAGTGAGGGTGGTTCAGCTGTTTTCAGGCTGGACTACAAAGGGCAACCTGCATGTCTAGCTCAGTCACCTCAGCTTCACAAGCAAATGGCTATTTGTGGTGATTTTGGCCGGGTATTTGAGGTAGGTCCAGTTTTCAGAGCAGAGGACTCCTTTACCCACAGACACCTGTGTGAGTTTACAGGTCTTGATGTTGAGATGGAGATCAAGGAGCACTATTCTGAGGTAATTGAATTGTTGGCTTCTGAGTGTAGGGATCATCAATAAGTAAATGTTATAAGCTGTGTGATATTAAGGTGCCTAGCTTTTACATGCAGGTGATGGATATAGTGGACCGCTTGTTTGTTGCACTGTTTGACAGTTTGAATGAGAGATGCCAGAATGACCTTGAAGACATTGGGAAACAATATCCATTTGAACCTTTGAAGGTCATAATATCATATTTCTTATTGTCTGAACACCATTTATCAATTTGTTGTGCGTATTGATGTTAATATGTACCTGCATGCTTGAAAGTTGATGTAAAAAGTTAGGTGTATTCCTATCAATGTAGGAATACTCCTATGAAGCACGGATTCTTCTATATGGGAGTCATATCCATATCTTATGTAGGTACTCCTCCGATACTCGCGGATGCATAGAAGTATCAACACACACACACACTCTTCCAGTTTTGAAGTATTGAATCCTTTTTGGATACTATTGGTCACATATCCGAATTATGAAATTAAAATTATCGAACTTCATAAATAGTGTTGGAGTAGAATAGTAAAGGAGTACAGAAAATTATTAATTTCTAATACTTTACTTACTTTTTAGAGAGAGGAAGATATATTGATAGGAAAATAGTATCACCTTTTTTATTGCTTTTGAATACTCAAATTGTGTCATACATGTGTTCTCACATTCGTTGGAAGATACATTACAATGAAAATAGGATTTCGACAAGTAACATTTACAACCCTTATGCATACAAAGAACGAGACAGTTCTCTTGTTTCGTTCTTGCAATTATATGTTGTACAATGCTAATATATTAGTATTTAGTGTAATATATGTTTTTAATTCTTATGTCTGTGAGCCGTATCCTATTTTTAAGAGTTTCTTGTAACACTGTATCTGCATCTGTATCGTATCCGTATTTTGTATATCTATCCTTCATAGTTATACTCCTATTTGGTGCTGACTATTGAGACTGATTGGCTACACAGTACCTGAAAAAGACCTTACGGATTACATTTCAAGAGGGAGTCCAATTGCTAAAGGTAAGTATTCTATTCCTTCTCTCCATCTTATAATAACATTTTAATATCTCGCGATGCAATTAGAATGCGAGTAAAGGGATTAGACTCTGCACGTGCATAATGTCATGAAATCCAGTGCTGCAAGTTGGAAGTCATTTTCTTCTTTTCTGCAGTGAATGTCTTCCATTTCTTTAGTGAAAATTGTTCTACCTATTATCTGTATTGGAAAGGTCATGAAATCCCACACCGGATAGACAAATACACCTCCGGAAAAGTTGCACATTTGCTCGGAATGCCGGGCTAGGGACGAGAAAACATAACCTTCTCTGGCCAACAGGAGGGAAATAGAAAAGTGAAAGAAGAAAACTCCATGATTCTGCTATGACAAAAAGTGGAGTTGTATGATTCCCTAAATTGATGAAGTTTGGACCAGCTGAAATTTAGTTAGAGAACACAAGTTAGGGGGGAGTGTAACGCCCATTTTTTTTGGTGCACTACTCTAAAACAATAGTTCGAGAGCCCATGTTCTAGGGAATTGTGCTAGTTGTGCAGTTGTTTGGTGACTTGGCTTGAGAGAAATGCTTGAGTTTTGTGACTTGGTTTTGCTACTTATCTTCTTTTTGGGCAGCTGGGCAGCTATATCTCACTCTTTTAAGTGATTCCTTTGTTTTTGAGTAATGGATTGGGGAGAGCAGTATGTGATTTGTAATGGTGTTCTTTTACCGTTCTTGTTTATAGGTGGACTTATTGTCATCCTTAACCTGTAATACTTCCTTTCTTGTTGACGTAACTTTGTTTGTTCCTCATTGATGAAATAAAAAACAAAATATCTTGCAGAATAAGACGCAGAGTCCTTGGCTCTCTTCTCATTGGTAGATCAATTGATAGTCGTTGTGGCATGGCCAAATGATTTTAAATTTTTACAATGTTGAGATGGTTGAGGTTGTCTTGGACTCTAGGATTCTACCTGAATTTCCAGGTTCACAATTAAGAGGACTTACTTCATGTTGAGATGGGAATGGATACATGAAAATTTGCATCGAAAACAATAATCTTGCTTGAATCTTTTTACTCTTTAATTGACAAAATCAGTTTTTACAGAGGCTTAAAGTTGTTTTGCATGAACTTAAGCATGGTCCACATCCATGCTTTATTGTCTCTTACGATATCTCTGATAAGAAAAATGGCCCTGAATTTGGAAACCAATGTTATGCTCTTTCATCTTCCAAATGTTCTGTAAAATTATTTTGGGAAGGTTAATTGTCTCTGGTCAAAGTGTGTTGAACCTTTCGTCAGTCTCTGAATATAATATACAAATGAAGTTCTTATGTTGCGCACAGTAACTTTTGAAAGACCTAGATAACAAGGTATCCAGGTTCACACTTCACATGGAGTGGAAATATGCTGAAGTAGTTGCTTTTAATTCTTGGTCTCTACCTACCAATCTTGAAGTATTGTGACAGGTGAAGATACTCTTGTAATTCTAGACACAAAAAATGCAACTTCAAGCTAGAAGAAATTTCTTAATCAAGATATATCTCAGTGACTTTCTTTGATATGAAATTTATCTGATGCTCATTGTGCTCATTAGATGAATTCATCCTTGTTGCATCCTGCATTTTGGATTTGTAATTTTTCTTGTTATATTTTTCTACAGGAGGCTGGAATTGAAATTGATCCTCTAGGGGACCTGAACACAGAATCTGAGAGAAAACTGGGGCAACTTGTTTTCGAGAAGTGAGTTATGTTTATTTACCTATATTTGAGTTGTTTTACGTACTTTACCGCTCTTATCCTTTCTAGTTCCTTTATGGCTCTATCCGACGTTATATTCTTCTTCTGAATGTAGGTATGGCACTGAGTTCTATATACTTCACCGCTATCCTTTGGCCGTTCGACCATTCTATACCATGCCTTGCAGTGATGATCAAACTTACAGTAACTCATTTGACGTATTCATTCGAGGTAAGCATTCAATTGTAGCATGTTTCAATAGAATTATAAGCATTGATTAATGTATGTTTTTTTTTTTCTGTCTGTGTTGATAACCTTTTCGTTTTACTTTATTCCCCGTTAATATTAGCTATTTGTGTTGCTCTGACTGTTATGTTCTCTTTTCTCACAATCACTAAACTAGAAAGTATATTGTTTCATTAGGGAAAACAAGAACACTTAAATAGCACGGTATGACAATGGGAGGTTGATATATCATGATACATGGATGTTGACCTGGCCTTAAAAAATGTCGTGTTAACACTGAGCTCTTAATTTTGAAAATAATCAGTTTTGTTATTTGTTTGACGTTAAGAGTAGATAACTGTCTATTTATCTATATAGTTGCAAATATGTTATACATTCAACTTACTGCAGAAATAAATGAGCAAAGGTCTTACTATATGCATTTATCAATTATCCAATTGGAAGTTTTGAGCTTGTAGAATCCCTAAAACTAAAATGGACAAAGGGGAGGGACTATGTCTCTAAATCTTCACTATTTTGTTATCATTGGATCTTATGTTATTTTTTTCCAAATGTATAATGGACTTTGTGTTTACATGGACTTTAAGTGTCCGCCTGTCCGGTGCAGGTATTGCTTTGCAATTAAAAATTTAGTAGCAGACCTGTGGACACATGTTCGACATGTGCCTTAGAGTGTCAAATGAGTGCCGCTATTCGACGAGTGAGACAAATCAACTACTTAAGAGATGTCGGTTTTTATTAGAAGGATGCTGAACTATGATGTTGAATCGGTATCTTATGAAAGGGGACATACCTTCAACATTTTTTTCAATCCGTACGGCTTAAGAAGCATGGATAAGGATAAGGATACGGACACAAACCTAACTTTTTGGATTTCAACTCTGACCTCGTAATGTGTCCCCTCATTGACCTCTTAGCGTGTCAGCTAAAATTTGGGTAAATATCCAAGCGTGGTCGACATGTGTCCAAAGCTAGCACTCATGTCTGATATGCATACTTGGGATGAAAAACGTGTCCATACTTCTTAGCATGCGACCCCTTTTTAACACTGACACGGACACAAACATGACACTATCTCTCCATGTTCCTAAACGAATGGAGGCCACGTTGCGTTGGTGATGTATCATAAAATATATGAATCTATATCACAACGGAGAGCGGTTTTTGTCCCAGTCATATTTTTCGTCCCAGTCATCGTATTACATTTTTATCTCTCTCCCTGCCAAGTCATTCCTCTCCCTCTCTCTCTATCATTTTCCTCCATCGGCCCACCACACCCAAAATTTCAAACCACACACTCTCTCTCTCTCTCTCTCTCCCATTTTTTGAAATTCAAATCACATTCTCTCTCACTACCTCCTCTCCTTCCCCCTCTCTGAAACTCAAAGGACCATAAAAAATTGGCACGGCCACGTGCATAGATTGCTCAAGCAGTGCCTTCAGGCACGGGCACGGTATGCACTAGTGTACTCTGAATCTCTGACACTGGATGTTGAAAAAAGTACCATATATGCCTTTATATCTCCTATGTCTTTACATAATCCAAAATGTTTATTTCGTTATTACATCATTCCTAGAGGTTTCCAACGAATAGCTTTCCATTATCCGTTGTGTACGTATAATGTACCAAATATGAGCTATTACGCTAAGTGAAGCCTTCTCCACAGTCCACACTTTAACTAGAGCCTTTTATTTGATTTGACACTCTGTAATAGATTGTCCTGAATGTGTTCTAGTTTTATAGATTGTACCTGGAGTGTCCAAATGGAAAGAGAAAAGTTGAGACCGAATAGGTCACTTCTGTTTGAGTGTCGGACCTGGTCGGTAAGTATCCATACTGGAAATTGGATGTATCCCCAGCGAGATGTACATGCTTCATTGCACGACCCGCACTGCACCCATATATATATCACCTTCTGAACACATTGGACGGTTCGGATTTTCCAAAAATAATTTGCAAAACAAAAAAAATCATTTTTTCTTATTCTCGGGAGGGTTTGGACTAGAAGATTTTATATATATATATATTTATTTATTTTTATTATAGAAAACCCATATTTGATGCCTCGGATTTCGTATGTGTGATTCTCTTTATAAACAATCTATTTTTGCTTGCTCTCCCATTGAAAGCTCAATACCGCTCTGGGGCGCATCCTTCTGCTGAAATAGTTTGGCTCTGATTGCTTTTGTCACTTGCAAATGTTTGTCTTTAGTCTTCCACCTCTTTATGTGAGAATAAGTTCCAAATTGCATGTAATTTACTCTTTCATGAGCAGACACAACTTGTTGAGACTGATTGTTAGATTGTTCACACAACATCTAAAGTCCAGCACTATTGGCCTGCTGTTTGTTTCAGCATTGCTGCAGTTGCCGATTTCTTCCCCAAGACTTATACTTGTCTGCTTGTTCTTGTTTTATCCTTGTCAAGTTAACGATGCCCTCTGTGCTTGCATCATGAGTTCAAGGGTGTGAAAGAGTAGTATGGTCTACAGCATTTAGTGTAGTATGGTCTTTCTGTTCTATTAGGTTTTGCTCAAGGTTATTAGGGTTGCCTATACCAATCCTCAGTCGTGTAACATTTCATCTTTTCATAATGCATTTTATCCTTTTCCTCTCTCAGCGTTCTAACAAACTTCATTTGTCCTGTCCTTTGAGTTTAGGGGAGGAGATAATTTCAGGAGCTCAGCGGGTACACCTACCTGACTTGTTGACAACACGTGCAATAGCCTGCGGGATAGATGTCAAAACGATATCAACCTATGTTGATTCTTTCCGGTAATTTCGTAATTGACCAGCTTGCTCTTCACATTTGTTGTCTTTAATTGCTCTTGTTCTTGCAAAAAGTCGACCACCTGCATCTGCCCGTCTTGTTAATATTCTCTGTGTGTGGCTATGTGTTTTTATCGTGCCCTGGTCAAATAATTTTCTGGGTAGCATTCAGGTGAATATATCTGCGTATAACTTTTTGTTATCAAATAGATAGATTCCATATCCTGTACGTTAGTAGTATTTTCAAGTACTATGTACTCATATTGAATTAGTTGTCTTTAAGGAAATACTCTTCGCCTGTAAACAATGATTTACCATCTTAACCGCCCCCAACTTATGGCCTTTACTTGACTACTGTAATGTGAGCTGTCCGTAATAATTATGACCTAGGACATCCAAGCTGATGATAAAAACTAGTGAAACCTGATTCACTGCCGTTGTGCTGCAGGTATGGTGCACCTCCACATGGTGGTTTTGGGGTGGGATTGGAGCGTGTGGTAATGCTCTTTTGTGCCCTCAACAACATCCGCAAAACATCACTGTTCCCTCGCGACCCTCTCAGGATTGCTCCATAACATTTCATGCCGATTGCATTTCTGCCTTGCCTTTGTTGCTGCGATTGGTTCATCCAGGCGCTATCTTCTCTGGAACATTTTTATAATGTACAAAATTTCGCAGGGAAAGAACAATTTATTTGCCAAATCTGCAGTTACTTTCACTTTAAACCCATGTTTACTGTAGTCAGGTATTTGAATAAGAAAAAACTCATCTTCCGTTTGCCATGAGGGTTGTGAGTTAGTTATGTGGGGAACCGGGGTCCCTGTAGTGCCTAATATGACAGCTCATATTGGGTACTACAGGGACCCCGTTTTTCGTTATGTCGGGGTCCCTGTAGTGTCCAATATGAGCCGTTTGTTCAGTAATCAACGGTCCAGATTATCCTACATGTAAGATAGTAGGATAACATTTGAAATCTGGACCATTGAGAACATATTTGGACAACTCATATTGGGTACTACAGGGACCCCGTTTTTTCATTATGTCGGTGTCCCTGTAGTGCCCTATATGAGCCGTTCGTTCAGTAATCAATGGTCCAGATTATCCTACATTTAAGATAGTAGGATAACATTTGAAATTTGGACCATTGAGAACATTTTTGGACAGCTCATATTGGGTACTACAGGGACCCCGTTTTTTTGGTTATGTGGTTTCAAGCTTTTTATTATGTTTTTTTTTTGAATTGGCTGAATTACAGGGATACCCCCTAAACTATTGCCCTGTATCACTAACATCCGCCAGACTTCAAAAGTGGACAAAGACACCCCATAAACTACTCAAGTAAGGCACTTACACCCCTTTCCGTCAAGGAAAAGTCAGATAACCTCTTATTTTGGTAGTTTTCTTTCTTTCTTTTTTTTTTTATTAATTTTTTTAATTTATTTATGCTTTTGGTACTAAAATACTATTTAATTCCCTACCTACAAGATATATCTATCTCCCTTTCTTCTTAATTCAATTAAACCGTCTCTAATTGCTCTGTTTATGGATATATATATTTAGATGGAAATGGAGCTATTGGAACGGGTTTATGTGGGTTAAGAAGAGAGGGAGAGAATATATCTTATAAAGAGGGAATTAAAGGGTATTTTTGTACCAAAAGCATTAACATCCTACCAAAATAAGAGTATCTAACGTTTGACGGAAGGGGTGTAGGTGTCTAACTTGAGTAGTTTATGGGTGTCTTTGTCCACTTTTGAAATTTAGAAGGTATTAGTGATACCAAAGCTCTGAGCTCTGAAGTGGTTCAAGTTATGTTATCCACACAACAAAAAAAATAAAAAAATAGTGATACAGGGGGGTAGTTTAGGAGATGTCCATGTAGTTTAGCCTTTTGAATTTCCGGCTTTGGTTTGGAATGGAGGAAATGGAATATTCATAAAAACGGATAAATTCTCTCTCTCTCTCTCTTCAAAAACCCTAGCCACCACAAATATTATTACTCTTCCTTCTTCCCCTCCCCCTAGGGTTTCAATACCCTCGATGGTGGTGGGAGGGGGAGGGTCATGGTACTATTTCTTTTCTCTGTCCGTTTTTTCTTTTTCTCTCTAGATCAATGACTTGTCTGATTTGAGAGGGTTATGTCTTTCGCTTTGTGACAGTTGTTAGTTTCGTCTTCGGACAAATTTTCGTCTACAAATTTGGTACTCTTAGGCGTGGTTCCTTGACAATGATATTTGTGCCAACAGTGTTCTTACCCTACATGATATTGCTGGCAGAGCTACTCGTGGTGACTTTTAAAATCTGAATTCACCCTGATCTGTGCCCTGCATGTGAACAAGCCCGAGTGCCAACCCCAAGCATTAATCACTTTTTCTTTTCTTTTTTAAACTTTTATAATTCATCTTCCCCATATATTTCATTCCATGACAATCTAACAATGATATTTTGTCAAGGTCAGTTTCTGCATAGTTTTCGAGGGCCTTCTTTTTTTGGGTAATTCGGAAATAACTTTCGAGGGCCTTCAGCAACTCCGAAACTGGGCGGTTTTGAACACAAGCCTGATACCCAACTCCACCCATCAAATCCCAGTTTGGCACAGTAGGTATTCAACAACGCACTTTATTCAAGCACTTAAAGTTAAATTGCTCAACTACGAGCACTGATGTTTGTCTAAACCTCTGCAGGCAGCACTTCTATGAGAATCAAACGAGAAAAACTTGGGGTGCCGGACAGGTACCCAACTCGCATCTCGCCGTCCAAGAGAAAGAGGAGAGAGGGAGGGATAAATTTGGGCTGTCCAAAACACTTTTGAACAGCCGAGATGCGCGCCAAGGCACCACGTGTGTGGTACCCAATTTTTACCAAAAAATTTCTCGAATCAAACATATGCAGCGTAGTATGTAATGGCTCCACACAATAAATTCAATTTACGAAGATAAATCCCACATTCCAACCATCACAGAAACACAATAATAATCATATAATTATTGAGAAAATTGAATTCAGAAACACAATAATAATCATATAATATGATTGGAACCATTACAAAAGATGAAGGAAAAAAAGTGGAAAGTTTCACAATTTAGGAGCACCAGTGATAGAGAGGGCGGTCGGCACTGTGTTAGCAAACACGCAAACAATTTTTTTAGTAGAGTTGATGAAGGTGGGTGTGGGTGGAAAAGAGGTGGTGGGTGGTGGTGCAGATATGAGTGGAAAAGAGAAACAGTTAAGATTGTATTTGGATGACCGGAATCTTGAATGAGAATATGAATATGATTACCGGAAATCAAATTCCTGGGAATTTTCTTGGGTAGGAATAGGAATACGACTACGACTACTGGGAATCGAATTTCTAGGAATTTGATATCTAGAGGAACTGCGTTTCGATGTTTGGATTCATTCAGTAATCTTACGCGGGATACAATTATTTTGAAAATTTATTAAAGTTAACATTTCATTTTCTTAATAAATGAGTCTGGAATCTGAGATTCCCATGGGGTAAGGGAAGGATCAGATTCCCACACAGTCTGGAAATATGATTCCTGATTGAATATGTCATCAGGAATCACATTCCTATTCCTGTCTCTGCCAAATGTCGAAATTAGAAAAGCCTGGCATCACATTCCCATCCCTGTCTCTTTCAAACGCTGGAATCACGGGTAGAAGGTATCACATTCTCATTCCCCTTTGAGATTACTGCCACCGAAACAGAGCCAAAGAGTTTTTTTTCCGATTGTGGTATGAGTGAGAGCGGCAGTGGGACGGAGAGTAAGAGGAACGAGATGTTGAAGAAGTCAGTCATGTATTTGAGGATATTGGTCATTTTAGGAGTGTTCCGATAATGGTGTTTATGTGATGTATTGTGAGAGAATAAAATGTCTTGATTTTTGGAAAAAACTACTATTTTTTTGTTAGTGGAAGGGAAAAATGGTAAGGAGTAATTTAAGTTATCTAAATTTGCTGATTTCAGCAATTTTGTGAGTCAAAAGTCTTGGTCATATTTAAATGTGCATGAGAGGGAATGTCCGTTTCATCTACTTGGTACCCAAGGCATTTTACTTGTGGAGATGGTGAACCGACGACAGAGCTCGAGTCCAAATTCCCCACACAGTCTGGAAATATGATTCCTGATTGAATATGTCATCAGGAATCACATTCCTATTCCTGTCTCTGCCAAATGTCGAAATTAGAAAAGCCTGGCATCACATTCCCATCCCTGTCTCTTTCAAACGCTGGAATCACGGGTAGAAGGTATCACATTCTCATTCCCCTTTGAGATTACTGCCACCGAAACAGAGCCTAAGAGTTTTTTTTCCGATTGTGGTATGAGTGAGAGCGGCAGTGGGACGGAGAGTAAGAGGAACGAGATGTTGAAGAAGTCAGTCATGTATTTGAGGATATTGGTCATTTTAGGAATGTTCCGATAATGGTGTTTATGTGATGTATTGTGAGAGAATAAAATGTCTTGATTTTGGAAAAAACTACTATTTTTTTGTTAGTGGAAGGGAAAAATGGTAAGGAGTAATTTAAGTTATCTAAATTTGCTGATTTCAGCAATTTTGTGAGTCAAAAGTCTTGGTCATATTTAAATGTGCATGAGAGGGAATGTCCGTTTCATCTACTTGGTACCCAAGGCATTTTACTTGTGGAGATGGTGAACCGACGACAGACCTCGAGTCCAAATTCCCCTCACGGCCTCACCCCAAATTCCTCCCTCTCTCTCTCCTCCTTCCAATGGCGACCGAAGCACAAACCCCTCCCCATCTCACGCCACTCCAACTCAAAGTCGAAGAACAAGAAGAAGACAACAAGAAAGCAGCCAAGAAGGAAGCCGACAAGCAGCGCAAACTCGCCGCCTCCGGACCCTCTCCCGACCCCCTGGCGGCCAATTACGGCGAGGTCCCTCTCGAAGAACTCCAGTCGAAGGAGGTCACGGGCCGTATTTGGACAGAGGTCAGGGCGCTGACGGAAGAACTCAAGGACCAGAAGGTGCTTGTGCGAGGTCGAGCGCAGACGGTCCGTGCCGTCAGTAAGAAGATGGCGTTTCTGGTCTTGAGAGAGAAGGGGTCTACGGTGCAGTGTGTGTTGTCGGTGGCTCCCGATTTGGTTAGTCTCGGGATGGTTAAGTTTGCGAACGGGTTGAGCAGAGAGTCCTATGTGGATGTTGAAGGGACTGTTTCAGTTCCCAGTAGTCCTATTAAAGGCGCTTCTCAGCAGGTATAAGAAAATACACAGCAATTTTAAAGTTCCACAGTTGTTTTCTGCAAAGTTCAGGCATTCACAGTGGTCCCTAAATTTGGCTCTACTACAATGAATCCTTTAGGAGACACATAAGTAAAAGTGGGGTCTTTTTGTGGGTTAAGGATTTGCTAATTTAGGAGTGTGACTTGTACTCTCTAAAATTGGATCCTAGAGTATATCTTAAGATTATTTATGCACACAAAAATGTAAGTGGGTCCCCAATTACCTCTCTCTCTTCTCCTCCTCTATCTCTCTCTTCTCCTCATCCCAACTCCCTCCCTAAACTTAGCTAACATGGTAGGAGTCATGCTAAGAAGTCACCTTATGGAGCTTTTATGAGAGCCCATTGGAGACCACAATTGAGCAAATGAGTTGCTAAGTATTAAGAGTTTCACCTAGGAGCTATTTTAGGAGCCCACTGTGGATTAAGTGTTTGGGAGCCAATTTTTTTTGGAATTTTCATTTTTAGATTGTGAATTGTAGATTTTTTTATTTATTTCATTATAGATTATGAATCTATAGGAATTAGGAAGTTTGGATGATATGTGCAGATTAGATTTTACAATAGGTTTGTATGGGATAGTGTTTGTAAGTATAATCATCAAATTTGCCTTTTTACCATGTTGACCTTGGTTATTCACTACTTGGTGGGGGTCAAAGGTTAGGGTTAATTTCTATAAATCATGGGTACTTCTAAAACCCTGACGTACTCGTACCCGTACTAGTACTTCATTGGTACTTCTAAATATGTACCGGGTACTCTGAAACGTACTTGATACTTTTGAGTTTCTGGGTACGGTATGGGTACTTTTGGGCCTATCCATAAAGATTTAAAAACTTTAGGGGTTTCGCTTGGGAAAAAAACTTAAACAGCTGACCTTAATATGCAATACCCAATGTGATAAAGTCATAAACTCAAGACCACGACTCAAGTAGGACAACACATTATACCCAAGGAGAGACTAGGTTGTGGACATTGCCGGAGATGCATTTGATTCAATGGGGGGTGCTGGTATTCTAGAAATCGCTGATCTTTCACTTGATGAGCCAAAGATGGAAGCTGTGTTGTTTAGGGATGAAGTCGATGAAGCTCAAGATCCTTGGTTCTTAGGACTATTTTCCTTCTTTTTTTGTTTTGTTTTGGAGCTTACTTTAAGTGTTGTTAGTATGTACTAAAACTCTAAAACGATATTGCATTGCTTTGATCTAGGTTTCTAGGCACATTGAACTTGTTGTATGAACTCTTAGTTTCTTAACTTTTATCTGTGCTGTTTTTTGTTGGCAAAATGGGTTTATTATTTAGTTTATGCAATGGAACATAGTAAAATAGAAAAAATAAAAATAAATTACACTGACACACCCAACCATACCTGTACCCTACTTTTTTAGGTTTTTGCCGCATTGCGTACCTGTACCGGTACCCATGCTTCATAGCTAAGAAGCACAGACACGAATACGAGATAGGGACACAACACGATACGGACACGAGGACATGTTATTTCTTGAAAAATTAGGACACGGACACATCAAATATAAATTGCATTGGTATTATAGAGGTATGTGATGAATTCATATAAATGACGAAATCTTTATTTCTATCGAATTTAAGAACAATACGATGAAACATAGGTGAAAATTTCACTCATGGCCGAGTTTTAAAAACTAGATTTTAACCTTGTATGTGTCCTTAGCATGTTCTAAGAGTTTTGCCAACGCGTCTTAGAGAATCTACAATTTGTTTGAATAAAAGAAATACAAGAAAAAAAAAAGAGACAAGTATTTAAGCATGTCCTACATGTGTCCGGAGAGTGTTGTGTTGTGTCTGTCACCGACACGTGTTGGACACGGATACGTGAGGCCTTTAGACGTGTCCGTGCTTCTTAGCTTCATAGGATAATTTCGTCTTTTCGTCCGAGGGGAAAATGAGAATCCAAAACTCTTCCTAGGTGATTTTTCAAATTGTATCTCTATTTTGTGAATCGAGAATGGATTCTTTCCCCTCCTTGTGAAAAAACAAGAATTCATTAATGCATAATCTGAAGTCCATTAATGAAGCTCCCAAACGGGCCCTGATAATTGACACAAGAGCCTACACCTAGTATTTGTGTAGGGCTGTATGCATTCTCTTGATAAGTTTGTTCATACTCTATATGGTGTGCAAATGCAGTATGCTATATTGACTTCGCATTTACAGTTGTATGTAAACAGAGGTGAATCTACGCTTCATATTTTGCAGTCAATGCTGCGAATCATTATTCAGTGGAATGACTTGTTGCGTGTCAGAAAAATTATGAAGTCATGCATGGTCGTTAAAATCTCTTGTGAGCGTTAGCGAAGAGCTATTTTATTTTGTGGTCTATGGTAACCTTTCTTGGAAAGGAAAAAAGGGAATACAATTGTTTGTGCAAGTTTATCATTGATCTTAATTACACTAGTTTAGGATGCTTTCGTAATGGATTTCTTAAAAACTTTGGAAAATTGTCATGATGTTATCATTATTTTAGATATCCTTTGAAAATTGTGTTAGGGTACTTACAATATACACTTGCTTCTAAGCAGGTATATATAAATGCATTATCTGAATTACATTCATGTACGTGGATATGTGTGTATATGCTTGTATACCCTTAGGAATCCTCTATTCCAGGGCTGGTTTATGGAGGAGCTATCCTTTTTTACTTTCGTCACTTTGCCTAAAGCGTTTTCTTGCAAACTCCAGTCATTGGGTTCTTTGATCTGTTCAAACTACAATGCTTGTTTGG
The DNA here is from genome assembly GCA_963854785.1 of Vaccinium vitis-idaea. Taxonomy (NCBI): domain Eukaryota; kingdom Viridiplantae; phylum Streptophyta; class Magnoliopsida; order Ericales; family Ericaceae; genus Vaccinium; species Vaccinium vitis-idaea. The sequence continues at coordinate 14,265,961 of OY978222.1, read as the reverse complement.
GAATGATCGACAGTGTATATATTTTGATATACACTAGTTTAGAACACTTGGGGATTTTCTTAGCAAATTGTATTGTAGACAATGTTATCTTTATTGGCATTAGTTTGATGGTCGTTGGTGTGAAGCAAAGCCCCACATTGCCTGGATATCAAATTAATATGAAGTATGTAAGCGTGAGGGCACCCTCACTTCATAAGCTAGTTTTTGGGGTTGAGCTCTACCCAAGACCGTGTAACATGGTATCAAAGCTGGGTACTAGAGATGGGTAGGGTGCGTGTCTCTTGCCTGCACGCGGTAGGGCCTGCTGAGTGAGCATGCTGCGCGTGAGGGAGGGTGTAAAGCAAAGTCCCACATCGCCTGGATACTAAAGTAATATGAAATGTATAAGCGTGAGGGCACCCTCTTTTCATGAGCTAGCTTTTGGGGTTGAGTTCTACCCAATACCGTGTAACAGTTGGCATGTGGCACAAATTTCGGGTTTTTTTTCTTCTTATGATTCGGAAAGTCTGGAAATGACTTACGAATTTTTGTTAGAATATTAACAATAAGTAGTTTAAAAAATCTATTTTGACATTGCAGGTGGAAATTCAAGTGAGGAAGCTTTACTGTATCAGCAAGGCAGTGCCTACCTTACCTATTAATATCGAAGATGCTGCACGTAGTGAAGTTGAAATTGACAAGGCTTTGCAGGTATATCGGTTTTACAATTTCTTCCACATATAATTTATGGAGAGCTTGTGGTTGATGAAGGCAATATATAAGATAGGCAATCCTATCGTGCGCGGAGATTGATAACATGCTTTGTGATTGTGATGAACTGTACTCATGTACTTACGGCCTTTTAAGCTGTATGGCAATTTTGCTTTTTGATGGGTGTAGGCTGGAGAACAGCTTGTTCGGGTCAATCAGGATACCCGTCTAACTTATAGAGTTCTTGACCTGCGCACACCTTGTAATCAAGCAATTTTCCGCGTTCAATGCCAAGTTGAAAGTGTAAGCTTGCATAATGCGGTTTACATTCTTCATATTGCATACATCACTCCGTCTTCTTCTCATTCTGTTGTAATCTATTGCATGGTTCTTTGGAAAGTTTAAAATGATTGTTGTTAGCAAAGAAGGGTATATGAAGTAAGCCGTCCTTTTGAAGGAGAGATTAAGAAATTATTGCCAATGGCTGTTGGATCAGTTGGTAAAATAGTGGGGGTGATCTTAGTTGTAACCCAGGTTTAGAAACAAAATTAGATGAGTGAAGGAAATGAACGAAGTACTCTATTTTCATTCTTTCCTTTAATTTCAAAGGAAAATTTCCAGTACAATGTGTATCAAATGCATAACTTCTTGTCGAAGATTGTTGAATGCAGTGATTATATTAATAGGGGACACTGAATACTCTCTTGTGCTTCTCATAAGGATGGCAAATCAACATGTATCAGACGCATAAATAGTTGTTGGAGAGTTTTTTTGGAGATGGAGATGGAGATTTGTTACATTTGTAGACTATGGACTCCCGTACAGTCCAAAGAGGCTGCCTGAGATATACCAAAGCATCTTTACCTTCACACCAGTTTTCAACAACTTAATAGTTATTGCACTCTCTTTAAATCTGCTACACATTTGTTGTTAACAAAGTATCAATTAGCATTGCAGGCTGTTGTTAACAAGGTATCAATTAGCATTGCAGGCCTTCAAAGATTGTGTTACTTTCTAATGACGGTGATAAAACAAACTAGCCCATTGTTTTGTGGATAATGAACTATTTTTAGTTGATATTACTTAATTGTTACCCTTGGTTATTACATTTAGGTTTCTGCCACCTTCTTGGAATCTTTAGGAAGCTACTTCTATGTCAAGGTTTAAGATCAATCCGAGATTTCAAATATATTGGACCGGAAAGGTTCTTTATTAGTAACAATGCATTCCCTAATATAGACTTATTTTGCTATATGATTAGATAAATAACTATTTGATAGAGGTTTTCAACCCGCACTTAAAATTAGCTGTTGGTTAGAGGACAATATCCACTCATGTATTATGACAACAACAGCGATTTCAATAGATAGCCTTGTCGTGCTATCATCATATTTGTTTGGGTGATGCTATGTTGTGATTAGACATAACCCCCTGGGCTCATTTAGCTGGATAGGTTTTCGAGTAAAGTTTCTCTTTGTAATGGACACAGAACCCATGTAGGGTGGTATGAATAATCCTTTATTAGTTGGTATGGATGGAACAAAAACCATTGGCAATCAATGCATTAATCTCCCGTTTCACACCCAAACGTAAAAGAGTAATGTTGGGCGAAGATATTGTATTCCTAGTGTCTTCTGTCTCCAGACTTCCTTGGACATTTAATTCCTATAATCCTATACGGGTTGTGGATAGGACAAGATCCAGACTCCTCAATGGTATTCAGAGGCAACCAATTATTGCCACGCAATGAGGGTATGCATGAATATAAGTAATTGGGGCTTCCCTGAGATATCTGACAATTATCTGGACCTATCATTCTGTACTTGCATTCTTATACAGATATTGCTAGAAAAATGTGAGGCTACACTTCCAATTATAAAATTCAACGTTCAGCTTTGTGCTTGAGTGTTTAGTTACTGGGAATGCTATACACTTGACAAACATTATAGAACATTCATAGCATGTAGCATTAGCGAATCAAAACCGGGCACATCATTGTCATCACATATCATTCAAGCAATGTTTGATTGGGTTTAATAAATCTTGGCCCCCTCAAGTGAGTGAACGAAGAGAATTTATCGAACCAGCCAGAAGAGTTCTCCATCTCCTCTTGGGAGGATTGGATCCGTTCATTGAACCAACTGGAGGAATGTCATTTCCTTTTCGTGGTACCGAAAAAGAGGGGCTAGCCATATTGGAAGTACTATATGAAGTCTTCGGTATTCTTCTTCTGCCTCTATCCCCATATGTCCAGTGTTTGGACCGGTGGAGGCTAATTTCTTTGCAAAAATTGAGCTCAAGTTTTTTTTTTTTTTTTTTGTGGCAGTGATCTTTGATCTTTCCATAGTTGGCCAGAGAGTCTGCACCCGAATCGTATTTCAGGGACATAGACTTGGTTGGATGATATCTGGTTGGTCAATAGAGATTGGTTTTTTAGCTGCTTCAATGGATCAATACGAAAGAAGACCGCTTCTAAGGTGTTTAATTCCATATCTTCCAAATTGGTTGTAGATGTAACCACAGGAAGGGCCGGTTCCAATTTGAATGGCCAAGGGTAGCTGGCTGTGACCATTGCAATGCTAGACAACAAATTTCAACTGGTTGCTTCTCTATCTACATAAGTTACCATCCCTGCTTGTTGTGAAGCCTTGTAGCAACTGCTACTGTAATTTTATTGTCTCCCATTTGGGCAATATTAAGAAGACATTCTTGAACATACAACAAAAGGCAAGGGAAATATGAAAACCCGTAAACAATACAGATTAGGTCATCATTACAGCAAGACCACCTCTTTACTCTGTTTGGCATCACCAAGAATGATCACTACAGCAGCCACCACACCCTGCACTTAACCCCATTTTCACCTTCTTTACCTTGTAAATTTCTAGTTGCTTTCAACTGTTGTATACTCCCTCCATCCCATAAAGTTAGTCTGGCACGAAGTCCAATGACTAAAAAAAAAGGACTTTTGTCAAGAAAAAAATAATTTTTTTTTGCACAAATTAATTGATCAATGTTTGTTCTATTATTTTTGGAAAAAAATTAACTTTTTTTTGACAAAGAGTCCTTGGACTCCCTGCCGGACAAACATTATGGGACGGAGGGAGTACTGTATTCAAAGGGAGAAGAAAAGGAAGACTTGTGATAACATAAAGGCTTATTGACAATTGCAAAAATAGCTGTGGATCTTCCCGTCGAATTCTTTATCTTCAAGGTTAACATAGGCATTAGTGAGACCATTCATGGGTTTCTTAGATTAGCTGTTTATTCGTAGGCAATGTTTGTGTATGCACTGTTTTTGTTTGATTAGTTCTAGCCTTCGTCCAAAACAAGGTTATTTCTTGACATCATTATTGCCTTCTCCCTTGTTTATGGTCAGTGTTCTTATTGCGGCTGCTATAAACTTGAAGCTGTACTTTCTCCTAACTTTTTATCTGTATTGTTGTGTTCTTCTTACCCTCTCTCTGTATGTGACACGTATTTTGTGCAGTAGTACATACCAATTTGCATTCGCCCTTTCATTGTTGTTCTACACTTAGACTGAGCACATGGTTTGATTACTAGCCTGGTTTGTAATTCTGCTAAACTGTTCTACAGATATTCAGGCAATTCTTGCTATCTGAAGGCTTTGTGGGGATTCATACCCCAAAGTTGATAGCAGGCTCTAGTGAGGGTGGTTCAGCTGTTTTCAGGCTGGACTACAAAGGGCAACCTGCATGTTTAGCTCAGTCACCTCAGCTTCACAAGCAAATGGCTATTTGTGGTGATTTTGGCCGTGTTTTTGAGGTAGGTCCAGTTTTCAGAGCAGAGGACTCCTTTACCCACAAACACTTGTGTGAGTTTACAGGTCTTGACGTTGAGATGGAGATCAAGGAGCACTATTCTGAGGTAACTGAATTGTTGGCTTCTGAGTGTAAGGATCATCAATGAGTAAATGTTATAAGGTGTGTGATAGTAAGGTGCCTAGCTTTTACATGCAGGTGATGGATATAGTGGACCGCTTGTTTGTTGCACTGTTTGACAGTTTGAATAAAAGATGCCAGAAGGACCTTGAAGCCATTGGAAAACAATATCCGTTTCAACGTTTGAAGGTCATAATATCATATTTTCTTATTGCGTGTGCACCATTTATCAATGTGTTGTGGGTATTGATGTTAATATGTACCTACATGCTTGAAAATTGATGTAAAAAAGTTCGGTATATTCCTATCAAGTGAAATATGTAGGAATACTCTGATGAAGCACAAATACTTCTATATAGGAGTCATATCCATATCGTACCGGTAATCCAATACTCGCGGATGCATATCGCAGAAGTATTCACAACACACACACACACACACACACACACATTTCCTGTTTTGAAATATCGGATCCTTTTTTGATACTATTGGGCAAATATCCGAATTATGAAATTAAAATTGTCGAACTTCATAAATAGCGTTGGAGTAGAATAGTAAAGAGTACAGAAAATTATTAATTTCTTATACTTTACTTACTTTTTAGAGAGGAAGATATATTGATAGGAAAATAGTATCACCTTTTTAATTGCTTTTGTATACTAAAATTATGTCATACATGTGTTCTCACATTTGTTGGAAGATACATTACGATGATAATTGGATTTCAACAATTAACATACACGACACTTTTGCATACGAAGAACAAAAAAGTTCTCTTCTTGTGTTCTTGCAATTATATGTTGTACAATGCTAAAATATCAGTAATATAGGTTTTTTAGGGTTATTTCTGTGAGCCGTATCTTATTTTGAAGAGTTTCTTGTAACACCGTATCTGTATCTGTATTGTTTCCATATTTTGTATATCTATGCTTCATAGTTATACTCCTATTTGATGCTGACTATTAAGACTGATTGGCTACACAGTACTTGAGAAAGACCTTACGGCTTACATTTCAAGAGGGAGTCGAATTGTTAAAGGTAAGAGTTCTCTTCCTTCTATCCAGTGCGACAGGTTGCAAGTCATTTTCTTCTTTTCTGCAGGAAATGGTTTCCATTTCTCTAGTGAAAATTGTTCTACCTATTATCTGTATTAGAAAGTTCATGAAATCCCATGTCGGATAGACAAATACACCTCCAAAGAAGTTGCACATTCGCTCGGAAATGCTGGGCTAGAGACCAAAAACATAACCTTCTCTGGCCAACAGGAGGGAAATAGAAAAGTGAAAGAAGAAACTCCATAGTTTCCGCAATGATAAAAAGTGGAGTTGTATGATTCACTAAATTGATGAAGTTTGGACAGGATGAAATTTAGTCAGAGAACGCAAGTTAGGGGGAAGTGTGACGCCCATTTTTTGGTACCCTACTCTAAGTTTATCAGATGTCCAAGTTTTGGTACGATACTCTAACCCAACAGTTGGAGAGCCATGTTCTAGTGAATTGTGCTAGTAGTGCGGTTCTTTGGTGACTTGGCTTGAGAGAAATGCTTGAGTTTTGGGATTTGGTTTTGCTACTTCTCTTCTTTTTGAGCAGCTATGTCTCACACTTTTACGGGATTCTTCTGTTTTTGACTAACGGATTGGAAGAGCAGTATGTGCAGGGGCGACGCCAGTGTACAATGACTGGTGTCAAGTGAACCCACTCAGCTGCAAAGTCGAATTTAATTTTACAGAGTCTACTTTTCCACTCTTGGAAACATCTAGTGTGATGACACCACTAGGAAAAAACCTCTTGAACCCATTGATCACATGTTTACAACTGCACCCTATGGCTGGCATGTGTCCAGCTCACACAACTGCTAGGTAACGTAGAGAGATAGCACACCTACCCTATAATCTCTCCCCCTTTTTTCAACTCTATCTCCTTTCTGAACCCACCTACCTAGTCTATTGTTCTCCTCAAACCCACACCTCATCGGCTACTCCCATGGTCCCATCTAAAAAAAACACATCTCTTTTATCTTCACTCTTTATTTTCTTTATTAGTAGGTGAGAGTTCTTTTAAAAAATGAAATAGTTAGAACTCAAATAGAATTTTGATAGAACTTTGAAAATTTTCTACTGGTGGATCATTTACTATAGGTTGAGTTTTGCAGAAAAAGAGTTAGGGGAATCGATTTCAATATGATAAAAATTATGTGTTTCTTTTCTATTATTCTTTTGAACACATCCTATGCTCGTTAAACTACCTTGTTATTTATGATTCTAGATACGCAAATTAGGTTGTCCTTTTTTAAGATTTGTAAGGTAAGTGATGCTATAACCCCAAGGGGTTGTTGCAGTGGTTAATCGATTTGTCTCGGTGGGGCTTACCATCCCAAAGTCATATTGTCGATTCCCATCAGCAGCGATTTGTCGTTGGGGCCACCCCACCTCACGCAACACTTGAAAAGGGGGTTGTAGGAGGGATTGAAGAGATTAGTCCAGTTCATCGGGTCACTCCATTACCAAAAAAAAAAAAAAAAGATAAGTGATGCAGCTGATGCTACACCACTCATCATAAATTCTCGAGTCGCCACTGAGTATGGGATTTGTAATGGTGTTCTTTTTCCGTTCTTGTTTATAGGTGGACTTATTGTCATCCTTAACCTGTTATTCTTCCTTTCTTGTTGACGTAACTTCTTTTGTTCCTCATTGATAAAATAAAAAACAAAAAAATTAACCGAATAATATGCAGAGTCCTTGGCTCTGTTCTCATTAGTGGATCAATTAATAGCCGTTGTGGCATGGCAAAATGATTTAAATTTTTTAAAATGTTATGATGGTTGGGGTTGTCTTGGACTCTAGGATTCTACCTGAATTTCCAGGTTCACAATTAAAAGGACTTGCTTCATGTTGAGATGGGAATGGATACATGAAAATTTGCACGGAAAACAGTAATCTTGCTTGAATCTGTTTACTCTTTCATTGACAAAATCAGTTTTTACAGAGGCTTAAAGTTGTTTTGCATGAACTTAAGCATGGTCCACATCCATGCTTTATTGTCTCTTACTGACGATATCTCTGATAAGAAAAATGGCCCTGAATTTGGAAACCAATGTTTTGCTCTATTTCATCTTCCAAATGTTCTGTAACATCATTTTGGGAAAGGTTACTTTTCTCTTTGAATATAATGTACAATTAATCTTATGTTGTGCACAGTAACTTTTGAGAGACCTAGATAATAAGGTATCCAGGTTCACACTGGACCTGGAGTGGAAATACGCTGAAGTAATTGCTTTTAATTCTTGGTCTCTACCTACCAATCTTGAAGTATTGTGACTGGTGAAGGTACTCTAATAATTCTAGTCACAAAAAATGCAACATCAAGCTAACAGAAATTTCTTAATCAAGATATATCTCAGTGACTTTCTTAGATATGAAATTTATCTGACGCTCATTAGACTCGTTAGATGAATTCATCCTTGCTGCATCCTGCATTTTGGAGTTGTAATTTTTCTTATATGTTTCTACAGGAGGATGGAATTGAAATTGATCCTCTAGGGGACCTGAACACAGAATCTGAGAAAAAACTGGGGAAACTTGTTTTGGAGAAGTGAGTTATGTGTACTTACCTATATTTGAATTGTTTTACTTACTTTCCCGTTCTTATCCTTTCTAGTACCTCTATGGCTCTATCCGAGATTGGTATCCCATAAACCAGTAATCAATGAACTGGACTTCTTCTGAATGTAGGTATGGCACTGAGTTCTATATACTTCACCGCTATCCTTTGGCCGTTCGACCATTTTATAACATGCCTTGCAGTGATGATCAAACTTACAGTAACTCATTTGACGTATTCATACGAGGTAAGCATTCAATTGTAGCATGTTTCAATAGAATTATAATGTTTTGTTAAAGTATGTTTTGGTTTTACTTTATTCCCTGTTAATATCTTGCAACTTATGTTCCACTGACTGTTATGTTCTCTTTTCTCGATATTACTAAACTAGAAAGTAGATTGTTGCATTAGGGAAAACAAGAACACTTAAGTAGCACGGTATGACAATGAGAGGTTTTTTTCTGATATCTTTTGTCACGTGCAAGTGTTTCTCTTTAGTCTTCCACCTCTTTATGTGAGAATAAGTGCGTCATCCAAATTGCACGTAATTTACTCTTTGCTCACCCAACATCTAAAGTCCAGCACTATTGCCCTGCTGTTTGTTTCAGCATTGCTGCAGTTGCCTGACTTCTTCACCAAGACTTATACTCGTCTGTTTGTCCTTGTTTTATCCTTATCAAGCTAACGATGCCCTCTGTGCTTGCATCATGAGTTTGAGGGTGTGCAAGTATAGTAGTTCTGGTACTTTTTTTATTTTTATATCTAAATGATCACTGGTAGTAAATGCGAAAGTAGTTCTTGTATTTGGTTTAAAACTACAGCGTCTAGTGTAGTACAGTCTTTTTGTTCTATTAGGTTTTGCTCAAGGTTATTAGTGTTGCCTATATACCAATCCTCAGTCGTGCAACATTTCATCTTTTCATAATTCAGATTATCTTTTTCCTCTCTCAGCATTCTAACAACTTCATTTGTCCTTTACTTTGAGTTTAGGGGAGGAGATAATTTCAGGAGCTCAGCGGATACACGTACCTGACTTATTGACAACACGTGCAATAGCCTGCGGGATAGATGTCAAAATGATATCTACCTATGTTGATTCCTTCCGGTATGTTCTTAATTGACCATCTTGCTCTTCACTTTTGTTGTCTTTAATTGCTCTTGTTCTTGCAAAAAGTCGACCACTTGCATCTGCCTGTCTTGTTAATATTCTTTGTGTGTGTGGCTCTGTGTCTTTATTGAATCAAAGAACATTGTTTCCGGACGTTGGTTTTTTTACATCTTTGAATTCTTTGGTCAGATTACCTGTTCATTGGAAGTTTGCTTTTCCTATTTTGGAACTTTCGTCAACGTTGAACTTCTGAAATTCAGTTTGGTTTCGTTCCTTGCATTAAGAAAAGCCAGTCAAAAGCCGGTAACAATGCAAACCATTGGATTATTTTTGTTGCATGCCACTGAATACAATTCATTTACACCTATGATAGTTTTGAGACCCTAGTCTAGCTTTTGGGACAGAACGTTGATGTGATATACATTTCTAGAAATTGAGCTTATTATCATCTAATGTAGTTTCTTTAACTTTTTGCAATAGCTCTTACAAATTTTTCCTGGCCATATTCAATGTTGTTAAGTGTTAGTACCATGACCCCGTTCTCAGCGCCATTGTCATCAGTCTCATGGTGACGATATTCACGAGTTGTCGCCGTGATCATTGTTCTTTTATTGATGGCATCTGATCACTATTATGCCCCTTCAATCATACATGGAAATTTCCTTGCTTAACATAGGTCCTAGGATATGTTATAACAGCCCGAGGCTATTTCTGATATCTGTACTTGTCAAGTTGTAAGCTATTTTATTGTGCACTAGTCAAATCATTTTCTGGGTAGCATTCAGGTAAATATACCTGGGTACAACTTTTTGTTATCAAATAGATAGATTCCATATCCTGTATTGAATAAGTTGTCTTTGAGGAGATACTCTTCGCCAGAAAACAATGATTGACCATCTTAACCACCCTGATTTACGGCCTTTACTCGACTACTGTAACGTGAGCTGTCCGCAATAATTATGACCAAGCTGATGATAAAAACTAGCAAAATTTGATTCACTGCATAACACTGCCGTGATGCTGCAGATATGGTGCACCTCCACATGGTGGTTTCGGGGTTGGATTGGAGCGTGTGGTAATGCTCTTTTGTGGCCTCAACAACATCCGCAAAACTACACTGTTCCCTCGCGACCCTATCAGGATTGCTCCATAACCTTTCATGCCGAATGCATTCTGCCTCACCTTTGTTGCTGCAATTGTTTCCTCCTGGCGCCATCGTCTCTGAAATGTTTTGGTTAAAAATGTACACAATTTCGCTGGGAAGGAGCAATTTGTTTACCAAATCTGCAGTTACTGTCACTTTTTTTTTGAACGGGCAGTTACTGTCACTTTAAACCCGTGTTTACTGCAGTCAAGTATTCGAATAACAGAAAACACATCTGGAATGAGGGTTGTGAATTAGTTATTTGGGTAACTAGGGTCCCTGTAGTGTCCAATATGAGCCATCATTTCAGCAATTAACGGTTCAGATTATCTTTCATGTAAGATAGTATGATAATATTTGAAATTTGAACCATTGAAAATACTTTTAGACGGCTTAGATTGGGCACTAGAGGACCTTGTTTTCGTTATGTGGTTTCAGGTTTTTTTTATTATTTTATTTTATTTTATTTTGAGTGGTTTTTTGAATTGGCTAAATTACAGGGATACCCCCTGAACTATTGCCATGTATCACTAACATCCCCATATACTTCAAAAGTGGACAAAAACACCCCTAACTACTCAAGTTAGGAAACTACACCCCCTCCGTCAAGGAAATGTTATATAACCTCTTATTTCTCAGTGGTTTTTTTTTTTGGTATGCTTTTGGTACTAAAATACTGTTTAATTCCCCTAACTACAAAATATCTCTCCCATTTTCTTTTTAACCCACTTAAACCCTCTCCAATTGTGAAGGGTATTTGTGGGTTAAGAGGAGAGGGAGAGAGAGATATACCTTGTAAAAAGAGGGAATTAAAGGATATTTTTGTAACAAAAGAATCAACACCCTACCAAAATAAGAGAATATCTAACGTAAGGGGTGTAGGTGTCTAACTTGAGTAGTTTAGGGGTGTCTTTGTCCACTTTTGAAGTTTAAGGGGTAATGTATTAGTGATACAGGGCGATAGTTTAAGAGGTGTCCGTGTAATTTAGCCTTTTGAATTTTTCGGGCTTTGTTCTCGAAATAGAGGAATTGGGATATCCATAAAAAACGGGTAAATTAAATCATAGGCCTAATGTAGTATTCGTTCTGTCCCTAATCATGATTTAATCCTTCAATTATAAGTTACGGAAATTACTCTCTTTATATTTATAAACGCATCAATTCCTGTAGACTTTGTAATTACATATATTTCCTTTCCTGGATTTCAAACTAAAATTAATTAAATGGAGATTTTAGGGTGTATTTTGTTCCACATAAATCTCTCAAAATCTTTTCCCTCTTACCTTTCAAATCCAAATTATTCTCTCATCTAGTCCTCATTGCAAAATGAATAGTTACATGCAAATGGGGTAGTAGCTCAAGAGTTCAAACCTCACTAACTACAATTCACCCTGATTCTTGCCCTGCATTTGAACATGTCCGAGTGCCAACCCTTGCATTTATCACTTTTTTTTTTTCAATTTTTATAATTCATCTAACCCATATTTATAATTCCATGACAATCAAACAATGATATTTTGTTAAGGTCAGTTTTGGGATTGGAGGGCCAGCAGCAACTCCGAAACTACACGGTTTTGAACACAAACCTGATACCCAACTCCACCCCATCAAACCTGATACGAGCACTGATGGTTTTTCTAAACCTCTGACGGCAGCACTTATATGAGAATCAAAGGAGAAAAACTTGGGTGCCGGACAGGTACCCATCTCGCATCTCGGCCGTCCAAGAGAAAGAGGAGAGAGGGATTAGGGAGGAAGAAATTTGGGTTGTCCAAAACATTTTTAACGGCTGAGATGCCCGCTCGGGCACCATGTGTGCGGTATCCAATTTTTACCCAAAATTTTCTTGAATCCAAGAGATGCCACGGAGTATGTAATGGTTCCACTTCCACACAATAAATTCAAGTCAGTCACAAAGATAAATCCCACATTCCAACCATCACAAAAAACACAATAATAATCACATAATTTCTCCTTACATTAAAGTTTAATTTTGTGGGGTTACATCTACACTATATACAAATGTAGTGAGCATGTAACCCATTGGAATCCTTTTGACCTTATCTTAGTCATCTGTACATTTCAGGATGGAAGAAACTTGCACAAAAATTATCCGAGCTGTATTTTCTGAAATAACCTAAACTAGTGTAGGTTTTCTGATACCTTCATTATTACCTTGCCTAATACTTCTTACTTTCCTTACAACAAAACTGTTCTCCATCTGTACAAAAATGCTACGGACGCTGATGTGTCGGGAACTGTCCATCTACCGTCTAAGATTCAAGTGTATCGGATGGTCCATGACACATCTGTATCCTAGTTTCTGCGCCGCTGTCTGTGTCCATACATTCCTCAAAATAGCGTCTTGTTAGGCATCCATGCTCGAGCGGCTCCTGGAGCTATCATATCCATTTGTTGGGTAACTCAACTCTTCCTGGAAAAATGTCATGTTTGATTATTAGTCTGAGCTCGTTAATAGTACAGGAAGTTCCGAGGAAAATGCAAGAAACTAGAGAATCAGTTCAGAGTCCTGTTACTTGGCACAAGGAATAGTGGCTCTGGCTGGGTGACCATACACCGCTCCTGCCATCACTTGTCAAATCGAACATACTCTCCTCCGCAATGGCTGCCAATCTCTCAAGTTCTGGCAACACAACCTTGCCAAGATCCGGTCTATCTTTTCGTCGCAACTCCGCGCACTCAAGCGCCAGCTTCGCCAAACACAAGGCCTCCTCCACAGGCCAATCGGGCACTGCCGGATCAAGAATCTGATTAAAAGTCCCTTTCTCAATAGCCCTTTCCACATGGTGAGTCAACCCCATTGGCGGCTTGCCTGTCAATATCTGTAGAAATATGATTCCAAGAGAGTACACGTCGGATTTCACCCCAAGCATCCCAGTTTGTTGGTACTCGGGATCTATATAGCAGAAAGTTCCGGCTGTCGATGTCATTCGATACTGAGTGACAGTGTCCGCCACAGACGGGGGGACGAGCCTGGCCAATCCGACGTCGCTAATCTTGCTCACATAGTTGCGGTCGAGTAAGATGTTGCCGGGTTTTAGGTCGCGGTGAACTATGGGTTCTGGTTTGGACTGGTGAAGGAAAAGTAGGCCGGTGGCGATTTCGGTAGCGATTCGGAACCTGTGTTGCCAAGAGAGAGGCGTATCATGTCCTCGTCGGAAGAGACAGTCTTCTAGGCTTCCTTTCGACATGTACTCGTACACTAGGCACCCGTACTCTGGACAGGCTCCCAGGAGGAGAACCATGTTAGGGTGTCGTATACAGCTCAGTACTTCGACCTGTGATCATTGTCAGCAGGTAGTAAAATTAGAAAACTATAATACATGATTCTATGCAAAGTGGGAACAATTACAGTCAGAAGTTGGAAACGAAATGAAACGAAACGAAATTTTATTCCTTGGAGGGGAACTCGAAGTGGAAAGATTCCATGCTAGTCTATGTAAACTTCAAGAGAAGTATGAAAGAAAGCTGAATTTTCAAGTCCAGAGCAAGGGTCTGAGACTCTGAATACTGAACCTACGACCGGTTTTTTAATTGGTACGTGACAGTACCGCTACCATAGGAAGTTCGGATTCCGCTACGCAGTTATTGTTGCAAGGATTATATACATGCATGCGCATGTATGGAGAGAGAGAGAGAGAGAGAGAGAGAGAGAGAGAGAGAGAGAGAGAGAGAGAGAGAGAGAGAGAGAGAGAGAGAGAGAGAGAGATGTATATTTAAAATGTTTAAAACATCCAATAAAAGTGAAAATATGAAGTCAATCAGTTTCCCTTTGTTCCATGATTCTTCTAGTCCATTATGAAAAGTCATGTTATTTTTCGGATAAAAAAATAGCGCAAAACTCTTCGATTTGTTAGCACCAAATAGAACAAAATTGTGATCTTTAAATTGGCGTGAGAAAATCAATCAATTATGCAGAAAGACTTTATTTTTTTTATATCTGAAAATAGCACAACTTTTCGTGTTGTACCTTCTCAACTGAATCCTTAAAATCTTGTAGCAACATGTAAATGTAACTAGGCAACATTAGATTGTTAACTATCAACTCATCTTAAAGCTTAAGCTATTAGAAAAAGGGACAACTTTGTTATTTATATCCCTCAACACGCCCCCGTACATGTAGTCAGGCCCTCCTCCATAGGCAGGTTAAACACGTGCAAATTTTAATCATTAGGTAGGTGGTGAGGTTTGAACACAGGATCTATTGCCTACTCTGATACCATATTAGATTGTTAAACACAAACTCATCTAAAAGCTTAACCTATTAGAAAGAGGGTTAATTTTATCATCAACAGGCAACATACCTCTTTCTGAAATTGTGATCTTCCTTGAGCTGCATCCGGGCGAAGAACCTTAACTGCTACTTGTGTGTGGTCAAGGAAACACTTATACACTGGCCCATAGCCACCTTCTCCAATTTTGCGAGATTGTGAAAAGAAATGTGTTGCAGCTTCAATCTCCTCAATTGTGTACTTTCTGTATCTGGCACTTGAATGTGACAGTTTCTGTAAGACCTTATTCTTCTCTTCTGCCTCTTTGAGTGCTCTCATTTCTGCATTAATCCTCTTTTGTGCTTCCATTTCTGCAATTCTCTGAGCTGCTTCAGCATGTTCAATGGCTGCCTTTGATTTTTCTTTTTCCCTTTTGATAATTGCAATTATAGATTCCTCAGCTAGTCTTGTTTCTTCTGACTTCTGTTGTTCTTCTGCTTTCCAGCGTTGGAGCTCCTTTGCCTATATAAGACAAATCAGCTTTTACGTTTCGTCGAATTGTGAAGTAGAAAAATAGATGCGGTTTTGTGTACCTTCTCTTTTTCACAAATTGCTTCTTTGCAGGCTGTACTATACATCTCCATCATTTGTGCAAGTTGCAGCTTTAGCCTCCCCATTTCAGCTTCAACATCATCCTGCAAGTTTAATTCATAAGCATGACAGTTGTTTGAGCATATACCTTTGTGTCTAGGGACTAGGCTATAGCATATTCATACACGAAATTTAGAGAAGCATGTGGGAAAAAGTGGGGCTGCATGTGGACTGCGACTTTCAGGCTAATCCATATGTACATACTGCAAAAGCAGAAGCTTGGTCATGGATTTTTACATGGTGTACTTCTACTGGCCTTCCAAAGTACAGAAAAGATGGAACACTGCACTTGGGCCTTGGCTCATGTGGTAAAGAGATGCATGATGTCAGATTAGGTAGGTCTTAGGTTTAAACGTCTCCCCGAGAGAGAGAATTCTGATCACGCTTGCCATCCTAGTTTCGTTATAGCATGCATTCAAGCACATGTGCATGCACATTTATTTCCGTCCGATACTTCATTTCTCAATTTCTCTCCTAAGATTTGGGAGCTTAATATTCTGGTATATTGACTTTGCTTTAGTATTTCTCACTCGTGTGACTGTTCGAAGGATGGTTTGTGAAATGTTTTCTTGTCTAAAAATGACTACCTGCATTTTGCATAAATGTTTGCTTATAAGTGTGAAGCGAAGTCCCACATGGCCTCGGTACCAAAGCAGTATGAAATGTATAAGCATGAGAGCACCCTTACTTCATGAGCTAGCTTATGGGGTTGAGTTCTACCCAATATCATGTATCACGATATCAGAGTTGGGTACCAGAGATGTGTATGGTGCGGGTCTCTGGCCTGCATGCGACAGGTGTTGCCAAGTGACACACTGCGCGTGAGGGAGAGTGTGAAGCGAAGTCCCACAGTGCCTGGGTACTAAAGCAATATGAAATATATAAGCATGAGGGCACCCTCAATTCATGAGCTAGCTTTTGGGGTTGAGTTCTACCCAAGACCGTGTATCAATAAGTTGGTACCTTTATTCATTCATGAAACTTGCCATATACATTCATCAAATGTAAGTCCACTCATTCCAAATGTCTCTTTTTTATATGTCAAGTCATCGTAGGGACTTGTTCATACTTTTATTTGAGGGCTATAATGTACAATGACACTTTCCCTTGTCCTAACTTGTTTCATCATGAGTTTGCTTGAAATTCTGCTAGTCAAGCTAATATTAAACCTAGACTTCAATGTTGTAAATTTCTTTTGTGGGTAGGAAAAAGGGCTATATCTCGAACACATCTTCATGAGAATTTTATTTTGCCATACATGACAGTATGCTGAATGAAGCTGGGTAAGTAAGAGCTGGTTCTTCCTAGTGCATGTGTTCCCCTTCTCCATAATGGAACCATTCTGACAAATATCATGGGAAATGTGGTAATTTTAATCAGCTCCTTGTGAGTCTGATGGGATAATTTACGTCATTGGATTATATATGTCTTTGTTATTAGTGCGGTCAAATAAACGGGGCATATGGAATACTGGGGATGTGTCATTGTTATTTAATCCCCTCATTACTAGTCCAATGGATTTAGTAAACAGATGGGATCATTTATCCTGCGGTATTATATATCTCTTTGATATTAGTACGGTCGAACAAAGAAGGTCTGAAATCATGAAGTGTTCTTACCGATGCGTGCGAGTGCGAGGGCGACGATTTACCACTATCATTGGAGACAATCGAGAATTCAGGTGGTGTGCTTGCGCCGGTTGATTTTCTTCCAAGGTGCAGTGACTCAAAGCTATGGTGCTCTACTTCTGAGCCGTTTGACGGCCTTGATGACCTTGAACTTTCATGGCTGTCATAGAACGAAGGAAGCATGCGGTCGACACTCGTTCTGCCGGTGCTAACAAAGGATATGTCGGTTTCCAGTGACGGGAGTTCTCCATAAGGTCTTCCATTTGGGCCGTTCCTATGACTGAATGGTGACCTGTTTATGACAATAACTCTCAAATCAGTCCTTTCAAGCCCACTTCGTAATCTAACTCACATATGTTCATATTTCAGCGACCGTTTGGTTTACTTGCTTATTTGTTTATTGCTTATTTTTAAGCAATAAGTAAATAACCTTCTTTGGGACTACCAGAGTTCTTATTGGTTATTTCTTGTATTAAGCAACAGGCGATAAGCAAATAAGCAATCGGGAGCTAAACGGGCACTCGGTGTAGTAAGTCATATAGAGCACAATTACAGAGATCCAGAACAAAACTTCAATGTGCTCCATGGATACATAAAAGGACTAAATATGGATCTCAAGGAAACTCGCCAATTTTTTCCTTCAAATTTTCAAAATTAGTTTGACTTACTTGATGAAGTCTGGGTCATTGTGAATGTTATGTGGTTGTGACTCAGATGACACCTTGGGTGTTCCTGACATAAGATTCAAAATAATATTGAACAATGACTATTGTCAAATAGTTAAAAGTCAGAGAAATCGATCATTTAAGCAGGAAAAGAATAGCTAACCTCTTGTACTCATACATGGGGTTAGTGCTGTTTCAGAACG
Source organism: Vaccinium vitis-idaea (assembly GCA_963854785.1). Taxonomy (NCBI): domain Eukaryota; kingdom Viridiplantae; phylum Streptophyta; class Magnoliopsida; order Ericales; family Ericaceae; genus Vaccinium; species Vaccinium vitis-idaea. The sequence goes on along the minus strand of OY978222.1, from coordinate 14,248,138 downwards.
GTCTGTTTTGATTCGGGCTTGGTACTGAATTTGGTTACGCAGTGGGGAGACAGCTGGTGCTGGACGAGATGCTGATCTTGTGGATGAAATTTTTCCTTTTGATGAAATGACATATACGTTACAAAAATCCGGCACTGCTTTCGTCACATTGCATGGAATATCTATTGATTTCATTCTCCTGCTCAAAGTGATCAATCATGAACTTAGGATTGGGATTCCGTAATTTTATAGGATCGTAGATAGTTTATAAAGATTTATCGTTATCTATCCAAACTCTGCAAAGCATCATTGCAGAAAGAAAAATTCCAAGAAGGGTCTTTTGATATGCCTACATCCAAGTTACCAGGCTTTTGTCGCCTTGCTTGAGATCGCTATTCCAGCCAGTCAAGTCATCTGATTGCAAAGCAAGGGCGGAAGCCGGCCACTTGTTTTCCATATACCAATTGTGTGGATCCTGGAAATGTCTATTCTGTTTGCGCTTGGCATAAATTTAGATTGTGTTGGAACTAGAAAAGATGTAGCATATGTTCGAATTCTTGACCGATGGTTATGATATGAGCATGGTCATTATAAATTGGGTTCATAGAATCTGAACCTTGACGGCTTCCCCTTATTGATATTTCCACAAGTTTTAAAGTGATCACCGGGTGGTTTTAGATCATTGAAAGTTGTTACATTTTGGCTCCAACACTCACAACTGCTTGGTTCGCTTATATTTCATACAATAACTTCGGCCTCAAAATGAAAAAAAAAATGGTAATAGCTAATTGTTGTGAGAGCCTAGGTAAGTCCAAGTCTTTTAGAACTCCATACTATCATTATAAAGAGAATCTAGGACTCTTCTATAATGTGTATTAATCCTGTCTATCCTTGAATTCAATAAGATAAGCATAAAAGAACAGGAAAAAGACATCCATGCGTGAAAGAGGCTCAAAAAAGTAAACCTTCAGAAGAGTTGGGGGCAACCCATGCAAAGGGAGTAAAAGAGGAACCGATAAGTGAGACTGAGAAGGAAGTCAAAAAAGAAGCGAGTAATGGTGGCTAGCAACCAAGAAAAAGAAACGAGGGGCGGGGGGAATAAATCTTTCTTGGTTATCATAAATTGGGAAAATTAGAGTTTTCCAACTTCATTTTAGATGCCATTTGTAGGTTATAATTATTACGAGTCTGCAAAGTTACTCACTAAGAAGCATTAATAGAGAACGAGCATGACATAATTACGGACAGTGACAGCGAGAAATGCAACTTCACAAAATCGGATACTAACAGTATGGACTTCAAAATACAATTTACAATTACTAATAATATTTTTTTTCCTGTTTATGTGAATGTCACGGTGACAAAACACTAAAAGTAATAGAGAAACCTAATACTAGTTCAAAATTTATAACCTTTTTAGATGCATTGTGTCACATCATTGAACGCACTAGAGCAAGTCACTAACATCGTGCTGCAGCAAAGGAGAGCAATGTAAAACTCATAAAACTCATCAACAAACTACTACAAATCAGTTTAAAACTCAATTGGGATAGTATAGGCATATACCAAGCATTGTAGCTAAATGCTAGCATGTCCCTACATATGTGGACTCAACACTCGATTCCAAGCTGGTAATTAACGTGTCTAACCCAAGTAAAGAAGGCGTATGGCACATCCAAAGCATGTTTCTGATATGTGCGAGACACTCATTCGGCAACTAAAATGAGGTTCTCAAATTTCATATGTTGCGATTAGCTTCAGAAAAATGGAACAGAAGGGGAATTGACGAGCGACGAAGTTACCAAAAGTACCAAGGGAGGTTCGTACCTGAGAAATCCACCTTTGGGGTGTGCACCAAGGACCAAAATATCTATAGCTGATTGACTGACAAACTCGACTAATGCTTCGGTAACATTTGTACCTTCTAGAACAATGTCGAGGCATTGGATCTGATGCAAAAATAGAAAGGACAAAAAACACAAAAGATGTATAGTGAGGAAAGATAAAACTAATGGTTGAAGAGGAAGGAATCAAATGCTAATGTTCTACTTCCCTTTGCATCACCAATGGGAAGTTCAGTAACTGATGTTTCAAGTACAAAGATCTGTTAAGAGAAATGGTTTCTGTCACCGATTTTTTTCACCTTTTTATTTCCCCGATTAGTTGGATGCTTGTGATTGGTTCCATGTCGCAGTAAGTTTATGTGAATAGAGATTGGCGATTCATATTCAGCCATCTATGCGGTAAAATAAAAACCGTGATAAAAAAACAGTACATAATCTCCAGTGGTGAAATGTGTTCTCTTCATCTACTTCACATGTGGACCATGCAGCACCGACATTCCTAGAGGTCGGAGTGTCCCTGTGTCGGACACAGGGACACGCTGGGGACATGGCCAAAATCGTTTGGTGGCGTGTCCAATAAGGCAATAAATTTCATTTATTTTCGTAGGGGGATACAGGAGGGACACGGCGGGGACATGCGAGGGACACGGGAGGGGACAGGGCAGGGGTTAAATATATAATATTTTTTAATCTTTTTGGGAGTAAAGGTGTATTTGTTCAAAAAATTTGGTTTAAAAGTGCAATATGATGTATATGTGATCTTGTTTAAATATGCTGAAGCTTCATACTTATACATATAATTATATTTTCCATTGGAATAAGATACTATTATTTTTTTATTTATTTAATTTTTCCGTGTCCCCTGCTGTGTCAGTATCCCTTTTCTAGAAATCCCCTGCGTGTCCGTGCTACATAGCATGTGGGGTTCAAGTTTGACCCCTCACAAGGCCCGTAGGGTTGGACTTAGCCTTAGAGGACGAACACCCATTTGCATACCTTCACGACTAGAAATAGGGAGAAACCACAAAGATCAAACTACTTCCTCAAGGTCTGGTCATTTTGTGTCTGCCTATAAGCATGATAATAAAATAATGATCTTGGAGCTTGAAACTTACATCTTTACGCGTACAAAAACAACGAAATGGAAGGAACAAGTCCTTGGTTTTTGGATCAAGATCTCCATTTGCTGATCCATAACCATCAAAAATTTGGCAGTACCCTGCACATCAAATAAGTCGAAACAACTCTCTGTGATCATGTAAAAGAAACAAATCTCCAAATGTATGCTGAGGAATATAAACAGATAAGAGACAACGTAAGCAAATATTCTAATTTTTAGGAGAAATCAGCTTGCACTAGCAGTCTTTTAGCCTCTAAAAATCTTTGCAATCCAGAAATTTTTTCTCCTTACTAGTCCACGTGGACGTGGTCAGTAAAGATTCACAGTAAAATGGTGTTTGCGTAGTGATGAAACCACACATAGCTTGAATAATTTCTCTCTCTCTCTCTCTCTCTCTCTCTCTCTCTCTGTGTGTGTGTGTGTGTGTGTATGCATGTAGATGTGTGCGTACGCACACAGAGGCAAAGAGACATTGGGTCAAGTGGGGTCACTTAACTGCACTTACCTCTAAGTCCCAACCTCTCCCTTGATAAATTAATCTTTTTAATTCATTATGTGGATTTGACCCCACAATTCGAACGAAATTGTCTCCAGTATAAAAGAATTCCTACTAAATTAAATATTTGTCCCTCCCTTGCTAGTACCATAATTTTGCTAACAACTATCTAATAGGCATGGATAATACCCATTGCAATACGAAAAAAGTTGCAATTTTAATGACAAAATTCACGAAGATCGATTTTCATTCACATATATATTCATATAAACATATACATTTTTTTCCCGATGTTGAGACACATTTAGAATATTGATCATTCACCAATCAGCAGTCGTTGGCAATTTTTCTATGGTTGATTATCAAATGGGCAAAAGATTTAGGTATGTTTCTAAAGATTGATGATGATAAAAGAGGGAGAACAAGTGAAATGCCTGTTTCTTTGGTAGAAGAAAAAATGTTTCTTACAATCCCCTCCCACAAATAAGAGCATCTCCAATTCTTAAAATGACCAAATTTTGGCAAAAACACCAAAAACTCATCTCCAATGCTTTACCCAAATGTGTACCCATTTCGAATTTTACCCTTTTGTATCCCCAAATTTGGAGAAGCCCAAACCCCGACCCATTTTATGTCACAGGAGCTTCGTTGAAGCAACCAAAACCCTTCTGATATGTCACCAAAACTTCGCCAGGACTGATCCTCTCCTCTCTCTTATTTACGTATTTTTAAATAATAAATCTGGGCCAAATTTGGGTTTTGCCATTGAGATACCCAAATTTAGTTTTTACTCAAAATTCGACTCAAATTTGGGGGGGAAGGGCTGGAGATGCTCATATCAAGCCATTCATAGACACTAAAAACCAGAGCAGTAGGCAATTAGGCATCTCCAACATACAGTAATCACCAATTTGAAAAGCGAATAAATCAACAAAAGAGAATGTGTGTGTGTGTGTGTGTGTGTGTGTGAGAGAGAGAGAGAGAGAGAGAGAGAGAGAGAGAGAGAGAGAGAGAGAGAGATTACTGGGATTAGAATGAAGTGCAGATGAATGAGAGCCAGATTTAACATTGACATGTACCAAAACAAGAGTTTGGCCTTTGGTGACGAGATTATCTACAGCCCATTTGAGAGCATATTGGCTGCCATTGTCCTTGTCTATAGCCACTGCAATCAACCTTTCTACCACCCCATGCCTTTCTGCATTTCTTGGAATCCACATCCTTCCAACTTTTTACTTCCCTTTTTCACAAACTCCACCAAAATTCCTCCTTTTCTTCCAACCCTCCTCCCTCTTCCAGATGAAATTTCAATCCAATCACCCACCAACAAAAAAAAAAAATCAAACTTTTATCAGTCTCATTTCTTTGTACCCACTTCCAAAGGAAAACACAAGAAGTTCGACCATTTTTCTTTTGCTACTTTTTCTCCTTTTGCCCTCTCTCTCTCTCTCTCTCTCTCTCTCTCTCTCTCTCTCCCCCCCCCCCCCCTCAAAATAGAGACCCCTTGAGTCTCTCCCTGTCTCACACTCTGTAACTCTCTCTCCTCTCCATCCAAATACTGAGGGAATCCCTCAATTGACGGGTAGTTTGTTACCAACGAACTCTATGTTCATTGGGGATGCCAAGGCACCCCATCTTTTGCATCACTAGTTGATTGGGGATGCCAAGGCTCCCAATCCCTCCCTTGCATTACAAACGAGTTGAGTCGAGCCGAGCTTTGTAGTGTTCGAATTGGACTCGTTTAGTAAACGAGCCAAAAACTAGATCTGGAGTTTGGGTCGTCTACAAACAAGCAGAGCCTGAATGAGTCGAGCATGGTAATTCCTTTAACGAGCCTCCTTAAACAAGCCAAGCCCGTACGAACAAGCTGAACTTTTGGAAACCGAACTGAGCTTTAACGAGCTCGTTTACTAAGATTCGAGCTCGAATTCGGCTGAATTACTAAACGACCTGAGTCCAATCGGCCACAGTGACTCATGTCCTAAACTGGCGTTCAGAAAACGATTTTCTTTGTAATATAAACACAATTACAAATTACATGAACACACCGAAATACAAACAGTATCATGAAACACGAGCTGGTCCTGTGTTAGAAGCACTCCTTAAAACATATTTACCGCCTACCGAGGGTATTGTCAAATGCGTTTCAGCGGCCGTCTGTCAGGTTATAAATGGCTAGACCACAAACCTCCGGAACACCACTGCCACTACCTTGGCGAACTGAATCCTCTCTCTCTCTCTCTAAACTCTAAACTCTCCATCTCCGCCTGCCTGGGGGGAGGGGGGAGCGGTGCCTCCATTTCTCCTCCCCCCCGGGCTTTATATCTCTTCCCTCTCCATCTCTCTCTCTCTCTCCCTCTCTCTCTCTCTCTATCGTTTCCTCTTTTCTTTCCTTTTTTGCAGGTGTGGGTGACCGGATCTAGAGGTGGTCGGTGGTCGGTGGCGGTTCGCGGCGGTTTGTGCTGTGGGTCGTCGGCATTTGGGTGGCACTACCGCTGATGGTGTTTGGTTGGCTGTCTTTTGGGTGTTGGTGCTCCACGGGTGTTGGTCTGCTGTTTTCAGATTTAGGTGAAGGCAGAGGCGGTTCCAGGTGGTGTTCGCAGAGGCGGTGACGGTGGCTTAGGGGCAGCTAGGTGAGGTGGCGACTGTGGGCTGGTTTTCTGGTCGGGCCAAAGTAAATGGGCTATGCCCAACCAGGTTGCAGTTTTGTGTTCCAGTGGCGCAACAGCGGCGAAGAGGCGGAGGAGCTGCTCGTTTTTGGTGTTTTTCCGGTAGGGGTATTTCCGGCATCTTGGTTTTTCTTGGGCAGTGCACTGGGCTTGGGAGGAGTGCATGGGGAACACAATAGTATGGGTTTAGGTTTGTGGGCAATTTGATTTTTAATTGCATTCGGTACTTGTGCCAGCTGGATATTCTACATAGTGGAGGTTTAGTTTAATGCTGCCAAGGTGTATGCATGGAGTTTCAACGTCTTAGGGCCAGAGAGGGTGTTGGGTGTTGTTTGTTGGGGTGTTGTTGTGGTGAGCTGGCGGTTGCGGTGGAGGGGTGGTCGTACCGACCTATGGAGCAGCAACAGGGGCATGTTCCCCGGGTTCCGACGTTGGTTGGATGCGCTCGTCTTTTCACTGGTTCTGTGCGACTGTTGTGGCTTATGGTTTGCTTTTGTGCTTCTATTGTAAATTTTGGGTGATGTTTGGCCCTTAGGGTGTGGGCTTGACCCAATAGGTTTGGGCTTCAGCTCTGGGGATTCTTTGGTTGGTTCCTTGCCAATCGAGGATTGGGTCTCGGATTTGGCATTGAATCTTTGTATTTGATGTTGTCTCCTTGCTCCTTTTAGTCATTGTAACTTCTTCAATGATTAATAAAAAAAAATTTGATGTGCAAAAAAAAAAAAAACTTTTTGTCTCTCTCTCTCTCTCTCAAGAACTGAATATCAGAGTATGCTCAATAGGAATCCAAATTTTCTATGTATTACCAAATTCAGGTTTGTAGAAGATATAACTAGGAAAAACTCTTGAGTTGTTAGCACAGGAAATTGCCGGAGTGAATGCATCTCTTCATGAGGTGTATTAACCACTTCTCTTCATGACGGGTATTAACCAGCTGTTAATGGTTGGACCTTTGAGCTTGCGTCATACAGATTCAATGAACCCTGAATGCCCATCTCATTGATAGTATTTCCAATAGTTTTCACACCATAGAACTCCATAGGTTATGGGTAATTATTCTAAGGACCAAAAAACTGTACTATTTCCAAAGTGATCGAAAACTCGAATAAAACTCGGCCCATAACATGAAGAATAATATCGACACAAAACAACAAAGTTGTGTTAACTGTTAAGAGATTGCTGCTCTCTTCATTCCTTTTTTTTTTTTTTTTTTAAAGAATTGGTGTGGAGTCCATTATACATGTTTGTAAGGCACAAAGTCCCCTTGACATTTTTAAAACACCTCGCCTCCATTAATACATATTTGGTAAGGCTTAAGGCCCACTTTGTGTTTTTTCAAGACAAAATAGCCCTTTTAGTTACGGACTGAAATAGAGGGGGAGAAGGGACGTGAGCTCGATCGAGATTCTGCTGTTGATCGCGTGAGAAAGAGACGAGAGATTGATTGTCGTCGGAAAACTAGCCCGAGTAGCTACCGACGCCGGAAAAAGTTGTCGAGAAAGCTGACGACGCCCCAACGACGTCCCAACATTCTGGCCGAGAAGCTTGGACCGTTGATTCCATCCGGTGAGGTGCACTAACTGAAAATCACGTTCCACCCATCTCCCACGCCAGACTCATCTTCGAAACCACAGCCTACAGCGCCTGCGATATATCTCCGGCGAGATAATTTGTTGTTCTAATGAGAGAGAGAGAGAGAGAGAGAGAGAGAGAGTTTGGAGGGGATCTGGAAATGAATGGAAGAAAGATAGAGATAAATCAATAGTTTGAAAAGAGAGAGAAAGAACTCTACCTACCTCAACTTCGATCCACTCAAACTTTTTCTTATTGTGAAATGTGACTCGTGACTTTTGAGTCTTTCAAAGCTTTTCACAGCTGTGTGGTGGCAGAACAAATCACAGCCCTTAATTTTTATGAATCAAGATCTGATGGTGTAAAACATAGAAAATTGATTTACCCAAAAGAAAACATAGGAAATTAAAATAATTTGAGCTCCTTTTTATTTAATCCTAAAAAATACTCCTATGAAAATGAGAAAAAGTCTTCTAGTCCAAACCCTCCCAAAAATAAGAAAAATTGATTTTTTTTGTGTTGCAAATTATTTTTGGAAAATCCGAGCCGTCCAATGTGTTCAGAAGGTGTTTTCAAGGGTCCACGCGAGAAATCTTCAAAAAACAATACCGGGAAGGGCTTGATCCAAGCAGTTTTCGCAAAAACTTTATATTTACAGTTTTTGTGAAAACTGCTTGGATCAAGCCCTTCCCGGTATTTTTTTTTTGAAGATTTTCGTGTGGACCCTTGAAAACACCTTCTGAACACATTGGACGGATCGGATCGTCAAAAAAATGCTCGGATCATAGAGGTCCGGAAGTTCGGAGGAGAAGTGGAACCTATATATATAGTACCGCTAAATCCAAAACGGTAGCCGGTACTAGCTGGTATCGGTAACGTACTATGCCAGTGAGAAAACTGGTACCTAATTCGGTACAGGATTCAGAACCTTGAGTCAATTTCCAAGAAACCATCAGAACTTTAAACAGTGGTACCTAGAAAATAAAAGCAGTGTGATAAACGTAATGATAAATTGAATGATAAATGATATCATTTATAACCTGAATGGCATTTGTTTGTTGGTATAAAGTCTATTTTATGATATTTGTTTCTTTAGGACATTTTATTTCATGTTGAATTAGATAATATGGAAAGAAAAAAAAAAATTTACATATATGTATATACGTAGTACCACTAAATTCGAAACAGTACTCGGTATCGACCAACACCAGTACTGTACCAATATAACAATCAGTACCCAAGCCGGTACGGGTTCAAAACCTTGCTATATTCAAGAAAAATTAGACTTCGCCCAAAAAGTCACCGGCACAAATAACCATATCTGGACCCACAAGATGTGGTTATCTGGACTCACAAGATGTGGTTATCTGGAGATTCTGGACTATATCTTTTTTTTTTTAAAGCTTACTTGGGATCAGATGTGGTTATATGGACTCACAAAATGTGATTATCTCTACTGTATCTTTTTTTAAAGCCTATTTTGGATTAAATGTGGTTATCTGAACTCACAAGAGGTGGTTATCTGTGCTACATATTTTTAATTAAAATGTATATATATATATATTTAAGTTTTTCAATTTTTTTTAACGATTTTTTTGGTAGGTTGTTATTTAAGGATTTTGATTAATGGATTATTCTATCTCTTCACCAAAAAAGACACCAAAAAAGATGTGATTATTTGGACTATATTTTTTTTAAAAAAAGCCTACTTGGGATCAGATGTGGTTATTTAGACTCACAAGATGTGGTTATCTGGACTCACAAAATGTGGTTATCTGTACTATATCTTTTTTTTCTAAATCTACTTGGGATCAGATGTGGTTATCTAGACTTACAAGATGGAGTCATTTAGACTCACAAAATGTGGTTAACTGACTATATATATTTTTTTATAAAAAAAAAAGCCTACTTGGGATCAAATCCTCATTCATTAAACATCACATTTGCAGACAATGCTCAACCCATTTCTTTTTCAAAATCTTAAAATTATTTTAATATACGGTAATGACAATGATATGGGTACGCCACTTGTGCATCCAAAATGCACACCACCCTTAAGTGACAAATGAGGATAGGCCCATTTTTTGGGTGAGCCCCACAATGGGCCTCTACTCATTTGCCACCTCAGGGTAGTGTGCATTTGAGGTGCACAAATAGTGTACCCATATCATTTTCAAAATACAATATAAACTATCAAATTTCTAACTCCAACATAAGAGCTCAAACATATGTTAGTATTATTTATGCTAAAGTGAGCCATGAAAGGTATGTCTACTGTTTTCCAATAGCTAGGTTATACGCTAGGCTTAGTAGGCTAGGTAATTACTCCACCCCTGGAGTTAGTTGGATTGCAATAGAATATTTAATACACATAGTCACAAACTGACGAACAACAGTACAGCACTAAATGTCCATAGCTGTCTCCGTCTCGAAAATTCGACCCTCCCCTCTCCGGTCAAGTCACCATTCCTACCGAAAGTTTCAGCTTGATTCAACAAATCTCCTGTTCCATGGTCATTTTTGCACCAATAAACATTACTTTCCTCATTTTTTTGCTCTTCTTCTCTGCTTTAGAGAGAACCGAAAATCAGATTTCGATCTTAATTTACCCACTGAGCTTTTCACTTTCGGTATGGCGCAGGTCACCAGACATTCGACTCTACTGGATTGATCTCCAGAGCTAGTCGCCTGAGGTGGCGCGGGATAACCACCTGCATCGATCGCCGGACGTGGTGTAAGAAAATACCGGCGTCGATCTAGATCTTGAAGCACAGTGTCCAGATCCAGAACCAAGGTTTCAATCGCCGAAGAAAGTCGTCGGTAGGGAGCGGGGTTATTTTTGGAAGTTCAGTCTGTTTTTTGAGTGGAGTGGACTGGAAGTGTTTGCAAAATGTTAGGTGGACTAGAGAGGTTAGTAAATAGCTATAGTGGACTGGGGAGTAACTTGCCCTTTTTTTTTCCCGAGAAATAAATAGTTATATTAATCATAATGTCAAAAAGCCCAAGGCCCTAACATCTCGCAATGCAGGAGAAGATAGCCATTCGAGAAAATTCTACCTCCATGTTATCCCTCCAACATCTAACAGGGTTTGCTTAGCCACCAAGTGGGCTAACCTGTTACCATGCCATTTGACAAGAGAAAAAAATACACAAATGGAAGCATGAAGCTAACCGAAAACAATCCAAAATAATTGAATCACAATCTGCATAGGAGTGAACTCGGTTCGGTGCATTAACCACTTGTTCTTCATCCCCTTCGACGACAATTGTGTACTTTCTGTATCTGGCACTTGAATGTGACAGTTTCTGTAAGACATTATTCTTCTCTTCTGCCTCTTTGAGTGCTCTCATTTCTGCATTAATCCTCTTTTGTGCTTCCATTTCTGCAATTCTCTGAGCTGCTTTAGCATGTTCAACAGCTGCCATTGATTTTTCTTTTTCCCTTTTGATAATCGCCATTATAGATTCCTCAGCTAGTCTTGTTTCTTCTGACTTCTGTTGTTCTTCTGCTTTCCAGCGCTGGAGCTCCTTTGCCTATATAAGACAGATCAGCTTTTACGTTTCGTCGAATTGTGAAGTAGAAAAATAGATGCGGTTTTGTGTACCTTCTCTTTTTCACAAATTGCTTCTTTGCAGGTTGTATTATACATGTCCATCATTTGTGCGAGTTGCAGCTTTAGCCTCCCCATTTCAGCTTCAACATCGTCCTGCAAGTTTAATTCACAAGCATGACAGTTGTTTGAGCATATACCTTTGTGTCCATATACCTTTGTGTCTAGGGACTAGGCTACAACATATTCATACATGAAATTTAGAGAAGCATGTGGGAAAAAGTGGGGCTGCATGTGGACTGCAGCTTTCAGGCCAATCCATATGTACATACTGCAAAAGCATGCAAAAACAGAAGCTTGGTCATGGATTTTTACATGGTGTACTTGTACTGGCCTTCCAAAGTACAGAAAAGATGGAACACTGCACTTGGGCCTTGGCTCAGCCGCTCATGTGGTAAAGAGATGCATGATGTCAGATTAGGTAGGTCTTAGGTTTAAACGTCTCCCCGAGAGAGAGAATTTTGATCACATCCTAGTTTCGTTATAGCATGCATGCAAGCACATGTGCAAGCACATTTATTTCCAACCGATACTTCATTTCTCAGTTTCTCTCCTAAGATTTGGGAGCTTAATATTCTGGTATATTGACTTGGCTTTAGTATTTCTCACTCGTGTGACTGTTCGAATGATGGTTTGTGAAATGCTTTCTTGTCTAAAAATGACTACTGTATGTTGCATAAATGTTTGCTTATAAGTGTGAAGCGAAGTCCCACATGGCCTCGATACCAAAGCAGTATGAAATGTATAAGTGTGAGAGCACCCTCACTTCATGAGCTAGCTTATGGGGTTGAGTTCTACCCAATATCATGCATCATGGTATCAGAGTTGGGTACCAGAGATGTGTATGGTGAGGGTCTCTGGCCTGCATGCGGCAGGCGTTGCCAAGTGACACACTACACGTGAGGGAGAGTGTGAAGCGAAGTCCCACAGTGCCTGGGTACTAAAGCAATATGAAATATATAAGCGTGAGGGCACTGTCACATCATGAGCTAGCTTTTGGTGTTGAGTTCTACCCAAGACCGTGTATCAATAAGTTGGTACCTTAATTCATTCATGAAACTTGCCATATACATTCATCAAATGTAAGTCCACTCATTCCAAATGTCTCTTGAAGTAGATGTTATCTTTTTTAATATGTCAAGTCATCGTAGGGACTTGTTCATACTTTTATTTGAGGGCTATAATGTACAGTGACACTTTCCCTTGTCCTGACTTGTTTCATCATGAGTTTGCCTGAAATTCTGCTAGTCAAGCTAATATTGAACCTACACTTCGATATGTTATAAATTTCTTCTGTGGGTAGGAAAAAGGGCTATATCGTGAACACATCTTCATGAGAATTTGTTTTTGATATACATGACAGTATGCTGAAGGAAGCTGGGTAAGTAAGAGCTGGTTCTTCCTAGTGTGTTCCCCTTCTCCATAATGGAATCATTCTGACCCTCTAATGGAGAAGATACAACTTAGTGTTTATATCAGGACTTAGAAACGAGCATGATTTAGGTGTATGTTCTATTTATCAGGAATCAGAAGCGAGCATGATTTCGGTGTATGTGATAGTGGATGCTTTAAGAGATATGACTATATGAATGAATTATCAAGCCACGTCTGTTTGTCTGGAAAAAAAAATCAGATTTCAACTCTGAATCCAAGGGGATAAAGTTTTTTGCGTCTGGTTGGAATTTTGGCAAGCTGGTAAATATGGATATTATATCCACAAAACATGGAATATACAAATATCATGGGGAATGTGGTAATTTTAATCAGCTCCTTGTGAGTCTGATGGGATAATTTATGTCATTGGATTATATCGCCCTGATTGGCGACGTCGTTAGCACCAGGATTTGTCGCCGCCCCAGATTTGTAATCTAGGGCCCACCACCAGCCGGTGTTTGGCACAAAATTTTCGTCCCCAACTCCCCTCGGATTATTTTCACTGTTTGGAGTGCAAATCCGGCTTCACCCGGATTTGCCAACGACAGCCCTAACTCTGTCGTTGGCTAACAAGGGTGGATTTGGGGTTTTTCTACCCATTTTACCCCTCCAAATCTGGGTGATACTAACAAATCCACCCTTCTTATGAGGTGGGGCCACCCTTATTACAAATCCACCCTCATTACAAATTCACCTTCAAATCCACCCTCATTACAAATCCACCCAAAATCATCTCCGGTCGCCAAACAGGGCGTATATGTCTTTGTTATTAGTGTGGTCAAATAAACGGGGCATATGGAATACTGGGGATGTGTCATTGTTATTTAATCCCCTCATTACTAGTCCAATGGATTTAGTAAACAGATGGGATCATTTATCCTGCGGTATTATATATCTCTTTGATATTAGTACGGTCGGACAAAGAAGGTCTGAAATCATGAAGTGTTCTTACCGATGCGTGCGAGTGCGAGGGAGACGATTTACCACTATCATTGGAGACAATCGAGAATTCAGGTGGTGTGCTTGCGCTGGTTGATTTTCTTCCAAGGTGTGGTGACTCAAAGCTATGGTGCTCTACTTCTGAGCCGTTTGACGGCCTTGATGACCTTGAACTTTCATGGCTGTCATAGAATGAAGGAAGCATGCGGTCGACACTCGTTCTGCCGGAGCTAACAAAGGATATGTCGGTTTCCAGTGACGGGAGTTCCCCATAAGGTCTTCCATTTGGGCCGTTCCTATGACTGAATGGTGACCTGTTTACGACAATAACTCTCATAAATTTAGATTGTGTGTGTGTGTGTGTGTGAGAGAGAGAGAGGAGTAGTTTGGTTTGTCAACGTAGTCGATAGTGGTGTTTCGAAGGCTTGTGGCCTAGCCGTTTATATCTTGGGAGACAGAGCTGATGCATTCTACAACACTCTCTGTAGGCGGGGAATTTGTTTTAAGGAGCGCGTCTAACACATGACCCAACTCGTGTTTTCATAATACTGTTTGTATTTCGGTCTGTACATGTATTTTGTAATTATGTTTATATTACTAAGAAAATTGTTCTCTTGGATGCCAATTTACGACATGAGTGACTGTGGCCGACTTGACTCGGGTCATTTAGTAATTGAGCCAAGTCCGAGCTCGAGTGGCTCATTTAGTAAACGAGTTCGCTAAAGCTCAGCTCGGTTCGCAAAAGTTTAGCTTGTTTGTATGGGCTTTGCTCGTTAAGGAGGCTTGTTAAAGAAATTATCTTGCTCGACTCATTCAGGGGCTCGGCTAATTGATAAACGACCCAAGCTAGAAATTGAGTTTTTGGCTCGTTTACTAAACAAGCCGAGTTTGAACACTACAAAGCTCGAACTCGGCTCGACTCAACCCGTTTGCAATGCAAAGGAGGGATGGGGAGCCTTGGCATCCCCAATCAACTAGTGATGCAAAACATGGGGTGCCTTGGCATCACCAATCAACATGGAGTTCGTTGGTAACAAACCACCCGTCAATTGAGGGATTCCCTCAGTATTTGAATGAAGAGGAGAGAGAGTTACAAAGTGTGCAACAGGGAGAGACTCAAGGGGTCTCTATTTTGAGTGAGAGAGAGAGAGAGAGAGAGAGAGAGAGAGAGAAATGGAAAAAAAAGTAGCAAAAGAAAAATGGTCGAACTTCTTCTTGTGTTTTCCTTTGGAAGTGGGTACAAAGAAATGAGACTGATAAAAGTTTGATTTTTTTTTTTGTTGGTGGGTGATTGGATTGAAATTTCATCTGGAAGAGGGAGGAGGGTTGGAGAAGAAAAGGACGAATTTTGGTGTAGTTTGTGAAAAAGGGAAGTAAAAAGTTGGAAGGATGTGGATTCCAAGAAATGCAGAAGGGCATGGGGTGGTAGAAAGGTTGATTGCAGTGGCTATAGACAAGGACAAAGGCGGCCAATATGCTCTCAAAGGGGCTGTAGATAATCTCGTCACCAAAGGCCAAACTCTTGTCCGTTCAAAAAAAAGGCCAAACTCTTGTTTTGGTACATGTCAATGTTAAATCTGGCTCTCATTCATCCGCACTTCATTCCAATCCCAGTAATCTATCTATCTCTCTCTCTCTCTCATATGTTCTCTTCTGTTGATTCATCCGCTTTTCAAATTGGTGATTATTGTATGTTGGACATGCCTAATTGCCTACTGCTCTGGTTTTCAGTGTCTATGAATGGCTTGACATGAGCATCTCCAACCCAGATTTGAGTTGAATTTTGAGTAAAAACTAAATTTGGGTAATACCAATGGCAAAACCAAAATTTGACCCAAATTTATTATTTAAAAATACGTAAATAAGAGAGAGGAGAGGATCAGTTCCGGCGAAGTTTTGGCGACATATCGGAAGGGTTTTGGTTGCTTTGACGAAGCTCCTATGACATATAAAATGGGTCGGGGTTTGGGCTTCTCCAAATTTGTGGATACAAAAGGATAAAATTCAAAGGGTACACATTTGGGTAAAGCATTGGAGATGAGTTTTTGATGTTTTTGCAAAAATTTGGTCATTTTAAGAATTGGAGATGCTCTTATTTGGGGGAGAGGATTGTAAGAAACATTTTTCTTCTACCAAAGAAACAGGCATTTCACTTGTTCTCCCTCTTTTATCATCATCAATCTTTAGAAACATACCTAAATCTTTTGCCAATTTGATAATCAACCCTAGAAAATTGCTAACGACTGCTGATTGGGGAATGATTAATATTGTAAATGGGTCTCAACATCGGGAAAAAAATGTGTATATATACACAAGAAGTTTCTTATGAGGGCTCCCTCACAAAAAAAAAGTGCGGGAAAATAGTTGTGGGCCGTTGGATCGCGTGAAGGGCATAGGATCTAACGGCCGACAACTGTTTTTGTGAGGGAGCTCTCATAGATAGCATTAGGGAAAACTATAGAGGCCCCGTTTGGATGGCGGATTTATTTTGGGTGGATTTGTAACGAGGGTAAGGTGGATTTGTAATTAAGGTGGGTCCTACTTCTAAGAAGGGTGGATTTTGTATATGAGGTATTTGGATGGTTTTTTAAGGAGGATTCAAAGGGTGGATATAATAGGATAAGAGGATAAATGACTGAATTGCCCCAGTTTATTACTCCCTCCGTCTGGATTTGTTGGTCAATTTTGGGAGTTCGCGTCACTTGTCAAATGATTATATCTTATAATTTATAATGTTTTACGTAATTTTAAAAATATTGTCTTATAGAATTAATCGAGATCTATCAATCAAGATCTATATTGGACATATAATTACTTACCAATTTAAAAATATCACTAATATTTTATCCGGCTGCAATAGAACGAGGGACAAAAAAATATGGATGAAGTGAGTAATTTAATTGACAAAATGGATTAGTTTCATTATAATTGGAATAAACACATAATAATTAGAATAAATACACAATAAATGCATAGATCTCTTTAAACTATATTAGATATTAAAAAAATAATATTTCCGGAAAAAATAATGTTCGGGATATGATTTTGCTGATGATGTTTTTTGTTAGAATGATTTTGAATTATACTAGATAAATGTTGTTGGGTTTATGCTATTGTTGTGCTTGCGTTAATTTTGGATGTGCAGAAATGATATAGGGAAGTGATATTAGTACTCCCCTTTTCTCTATTAGCACTACATTTTTTTGTTTTTATTAGGTAAAAATTACTCTTGCACTTTGTAAATAAAGACAAAAAAAATGAGTGTCAATAGAGAAAAGAGGAGTGCCAATACCAATTCTCATTATATAACTTCTTATTGGTAATACAAACTGATAGGCGCGCAAAATGTTCATATAAGCGCCCCTAATTTATGCTTGCTAAGTCTATTTATTTTGTTCCTTGGAGTATAATGCATTGTTTGTGTGTTTTTACAGATATTTGGAGGATATGATATAAAGAGCACAAAGATTGGATTTTATTTATTTTCAAAGCAAAACCCGTGATCAAATTAATTCGGAAGTGGACCAAGCTTATAATTGAACCAACAATGAGAGGCACCCCATTATTTTACTATGTGATGAAAATTTGGGCTTTAGACTTACACATGGCCTTGGGCCAGCCACCAAACTGCCGTATGATAACACATGCACTAAGGTGGGTCATGTGTCAAGGATTGGATTACTCGGTGCATAGGCAAACTAAGGCAGCAGGAAATTAAATAGGATGGATCGGCTAGGGCTCCACTAGAGCAAGCAACCGACTTTGGAAATAAACGTGGTGCGGCGCATGTGCTTATTATAAAAGGAGTCAGAGACTTGGAGGATACATCACGCACGACAGAGAGCACGGCAGCCCAGTTCAACGATTCCAATGTCCGGCTAAACCCTTCTCTAGGGCGTAGATGAAGCTTGTACTCCGAGTAACGTAGTTTTTATTACTTTTGCTGGATTTAATTATTCGGATTTAGTTGTGTGAACTAGATGATTTCATGCTATGAAATTGGTTTAATTTTTCCCATATAATCGTGTGTTTGATATCCGCGGTTTCAAATACTTTTTCATGCAACGGTTTTAATTGAATCCGTGGTAATTAACTGTAATAGATTATACTATCGTAAGACGCGTCGTGCTATTAGACGGTCCGTGCCATAGAGACGGATCGTACTAGTAAGACGATTCGTGCTAGGCGGAGATAATCTATGCCGCTTGATGATACACGAATATTTTTAGGAGATATCGCATGGGCCCGCGAACCCTAACGGTATCCGGTAAATCCGAATAAGAAATCCTCAATCGTAATAAATCTAGGTTACAAAGGGTCAAGTGGATTCGAACCCTAGACTTTTCTCTCATCGAATCTCTTCACTTTTTAATTGCTTAATTTTAATTTAGCTATTATAATTTTAGGAAATCAAACCAAAACATCTTTTTATCGAATTAATTTAGAAATCGATTGAAACAATTGCAATTTAGCCTATTAATCCCTGAGGAGCGATACTCGGAATATTTACCACTATTCTTTGAGTAGTAGTAATTGTTTCGTTTTATTAATTATTTTTGGTACGGAAACGACACGATCAAATTTTGGCGCCGTTGCCGGGGATTACAAGCACGGTTGCATTGTTCCAGTTGATTTTTATTTTAATTCCTAGTTTAGGTATTTTCTTTTCTTTCTCATACTTGTTTAATTTCTCTTTCTCTTTTAGCATTGTTTTCTCTAGACACAGGGAGTGAGAGGTTACAGGCACGGAGGCAAGAGGCAAGCAGCATAGTTACAATCCAAATGCCCCATCATTCCGATCTTCAATTTTTTATAACACTGTGAGTTATTATTATTATATTCTTTTTAACTTACTTGTTTTGGTAGAGTAGTTTGCATTAAGAGTTTTCTTTTTCTTTTTTCTTTTTTCTTTTTTTTTGTTAATTTGAAAAAAAAATAAAAATTTATGGCTTATTTTGGAGATTATTCTTGGAACATTGAGTTGAGACCTGAAGAGATACAATTGCTTCCCAAATTTCATGGCTTTTCATGTGATAACCCATATTTGCATATCCAAAAATTTGAGGAGGTTTGTGCCACTTTATCCAACCTAAAAATTGAAGCAGTTAAGATTAAATTTTTTGAAAGATCTTTGCATTACAAGGCTACAGGTTGGTTTTTCTCTTTAAATTTAACATGTATACGAACATGGCAAGAGGTGAAAAAGATATTTTTGGAAGAGTTTTCCCCAGCGTATGAGATTGTTCTTCGAAAACAAGAAATCGTAAATTTTGCACAAACGGCAGAAGAATCTTATTTGCAATCTTGGGAACGATACAAAGATTTGCTACTCTCTTTCCCAAATCATGGTTTCGAACTTTGGCGCATTATAGAATATTTTTATGAGGGCTTAAATAGTGAAACACGTCAATTAGTAGACATGATGTGCCATGGTGAATTTTTGGATAGAATTGTCGAAAAGGGCTGGGATTATTATGATCAATTTGCTGAAAAATCACAAATTTGGGTTTGCAATATGAACTGTGAGGAAGTCAATTCTCATGCTAAGGAAGAGGAGCAAATAGAGCCGCTTGCCATTAGTGAAGGTGTTGGTTTTGAATCGGAAAAAGTCTTGGAGTTAGGATGGAATGATAAGCTTAATGTCCAATGTTCTCCTCAAGAGAATTATATATGTGGTGATGTGCCTCTTGATGCGAAAACTCTTGAGGAGTCCTTGACCATGAGTATCCAAAGTCCACTTGAATTTGTTAATCAAATACTCCCAACTTTAGATGATACCAATTCTCCTATTGAGTCTCCACCAATGCAGGATTTTAACATAATCGAAGTAATTGATTTTCTTGGTGTTGATGGTTTTGACTTGATTTACCATCCATGTTTAGTAGACATTATCAACAGTATGAAAATCAATTTTGTTCGAATTGCATATTTGGTGGAGTTAAAATTTCACAAGCGATTACGGCAATTGCGGTACTCTAAATATCTAATTTTGTGGAATGGTCGAGTTCAATTCTTGACTAAGAGCTTGGAATGGGGCGACATGTTCATAGTGATAGCTCTTCATGGTCTAATAAAAGGTCGAAATTCACGTGAGCATATTATATTATGTTTTATATTTTTTTTTTTTTTTTTTTTCGTAGTTTTTTTTTCTTTTTGCTCGTTTTTGTTTTCTTTTTGTGTTACCCTAACATTGCAGGTCACTCTCGTTCAAGTTGGGGGTCATGCTCTCCTCATTCTTTTTATCTGCATTGTTAGTTAGATTCTCAGGTGATATCTCTCCATTTCCTCGTTACTGTACGTGTCTTTATATTTCTTTTGTGCTGCCAATGAGGACATTGTCAAGTGCAAGTTGGGGGGAGGGAACACTTCATTAGTTGGGCATAATTAGAGTCATAAAAAATACAAAAAAAAAATTGAAAATTTTGAGGAAAAACAAATGAAAAAAAAAATAGTTGGATTCTTTTTACATGAGATCTGAGACTTATTGAGATGGGCTCTTGATTGATTGAGTTTTAGATGTGATAGTCATATCTATGTGGCACTGTAGTTCTTTCTGCTAGCTTATCGTGAGAGATTTGTCCTGGCACTTATGCTTAGCATCTTTACACTGCACGTTCCATTGGGCTTTGGTCGCTTGTGAGTTGCAATTGATAGTTTTTGATGGCTAGTTTAGTGGAGACTTATGCCCATGTGAGCTTTGAGCCTTACCTTTTTTGGAGCAGTGTCACTTAAACTCTTGTTTGTCACGAAAGAGCGAATTCGTTGTTGATCTCATTATCTTTGTTGACAAGTGTTGGGATTTAATGTAATGAATATTAGTTAATTTTCTCTTGGTTTGGGAAGTCGCATGGTTGTATTGCCTCTAGGAGATGATAATAGGCCATTTTTGGTACTTTGAGCCTGTTCGTGTGTTTCTTCATACACTTATCCCTTGCGAGCCCATTTGAGCTTTATTACATTGTCTATTCTTTTTGAGCTCCACCATCCATATTTTGTGTTGAGAAAGGCTAATCAATCGTTTGTGGTGGTGTATTTTGAAAAAAAATAAAAAAACAAAAAAACCAAAAAAAAAAAGGGGGTGAGTGGAGGTTAGAACGATGCTTGATTGATGGTGATCTTCCCCATGGAAAAAAATTGAGTACTGAAAAAAAGAAGTTAAAATCGAATGCAAAGAGGGGAGATACCAAGTTACTTGTTGAAAGAAAAAAAAATGCACGGTGGTTCGGAGTATGGAATTGTGTTGAAAAGTAGAAAAGGGAAAAGAAAGAAAGGAAAAAAAAAAAAATAGTGACAAGAGCGCACAAATTATTAATTTGCCCTAAAAGAGTTGTTGCTAGCCTATTCTCAGACACTCGAATGTTCTAACCTAGCCTTCAAACATATTTCCTCACCCAACGTTATAACCCAAACTGAAGTCCTATTTGATCTTAGGGGCGATGGGATGTGGATTGATGGTAGAGAGAATCCCAATACTTGACGTCCTATTCATGAGATCTTGTGTCCACCATATATTAAGCTTTCTTTTTGTGTCATTGTGTGCGGATTATTTTGCTTTCATTTACATAACTTCCACCCCGCACACATTGAGAGTACATTATATGCACCTTGTTTCAAGTGAATTTATTTGTGAGTGCATGACACGGTGAGATTTGAAGTCGAGACTCGGTCCGGAGAGAGCCTTCAGCTGTTTTTCACTTGTGACTGAGGCCCATGTTCACACACGCTAAGTTTAGGTGCCATGACTTATTTCTACATTCGATAGCATCTAGAACTGCTTGTGCCTATCATGTCTTTGCGATGCTGCATATTCTTTGCTTGAGCTATCAATGAGTTGTCTTACAAGTCTTTGGGTTTCATGTGGGAAGGGTTCTCTGTGTTTTGTGGGTAGTCACTGCTGAAAACCCTCACGAGACTTCACTCGTCCTACCGGGGCCGCCCGGGGGTTTAAAAGACCTATCTATTTTTGTTTAATTTCATTAGTTGCATTTATTTTGTTTTGCTAGGGACTAGCACAGTGTAAGTTGGGGGGTGTGATAGGCGCGCAAAATGTTCATATAAGCGCCCCTAATTTATGCTTGCTAAGTCTATTTATTTTGTTCCTTGGAGTATAATGCATTGTTTGTGTGTTTTTACAGATATTTGGAGGATATGATATAAAGAGCACAAAGATTGGATTTTATTTATTTTCAAAGCAAAACCCGTGATCAAATTAATTCGGAAGTGGACCAAGCTTATAATTGAACCAACAATGAGAGGCACCCCATTATTTTACTATGTGATGAAAATTTGGGCTTTAGACTTACACATGGCCTTGGGCCAGCCACCAAACTGCCGTATGATAACACATGCACTAAGGTGGGTCATGTGTCAAGGATTGGATTACTCGGTGCATAGGCAAACTAAGGCAGCAGGAAATTAAATAGGATGGATCGGCTAGGGCTCCACTAGAGCAAGCAACCGACTTTGGAAATAAACGTGGTGCGGCGCATGTGCTTATTATAAAAGGAGTCAGAGACTTGGAGGATACATCACGCACGACAGAGAGCACGGCAGCCCAGTTCAACGATTCCAATGTCCGGCTAAACCCTTCTCTAGGGCGTAGATGAAGCTTGTACTCCGAGTAACGTAGTTTTTATTACTTTTGCTGGATTTAATTATTCGGATTTAGTTGTGTGAACTAGATGATTTCATGCTATGAAATTGGTTTAATTTTTCCCATATAATCGTGTGTTTGATATCCGCGGTTTCAAATACTTTTTCATGCAACGGTTTTAATTGAATCCGTGGTAATTAACTGTGATAGATTATACTATCGTAAGACGCGTCGTGCTATTAGACGGTCCGTGCCATAGAGACGGATCGTACTAGTAAGACGATTCGTGCTAGGCGGAGATAATCTATGCCGCTTGATGATACACGAATATTTTTAGGAGATATCGCATGGGCCCGCGAACCCTAACGGTATCCGGTAAATCCGAATAAGAAATCCTCAATCGTAATAAATCTAGGTTACAAAGGGTCAAGTGGATTCGAACCCTAGACTTTTCTCTCATCGAATCTCTTCACTTTTTAATTGCTTAATTTTAATTTAGCTATTATAATTTTAGGAAATCAAACCAAAACATCTTTTTATCGAATTAATTTAGAAATCGATTGAAACAATTGCAATTTAGCCTATTAATCCCTGAGGAGCGATACTCGGAATATCTACCACTATTCTTTGAGTAGTAGTAATTGTTTCGTTTTATTAATTATTTTTGGTACGGAAACGACACGATCACAAACCCACAAAGATCAGATTTGGAACTATGACAATCGGGAAATTCCAAGCCAGTCCCCTTTTTGCTGTTTTGTCTCATCCAAACACTTTAATGTGTTTCAATTCCAAACAAACCCCACGCACTCAGCAACTGCTCTCTCTCTCTCTCTCTCTCTCTCTCTCTCTCTCTCTCTCTCTCTCTCTCTCTCTCTCTCTCTCTCTCTCTCTCTCTCTCTCTCTCTCTCTCTCTCCTTCCTTTTTATTTTTTAAAACTTTAAATGTTTATAATTTCTATTTTACATATCTATTTTTAATAAAATTTATATTTTTAGAACGTACTTGACAACATCTACCAAACAAGACCCATATTGATTAAGAAGTTATGTGTATAAAAAATTGATTTTTTGGGGTGTAGACTCCTCTTTTTGGAGGATGTAAATTCTTTCATTTTGGGGAGTGAGTTTGTGTAGATGATGTGTGAAATTTGCATTTGAGGTGTGTGAATTCTTTCATTTTTGGAGGGTGTGAATTATTCAGAAATGCAGTGAATTCTTTCCATTTGAAGGGTGTGCATTTAATAGGTGTGAATTTCTACATTTAAGGGTGTGAATTCTTTCATTTTGGAAGGTGTGAATTTCTACATTTAAGGGTGTGAATTCTTTCATTTTGGAGTGTGAATTGTGTTTTTTTCAGAGTATAAGTTTTGTAGAGGTTTTGTGAATTCTGCATTTGATGTGGGTGAATTTTTTTTAATTTCGGAATGTGTGAATTCTGTAATTTGAGGAGTGTGAATTCTTTCATTTTTGGGGTGTGAATTGTGTATTTGTGTAAATTAGTTCTGTGAATTCTCCGCTATGGAGGGTGTGAATTGTGTGATAAGGGGTGTAAATAACTTTTTTTATTGTGTACATATTTTCATATTCAATGTGGATCTTATTTTAACGATCTCGTCGAGTAGGTTTCATATATATAATTTTTATAAAAAATGAATGTGTATAAAAAAAGTTGTTTTATTTTGAAATCTAAAATAAGAGAGAGAGAGAGAGGAGGTCTCATGTGGCTGGTGGTTATTCTTACATGAGAGAATATTAGGTGGTTGCAGTGCACGGAGGAAAGAGAGAATAAAGAAAAGGGAATATGTTGTGCAGTGCATGGAGGAGAGAGAATAAAGAAAAGGTATGGTACACCCCTGACGCGCGTGAAAAAAGGGCTTAAATGAAAGAGTGTGACGCGGGGCCTAGATGGGAACACCCTCCTAAAAGAGGGCCGGCCTGGAAGAACCCCATGGGCAGGTCCAGCACTATATTGGGCCATAACATTTCAAGGCCATAGTTTACTATTGGGCTTATTGGACTTAGATTATTAGAATCAAAGTCCACTTGGTGAGCAGGGGCTGAAGGGCGGTAGACCACTTGGCCGGGCGGTATGACATAGAAAACAAAACTCTATTTTGCTCTAGGCCAATCGGTCGGTAGACCGACACTACTCCTCTCTCACTCTTCTCAGTCCAGAACGAGAAGGTAAGCCGGATTTGGAAGGGTCTTTTCGACCGAAAACCACCCGAATATGCCAAGCGCAAGGGTGAGGGAGTGCTTCCCAGGTGAATTTGTAGTCCAAACAGTAAACGAAGAGAAAGGACAAAAATGTTAGCCAAACACCTGGTTAGGGGGGGCGCCGGAGATGAAATCTAGGGACGTGATATATCCAAACAAGAGATGATTGGTGACCGGATATGAAATCCAAACAGGCTCTAGCATAGGAAACTGTCGGGGTGAATGCAGCCATAAGGCCCCGTTTGGTGACCGGAGATGATTTTGGATGGATTTGTAATAAGGGTGGATTTGAGGATGGATTTTTAATGAGGGTGGACCCACTTCTTAAGAAGGGTGGATTTGTATATGAGGTGTTTGGATGATTTTTTTTAGAAGGGGGATTTGGAGGGTGAATTTGATAGGATAATAGGACAAATCATTGAATTGCCCCCAGTTTATTAATTAAATAAAAATAGATTAATTTCATTATAATTGAAATAAATACATAATAATTGAAATAAATACATAATAAATTCATAAATTTATTTAAACTATATTATATACTAAAAAAATGATATCCGGAAAATAATTTAGAAAATATATTTACAATTTTGGTTTTATAGCATATTTCATACTAAAATATATGTTTTATAACATATTTCCTACAAAATGTAAAATAAATAGAATAAATCACCAATTTTCCCTACTTTATTATTTTATCCCAAATTAACAAGTTGATGAATAATGTAATTTTTGAAAGTTATTTGAAATTATATAGGGTTAATAGCATAATATAGTATACATATATTTTGGCTAAAATGTAATTTGTAATAAAAAAAATATAGATATACATATATATCCTGTCAAACATAGCAGAGCTTCAGAGCCTCCATCTTCATCCGAAACGAGTCTCTCCTGGAGCTTCGATCATGACGACGGTTCAGGCAATGATCACGATCCCCTTGCGGCTCTGGCGATGATGAAGGCTCCGATCACGACGACGGCTCAGGAAACGAATAACGAGTCTCCCCTGGAGCTGAATCTGCAAAACTTCAGACTAAAATCATGGTACAAAAAACTTCCCAAAAAATCATGGTACAAAAAACTCCCCAAAATCACCCGAATTTGGTGAGGTATTTTAGTACCCAAAAAAAACCACAAATCCGCCCTGATTTGCTAACGACAGGGGGGAGGCTGTCGTTACCTAATCCGGGTGCTCCCAGATTTTTACTCCCAACGGTGAAATTTTTTTTCAAAATCCCAGGGGCTGTTTTTTGCATCCCAAATGCAGGAGTAGAGTAGGCCCAAGATTACAAATCCGGGTCTTTTCCAAATCTGGGTGCCATATTCGGTCACCAAACAAGGCCTAAACTTCTCTTTATGAGGGGTATTAACCACTTCTCTTCATGAGGGTATTAACCAACCGTAACGACTAGACCTTTGAGCTTGCTTAGCTTGTTTTGTCCAGATTCAATAAACTCGGGATGAACTGTTCGGTTGCAAACCTTCGAATGCCCATCTCATTGATAGTATTTCCAACTTTTTTCACACCACAAAACTCCAAAGGTTATAGGTAATTATTCTAAGAACCAAAAATTGTACTATTTCCAAAGTGAGCTAAAACTTGAATAAAATTCGGAACGTAACACGAAGAATAATAACGACTCAGAACAACAAACTCGTGTTAAGAGACTGCTCTCCTCTTGATTCCATGAATGACCTTAAGTTTGGTATTGGATTGTCAGGTACTCAGTCTTGCTTCTTTTTTCCTTATCTTTTTCTAGAAAAGGAGAGTTAATTAGACATCTTGTATCAATAATATCATTATGATTCCATCCTGCAAAATTTGAATACTTATAATTACATTCTGTCTTTTAAATAATACCCAAAAGGCCCTTTATCCATAATTAGAATAAATATGTTTATTATGTAAAATCTGCGAAGTGGTAAAATAATAAACCATAGTCACTATGTAAATAATCCTCTTTTAAAGGACATGTGAATATAGTTGATTAATATATCATTTTTTCACCAAAGTGGTAAACAATAAACCATATTCACTTTTATTTAACTTCCCTTTATGAATTTGACCCGCGCAGTGGCTCCCTAAAAAATTTTAACCATGATTGCTACATCAATGATTTTTGGATGAAAACATAAAGAACTACGGCAAAAATCAATTATGTTTTCATCCCAAAAATCTTTACCCCATAGGCAAAGAATTTTAGGATGAAAACATAAACAATTTAGGATGGAATTTAGTATGGAAACATTCTTTATATTTTCATCCCCAAAATCTTTACCCTATAGGCAAAGAATTTTAGGATAAAAACATAAATAATTTAAGATGGAATTTAGGATAGAAATATTCTTTTTTTTATCCCAAAAATATTTACCCTATAGGCAAAGAATTTGAGGATGAAAACATAAATAATTTAACATAGAATTTAGGATGGAAATATTCTTTATTTTTTCATCCAATAAATCTTTACCCTATAGGAAAAGAATTTTAGGATAAAAACATAAACAATTTAGAATGGAATGTAGGATGGAAACATTCTTTATATTTTCATCCCAAAAATCTTTACCCTATAGGCATAGAATTTTAGGATGAAAACATAAACAATTTAGGATGGAAACACTCTATATATTTTCATCCCAAAAATTGTTACCCTATAGGCAAAGAATTTTAAGATAAAATCATAAACAATTTAGGATGGAATTTAGGATGGAAACATTCTTTATGTTTTCATCCCAAAAATCTTTAACCTATAGGCAAAGAATTTTAGGATGAAAACATAAACAATTTAGGATGGAAACATAGAGAAAAATCATGGTTAAAATAGTTTCGGAAGTCGCATGCGTGGGCCAAATTCATAAAGGGAAGTTACATAACAGTGAATATAGTTTATTATTTTGCCACTTTGGTGAGAAAATGGTAAATTAATCAATCAGTACACATGTCTTTTAAAAGATGGTTATTTACACAGTGAATATGATTTATTATTTTACTACTTCGGTGATTTTACATAATAAACATGAGAATCGTGGTTAAAAAATTTTAAGGGAGCCGCATGCGCCAAATTCATAAGGGCATAATGGTCCGATTATCTATTTTGAGAATGAAACCATAAGTATTAAAACTCTATATGATGGAATCATAAGGATATTTGTAACGCCCCCAAAATTTGGGCACGTTAATAATTATTACAAACCATAAATAAAGTTTAGACATAAACTTTAACACAAATAATACTCTCCATCAACTATATAAATAACAACCGGGGTGGTTCTAGGTCTTCTTCTACCCCTTCGCCGGGTCATTCCCCAATCCGGCAGCACTACATGCTCCATAGGCCTGCTCTCCATAGAATGGATCCTGCCCATCTCGATAATCTGACATAATACGTCAGAGTCGCACAAGCAACATCGTGATATTATGTCAGGGTCACACAATTGCAACACCGTGAGCAATAGGGCCCTGTAGTCTACACTACCAAATCTCTAACTTACAATTCTAGAACAATAAGTTCAAAAGCAGTAAAAGATACTTGTAAACAGTAAAACCATGCAATGCATCATGCGTATGTATGCGGATTAGAGTAAACATGCACAGAAAACAGTATCTCATTTCAGTATCTCAAAATAGTATCACGTGTCAGTTTCTCAAAATAGTTTCTCATTTCAATTCTCATCAGTTTCTCAAAACATTTTCTCGTATCAATGCCTCTTTCAGCATTCTTCTTCAAATTTCATTCATCTCCCACCACTCGAAAGTTATTGGTCTGCTTAAGTCTCCTTTCAACTGGCGGCACCAACCTTTCTGCTCGAGGCCCCGGCCGTTGTGCATCACCGAACTTAACAGCCTGTTTGCACAGTTCGTCCGCCCGCGACACACACGACACAGTCCCGGCCACCATCCATCACCAAACTTAACAGCCTGTTTGCAAGGTCCGTTCACCTTGTGTTGTGCACGCTTAGCTCAAACCTCCAAGTTCTCCCCGCGGAACTTGGGGTGGTGCTCTCGCTGCACTACCGCATCAAATCCAATCCTCCAAGTTCTCCCCGCAGAACTTGAGGTGGCAACAAATCCATCTCATTTCATTTCATCTCATTTTATTTCATTTCCCAAAAAAAAAAAAATCTCATTTCTCATTTCAAAACACATTTTCATTCTCATATTTATTTTCTCATCAACAGTTATTCAAACTTTCTCATTTTCTCATGTCGTAACGTATCATGTACGTGCTCAATGCCATATGCTCAAAATCATGCCCATGCAATATTTTCCAAAAACTTTTCTCATAAAAATTATATTTTTCAATTGTGAAAAATATCACATAAAATCATGCACTTGAATGCACCAACTTTTCCAAAATAAACAAATCTCTCCATAAACTTTATTTTCTATCCAAAAATCCAATTTCTCTCTTTTTCTTTTAAAACCCAACTTATTTCTTCTCTAAAGGAAATAAAATTAGTAAACTCTCTTTCTTGCAATTTCTCATAAAAATGACTTTTCTAGAAAATTTTGACCAAAGGCTTTAACACAACCTTGTCATAACATTTTCACACCAAGAATTTAAATAAACAATTAAAACTTAATTTTTAGAAAATCTATCTTTTTCTAAAAGTATTCTCAAAACTTAAAGAAACTTTCTTTTTCAAGAACACTTTACTCAATTTTTTTTTTAAACAAATCCTTTAACACACCACACACTTTCATTTAAAAGAAATATTTCTACTAACTCTTTAGTCGAAAATTTCTAGAAAAATAATTGATGTTGGAAAAATTCACCCACACTTTATTTTTAAAACTTCTAGTTTTTCCAAAAATAAAACAATTGAATCGTGTAAAAACTTTTTAGCAAAAAAAAAATTAAACCATTTCTAGAAATGAATCAAATGATCAACCTACTAGTTTTAGGAAGAACCATTTAATTAGTAAATTTAAGTTATAAGCCACCCAAATTAATTATTACTTCCAAGAAACTTAACTAATTTAACTAGAAACTTTCTAATAACCCATATTGAAACTTTATCTTCTAATCAACTTTAAACTAGTTTAATCTCATGAAATCAACCACTAATTGCATGAAGAATCATTCTAATTAAAACTAATTAGAACCCTTTTTTATCTTTTTAACATGAAATCCTCTCACTAACTTTTCTTAGAAACTACTCCCTCCGTCCCTTTTTAATTGTTTAACTTTCCATTTTGGGTTGTCCCTAAATACGTGTGTGGTTTGAAAAGTTAATGGGTAAAAGTTTGTACAATTATCATTTTGCCCTTTTGAAAAGTTAGCGGGTAAAGAGTTAATGTGTAAAAAGTGAAGGATAATTTTGGAAAGTAGAGGTAAAAGTTGATGTGAAAAGTGTAAAGTGGAGGGAAAAATTGATGTTAAAGGTGTAATGATGATGTTTCTTTAATAAGTTGGATTTACGAAGTAACACATTTAAAAAGGGACGGAGGGAGTAAGTAACAAGCTTAGAAACCTTAACACATGCATAAATGTGCTTAACAACCTTCTAATTCCATCTTAGAAAATAATTAGGAACAACTTAATGAACTAGAAATTACTAATTGAAAGATAAGTGGAGTAAACTACCTCAAATTCTGGGTGTTAACCGGAAGCCGATAAGCAAATCCTTTCCGGTGAGTGTGTGAACTCTCTAAGCAACCAATTGTCCTACTAATTAACTTAGTAGGAAGTTAATTATGGCCAAGTAGGTTGACTTTAGTAGTAGGAAAGTAGGTTTATATTTGGAAAGGAAAGAAAGCACAATTATAGAAAGTGGGAAAGGTGACAAGTTGACAAAAGAGGGATGGGTTTTTATAGCCAAAATGCCTCTCTCTCCCTCCCTCAATCTCTCGGCTCTCTCTCCCCCTATGTTGGCCGAACCACTCCCAAAATGGGAGTAAATGTGTGCAATCAATTGGCACATGGCAAGTACCATGTAGGTGCCAACTTTCACCCTAGGTTTAGGCTAGCTTTCTAGGTTCAAGTACCCTCAATTTTGGGGAGAATCTAGGGAAAGTTACTTGGGAAGAAAGTGTAGAAATATTAGGCCTCTTATTGTGTACAATTTTGCATGGTCACCTTTGTTATGGGGTGTTTTTGGAAACTTAGATACAAAATGAGAACATGTGCTTGCATAGTGACCTAAATTTTAGGCTTGCTAGGTTCCATGGGAAGCATATTCTTCCATAAAACATGGAAACATGTTTGGAGGAAGCTTGGAGGCAAAGTTTGTAGGGTTTTTAGGCTTAGGTTAGTAGTATGGGCATCAAAGTCAAGCACAACACATGCATGTACTTTCTACATTAACTCTTGCATGTGTAAGTACACATTACTCCCTCCTCTCTCTCTATCTCTCTCTCTCTCACTCTCTCCATGTGCACTTAGATTCTCCCCCATGTGCATGAGTTTCTTGGAAATTTCTCACATTAAAGAAGCACATGCTCACTTACTTGGAGGAAAAGAAAACCTAGTAAGAGGGTTTTAGGAGCTAGTTATACACACATATATGTACTAGCACAAAGAAAATAATTGTTGGCCCAAAATAGTATTTACCAAGATAACTTTAAGTAATTTATTAGAGAAAATATGAAAAATCAATTTTATAAACGAAATTTTTATATTCAGCAAAAATTAGGGTTGTTACAATATTATTGATACAGGATGCCTAATTAAAATTCTCTTCTAGAAAAGAAACTAACTTTAAACCCATGTAGAAGTTATTTTCTGGGAGACTTAGCCATAAATCCACATCAAACAAAACATAAGGACGAGCAAAATTAGTGAATTGTCACTAATAACAAAAATAAACCATTTTCCATCTCCTACCTCCAGCCGACCTCCACCCCACTCCAGCAAACCTCTTCCGGCGACTCTCATTTACGGCCGGCAACCCAAAAAATTAGTGAAACTTCACTAATATTTACTAAGTTCTATTATAGTCGGTAAAGGAGGATGAGAAAGGGAGGAGAGAGAGAGAGAGAGAGAGAGAGAGAGAGAGAGAGAGGGAGGGAGGGAGTGGTGATCAGAGGTTGTCATGGTCGGAGAGGAGGGATAGGAGGTCGGCGGCAACAGGTGACCATGACGACGGCAAATTAGTGAAATTTAACTAATATTAAAAAAAATATCCGATCCATTCAAATTGGAGGTCAACGTTTAAGCCTTTCAAAAACGACGGCGGCAAATGACAATGATAACACCGCCATACGGGAAACAAGGAGGAAAACGAGGAGGAGATCAAGGCCGTCGCTAACGCTGCCCGTACAGAAAACTAGTAACACTTAACTAATCTTCAAAAAATACGGAGGGACTGGAAAAAAAAGGCTTGATTCTAGAAGAGGAGGAGGAAAAGGAGGTCGGCGATATCGGGTGATGATGTTTTGGTACAAGTCGATGGGCAATGGAGGTGATTATGGTGGAGGTGGTGGCCATGGCCGCTGTGATGGAGTTGGGGTATCGAAGTGGTGGTGGTGGTTATGGAGGCAGCGACGGCGGGTTCCTCGCTGACAATAGTTTTATTTTTTTTTGGTCTTACCCATAAATCCCTTTAAAAAACGATGTTCTTGTAACCCCTTTCAAAAAACGCGTGTCCTTCCTTAAAAAAAGGTAAAATATATTGGATTTTTTCCCTAATAATTTTAGTTTTATTATTTTTTCTGAAGTTTTTTTTAAGGGTCTAATAAAAAAAATTCAAATTACCGATTGTGGCACAATTGTATGTGTGCGAGGCCCGCCCAGGGGTAAGGGGCAACCCCGGGCTGGGCCAACAAAAAAAAAAATTACGTTATATATAAATATTATAAATATTATAAAGTTTCCATAGATGATGCAAATCATTTGCTTGTAGCTTCGCAGTTGCTAATTTCCAATCCTAACAACGTGTTTGGATGCCGGAGAAGAGGGGGGATTTGCGACGCGCCCTGATATGTAATCCACCCTCCTCTCAAATCAGGTCTTTGGGGAGGTTTTTAGAGGCCGGATAAGTTTACTGTTGGGATTTTAAATCCACCACAAGGTGGATTTGTGAAGCCCTGCCTCAGACCACCGCTTGGCAAATCCGGGCTATTTTGTGTCGATTATACCCTTCCAAATCCACCTCTTCTCTCTCTTTTGTACCATTCGACTGGTGTTGTTGGGTTCAGTATTTGTGGTTTCAACGAAGGGAGAGAGAAAACGACGAGGAAGTCACCCACAAGAAATCACTGTGGTGACTCCATTTCTACGCATTACGATCTACTTTTTGTCTAGTTCAGGTATTATCAATCATTATACGAACTACTTGTGCCCTATTTTTCCATTTCTCGATCTGAAATGAGCCCTATTTTTGCCCTATTTTGCGTTTTTTTATCTGATTTGTGCCCTAATTTGGGTTTTGCGATCTGATTTGATCTGATTTGTGCCCTATTTTTTGGGTTTTACGATCTGATTTGTGCCCTATTTTGGCTTTTGTGATCTGACTCGATCTGATTTGTGCCCTATCTTTGGTTTTACGATCTGATTAGTGCCCAATTTTGGGGTTCGCGGTCTGAAATGAGCCCTATTTGTGCAATGATCTGGGTTTTGTGAGTTTTTTTATTTGCATTTTCGATCTGGGCTGTGTGATTTTGCACTAGGTTTGCAATCTGGGTTGTGTGATTCTGCAAGTTTTCTGGGTTGTATGAGTTTGCCCTAATTCGTGAATGCCCTATAATTTCAGAGTTGCCAAAGTTGATTGTTTTGCACCACCAATCTGCTTTCATTTTCATCCCATTCAAATCCATCAATTTGACGCAACTGATTAATATAGGAAAAATCTCGCTTCCAAAGCGTAATCTTGCGTTCAATATGAATTTTTTCAATACCACATTCAAGGAAAGAAGCAAGCATCCGATTTTTCAAGACTTCCGAATAGGTGGGACAAAATCCGAAATCACTTTGCTGAATACCCTCATCTACAAGGGCCGTAAGGTATTGGAGCAAAGTTTCCTCTTCCACCTCACTCCAATTACGATGTGCCATTCAAACAAAGTGAAAAACAAAAATATAGGACTTGTTTCTTTGATTGAAAATTTGCTTGTAAAACAAAATGAGTTTGTTTGGAATTTATAGGGAAAAAACCATTTACCATTCAACCACAAACCCACCATTCAATCACTTATCTACCACTCCACCAACCATTCACCATTCAACCACCATCTACTATCCATTCAACAAAAAATAAATAAATTTTAAAATTTTAAAAAACCTAATCTCCATTCAAATCAACCATAAATATTCTTTTAATTATGTTAGAAATTTTCCACTAAAAATTAATTAAATAATTTTTTTCCGGGAAAAAAACAAACTTTTAATATTGTTCTAATTATTTTATGTATTTTTTGTCTATTTATTATAATTATTACGTATTTATTATAATTATAATTAAGTTAATCAATTTTATTTACTAAATTAATATGGTGGGGGCAATTATGTCATTTGACCTCCTATCCTATCATATCCACCCTCCAAATCTCTCTTCTCAAAATACCATCCAAACATCCAATATACAAATACACCTTTCTTAAGAGGTGGGCTCGCCCTCATTACAAATCCACCCTCATTACAATTCTACCCTCAAATCCGCCCTCATTACAAATCCATCCAAAATTAAATCTGCCATCCAAACGCCCCGTAAGCATGGATGGAGTTCGAATCCCGAAGCTCCTTTTTTTTTTTCTGACTCTGGCCTCTTTTAGGCCTTTCTTTTCTTTTCTCTTTCTCTGTTTTTCTCCCAATTCACAATTTTACGAAAATCACACTACTCAATTATTTTGTTATAAATTTTAATTTTACGAACACAACAATAATGTAGAAGTGATAATTTCTTATATTAGATTTTTTTTTTAAAACAATGGTGGAAATTTAAAAAAAATGAGCGAGCTAACACACAGAACTAGTTTTTTTTTTTCTCTACAGATCATAGTTAAAAAATGAAGCAAACTCTCTTATTTTCTTCAAAACCAACTCTTACAATTTTATCTTTTACTTTTATTTTTGTATCTTTTTATTTTGAATTTTTGTATGTTATAATTTTTTAAAAAGAACTCTTCAAGATGTAGAGGGTCCAATGTTGGGAGTTTGCTTCGGGCCCCTAAAATATTAGTGTCGGCACTGCCGGTTATAGCTGCTTCGAATGAGAGGAGTTTTTCTGAGTTGAAGTTGATATAAATTTACGTTTTGTAGAACCACGTGATAAGAGAGATTAAGTGTATTGGCTATAATCTCAATTGAAAACGACTTCTTGACGATATATAGAGGACTAACCACCATCCTGGAGGCTGGAAAAGATTTTACTGGACGTGAAAAGTGAATTTGATTGCCTATGTGCCGTAAATGCCATTAACGGAGGAAATATTGACGGCCACCTCATCGTCGGATCATTAAAGACTCAAGAATGCTGCTAGCAAGAATTGGTGCTACCATCTCTCATATTTCCAGGATGGCCAACCAAAGTGCCCAAAACCTTGCGTGCAGGGGCGGACCCATGTTGTGGCAAGCGGGGTCAACTGACCCCACTGGATTGAAATTTCCTACTAATGTGTATATATAATTTTGGACATTTTGCGAATTTTGCCCCGTATCCTATACATTATTTTGTATATTTTGCCCCAAGTAACATGAAATAATTACAACCTTGCCCAAATGATTCTTATGGATCAACTTTGATATTTTGGTTTAGTATTATATTGGATAATGGATATACTGTAGAAACTTGACCCCCTGATAGTAAATCCTGCGTCTGCTCCTGCTTGTGCGTATGGGTGCGAGCAAACAGAAGACTTGGTGATTTCAGTCCCAAATTCCCATCTCAACTAGGGAATTTGTTATTCAAAATTGCTTGGGAACTAGACGCATTCCAGATTAGTCCGTGTCTGCTGTGCTTATTGTCAATTGCTATTTCTTGTCACCTTGCGAACTCTTTATGAATTTAGCTGGCTATGTTCTCATTATTTTCATAGGGTAATTTATGAATTTCTGAAGTACCAAAAAAAAAAAAGAGAGAGTACTGGAATGCCACATCAATGGAGTCCTAAAACCTGTGTTCTGTTTGGAAATTGTGAAAGTTTTCCACTACAAAGCATGGCATAGTCTTCCACAAAGCAAAGTCTTCCACATCAATGGAGTCCATACCCATCACCATTTGCTAAAGACGAATTAATTTTTGTTAAATCAGGCGGTGTTATATAACTTTTAAGGTACCCATTTCG
Organism: Vaccinium vitis-idaea; assembly: GCA_963854785.1. Taxonomy (NCBI): domain Eukaryota; kingdom Viridiplantae; phylum Streptophyta; class Magnoliopsida; order Ericales; family Ericaceae; genus Vaccinium; species Vaccinium vitis-idaea. Next base: position 14,212,438 of record OY978222.1, on the reverse strand, counting down.
GTTTTTCAACATAATTTTTAGGCCCACTTAGCCAAAAATCCAAAACATTTGACATTTTTAAAGGGAAGGACAAGGAACTTTTGCAATTGAACGTAAAAACAAAAAACATTTGACATTTTTAAAATGAAGGACAAGGAACTTTTGCAATCGAACATAAAGACAAAAAAAAATTAGTGAAATGTCACTAATTTTAAAAAGTTCTAATTGTGTACATAAAATTCAGAAAAATCACCATCGTACCTCCAACCGACTACCACCCACCTTTGGCAAACCACTTCCGGCGACCAAAAAAATTAGTGAAATGTCACTAATTTTTAAAATTTTAAATTTTGTAAATAAAATTCAAAAAAATCACCACCCCACCTCCAGCCGACCTCCACCCCATCTCTGGCCAACCACTTTCGGCGACCAAAAAAATTAGTGAAATGTCACTAATTTTTAAAAATCCGAATTTCGTAAATAAAATTCAAAAAAATCACCACCTCACCTCCGACCAACCACCACCCCACCTTTGGCCGACCACTTCCGGCGACCAAAAAAATTAGTGAAATGTCACTAATTATTAAAAATCTGAATTTCGGACATAAAATTAAAAAAAAATCACTACCCCACCTCCGGCCGATCAGCACCCCACCTCTGGCCGATCACTTCGGCGACCAAAAAAATTAGTGAAATGTCACTAATTTTTAAAAATCCGAACATAAAATTCAAAAAAAATCACCACCCCATCTCCGGCCGACCACAAACCCCACCCTGGCCGACCACTTCCGGCGACCAAAAAAATTAGTGAAATGTCACTAATTATTAAAAATCTGAATTTCAGACATAAAATTCAAAAAAATCACTACCCCACCTCCGGCCGATCAGCACCCCACCTCTGGCCGATCACTTCGGCGACCAAAAAAATTAGTGAAATGTCACTAAGTTTTAAAAATCCGAACATAAAATTCAAAAAAAATCACCACACCATCTCCGGCCGACCACCACCCCACCTCTGGCCGACCACTTCCGGCGGCCAAAAAATTAGTGAAATGTCACTAATTTTTAAAATTTCGAACATAAAATTCAAAAAAAATAACCACCCCACCTCTAGCCGACCACTTCCGGCGGCCAAAAAAATTAGTGAAATGTCACTAATTTTTAAAAACTCAAATTTCGAACATTAAATTCAAAAAAATCACCTCCCCACCTCCGCCGACCAACACCCACCTCTGGCTGACCACTTTCGGCAACCAAAAAGATTAGTGAAATATCACTAATTTTTAAAAATTGAGAGAGAGAGAGGTTTTAGCTCTTTTATATTACTAGCTCATGTCCAGCCGTTGGGAAGTAGATCAACTATATACAGAAAAAGAAATTACATATTCATTGAAGTTGCAATTGATTTGCAAATCCAGCAGCGACATTGACCATATTCTATCTTTCTCGTAAAATTAAACGTCAATGTTCTCAAATTTAACAGCAACCCATTGCATTGAATCGAGATACGTATATGGAGAAAACACAAAAAGGAAATGCATTGAATCGAGGGGCAGATCAGGGGGAAATCGGGAGAGAAATGTGATAAAAGTTGAATGAGAAGCAGTAAGAGATGGAGGATTGTACCTTTGGATCTAAAACAATGCATTGTCTGTGCGTGATTTTGGCTATATTGTAGGAATGATAATGATCTTTCTTTCTTTTTGTTTCTTAAATTGTAAATAGTGATGATCAGGGATGCCATAAACTTGATGCTTTCAAACGGAGAAACACAGAGAGAGAGAGATCATTACCATTCCTTTTATTAAACTATAATTACAAACAATGTCTTTATGTTTGATTGCAAATGTTCTTTGTCCTCTTCAAATAGACAAAATATTGTGTATTTATGACTAATTATTCCTAATTTTTAACTTAAATATCACAGTTGTAAAAAAAATCATAGAAAAGACGCTAAGGAGAACACACAATATTTTTAATGGAGAACATTCTTTACACTGGCGGTGTAAATCAAAGTTTTCCCAAATCTATTACATTGCGCCATGTGTCCAGACAGTGGTCCCAAAAGGTAGAACATAGATAGATGGTGCAATGTGCAATGCAATTGATTTGGAGGAAATTGTGGTTTACACTGCCGATGTAAATAATGTTTTCTCTATTTTTAAGTGGGTGAGACAGTTGATTTTTAGCCAAATTTCCCTACTCCACGGCAGCCTCATCCATTATCATTAATAAATCTTAACAATTGCAAATATCCATTTACATCAAGTAAATCACTCTGGATATAACATGTTAGATTGTTATTGTTGACCACCAACTCATCTAAAAGCTTAACCAGTTAGAGAGAGGGGCAACTTTATTATTTATATTCTCAACACGACCTCTCATATGTAGCCAGGCTCTCATCCATAAGTAAGCTAAACACATATAAATTTTAATCATAGCAGTGCGGTTCGAACACAGGATCTATTGCCTGCTCTGATATATATTGTTAACCACCAACTCATCTAAAAGCTTGAAGTTGTAAAGAGAAGAGAAACTTTATTATTTATATTCTCTACGTAACACAATATTTTTTTAAACTTTTCTTGTCTGTAGTGATTTTTTTTCTCAACTTTAGTCTGTATTTATTCCTATCAGCGAAACAAGTGATTAAATGTCAACTAATCAGTGCACACTAGGGCTATTGCTTTTAATTTGAATATGAAATTTTATTTTTCTGAGTATGGGTTTTAATTGATGAAATTTATAGATGAATTGGTGGTGAATTGTATTTGGACTTAATTGGTGTTGGTATTGGTGGATGTGAAGGTTGAATTTTGGAATGCAATGGAGTTTGAAGGGCATAAAATGAAAGAGGTTGATTGTGATTGCGGGTGCGCCCTTGCGTTCCTGCTGTGCACCATGTGTACAACACCGTGTGGTGCGGGATTTTTGAGAAAAAAGGCATGGTTTGGATGGTTCGGATTTACATGGGGTTTGGATTAAATTCGAGTTGTGCATTTTTGCAATGGACGGCCGGATGACCCGCACCACATGGTGCCGTGTACAGCAGGAACTCCTCTTCTGCGCCATTGTGGATAGAACTTGGGTATCATCATGGGAGAAAGAGGAGAGGGGAGAACAAATTGAGGGCATTTCTGTAACTCTAATACGTGATTTAACGGATTATACGTCGTCAGCTTATGAGGGGTCTCACCGTGATTTCAGAGATTAAGGGGGGTGGAAGTACGATTTGAATAGAATCCAGGGGGTGTCAGTGAGATCATTGGGGTGGAATTTTCCTTTTGTTTTTCCTTTCTGATCAAATTTTCTTCAGATTCGAAATTGGGGCTGTCCCCGTTCAAATCGCCGCTTTGGGAAGTCAGACTCAACTGCTCCTCTTTTCAGGCCAACGATTTCTCTCTGATCCTTCCCAGGTCCGTCAACCCTATTTCTCCCTCTCTGTTTCTATACATACATGCATATATGTCTATATGTTTGCGTACATCTTCAAAATTAAAATTTTTATTGACGCTCTAATTTGTTTTCTTTGTTTTAATTCGAGTACGAATTAGATTTTGAACTTTTTTTCTATGGAAATCGGATAATTGTGTCGCAGGCAAAGTAGGAATTTGGGCCTAACTATTAAGTGTTGAATTTTTTAACCTTTTAGGTTGGGTGTTTGATTTCATTGAATTGTATCCTTGTTCTGTAGTGGGTTTCTAAATAGTTTCTCAAGATAAAATTTTACAATCGAGTTTTATGACGAAGACTTGGTGAGCAAAATATATTTCGCGCCTTGTAATGGATGCTGGTAAATTAACACCTAGACTGAAAAAATGTTACATGTGGTGCTTAAATAAGATATGCACAAGATTTCTATTATCCCGCGCTGTGGCCAAACCCGTGATACACAAGCACTTTCAATGTGTTTTCCATAAATAACCTGTATGGACTGATGGATGCATACTTGTCCCATTCGATCTCGGTTTTATAGAATCATATTAGCCGGAATGACTAAAGAAGCAGAAAATCGGCCCAGGGTATTAAATTAGACAGGCCTACAGTGGTTGTGTTACTTGTGCTTGAAGTACCATTTATTTCTTTAAGACTGATGAACCCACAAATCAGAAGTTATTGATATAATAATACGGATATTGGATGTGAAAATAGAGGTTGAGAATAAAGATAAATAGGCTTCGCAAAATATAAAGATTAGACTAAATAAAAAGTTCCTTCATTTCTACAATGAATGAAGTGAAAAGAGAAGTTTGTGTCATGGCCATGTATACAGTCTTCAACACTTGCCTTATGTATGGTAATATTATGTTTTTATTCGGAAGTGATTGAGTAGTTTGATTCACAAACATCCGTTGTATTGCATATTTGCAAATGGAGGTTTTAGTCAGTTATGAAATGATGAGGGAAGTCACTCATTTAAGCTACACCAGTCGAATACCTTTTATGTGGAACTAACAAAAATGATCTTGGAATATACAAGAATGAAAAAGTGACGGGGTTCATTTAGAGGATTTACCAAGTTTCCATGGGTATAATAGTATAGATACATCTATAGGCATGCCTAAGCAGCATGCACGATTCAAAGAAGCTGCCACATCCGTGTCCGAAGCTACTTAGACACCAACACAAATGGAACACTTATTTACTATCTACGAGACATCCAAATGTGTCTTAGTTTCCTGGATGCACATTCCATAGTTGGGGACACACATGTCTAGCACATAGACACACAAGATCACTTTGACGGTTAACCATTGTTTCAAAGATTCTCGTTTTTGTGTAAATTTAGTCCATTCATGGTGCGCATTGATCACCTTGAACTTGCTCTATGCCTTTGCCATGTTGATTTTATGATTTTGTGGCTTGAATCATTACTTGCATTAAGTTGGTCAGTGTTACCTTTGGTAGGTGATTTGAGATTATACCAAGGTAAGGATGGGTGTTAAACAAGCAATAAAAAACCTGGATGCATTTCCACGAGCAGAAGAGCACTTGTTGCAGAAAACACAGTCTGGGGCAGTTGGTATCTACTTGCTCTTTTTCATATTCTCCTCCTTTTCCATTTTCTACTTCCCTCCTTTTCTTTTTAACTTTCAGTGATGGAAACATAATTTTAATTTGTAACTAAGAAATGCGTGTACATAACCTAATGAAAAAAAGGACAGTGGACATGCAGCACATGCTTGTGTAAGTTATTCAGTCTCTCTCTGGGCAGAAAGTCCTAATTTTAGTGAATTGGGTTTTTCTTTCTTATGTTAGGCGATTGCCAGCTTTAACCACTTGATTTCTCAGGCAGTAAAAGACACTATTCTCTATTTCAGTTCTTTATTTCGAGGAGACGTGTTTAGAAACATATCTTTGATTTGACATTTTCATAGATCAATTGGATGTGCTACACAACTCCTCTGCCATTCTTGAAACTTAGGCTCACGAGCGAGTTATTTTCCGCTGATGTTTTCCTGCTGTGAATTTCCTGAAAAAACTGTGTCGTTTGGAAGATGTTTGTGTTCGTGCAGATTTAGCATCTATTGGTTGCTGTGTTCCTTTCTACTTGCCAACTGCTGGAACTATTTCGAAGAGCACATAACGCACATACGTGGTTGAAACTCTTTTCCTACTTAGTTGTTGTTGTTGGTGGTGGTGGTGGTGGTGGTGTTATTATTATAGGATAGTTCATACAGTTAAGTTTCTGTTGTTAGCATTTGTTTTGTTAGGAGTTTTGACTGTACTAGGCAACATTAACTCAATCCTACCTACCTCTGTTGCGAGTCATTCGTAGTTCTGCAATACGATTGTATGCCTTTTATTCTTGTTCCTCTTATTTTTGGGGGGAACGTGATGGCAAGTCAAGTTCGTTCTTCGTATTGAGCCTCCATCTTGGCACTTGTATGGTCTTAATCGTTTATTGGGTTAGTTTAGTTGTTTCGATCATATTGGTTATTAGGTATCCGGGTGTTAAGGTTTGCCCTGTATAACCATATGACTATGGTTGTAGTCTTATCTTTTCAATAAGCAGCATACTGCTTTTGCCTTCCCTCTTCGCAATGGTACATGGTATCAAAGCAGTACCAACCTATGTTACATAGACTCAGGTACTGATGTTGGGTGCGGGTACGTGCCGAACCGAATTATCTGATTCTTCTAATTTACTCCCTCTGTCCTGATTTGTTGGTCCGTTTTGGGGATTCCAACTTTTTTTCCATTACCTTTTGAGTCTGTTAATTTCCGATTTTATCCTCAATCCCTCCATTTAATACTCCCTCCATTCTAATTTGACTACAAAATTACATGCAATTTTCAAACTCAAAAATAATGTAGTTACAAAAACTTTTTTTTTTATCAATATGGATCTTGTTTGATAGATCTCATTGAGAACTTTAATACGGTGCAAAAAAAATTCAAAAATGTAAACCCATTATTTAAAAAAATTAGTTTTTGAGTTGTTATTTTAAGTTTTAGAAAAGGGGTAAAAAAGTTTTTTTTTCATACTTTATCCTTTTAACTTTTGAAAATGGACAAACATTTTAGGACTTGAAAAAGTATGTTTATAGACAAACAAATCCGGACTAGGGAGTAATTTGGAGGATACAAGGACGCGCTGAAATTTTTGAAATCCTTTACATATTATTTCTGTCGTCTAACGTGAAGGGTGTTTTCTAGTCGTCTTTGATCCTTGCATGAATATTATAGGAGTTCTATGCATAGCTCATGAGAAATTTGAATTAGAAAATTTGATTGCTAAGTTATTGTCCAACTAAACATGCCCAACAAGGATTCCATACCCTTATTCGAGGGTCAAACACTGGTACTTTATACATTTTTAAATGAGCCATGTAACAAAGGTGTTTGTTAACTGCCTTGCATGCTTTATTTTGTTCATAATATGTTCTTATTGTATTTCAAGATTCGAAGGTTCCTCAAACATCAATAACCTATGTTTTTTAGTTTATGATCAAACAAAGTTCCCTAACCTCCTTGTTCCTGAAAGAGGCTTTACTTCGTTCTCGGATTCTCCTTTGCTCTTCAAGTAAGAATCTTGTAAGAACGTTGCTCCCCTGATGTCGGAATTGCATTCTCTACTGGAATGAAACCTCTCAAGCATATGAATCCGGTTAAAGCATCCAACTCAAAACCAATTGGCAATGATTGGAGTATACTAGCTTCAGAGGTTATAATTAACCAATGTGGAACAAACCCTAACACTCCCCTACACGTGCGATCCCTGACCTGTACGTGGAGAGATAAACAACGATTCAACACAAACGACAACTATCAACCATCAACGACAAACTAAGGGGAAGTAACCATCAACAATACAGAGTCTTGTCCGAAAGCCTAGCTCTGATACCATGTTGAAGTACCCAACTCAAAACCAATTGGCAATGAGTGGAGAGGCCGCCTAGGCTCATATACTACCAATGTGGGACAAGCTCTAACATCAATAAAGTAAAAGAATAGATGTCAATAACGAGGAAATTTGCTGCAGACATTAGATACTAAAAAAGAATAAACTGAGATTTACTCTAGATCTAGGTCTGTTATTTTACATTTGCAAAAATTTATTTGTAAATAACACCAATCTCTTGTTGATATTCATATTCTCACCTATTTCAACTAAAATAGTTCAAAAGGTTTACATTTTTGTTCATGACTTGCATGCGATCTTATACACTCCCATCTTCTATATGGTCTTGCTTCTCCTCCCCGCTCCACACCTACTCCACTCCCGGGCAATGCTACATGCAGCTAACCTATGATCCCGTAAAATGAACAAAGCGGTAGCAGCATGTAACTTGTGGATGCGACCTTGCTACTTTATTCTTTTAGCGTATATTAAGCAAGTTGTGTTTCTAGATCTTTTATTTTCTTATTTTTTTATTAGTGTTCTGATTTAGTGCTAATTTGTTTTGTTTTCCATGGCTTTTTATCTAGTCTCCCTTGTGGGTCTGTTCATAATGGCCACTTTATTCTTGCACGAGCTAAGATACTATCTTACCACATATACTGTTCACCAGGTATGTTATTTGTTTCTGGATTACCCTCATGTTGTTCTTCATATTCAATGGCATAAGATTTATTTAATGTAGATCCACAAGCTAAATGAATCACTATAGAGTTTTCTTACCGTGACAATTCATCTGCTCGCAGATGTCCGTTGACTTGAAACGTGGTGAAACTCTTCCAATTCACGTAAATATGAGTTTCCCATCTTTACCTTGTGATGGTTAGTTGTCTTATGCTCTAGTTAACTACGTTATTTCTTTCTAATCATTTAGCAAATAATTATTATGACCTTTTTAACCTTGATGGCTTCATATGCTTGCATCAATAGACACATTTTTCATAGGTTTTCATCATTTTTCCCCCTGCTTTCTTGCAGTTTTAAGTGTAGATGCTATTGACATGTCTGGCAAGCATGAGGTGGATCTTGATACAAATATATGGAAAGTAAGAGAATTTCTTATTTCTTAATAAGAATATGCACCTTCCAGTCTTATGTATTGTTAACTTCTCACGTGCATGAAAGTGAAGAACTCTTATTTACCCAAAAGTTTTTAAAACATTTACCCAAAAAAAAAGTACTCGTGCTTCTCCGTGGAGACATAAGAACTTATTGGGGAACTCAAACTTTATTTACTTGCATTATCTTTAGGAAGTGATTTGATCGGGAGATGAGGGGTCAGGGTTCATATAGTGGGTCGTATAGTTGAAGATAATTTCAAAGTTGTGGGTGTGAAAAGATTGACATCACTCGATGTAGAAAGTCCATAGTTGCTGCATTTGCGGAGAAATATGATGGAATTCCCTTGAACACAATCGATTTGAGGTGTTATTGATTGTATTATGAGAATTCGTTGGGTTATGAAAGGGATTGGATAGAAATTGGCTTAATGGCTAGTGCTTTGAAGTGAAATAAGGTTGTTCTGTGTCCAAAAGCAGTAGTGAGTACAGCTAGAGAAAATAAGTAAGAACCTAGAGAAAATCAGTAAGAACAAATCAGTAAGAACCTAGAGAAAATCAGTAAGAAATTGGAGAAATCAGTTGGACAAATAAGTAAGAACCTAGAGAAAATCCCTTCCTACCATGACTCAAATCCATCTGTTGGTCCATAGCAAAATAAAATCACGCACTCGCTTCAGTCCCAAGTTCCATCTTTGGAGAAAAACTTCAATATATGATAGTATCGACTATCGCCTCTCTCCCCCTCTCCAAATCTAGGGCATATTATCCCTTAATTCTTTTCTTCCATGCATGATTTCCTCCCCCTCTCAGCCCTAATCTGTGTTATCCAACAATTTAGATGGGTTTTGGCGTTCCTGGATATTCCAGACCACTGCCTGAAGATGGTGAGTGATGCAAAGGAAGATTGTTCTCTGACCCTCTCTTGTATCTCGAGTCCTAAACAATGATGAGCTGTCTCCTTTTCTCTGCATGTTGCTCGTTCTAGATTGAAGCGCCAGTTATTTATTAGCTCCTTGCTTACCCTTTGTATTTGTTTCATATTGCCTTGCTAAATCTAGGTTCTTGGTTACCACTTCTATTAAGTATTGTTGTGATTTGGTTAATGAAAGCAGTAGCGATTATGTTTTTTGAATTGCTTGAGAAATCATTTGCCATGATTTTTTCACAATTATCTCTTGGGTACCTTCAGATTGGGGATTCTTTTTACCCTCGTATCATGTTTGTCGGGAAACCTTGAGGGTGGACTGATCGGTTGGTTGGTATGAGTTTGGCACCAAATATGGCTTGCTGGTGGAGATGATGTTGCCAATTTTCTGCCAAATTTTCGGGCAGAGCATTGGACTGTCAGGTGGACTTGCTCTTAGAAATGAGCAAAAGCCTTGTTCAACCGGCAATTGAAAGTGACCCTTACAATGGCCAGAAATGGCTTCTAAAGATTAATAGCCTATGAGTCCCTTCGTATCTAAAGGCATTCCTGAAGCCATCTTACACGGTCACACTACACCCTTCTTGTGAGGCAAAGGAAAAGTTAATTGTCTGTTTGATGCAGTTTTAGTGCGGATGCTACCTTGATCTCAGCTGGCAAACATCTCTGGAAAATCATCTATTTAGATACCTTTACCTGTCGTAATTAAAATTGTACATGAATGCTAATAGTTTATCTATTAGAAGAAGTTGAATATAAGTGAACAAATTGAACATGTTAAAGATAAGTTGCTTTGGAGGTTTTCTATGGCCAGGTGTTTTTGTGGAGGGTTGTGGTAGGAAAAATGATTGTGAAGAAGTATTGGTTGTACTAGTGTGATAAAGGATCTAAGCTGTGGGCTTTGACCTTTTCTACGTAGGTAATACCCACAATTTGCTCTTATTGTAAGATACTTTTGTGGGCATCAAGCAGATGATGGCATTTTTCTGGACTGTAAACAGGATCCCAAGTTTGTTTGTTTTCATGGGATCACAGTAGCCATAGGATGCTCTTTTAGCAGCATACTGGGTTGGTCATGTAGCCTAAATCCACAGTAGCCATAGGTTTTTTTCTGTGAAAAAGAGGTATTCTCAAACGAATTTAATGAACCAAAACTCAGAAGTAGGAGACAAAAGAAACAAAAAAGTACCCTACTTCATGAGGGCTGCTCTAGATCACACTGAAATTAAAAGAAGAGTTCCAGTCATTCTTGACCAAGACAAGACTTCAATTCCAGCTCTTTATTGGTAACATGGCATGTGGCCCCCCTTATAATGACACGAGTAACCCTTGAAAAGAAGGAAACTTTCTTCAAATTGGCTCATAAAAGACTAAAACTCCAGGAAACAAGGCAACATTGGCTAAGGAGCTGATTGGAGACCTCACTTTGGAACCAGCAGTCCCAAGGTTGGGGTATCCTAATCATATTGTAATTCACCCCCAATGGAACCAGCAGTTGCAATGTTGGGTATCCTAATCATATTGTAATTTACCCTCACTTTGGAACCACTAAAGTTAGGAGGTCCTTGAACTTATGGATTAGAAAAGTGACAAACAGTTAAGTGGAAAGGAATACACTATTGGAATTGTGCACCGTTCTATATAGAAAAGAGAATATATTGTCTCCCTTTATCCTATAGAGGGTTTTGGGATGATCCCACTAGTAGTGACATGAATCCACCTCAACACTATTAAGTTCAGATATGGGAGCCCTATGCAATTTATCAAGTAATTGACTGGATTAGAACCAGAGAAAATCTATTAACTAACTAGGAAAGACTGTTGAATTTTTTCTAATTCGTAAACAAGTGACACTGCATCTAAGCACCTATCACGTTGAATTTTTTTTCCTAGTTCCAATGCAAATGGCAAAGAAGACTATTTGACAGTTGGAGAAAGCTTAAAGATTCTCTGTCACGCAAGTATTGTAAAACTGACTTCAATGCTGTGATAACAATTTCTGGCTGCATCACTATAGAACCTTTTGATTTAGCTGGCGGGGAATTTGAACTATATAGGATTTGAGAATAATAGTGGTGTTACTAAGTTTGCTTTGACAAGAGTGCCAATAGGTAAAGCAAATGAAAAGGTGAGTAGGCAAATGTATGTCGGATGCTGGTTATAACTTTTTTTCACTAGTTGGGTTGTTAAAGAGTAGCTTTCTTTTGATTCACTTGATGCATCTGCATATTGTTTCGTAACCTGTCATTTTTCTGGGTCTATTGATACTCGAGTTTGGGTTTTGGAACTTAGTCAGTAGGAATGAACCTTGTCAGAGGTAACAAGAAATTCGGTGGAAACTTTACTTAGTATGCAGAAAATTGTAGTTTGGGAATCCAATTTCACCCACCTCTGACAGGTGTGTGAACATTTTATCTGACTCGTGATTGGTTAAAACAATGGGGTCGGTACCCAAGTTTGGTGAACAAAATTGTTTTTATGGGTTGGTGGGTTTGATGCTGCATTAGAAACCTCTCGTAACCATAAGCTTGAGTAATAGTTTGATTAATTGATGTCTTATATAATAGCAAAGTACAATTTATTTTTACTAAGAGAATTCTGTGTCCTGAGTATATTTCTCACGAGCTTCAGTATATATTGCATGACATCTTGTCTATATGTTTTAGTTACCTTTTCCTAATTTCTTAATCTTTTTTGCAGCTTCGCTTGAGTAGGGATGGTCATATCATTGGGACAGAATATTTGTCTGATCTTGTGGAAAAGGAACATCAGCAGAAGCCTGGTAATATCTTTGATTGAACATATACCTGTATTCTGGTTTAGAAAAAGTTGTACTGTTTAACTTAGTTTCAATCAGGATTGCTCATTCTATTACAAGGTTAGCGATATAGCTTGTCCCACATTGGTTAACTATAACCTCAATAAAATTAAAATAAAAAAAGAAGAAGAAGAAGAACGAGTCTATGAGTCTGGGCGGCCTCTCGGCTCATTGCCAATTGGTTTTGAGTTGGATGCTTTACCATGGTGTCAGAGCTAGGGTTTCGGGGCTTTTGGAATAAGACTCATTATTCGTTGTGATCCCTAGCTCTAATACCTAGGTAGTTGGTAATGTAGATATATAGAAGATAGATAAGAACAAAGATAGACAGTTGGTAATGTAGATATATAGAAGATATATTATCTTATTAAATTTCCTCTGGTTATCATATCTCATGTTGTCTGGGTGGATGTAAATTCCCAGTTGATTTAGGCTGAGTTTTCCGTTTGATTTTAGCAACTCAACCCTAATTTTAGCAAATAAGTTCACCAAGTGCTAAAATCTGGATTGATTTTAGGCTAAAATCAACCCAAATTTTAGCACCTGGTGAACTCATTTGCTAAAATCAAGCCTAAAATCAACCCAGATTTTAGCACCTGGTGAACTCATTTGCTAAATCAGGGTTGATTTTAGCAACTCAGTTGCTAAAATCATTTGAAAAACTCATCCTTAGTAGGTTGAACGTCTGAATTACCTCTCATTGACACAAAGAATCCAGGTCATAAGTGCTCTGACCGGGATGATCATCATCACAAATACATTTTCTTTTCTTGAATGCAAACTATGCCCATTTTGCTTGTTGAAAACAAGACATTCAAAGAAGTACACCCAGCCCAGCAATGGGTATCTGTGAGGGATACATTGGTTACAGACCTAGCCGCTGGCATTAAATAGGAAGTGTTTGTCTTTGTCCTCGAACTCAAACCAATATCCTGGAGATTTGTACCCTGAGTTTTTTAGCACTGAATGAATGGTCAACCCTTTTTTATTTGCTTTGCTACAAATCTTTTTTGTTCATTTCTTTGAAATTCTCCTACCCCTTGTGTTTGGATGCCATTGCTGCTATTAAGCTTTGTGCTGCTAATTTACAATGACGCCCATATGGTGTAATTCATTATTAACGAACTGAATCTTAATTGCGTCAAGGTTTGTGTATTTAAAGGTAATAACATAATTGTCCAAGCTTTTTTATCATTAACTAAGTGGTTCTCACAGAAATCATTGACCAGATGACGGAAAAGATCATAATGAGGATTCAGTTCATCTGCATGGCTTCGATCAAGATGCTGAAAACATGATTAAGAAGGTTAAGCAGGCATTAGCCAATGGAGAAGGATGCAGGGTATGTTTTTGGATTCAATTTTGGACGTGCACATTCTCAAAGTTTGTGAAATGTTTAACCTTAAAGTTTATTGCAGGTTTATGGGGTTTTAGATGTCCAAAGGGTTGCTGGGAATTTCCATGTCTCAGTTCATGGGTTAAACATTTTCGTTGCACAAATGGTAAAGTGTTTTTTTTTTTTTTTTTTTTTTTTTCCGTTTGGGTTGCTTAGAATACTTGCAAAGTCATTTGTATTGAGAAATTTGTGAAGAATGTTCTTCCTGATTAAAATGTTGGTTGCTTGATAAATAAAAAAAGTGGAAGTAGCAGGTGTAGAACAAAATAATCATGTATACCACTGTATCAGTAAAAAATGCTTCTCCTAATAGACTTTATTTTAGCCATTCCTTTTATTCTGAAGTATCAGAAACTAGCACCAACCCGTGCTATGCACGGCAATTGGAAAAAGAAAAATAATGTTCAAAACAAATTAAAAGCAAAAACTGAAATAAAAAGAATTTCAATAACTAATGTTTTGCTGTAATATATGTAACTAGAGATAGGTAGGTAAATAAATTTTATTGATCCCTAGTTAGTAGGGTTTTTTTCAAATTCTAAGTTGTCAACTTGTTTAGACCAATTAGATTTTAAAATAGCTAAAATATAGATGTCACAGTTGGGGCTTCTCACAAAAACATCCCCTGCAATACTATATAGTATAGATTTGTCTTAATCTTTTGTAAATATACTAGTTCAGATTCTTCAGAACTTTAGCTTTTCATGAATAAATTGTTGATCCTCTTGAATGTTCTAGATTTGCAATCACACTGTCATTAGCAGCTTTAGTAGCAGCATAAGAGTAGTATGAGGTTCGATTTATGGTTATAAGAGTAGTATGAGGTTCGATTTATGGTTATAAGAGTGGTATGAGGATCAATTTAGGTTTTTCTGTGTAGAGAGAGGATAGATTTAGGGTTTTACAGAGGTTTCGGTGGTTTGGGGTTGTTTACAGAGGGTCAATTTAGGGTTTCCAGTAAATGAAGGTAGACGATAATGGTGGATAGGTGATTGCTGTTAGACGATGGTGATAGTGGTTTAGGGATACGATTTACTTTTAGCGTTCTAGGGTGGATTAGGATCAAGCTCTGATACCATGTTATGAGAGAAAGAAAGAAGTGTATAGGGTTTTAATTAACCCTAACACATGAGATGTTTATTTATATTACTAAGTAACTCATTACATAACACAACATAACCGATGTGGGACATAACTTTTTCTAACACTTGTTTTACACGGTGCCGACACATGCTCTAATTTTGACAAAGCAAGCTTCATAAGTAGAGCCTAAGCTCTGCTATTATGTGAAGATTAATTGCACAAGTTATCTTTTATAAAACTGCTAGACAAGAATATATATAATGCTACCTCTAGAGAGCCCCTTGAATCTTACTATGAGGGGCTTTTTTTTTTGTACTAGCCTTTTCAATGTCTTGAACTGTTAGTTTGGAGGTCAGTTACTTCATGTTCATCTGTTCCATCTGCTTTTTCACTAACTTCAGTTTACCTGGCTTCTCTCTCTCTCTCTCTTTTGTACTAGCCTTTTCAATGTCTTGAACTGTTAGTTTGGAGGTCAGTTACTTCATGTTCATCTGTTCCATCTGCTTTTTCACTAACTTCAGTTTACCTGGCTTCTCTCTCTCTCTCTCTCTCTCTCTCTCTCTCTCTCTCTCTCTCTCTCTCTCTCTCTCGGAAATAAATTTTCATCAACAGATTTTTGAAGGACCCATTCATGTCAATGTGAGTCATATCATTCATGATTTATCATTTGGGCCAAAATATCCTGGAATTCACAATCCACTGGATGAGACTGCACGGATTCTGCGTGATACGAGTGGAACATTTAAATACTACATAAAGGTTTGATTCCTTATGTTTCTTTAAGGAAATTTGATTTATTTTTCTGTGTTTCCTGCCTGGTCTTTCTTTAACATACATTTTTCATATCGGCACATATGGGCTCAGAATCTTGATGCACAATGTCTCTTAACCATTGTGTCCATAATTGTTTGTGTCCAAGCTTTGACATTCCTTGAGTGAAATAAAACATGATATGCCCTTCATTTCCTTAACAGAAGCATGATAATCTATTTTTAGTACTTTGCAAATGGTTTGTGAAATGTTCAGGGGAGATTATACATCCTACTATTTTCGGGCAATTTCATTTTTCACGACATGCTTCAACGAGTTTATGACATAATATGAGAACATCACAAGGAGAAACGACATAAGTAATTCTAGCAATGGTTGGCAATAGTGTGGCGGTAAAACTATTAGGGTGGCAAAGACATAGGGTCGGAGTGGAGGTACCCATAGAAGGGGCGTGATATTGACCACCTTAGTTTTTTATTAGTCTTTGGATCTTAAAATTTTGCTATTGCTTATTTTTGTCCTTTTCAGCCTACAGATAGCCGATGGGCAGTATTTTTTCCTTAGCCTTTTGCTTGCATGGTGCCCCTTTTGGCATCTTTTTTTATCCAAATTTAGCTTACTGGAAATTGGAAAATAAAATAAGAGCATCACAATCTGCGCTAATGGGAAAAATGAATTCACCGGTATCTAACCTTTTTTGAGAGAAATTTTATAACTACGACCAATTTGATAGCATGGTTAGTGGACAAAAGTGTTCAACTCCTCTTTGCCTATCTTTCTGTTCATCTAATGTTGAGGTTTATCTCGACTGTTTTGGCATTCTTTTTCTAGTCCTTCAGTAAGATATTTTCTTTATTTTGATGTAGGTTGTTCCTACTGAATATCGATACTTATCTAAAGAAGTTTTACCAACTAATCAATTCTCAGTCACGGAATATTATTCCCCTATAAACGACAGAACTTGGCCAGGTTAGTTTGGACACATCCTGTGTTTATTTGATCCCTTTCTTGTTGGACCTTTTTCTTCCCTTGCTGCTTGTATTTTCCAAATACTAAGCTCACTGTTATTCTATCCAGCTGTTTACTTTTTGTACGATCTCTCGCCAATTACTGTGACCATCCGAGAAGAACGTCGCAGTTTTCTCCACTTCATCACTCGGCTTTGTGCAGTATTAGGTGGTACTTTTGCTTTAACAGGTTTGTCCTTTTTTTCTCTTTATGATGCCTTTTGGAATGTGGCGAAGAAGTTGCACACTGAGCAATGAGAATCTGACTCAATTCAGTAAGAAGTCTATCCAAGCATTTATAAATTTAGCATTTTCAGCGCTGCAGAACTTGATGTAATGTTGAGTTGATTTAGAAATTCATCTATTACTTAGGTTAATTGTTCTCTTCGAAATGTAGGGCATATCTGTGTCAGGCACTCACGTAATCTCCTTGGCAATAAATTAGACGAATCCACCACTCCTCGTGCAACTAGTCGACTTCTGTACTGGAGTCCATATAACACAGCCTGCTACAAACTTGTCAACTTCTTAAGAGTTTTTGAATTCTACGTACTGCAAACAATGTTTCCAGAGGGGGTATTGAGGCAATAGGGTGGAATCAATGCCTGACACAGAATTTGACTAGCAGAGGCCCAAAACCACATGTATTTTTATATTGATAACAAAAAACATATTGCCCAAGTATATATTGCTAATTGTGATGTCTAAGGAAGAGACAAGATTGTGTGTGTGTGTGTGTGCGCGCGCGCGTAGACCGCATTTATGTTGATAGACGCTACTTAATAACTTGAAATTCACCCAAGGGACCTGCAGAGGCCAATTCCATGGAATTTTTCGCCACTGCACATAAGGTCACTTTCCAGTTTCCATCAATCTGAAATTACAGTTCATATTTTACTCTTTAACAGGCATGCTCGATCGGTGGATGTATAGACTTCTCGAGGCTGTGATGAAGCCAAATACAAGGAGGGTGTCGCGGTAACATGGAGATAGCATCTTACCATGGTGGCACCCTTCATGCAGTGGGTGATATCTGATCAAGCAAAGATAATTTTAGTACCAGAGTCCCAGGGGTGCAAGCTTTAAATTATACAGTGGGGGAGATTGTAGCATTCAAAGATTGCGTATTTAATTTTCCTTTTTGTGTTTTCCCTGTTGATGAATTGAGCTGCATTGCCATGTTATTTTGTAACTGCTCTCCAAACTGTTCTCTCGAACGTAATATTCGTTGTAGCATTCAGGCAAGAACTAATGGTTTTTGTTTTCGTTGTATAAGAGGATTTTCATCATTACTTCCCAGATTCATTTTAGGATTGCCTTGAATGTGAGAACCCGGAACGTAATATTCGAACATGAGATGCAGTATGAAGTATGGCATTTCACGAAGCGGAAACATTTAATTTTTTCACAAGTATAGATCTAGAAATTAATTTGAGTATTCTTATAACTGTTCTATACGTACCGACCACGCACAGACGGCGCCAGCGACCTCATCGCGGATACCAAAAGATGAAATGGGGTGATTTTGGATCGTGCTCATAAGGCTGTCCGATTGAAACAATTCCGCGTTGGCCCACTTGGAATTCGATTCTGAGATGAATCAACAATTCGGATTGATCTTTTGGTATCCACGATGAGGTCGCCGGCGCCGTCTGTTCATTGTCGGTACAAGGGGGTCGGTACCCCTTGTATTTCCGGTATTTTAATTAAAGATTCAAGTAAACCATTAACCATTTTGAATATGTGGATATAGGCAATATGGCGTTTCAACACCAATTCTAATCTGCATGTAATAATCTTTTGAATGTTTGGGAAGTTGATTCACCTGCAATATCAAGACGAGTTGTCTTAATTGGACGATCTGGAAAATGTGCTAGTAATTGGTGTCAAAAGTGTGTCAAATGCATTATTACGAGTAGAAAGCAATTAGACGTGTGATGCATCGATTAATACCACACCATAAAGTAACAAAATGCCCACATGAAAGATTTATTGGTCCACAATATCTCAAACCCTTCTGCAAAAATGGTGGCAAATTTAAGTTTATATATGAGGGAGAATAAGAAAATCAAATTTTCTTATGAACAAGCGTTACATGGGTAATCAAGAATCTTTTGGTTCTTAGTGATGACCACTCAAATTTTCAACTATTCGACGCATCATTGTTGATCCTGTATGTCCAAGGCGATCGTGCCAGAGATTGATCTTTTAACAGGATTGACAGAGAGATTTGGCTAAATTGAAAAAACTGATTTTTTGGTTTTTTTTTCGTTGTCCTTATTCAAAAAAAAATTGCATTTGTTAGCTTTCGGTCGATTTTTTGTGGTTTCTTGGCTTGTCTCGACGAGAAGAATCTAAAAACTATAAAATTATTAGCCAAACTTAAAGTTTTGTGAATAAAGACGAAAAATAATTCAAAAAACTGGTTTATTTTCGGCTTTATTAAAAAAACTATTACTTTTGACTCTAATTTTATATACTCTTTCGATTCGTCTCGACGAGATAAATTCAGAAACCACAAAATTTTGACGCAAAACTAACAAATGCAAAAAAAATTGAATAAAGACAAAATGAAAAAAAAAAAAACCAAAAAACCAATTTTTTAAATTTAGCCAAATAAGGAAATGACGGGAGTGGGTTTTCCAGTCTTTTCAACTCTCCTGTTAACGCCGTCCATGATTTTCAGTTAACTTGTGAGTTTAATGGGTGTATAAAAGTAAAGGGTGGTCAACGGGGTACAAGTGAAAAAGGGTAAAAGTAGAAAATTCACATTTGCGATATAATCAGAGCATCGTGTAGGGGAGAGAGAGAGACAGAGAGAGAGAGGGAGAGAGAGAGAGAGATGAACAACAATCAGCAATCAAGCGAAGGCAGGCACGATGACGATGCTGCGCTCTCCGAGTTTCTCGCGTCCTTGATGGACTATACACCTACTGTAAGTTCAAGTTTTCCATTGAAATCCCTCTCAAATCAAATCCATGCATTCATTCACAGAAAACAAACTCTGTAATTTGCGTTTCTTCCTCAGATTCCTGACGAATTGGTGGAGCATTACTTAGCAAAGAGCGGCTTCCAATGTCCCGATGTTCGATTGTAGGTACTTTCGTCCTGATTAATTGAGTATTTTATTTACCCTCTCTTTGGTTGCCTATGGGGATAAAGACATCTCAATTAGTAAATTTTTTGTTATATTTTTTATAACCGGTTTTTTGGACGTGCACCTTGACTAATTCCGGGGCCTTGAAGTTAATGACCGGGCAAACCTCCAGGGGCCCAAGGTTCGAAACGTTTCGCCTTAGTGAGATTCGTCCTTGCGACCTCTTGGGGGAAAAGCTGTCTGCTTGATATCTCATGCCACTCAGCCAAACCTCTTGGGGTTTTAGTATATTAATTTTACTTTCCAGGATCAGTTGCGTTGGGATTGATTTATGAGAAAGGTTACTTGTTTTGTTGTATGGACTTTGCCCATTGATTCCTTCATTTTTCTAGGTACCAAGAAAAAAGATTATGGACGTCAGTTTTGCCCAAAAATGAATGGCACGAGACTGCTGAAACAACCTGTCACTTTAAAGTATAGGCAGGCTAATCATGGAAAGGCCACCTCTCCAATTTTTGCTAAGCCAAATAGGGAACACTAAATAAAATTAAGACTTGGACCAATGAATGAGAAGCGAGCACCATGCGTCTTTGGTTTCCTTACATAAAATCAAAAGCTCATATGGTCATACCTGTGCTTTCTGAGTTACTTTTGTTTCTGTAAACGTTTCAGTGCTCTATTTTGTTTCTGGTAACAAGTTGATGTGAAGCGAAATTCCATATCGCCTTCAGTACCAAAGTAATATGAAATATATGAGCGTGAGGGTACCCTCACTTCATAAGCTAGCTTTTGGGGTTGAGTTCTACCCAAGACCGTGTAACATGGTATCAAAGCTGGGTAGCATAGATGGGTAGGGTGCATGTCTCTGGTCTGCGGGTGGCAGGTGCTGCCGAGTTAGCACGTTGCGCGTGAGGGAGGGTGTTAGGGTGTGAAGCTAAGTCTCACCTCGCCTGAGTACCAAAGAAATATGAAATATGTAAGCGTCAGGGCACCCTTACTTCATAAGCTAGCTTTTGGGGTTGAGTTCTACCCGACCGTGTAACGGTTGACACAAGGTGGCTTTCTTTTCCATATATTGTGATTCAACTAGGTTTTATTTACCAGATATTTGCAAACTGCTGTTCTAATTGACTAGGTTTAACTCTTGCATGCCCGCTGTCCTTCTCTGTTCTTTGATTACATGACTCCTGTCCTACTTTTTCTAGGTTGCTTTATATTTCGTGGAAGTGGATAAACTGTCTTTAAGTACTTACACTCATTGAACAATTTCAATCAACTGTGGGTCAAAGTTTATTGCTGTGCCTGACTGACTGTGCTTCATTTGTAGTTGCTATATGTTCTCTTATGTGAAAAACTGTATGCATTGAAAAACAAAAAGAGGTGGTAGGCCTAAGAACCGTTGAACGCTTCAACTTGTCCACTGGAAAAGGCGAAGGCTGGGTGAGAGACTAGGCCAACTTACTGCTTAATGCCATGGTTGATGCTTTAGGCTCCATGGACGGAACTATGTCTTAGGTATTGGGAGGGGGAGACACCACTCAGCACATGGGGATTATGTCGTTCAACTACAGGCTTTTGCTTCTTTCTAGGCGACTCTCTCATCTCTTGGCATAGCAAGAAGCAAACTGTTTGTGTATTTTTGTCATCATTTCTCCAGAAAGGATTATAGTTCTCTCCTTTTTCTTTGGCAGAATCAGGCTGGTAGCTGTTGCTACACAAAAGTTTATCGCAGAGGTTGCTAATGATTCTCTACAGTATGTTTCTAACTTATGCTTCTTTCTCAATTTTATTCTAACCCAAAAATCATAGTCCATTAACCAATTTTTTCGGTTTTAGGACTAGTTTATGTTTGCTGGGTGGGGCTTGGGACTGAAGGATGTTTAGTTATCTTATTTATTAGTTATTATCTTCATTCTTCTAGAACAAGTAATGAAGGAATGAAGTGAACGTAACTTGATTCATATAAAAACGGGATATAGAACCAATGCGAGGCCTTTGTTAGATTTTTGGAACTTGGCAAAGTGATGGACATTTTATTTTACTTGTTGGCTGATGAGTTACCTCTCTGCATCTTAATATAGGCATTGCAAGGCGAGGCAGACATCTATTATTAAGGACAAGAGGGATAAGCAGCAAAAGGTGCTTTAATTTATTATACTCGTGGTCATACCTCCTGCTTTTTTTTCCCCCTCTAATTAACCTTCTTTTATCCTCACAATAGGACAAGCGTACAATCTTGACAATGGAGGACCTCTCCAAGGCTCTGCGAGAGGTAAGAATTATAGTGCTTCAAGGAATCTTGACATCAACCGTCAAATGGACGTTTAAAATGGAAATGCAAAACTTTTTATCTTCAAACTTTGGAAAGCATAAGTGATGGATCCTTGGTAATACTAGACATGGAAGTTCTACCTTTTCAAATTGAACTTGTAGGAGATGATGTTTGAGTTGATAGTGAGATATATAAATAGAATTAATAGTACTTGCAAATATGTGCTAGGACGGTAGGTCTGTAATATACTGCAGATTGCTATGTTATTGTTCTTTTGGGGTAAATATCAACGATCTGAAAGGAATGTATCCTTTGAAAAGAAATGGAGGTGGTGCAGATTAAAATTTCTATGATGACAATGTTAAATACAACTATATAGAGTAATCAGACACATGCTGCTGTTACCGAAAAGGCCAGTTTCCTTGCTACATATGTATAGAATCATTTAGAAACATGGTAAAATTATACTCTGGAACTATGAATTTGGCAACCCAAAGCAATCCCACAGTTCTTCCTACTTCTTTCATTTAAAATCTAGAAAGAGTGTAGCATAGCAAGAAAAAATGTTAAGAAAAAAATGGTCAAATACTCCTACATATGTGTTTTGCGCGAATATTTTACAACATATGTCGTTTGATTGAATGTTTGTTGTTTGAACTTTGAAGAAAGTATGATTTAATATTGTACGATATAGAACGTCAAAATATCATGACGATTTAGGCCGTGTAGCATACCGTTTTCATATTTTCATTCCTTGTACCGGAATGATCCATGTTCCAGACAAGAGAGAACCTTATTCTGCACCCTCATCTAAGTGCCAAATGTCCGACACAATTACTTGATTTGTTTGGACGAGTTCATATAACTTAGGACTGGGGTCCCTTGCTTAATCTGGACAGGTAATGTTAATTTGCTTTCCTTGGGATAGCCTTTGAATTATTTTTGAGGATATTCGTTCAGATATAATTGTTTTCTATTTTCTATTGTGGACTACTTGTTTTGTTTATTTGATGACGATGTCAAGACTATATCATTTGAAGCAGAGTATGAGTTTTGAGTAACTTCTGTAATCTTTTGCTTTGCATGATTACCTACATTTTTTGTAGTTACATCCGAAGCTGCATTTGTCCAAGGTTGATGGATGAATGTGTGTTCGTAACTATGTAATTGCGATTGTTGTCTTGCCTTTCTTTTTGTTTACGGCTGGCATTCCCTTGGTTCTGTTTTTAATGCAACCTTTTGATTACATCTTACAAAAAGGAAAATTTTAATTTTGATTGTTGTTTCTCTGTGTGTTCGGTTTCCTAGGTTCCTTGAAATCTAATGATACTTAAGCTTTCTCCTGCGTATTGCTTGCCCAACTCTGCCAATCCAGTCATAACTATCATATAGGTTACCCTATCCCCTCCCTAATCTGAGAGATTGATGTATGACAGTTTCCCTTATAGCATATTTCCGGTATTATAAATATTCCACTCTGAACATCAAGCTTCATGGTGAGAATTGAACACTTCTGATCTCTCAAGAAGAGTTAGAACACCAATACTCATAAACACCAAGTGTTTATTGGATTTTCTTTTCAAGTGCAGCTCTATTACGTTTCCCCCGCTGAAAAAAAGTTTCTGCTTTTGACTTTGGAGCAGCTGAATTATGATCTGATGGAGTGGGGTTTGTGCTTCTCAAGGTTGGGAGGTTGGGGATTAAAGCAGTTTATAATATGGACTGCAAGACATCCTAAAATGTGTTTTTTTTTTATCACTATCTACATGAGATGGTGTTTGATCCATTGCTTCCTTAGTCTCTTGCGACAGAGCAACAAATCAATTGTCGGTTCAATTTTTTGTCCAATGTAGAAGTAAAGGATTCATGGAATGTATTAGTGTCTCCTGCGAAGCAAAGTTCCAAGTGGATGGGAGGGAGTAATTTTCATGTTCTACCAAGTGCTGCGAATTTTTAGGATAGACACCGTAACCAGTCAATTAATAACAATATGTTGTATCAGTGAGTAAATAGTATTGTTGGGTTAATGTTTGGAGATAGGCTAGTGATAATGTAGGTTGACATCCTTATGTTTATATTTGCCGGAGGAGTGACGAGGAGTACTAGTCATTGTGGATCATGGTTAATGATGTTCATAACTTCCAAAAAGACTTGAAAGGTCCCATGTGACGCAGGGGTACCAATACACGCAGTATTGTCTGAAACTACAAAACTGACTTGTGTTTATCTAGAATTTGACTTGTGTTTATCTAGAATTTAGCAGATGTTATTAGCAAGGTAAAGGAACAGGGTGGTGGTTTCTTTTTTTCTTTTCTTTTTTCCCTTTTTCGGGAGAAAGGAATTTCTACTAGCACCTCCAGCTAAATATCACTAAGATTTCTGGTTTGAATTATCTGAATCTGTCATATTATCCTTGTTTCCTGTATGTGTCTGCCTTTTCAGATAAATATGCTATTTTACCCTGATTTTAGTCTCTTTTTACTCACAATGGTAACTTGTTTTTTTCTGTCGTGTCTTGTAAATCGAGCAGTATGGTGTGAATGTGAAGCATCAAGAGTATTTTGCTGATAGCCCGACGACTGGGTTGGATCCTGCTTCCAGAGATGAATAGGCTGAGCCTTTTATCTGTAAAACAAATTGTTTGTGCCGGTTCGTATGTTATATTCATGTTAACTTTTGGCACGGCTATGCAGTAACATCTGAGAACGTGCAACCTTGCTTCAGTTGGGAGTGTGCATTCTATTTGACGGTTTCGTTTCATAGTCTTGTTCAACGTGGTAGATATGATTTCTTGGTTTCATGGTAAGAAATTTTTTCCAGCCATAAATTTTTTCCATTATTGTAAGGTAACCAAAACTGACAATAACGATTCTTCGCAAGAAAATGGACCAATTACGAAGTTTTTTGTTTTTTGTAAGTTAACCTTCCATTAAAAGCATATACCAACGAGATACGAAGGAGAACCAACAAAAACATAGCCAGGCCAAGAAGCACCCGCGCTAACTGGAAAAATGAAGCATTGAAAATATGTTATCTTTTTGTAGGTTACAAAATTAGATGCACGTTTTATTTACATTCATTTAATTGGGCTTTAGTCAAGGAAAAGATCCGGATGAGAAATCATTTGCCTTTCTCATGGTTTTATTTCTCTTTCCTTTTTCAAACATCAACCCAAGTGAATCAAGAATGCAAATTATTGCTAACCACCACCAAAGCTCCTTTCTTTCTTGTCCAAAAATAGTAGTAGCAAATCATTAAGAAAATCACATTTTTCCCAAAAAGTTTAGAGATGATAACCAAATATCCTCCACGATATTTGGCATTTTGTCAGATTTTTTTTTTTTTTTTTGCTGAAAATTTCGGATTTTTTTATATAAGATAATTTACATGAACATGAAAGTAGTGGTTTTGAGCCAGCTAGGTTGTACTAATAGGAGAGGACTGATAAATTTTTACTCCCTCAATCCAAAACTGTTGATTCACTGAAAAAAAAAAAAGGAAGTAGAACTTTTAGATCGGGAGACAAAACAAGCGTTATTGAAAAAGAGAGAGACTACATTCCTGCATAATAAAAGAATTTCTGCACAAATTTAAAGCATTAATTGAGATCTTTTTTATGGTAAAAAAATTCAAAACATTAGACTCGGAAATATGCTATGTTTTTATCCTAATTGGAAATGGGGGGCTGCTGTGCACAGCCGTGCTGTGCATGGTGTTGTACACCCCCTCGGCCGTTGGATCGTGTTTTGGACGGCTCAGATGTGTTTTGATTTTTTACTGTAAAAAAAAAAAATCAAAATTAAAGGATAATTGCCGAACGCATCCGAGCCGTCCAAAACTCGATCCAACGGCCGAGGGGTGCACAGCACCTCCCCCAAGTCCATCTTAATTACGGCATTGTTCTACAAAAATTGACTTAAGCTAAGTTGGCTTTTCACTTGTTAAGTCAATAGCAGAAAGACAGCTTGTTCCACTGGCTTTTTGAATTGAAATCGGGGATCCTGTGCCGCACTACAAGAGTTCTAGTGCGGCATCTGAACCGTTGATCTCGGTAATCAACAGCTCAAATTTCATGTCGATAATGTATGGCTCTACAAGTTTTGAGATGAAATCAGGACTGTGGATTGCGCGATGGATGGTTCGAATGCTACACCGCACTCATTTTGGACTTCACTGATTTATTACACAAGGAACTGTCTTTTTTTTAGGGAGTGGATCAAATTGGCTTTTGGCTTATTTGTGAAGCTAAAAAGACACCTTTCAAGACCAACATTTTGGGACGGTGTAAATAATTATAAAATGTTGTTCAATAAAGTATAAAGTACAAGGGACAAGAATGACTAAGGAGACTAATCAAAAGATGCTCTGGACATACTCGTCAAATTTTGGTGTTTTGGCTAAATAAGCTACTTGGCTTTCTTTCTTTTTTTTTCTTTACTCATATTTTTTAGGCATTTCTCAGTTTCGCTTGAATTATTGATTTTTTCGATAAAAGGAATCGGAAAAGTAAAAATCATAATTCAAACTTAAATTTTTTTAATAAAGACAAAAACACCTCAAAAAAAATTTGGTTTTTTTTTTGGCTTTGTTCAAAACAATTTGAGTTTGGATTACGATTTTTTACTTTTTCAATTCTTCTCGTTGAGAAGAATCAATAATCCACAGAAGTTTAGCGGAAAACTAACAAATGCAAGAAAATTTTGAATAAAGACAAAAAACAAAAAACAAAAAAAAAAAACCAAATGACTTATTTAACCAAAACAGCCACAGACCCATCTTGTGATTTTGACAAGACAGAACAACGGAGTGATTATGGATTTGCTTCTCGGTTTGTCTGCTTTTTTTGCCACTACAACTCCCTCCGTCTCCAAATAAGAGTTTCATTCTGGAATGTCCATTAATAAATGTTCATTTTAAAATTCTCATCACTTGCAACAACCACCCCTAACCATTTTCACTGCCAAAAAGAAAAGTAGAGTGATGATGTTGAACCAATTGAAATTTTCCTTTCAAATAATTATGGACAAGTTTGCCAGCGTCAATTATGGATTTCACCCACAGAGAAAAAAGACCAACCTTAAAAAACTTACAAAATTTCCTCAATTTAAAAGAAACGCCTCCCTCCCTCTCAGAGAGGCAACTTCTTTCTTCCATCAAATCACCTAAAACCAACAAAATCTTCATCGTCCCCACTACTTGGAGATTCAATCACCTGACTGTCGTCGTCTTCATCGCCCTCGGTAACGATCTCGAATATTCCACCACCCACACCAAAGTCTAAACCATCCATCATAAAATCACCATCTTCGTCTTCGCCATCATCATCATCATCAAACTCGCTGAGACTATCATCATCATCATTGCTCATATCATCACCATCACTCTCACCATCCCCATCAATATCGTCGGTTCCCAACAACGAGTCATCATCGCCATCCTCGTCGTCGTCATCATCCTCTTCTTCTTCACTGTCAGCATCATCAGGATCGGAGTCATCATCAGTTGGTCTCCGACGGCCAATTTCGTACACCCTGGCAGAAGAATACATCTCATCTTGGTCGTCCATTGAAACCAACCCCACAAAAGAATCGGTCGGCTCCGTTGCAAAATCAAGGACACAACGATCTACTGGAATGGTGGCAATGTCAGAGTAGTTGATAGCGTCCACCGTGCGGAAAGCAGAATAGAGTGGATGCTTGAAACGACGAGTGTGGAATGCCGAAGTAACATCCTCAAGATTTCTCCTTAGAATTGCATATATAACATCTCCACTGGCGTTGAATTTTATTGCCGTCTGGTCCAAGGAAGGTACGCTTCGGAGGAGCCTAAACTTCCGCATATCCCAGACTTCGGAATTTATAATCACCTGTTTAAGAGAATAGATAATTTTCAGAAGATGCCAATCTTGCAATGTTGATACCAAATTACAGCAAGGGGAATCACTGCTGGGATGATAAATCTAGCGACTTAGCTCCAAAACAGACCCAACAAACATTTCCAATTCACCACATGCAGATCCCAAAGACCACTCATACAGGCTTATAAAATCATGTTTCAAAGTACACAATGAGTTGCCAGATTAAAGCATTTGATTGGACCATAAATTCAAGGGGACCACAATCACCACATATCGCATGTTCAGCTGGACTTTTGGGGCCAGATTAAATATCATCCGAATCTTATATCCCAGAGAACATGGAATATACCACACCAAAGGATGTGATATTATCTATGAACCACTAACACTGAAGTTGCCTTACCTATCCGATACGCTCAGGACATGCCACGTGGCATGTCCATTAATGTTTTTTTGAAGGGGGATATGGGGGACGGCAAAGGAAGCATATGTAGACACACAGCGGTCCACATTTCTAATTTTTAAATTTTTGGAGGAATAAATTTGTTATTACTGCAAATATATAGGCTGATCTGCAGTTAACTCTACAAACTTAAAGCCCATCAATATATCCAGAGACCCAAAAGGGGGGAAAATGCAGAGTTCTGGTTTTGAAGTCCTAGGCCACCTGGGTCAGCACAGGAGGTCTCTCTCCAGTGTTCAAAAAGAAGGTCGGGAAGACCGAGTACTCGCTGCCTAGGCGCTAGAAGGCCCTTGCTGACTTGCAAGACTAGGTGCCGAGTACTCGGCCTAGAAGCTAGAAGGCGCCTAGCAAGTTTCAGAACCTTGTCTCTCTCTCTCTCTCGCGCATTGTACACATATATTTACAAATATATATATATGCACTAGCATCGTGCCCGTTCGATGCATGGCAACAAAAAAACAGTCCATGATTTGATTTTTCTGTTTCCTTGCATCAAACAGGCACAACGCAATTCGTTAATCATATATCTATACCCACTTACATTACCTAATCACTTTCAAATAAAACTGACTAATATACGATATACGAAGATGAAAGTTGTAATAATACTCATCAATTAGGAGCATGTTTCTATTCATTATAGTTGTCATGGGCCAAAGGAGCATAATTATCAATCAACAGGGCAAGTTCTCCATACCTCATTTCCAGCCGGGTGAAAGCCACCACCGCCGTAGTCCGTAAACTGATCAAACCGATGTATAGGACCAGAGCCACGCCGATCCCACAAGACTCCATTCCAAAGCAGCATTGTGTCTGAAGGGCTAAAGTGAACAAGGGAATAAGCATGGCCCCTGACCGAAGGAGTTGCCGATGTATCTGTCAGCTTCAGATCTAACTGGCATGTCTGGACATCATACAACAGAATTTCCCTTTTGGATGGCTCAGTTGATAACGCCGCAAATGTGGTCCCAGAATTGCTTAACCTTGCAGCCTTGCACCCTTCAAAAGAATGGCTTGGTCCCGCCGAAATTGAAGACGCGTCCCACAGTCGTACGTCATGGGCACTCGAAGAGAGAACCAACTGGGCCTCACCGGAATGATAAGACTGGACAACTGTCAAAGGATACTGGTGGCCAGCACAGCTCTCCACCACATTATTGCTGCTGGAGTCAAAAATTTTGAGCTCTCCAGAATGGCTGCCAGCAGCAATTTGAGAGGAATCTCCCAAGAAAGTAATGCATGTAAAAAGGCCACCACCATCACCAGCATCATCACGGAAAGTTCTCCACGGTCTAAACCTGTTATAAACAAATTGACGATCCCTGCGGTTTCCGTGGATCCCGCCATACATACTTCTAAACTCGCGCATACAAAGTCGGGCAGTTATGTTTGATGGAGCATCAAGGCTTCGTTTCGGTTCGGGACAAACATGCGGTTGCAAAAGAGATAGGGGTGGTAAAGTAGTAATAGGAGCTGGGCACTGGCGATGCTGGTGTTTCAGATACTGAACAACAAGAGAGTCCAGAGTTACCCTTTCAGGGTTGATAGGTGGTGGATCACCTGGAAATCCAAACTGGGATGAAAGTGTCATTTGACCAATAGGGGTATTGCTTGGGTTATCATCCGAATTCTCGCCCAGAGTCGGTTTGAATCGCCCATGATGATCTTTCACGGTTGAACTTGGTGTACAAAACGCATTAGCCTCGGTCAGTAGAGTGCCTTTACGGGTAGTATTATTAGGTATTGGGAAAACTGGGGATCGAAGGCCAGTCTCACGTGTGTTGAGTCGTTTCCCCGCTAATGCCACCCCAGTGTCCTTTAACTCTGTTAACTTACGTTTCATTGGCAACACAATTGGAGTTTTGAATTGCACGTCATTATCCAAGTTGGCCTTCACTGCAGAAATGGAGGGTGTTTCTGGGGGACCTGTGGGTGCAGAAGACTTTTTTGAAGTATTGCTGCTTTTGCTACTTGATGCCAGCGGGGAATCATGTGAGAGAGGCTGAATTTTTGACCGAGAATTGAAGGATGATGAGAACAACAGAGGCTTTTTTGTAGAAGCCACATCTAAATCACATTTCACTCTAGAAACTTCACCCCGTGAAGTGATTTTCGATCTCTCAGAGAGAAATCCGCCAGGAGTATGTCCAGATGGCCATTGAATTTGTATGGATGGGGTGTCCTGGACTGAGGATTGATGCACAAGTGATGATGGGGCTGCCGAAGAAGGCAAAGGATTTAACTGACCCTCTTTCAGAAGTGTGTCCGCAGTTGCAGACAAACCAGATGCTTGAAGGTGTTCATGAATAAGTAGTAGAAGTTCCCTGAAATTCACATGCAATTGTAAACAAAAGGAAGGAAAACAAAACTCGAAAAAAAAAAATTACAATTGGCAACAATTTTTTTTTTTTTTTTCTGTTTCCATTTTCACGAGAATTTTAAAACTGTGAACAGAAGTTTGTTTGGTAGCAATCTTTGCTACTAAACTATTCACCTCACTGAACTATCAAAATTATGGAAGTAGAAAAAATGGAATTATGATAACCAATCTCCATTCTTTCCTCCCTCCAAAACCTTCAGCAACCACTGAGCACCCCTAGCCCTCACCTCGGGACGCCCTCCGAGGAAGCCCCTCAGCTCTGGACAAAAATCCAAAGATCCCCTCACTTGTTTTCAAAACAATTTTTCGAACACAGAAGTGTGCAACAAACATATTGTTGTTTGTCAAGTTCCATGTATATAAATGTCCAAAAAACTTGTTTACGATAAACCAGAAACAATAATAAAAAACAGAAAATGATTTTCATTCATTCCCAGCAAAAAGCAAGAACGAATTACCTGGAATGGTAAGTAATAGGGGTGGCGGCAGCTATTGCAGCCCTCTCTATTCGCCTCAAAGTAGGGGTCGCCGCATCAGTAGCTGCTATTGTACTTGCACGCCCAGAATTAGTAACAATCTGCAATATACATAATAGTGCAAGGTGAGGAAGCTTCTTCAACAATGCCACCTCAATAAGATTTCTCCCAAACGCTTCAGATCGGCTACAAGGATTATATTCCGTCTAAGGCAATCATGTCCATTCTTATCGCCTCAACTCCAATACTGCTTAACCTCTCTCTATCTCTTTACCACCCTTGCCGTGTATTAACTAACTCCTTACAAATATGACCAAGTTTCAATTTCATTCTTGGAAAATTAAAAGTTCCAATTACATCCTTTTAAAATCAGTTTCAGTTCAATGTTATTCTTGCTCTAATTTGCTAACAGAATCAGGTGAGGTGTCTGACTGAATACGAGTTGGCTTTATGTGTACAGTACACAGAAAGTCTATAATTAAGAATAAAGCTGATGAGGAAGGAAGGACAAACATATTCAGTCATTAATTTAGCATAAACCAAGACAAACCCAAACTAACC
The DNA here is from genome assembly GCA_963854785.1 of Vaccinium vitis-idaea. Taxonomy (NCBI): domain Eukaryota; kingdom Viridiplantae; phylum Streptophyta; class Magnoliopsida; order Ericales; family Ericaceae; genus Vaccinium; species Vaccinium vitis-idaea. Next base: position 14,180,887 of record OY978222.1, on the reverse strand, counting down.
CCACCAATATCACCCCCCGTACCCCGCCACCTCAAAACCCAACATCTGTCACCCCAGTTCCAGGAGACACTATCCGCCAGCCACTCCAAATTACTTTAAAGCCCTGGCTTTACCAAGTCATTACCCCTCCTTTCCGAATGATGCTAAAGCAAACGCTCTCTCAATATGGATCTTGTTTCATAGTTCAATTAGTTATATTATACAAAATTATGAAAAACGTTAAAGATTGACACTCCCTCCCTCCCTCACTCCCTCTCTCTCTCTCTCTCTCTCACACACACTCCCTTTGTCAAAATTTATTTGTCCATTTTCGATGTTCGAATAGTTTTCAATTGCTTGTATCTTTCAATATGGATCTTGTTTCATAGTTGTCAATTATATCATACAAAATTATGAAAAACGTTACAGATTGAAAGAAAAAATAAGCAATTGAATGGCACGCTTATCGAAAATAGTCAAACAAATTGGGGCAGAGGGAGAGAGTGTGTGAGTGTGTGTGTGTGTGTAGAGAGAGAGAGAGAGAGAGAGAGAGAGAGAGAGCGAGAGAGGTGGGGCTATGGACGAAGTAGGTGGAGATTTTAAGATTTTCCTAGGGAAATCACAGTAAAGTGGCCATGGGGACAGTGCTGGAGTGGGTAAGGGAAATTTCTTCCTCCACTTTCTAAAAACCCAAACCTGCAAACCCGTCCCATAGTATTTCTGCTCCATTCTTGTAATACCCATCGAGTGTATGCTAAACAGAACCCATTCCGGTGCTTTAGGCTTTACAATTATGACCAAGCCTTATTCCTTTCAACTTCGCTTATTCTGAGAGAGAGAGAGAGAGAGAGAGAGAGAGGTGGGTCTGGACCGGGATGGATTTGGGTTTGGGTCGGGCTATTTGGTTTCAGGTATTATTATCCTGATGATGCTAAACTTTTACTCCTGTGTCACACCAAGTAAGCTTCCATGTCACATTTCCGTGACACGCATCAACAATTTATGTCACCAACGGTAAGGATGACAAAATTTTCATAGTAAAAGAATGAAATTGACACAAATTTTAATGAAAACTGGTCATATTTGATAGGACCAAAATAGCAGATACACCCTTCCTAGGCACACTAATTAATCCACCTCGTGACACTTGCAACTTCCCCCAGATGCATTTATCTCTAACTCTATCCCCTTTCTCTAAAACCACTCATCCAGTTAAACATTTTCACAGCTACATTACATTTTCTAGAAAGCATAATGTTCTCTCTTAACCTGCCAACATTTGCTCCAGACATCATAGTAGGACACAGAATAGTCCTATGTAAGTTCCCTTTAAACTTAAATTCCTATGATGACAAAAGACTTCTAATGCACTCTACATTTCACCTATCAAGCCCTAATTCTACGAGGTACATCCTTAACCTCTTCAGCTGTATGAAAAAGAAACCCAAAGCACTGAAAAAGGCCACTCTAAGGAATCCCCTCAAATCAACTTTTACTTTGTGCAGTTGTGCACTGCACAAGTTAATTCAACACGATGAAAACAGATTAAATGCTCTCCAAATTAAACCAAGTAGCTAGATTATCATAAATATTAGTTAGGATAATGAAAAGTAAGTAAGAGTATTGAGCCTAGAGGCCAGACACAGCATGTCAATGAACTTCAAAAGAATGTCCTAACACATATTTGTTGCCGGCAATTCAGATTTCAGGTTTTCCTAGAGACAAGCATGTACTATTATAATATATTGACAGCAAGTAAAATCATTTCAACAACTTACCGCGATTAGCTCAATTGCCACCTGGGCAAGTTCAGCTTGCCACCTGTTGTGCTCATTTCCCGAGGTCTGGCTGCCTGGATCTCGGATTAGTTCTGATAATTTTTTCCCAACCTAGAACAGCAAGTTCATTCACCCATATAGTTAGTCCAAGCACAATAGCATCAAAACTCTAATCAAATTAAGAAGCAGTACAGCGGTAATAAAACAATGGAGGACATGTGCACGATCATTTCCTTGAATGGGCCTCAGTTTTTTTTATAGGCAAAGGGCCTCTGTTAAAAAGCAAAATCAGTGATACACCTGGGCTTTCCACACACTTCTGGCGGAATTTCGCAAAAGAAACCAATAATAATCAACAAATAAAATGTCTACAAGCGATAAAGCATCAAATACTGATGACTCTGCCAGTCTCCGACATGAAAAAGAAAATTGTTAAATGCTACGATCATGGATGTTAGCCAACAACTGCTACATATGAGGCCTTTACCTGAAGCTTTGTCAATATGTGTGCAATTGTATCATCTCTGGCTAAACCAAGAAGAACTCGACATGCAAGAGCCCGAAGACAGTCAAGGGCAGAAGGAGGTGTGACGATACGCGGTTGGAGGAGCTGAAGCAGAACCTTTATGCCATTGTTGGCACGGACAGCCTCTCTTGCTTGATGGTATCCTTGTTCCAGTTGAGCAGCAAGGCCAGCACAACCTGCTCCACCACCTAAAGATATCCTACGATCTCCCACTAACCCCGAAATTACAGGTGCTTGAGAAGTATTGCCAACAGATGGTGTGCCAAGTGCTGCTAAGCTACCTCGATCTACCATGCTAGACTCCACAGCGGAACCATTCGAGGCTTGAACAGAGGCAGATTGCTGAACTTGTGTAATAGGAGGTGGTTTATTACTTATTGAAGGAGGAGGACAAACAAGATTGACTAACACATTTAATGCTGGATGAATTATCTGAGAAAAGAAAGATAAAAAAATTGCCAAATTGAATTAGCATTTTAGATAGAAACATCAAGGGTCTGCTGCCCCTGGCACCCAAATAGGAAAGAGAAATCTATGAAGGGTGGGTTTACCTCAGGGTCAAGATAACCAGCACCATTTGCTGCATCCAAAATGACTGCTATACCCACACGATCACTGCTTAACGCTGCATTCAAAATCGGTTTGCGGCTGTAAGGTACCAAAGTCACAATGTGCAAAACACCCAATGCATATTGAAGCAGGTCGTGCAAATAACGATCCACAGTTGGGGCCTACAAAAAAGGGGAAAAAAATAACAACATTAACATGGCTGGTACAAGCAACAGAACGAGTAAACTATTGCTAAAGTAGAAACACCAAACCTGACACAATTCCAACATGATTATATGCCCGTTAGAAGCTAAGAACTTGTCAACTGCAGGCCAACGAGTCCTAACAAATGCAGGGCCAAGCTTCCTATCCTTCTGTAGCAGTCGAAATAACACATCCATAGCCTCATTACTAATGTCAAGAGGCTTGTAGGCAGCCCTAGCATTTGGTATATTCCGGACTGCACTTCGATTGTTTTTGTTTGGACGGATTGAATCCACTAACAAGAGAAGATGAGCTCTAAAATATTGTCTCAATGCGACACAGGTATGATAAGCTATCTGTTTCTCATACGAGGTCAGTACTTCCGAAGGAGATCGGTCAGTTCGAAGTGAACCAGAACTACTAGATGATCCCAATGCTGCAGAATTAACCCCAGACCTTACCGAGGCGGCTTCAAGTAAGAGAGAGAGAGATTTCTGTGGCCCGTCCTGAGAATCAAAAGAATCTAGGACTGCTCTGAAGACAAATGCATTAGAAAAAAATAAAGCAGCATTTTTTCTGGCTTGATCCTGAGGGCACTCAAGAAGTTGAAGAGCTAACTCAACCACCTGTTGTACAGCATCTGAAGGAAGAGCGCATACACGTTCCATAATTCCCTAAAGACCATTATATCAAGCCAACCAATCAAACAAACCAACCAGATGAGGACTTGTGAGATCTCCGAACATACAAAATGCAACAGACAAATAAGGTACAAGTTACTATCCCCTCCATCCCATATTCTTCATCCATTATGCGAATTTTAACTCTGTTAGGGGACATGGAATTCCTGATATGTCCCTACTTTTTACCACTCCAAACAAATTTGTAGCCTTATAGCTATGCGGATAGCTTTGGGAAGTTACAAACTTTTTGCTTCGACGTTTCAAAATATACAGTATTTTTGGACCACAAATATGGGACAGATGGCGTAATAATCACCAAAAATGGAGGGGGAAAAAGGAAAAGAAAAGAAAGATGCAAGCCATTGACTACGTAAATAAACGTACTAGTATAGCTGTCTGTAAAACCATTACACATAATACCTGAAGTGAACCAATTGTGAATAAGCATGAAGAAAGACCAAAGAAGGTCTGGGAAACTCTTGGCACAGCAAGTAGTCTTTGCATGCCACCACGATCCACAAACACTGCAGCAAATTTCCGGTGAGCAGCCAAAGTACAGATAAGCTTCAATACATCAGGCAAGAGCACTGCCATCTTCAATGTCTCTTTATGTTTTGAACTTCGTTGCAACAGGGCAAGACAAACATCCACCCCCTTTTCATGCAACACAGGCCCAAGAACTTCAACATATTCTCCCAGTATCACAAGACACTGAATGCAGAATTTCTCTCTAAGCTTTGCTAGGGAGTCAGTATCAGGAATGACAAATTCTTCAGCTTCTTCATTTGGTTCTGGTAGACTTCCCCTTGAATTCGTTGAATCAGCAAGCATACCGCTCGAACTTCTATCACCACCCCATGAGACATATTAGCACGCAGACCAAGTTAAAACACTAATGGTTCTACTATTAAATAAGCCTTCGTAACAAGCATTAGCACCGTGAAAACAACGGACTGTAACAACTCGTACACAAGAAAAATTACCAACCTCGACACTTCTATTGCATTAGCAGCATCGATAACTGTAGATGCAGTTCTGGAAGCAACCAAAACTGCAGCTTCTTCATCATTTGTCTTTCTAAATTCCTGATTAAAAAACAAATAAAGGTCAATCAAGATACTACATTACACGGAATTGGGTATGGGCATTGGGAACTGGGTTTGCAAAGGATGCATTCATCTAATGCTCAACTCAATGACAAGGAGGAAGAAATAGTGATTACTTCAACCATAATACAGGAGTTGTATCCATAGATAATGATAAATTCGAATTACAAAATATGCTTGCTAGATGAATGAGCTAAACACGTCAGACGCAGATTCCCTACCCTGGTCCACATGTCCAATACATTTAATTTTTTTATTCAAACAATCCATGTAACATGGGGGGGGTTTGGAAGAGAGAGAGAGAACCAACCTCCAAAGTAGCACTTTTGACAGCTTCAGCTGCAGCATCACCTGCTGCTTTAACTGCTTCTGCTGGTGCATTGGCTGCTCTTGCTTCAGCTTCAGCTGCTCGGACTGCCTTTTTCACTAGTTCAGAAATATCCTTGCTGCCAACTTTACATTCTTGGAAACATTCATCGTTGTCCTCTCTTTCTATGACAAGAGCATCGCCACCTACCCTCCCTAAACCCTTCTTGGGATCTGGGAGTCTTTTAAGCTCTAAACTTCTATTTATAACTCTGTCCTTCTGGCTCCTCCCATCGGCTCCTAATCCACTACCAGGAGAACCCGGAGAAATCAAACCCTGTTCATTCTCTACATCTCCGTCATTAACCCTTCCCTTTCCTTTAGATCGCGCCCATCCACGGTTCCCACGTGCCAGTCTTCTATCATGATCCTGTTCTGCATTTTGATCATCTAATGATCCTTCCTCTATTATCTTAGGAGCATCCAAATGGGAAGTTTCTGAAAGTTGCCGGAACCTACTTCGACTGTCATCTCTACCTCGTACGCAATTAGCAGAAGTTGAGTTTTTGCTCTCCACAGAGTAAGGAGCATCTTTTTGATTTAAACTTGTCTCCCCCAAAGCCCGTATTCGGAGATATCGCATAAGCTTGGCTGACAATCCAGATGTTAACACATCTTCCACTACTTGACCACCGCTGAAATAATAAATATGAAAAAAAAGGAAAATTTGTCAACCTCAAAAATTATATATAAAATACATAAGGCAACCAGCTTTTTTCATACCCTGATAAGCATACAGCAAGCAGGCCAGTAGAATAGGTCCTCAACATCTCAGAGTCTGTAGATTTCTTCATCCCTGATTCGTGCTTCCTGTTATGATCTTCACCAGTAGATCTTGCTGCCTCATCCATTACCCATCCTTTTATGTTCTCCAAAACAGTTTCTTCAAAAACATGGGGATACTGATCCCACACAGCCCAACAAATAAATCAACATAGATAACTAGACAATAATACTTAAGGCTCAGTTTGGCTGGTGGGAAGCTTGAGAGAAAATGGGAATGTAATTCCAATGTTGGAATAACCTCAAATATCAAAGTGATCCCTGATAACCAACCTAACCCGGAATAAAATTCCCAAAAAAAGTAGGAATCTGGATCCCACCCTCCCCCAGGGTAATCATGCATTCAAGGATCGGAACATTTAAAATGGAAACATTGAATAATAATAAATTATCAAAAACAAAGCTCAATGGATAAAATTCTTTAGTTAATAAAAATATTCGAGTGCGATTTCAGTAGGCCTTACAATGCTAAGTATTTGGCACCTAGTATTCATATCCCCATCCCCTCCAAGATTCCAAGCATCCAAACATAGCCAAGTGTAATTACAAAAACTAAAATATCAAGCTTACCATCCAAGTGAGTGAACAGCTGAAAAGAAGCCTTGCTGCAGCCGCCTGAACAGACACTGGGTATCTAGTTTCAGACAGAAACGTTGAAGATATCAATTCGAAAAATTCATCATTGTCCTGAACAAAGTAGGGAAAATTTTAGAAAGGAAACACTACCAAACACGAACAATCTTCTCAAGATATAATTTATCTTTGATCAGTAATGCTGATAACGAGGAAACCAAAAGTGGCTAACATAAAATAATTAACGAAGGGCAAAGACATGATGTGAATAAGGATATTAGATCAATTACCCGAACCAAGTTTCCCAAACGTCCAACATTGTGAGAGGCACGAGCATTGTTCAAGGAGGAATGACCTGTTTCTTCCATGTATCTACGATTGCAAAAAAGACAGACAAAGGAGAATGACAAATACGCATCAAACTAGGACCAAAATACTACAAGAGGCAATAGCACATAAATGTCTAGTGCATATTTACACTACAAAAATACCAGAAATGCAGTAGCAGAGTTTAATTGTCATTTGTTTTAAGTGTGAAAGCAACAACTATATATACATTAAATTAGCGACGGATAGCAGGAAAGATAATTTTATCTCACCAGAATATGTCTCATCAGCCTAGATCAAAAAATTAAATAAGTTGAATTGTGAATCAAAAGCTTTAGAGACAATTTGAAGAGAGTAACAGAGAATCACGTCGACATAGTCCTTGAAGAAAACAGAGTAATGAAGAATAAGCATACATTAAACCAACTCATGTCAATTCAATTCAAGTCTGCCACAGGAATCATTTGCTGGCATTCTGCAGATTCAAGGACCATGTTAACAATATAGTAACCATTTCCTATTCTGTCACTGGCATTCTGCACAGTCAAGGACCATGTTACCAATATAGTAACCATTTTTTATCACTTCCTCCAACAAGTTCCCATGCATATATCCCCCTCTCACTAGCACTACCATAAGCAGTGATAACATAACTGTTACCGTTCCATTGTATTATTCTGATCTCACTAGGTTAAATAGGTCGGCCCCAGTAAGAGCATCTCCAGCCCTTACCCTTTTTTTTTACCCAAAACTCAAAATTTGAGTAAAACCCTCCAATATTATGCTGAGAGCACCTCCAGCCCTTACCCTTTTTTTGAACCAAATTCAAAATTTGGGTAAAACCCCCCCAAATCCAGCTCCAGTCCTTGCATCAAACCCATACCAAATTGAGTTTTACTCAAATTTTTACCCAAATCAAGGGAGAACCAAGCCTTGAACCAAATTTCAAACGGCTACTTTCTGGTGGCGACGGTGGTGGTGCTTGCTGGTGGCGACGGTGGTGTTCATCGGCAACTGGTGGTGGTCGACGCTGGTAGTGGTAGTCGTCGTCGTCGTCGTGGTGGTAGTCGTCGTCGGTGACTGGTGGTAGTCGTCGTCATGGACTGGTGGTAGTCGTCGTCGTGGTGGGTCGTCGTGGTGGTAGTCGTCGTCGTGGACTGGTGGTAGTCGTCGTGGACTGGTAGTCGTCGTCGGTGACTGGTGCGTGTAAAATCAAGATCTAGGGTTTGAGAGAGAGAGAGAGACCGTGGTGGAGGTGGGAGGGAGGGACTTGAGGTGCTCTGAGTTCGACAACAGCGATCTTGGTGACGGAGTGTGGCGGTGGACGGCAGCTGTGATGGTGGTGAATGACCTAGATTTGGGTAAAAATTGGGTGCAGGACTGGACCTCTCCATACCAAATCAAGCTTTTACCCAAATTTTTACTCAAATTTGAGTAAAAATTTGGGTAACGGCTGGAGTTGCTCTCACTCCTTGACTCAGACGTATACAACATTGAGTTTTACTCAAATCAAATCAAGGGATACTCAAAACTTCTACTCAAATTTTCAAAGATTTGTTTCGATCTTCACAATTTACAACCATGCCATTAATGTAGCTCTACTCAAATTTGTGCTTAAATTTAGTGTTGGTCCCAGCTTTTACCATCTCGCCTGAAAACCAAATGTTTATTATACTTCAATTAAGTTGGTAGAGGGCAGTAGAATAAATACATTTCTGATCTCATTAGGTTAAATAGATTGCCCCCCAAACCAACCAATAAACCGTGGTGATCCCAACTCTGACAAGAACACACACATACACACAGAGGAACGAGAATGGTACCTGGATTCTTGAGTTTCGAAAATGGAAGAAAGGGCATGGAGGACATTGGGGTTAGGGTTATCAGGGGAGGAAGTAATCTTCTCCATGAGTCCCTGCGCTTTCACCATCAAACTCTCGTCCTCGTTGTCCTCCTCCTCCTCCTGTTCCTCCTCCTCCTCTTCTTCCTCCTCCTCCTCAACCGGCACAGGTGGCTCTGGCGGAGGCGGTGGAGCTCCTTCCCCGGCCGCTATCACCAATTGGGATTCATCGGCGGCGGCAGCGTCCATGCCTAACCCAAATTAACTCTAGAGAGAGAAGCAAATAGATTGTGTGCGTGTGTATATATATATATATGTGTGTGTGTGTGTATATGCAGAGAGAGAGAGAGGGGGGGAGAGAGAGAGAGAGAGAGAGAGAGGAGAGAGAGTATTTGCGTCTTCCTGTTGGTTTGTCTGTTGTCGTGCGAGTTTGAGAGACTAGAGAGAGGGGGAAGGAAGCTCCTGCTCGGTTCTACTGTAACTTTATTCGAGAATGATCAAAACCCTTGTGACTGTTTTTATTTTCTTTTATAAATAAAATAAAAAAGGAAAATAATTAGCGAAACCCGATTACCCACTTTGAGGTGACCCGGATTGATTTAACAGCTTAACGGTTGGTGCGGCCTTTGGGCTTTTGGGCCTTTTTTTGACAGCCCAAAATGTCTGTGTGTATGGACTTACCAAAGAAGATTTCTGTACCAACCCGTACCTTCTCTTACAATATCTTTTCAGGATAGTGGAATTACATTTTGTCCTTTCCTTAAAAAAACAGAAAGAAACTCTGTCCTTTCCTCGGATTCCAAGAGGTCTACTATGCGCACATTGGCGTGCAAACGAGGTGAGTCAAGCTGAACCAAGCTTTGTAGTATTCGAGCTCTGGTCATTAGAGCTTGGTAGCGTTCGGCCTTGAAAATCGAGCTCGAGTTTGAGCTCGGCTCGATTACTTATCGAGTTGAGCCAAGCTGAGCCACGAGCTGCTCATTAGCAACTCGGTTCGTTTGCAACTCTATACACACATATTGTTAGGTGGAGTCCACCTCGGGGTCTCATACAAATAATCAGATCAGTTCATTAATTTTAAAATAAATTTTCAAGTGACTTGGTGTAAAATCAGCTCAATCGGATAACTCTAAGTATATGCTCCAAACATTTAATTTTTGATTCGGTATTCCGAGTTATCAAAATTTGAAAGATTGGATCAAACACTAAGAGCTATCCAATTGAGCTAATTTTTTGGAAATCCACTCGCAATTTTATTATTAAATTAATAAACGACTTGGATTATTTGTGTGAAACCCCGAAGTGAGGCCATAAAATGATTTGTGTACGATCTGTGCGCATAATTTTTCCGTTAAAACAACAGTGATGACGTCGGCCATTTTGACTCAGCCGGTATAGAAGTGTAGGCTGTGGAGATTGTACATGCGGTGAAGATACTTTAAATAGGTTGACCCCTAAAGGTTGTTCCACTAAGTTAGTAGTTTTTTTAATAAATTGATTTTTCACGGTTTTTTATGTGATTATTGTGAAAGAATGACTTGTCTCGGTTTTTTAAAAAGACAATTTTTTGTTAGTGGAACACCCTCTTACATATAAATTGAGTATAAAAATTAAATATAATTTTAAATCATTATTTTGGATACAAGTGTATTTGGAATTGTACAATACACAAGTGTATTTGAAACTGTAAAATATAATACAAGTACACTTGCATATATAAAACTGTTCCACAAAGATGTTGGATTTGTGATTTGGAATAAGAGCACGGCTTGTACAATTTCAAAGGGTTGTACGAAATGCACTTTTGTATTTGGAGCCACATAAATTAAGTGGTGTTTACATTTTGCTAAAACAGAATTTTCCATAAAAGTTGAATTTAGCTTGATTGTTAAAGTCACTTTTGTTTCTCATTAGCTAAAATCTAGGTTGTTAAAAACTACTTTTCTCTCACATACTCCTTTTCTTAAAACAAAGTTGCCACAATCACCCTACTACTTTTAGCGAATGAGAATCGAAAAACTTAGATGTCACAAATTTAGAATTTCTCATTCTGATGAACTATTGAAGAGAAATCAAGAAGAAGAAGGAGCAGATGAACAAAAACCTAAGAATTTCATCATGAATCTCTGTAATCTTTTTCTCTTAACCGACTAATACAATGGGCACTATATCTCTTATATCCCAATACAGTCTGAACAAGAAAATACAACTCAAATGAAAAACCAAATGAAATGCCTCTCAAATGAACACTTGTTGATTGCGTCTACAGCTGCAAAACACATGAAATGCCAACTGCCTTACAGACTTTCAACATGAAAACACAACACAACTATCACCAATTATAAAAAGAGCCTACACATATCACAATTACACAAAGACCCCTTATGCTAGAGAGACTGCTAGCGAGTCTGTTTCACACCCCCTTGCAAACTGATGGGAGTGTCAACAGGCATCAGTTTGGATTTGAGAAGCTGAAATCTGGCGACACTCAAAGCCTTGGTGAAAATATCTGCAACCTGCTCAAGAGTACCAATGTGGTTAACCGTAATTTGCTTGCTAAGAACCTTTTCTCTAATAAAATGATAATCTACTTCCACATGTTCAGTTCTTGCATGAAAAACAGGATTAGATGTTAAACAAATTGCTGACGTATTATCACCCCAAATAAGATGAGGTAATGTTGGAGAGTGTAACGCCCCGATTTTTGGACACGTTAATTAAAACAAGAGATCTAAAAAGATTCATTTAATAAGCAGCGGAATAACATAAATAGAAAAGTACTTTAGTCTGATACAATAAGAAACAGTACTTGTCGGAAAGTTAAATTACATTTGTCCAACACAAAAGTAAGGCGATTACAGAGCCTTCTACAGTTCTAGGTTTAGGTCCCACTCCCCATAAGTTCCCTGATTGGTTGCAGGGTCTTGATACTTGTTGCAATGTCCTCCTCTTCCCTCTTCGATACCTAGCATGAAACGCCAGGGCACACAGCACCATGACTTTTGACACTCAGTAGCTAACTCCTACCCACTATCCCTTACATTACAAATCATCAACAGTTCATATTTCAACAGTTCATATCACGGAGTGCATATATAATAACAAGCGTCTGGTTTCCTTATCTTCATTTTAACTTAAGCGTTCTCATAGATTGTAAATCTTAGAATGTCCCTCCAATTCAAAACTGATATACACAATTCCTAGTGGACTTTTCGGTTGGCGAGGCTCTGGTTCCGCTGACCCGATAATTGGGACCTTTCGACTGACCAGGCTTTGGCTCCGCTGACCACGACTTAATTCCTGGTGGACTTTTCGGTTGGCGAGGCTCTGGTTTCGCTGACCCGATAATTGGGACCTTTCGGCTGACCAGGCTTTGGCTCCGCTGACCACGACTTAATTCGTGGTGGACTTTTCAGTTGGCGAGGCTCTGGTTCTGCTGACCCGATAATTGGGACCTTTTGGCTGACCAGGCTTTGGCTCCGTTGACCACGACTTAATTCCTGGTGGACTTTTCAGTTGGCGAGGCTCTGGTTCTGCTGACCCGATAATTGGGACCTTTCGGCTGACCAGGCTTTGGCTCCGCTGACCACGACTTAATTCCTGGTGGACTTTTCGGTTGGCGAGGCTCTGGTTCCGCTGACCCGATAATTGGGACCTTTCGACTGACCAGGCTTTGGCTCCGCTGACCACACATTCTTCTTACTTTTCGGTTTCCTTTACCTTAAAAACGTCTATGTGAACTACTACGTAAGTACGAACCAGGGAACCTATTTGTCCAATCTAACAATTCAATAATTTACCACCTCGAGTTTACAGCAAGTCAATAGAGAATAAAATGAAACCTCACTCAATAACATTCAAATAATTCACATATCACAAAATTTATCCAATACCCAGCCTAATGGAATTTACTCCAAGTTTATCAATTAAATCAACAGAGTACATCAAAACAAACATCAATATTATTAACTTTAATTATGACAACAAAACAAATCATAATGGACATGAATAATCAGCCAAACAACATAACCATACACATCATCACTTGTTAAACAAATCAACTTTAACCATCTTTAGGCCTTACGGCCATAATCGGTTTGGTGGGTTTCTCGACCCATTTCACATTTTGATTTCGTTTCGTTCGGGCTCATTGCAAGCCCCAATATCAAGTCTAAGGCTACTAAATATACTTAGGGTTAATGGATAAGAGGTTTCTACCTTGATCCGGACGAAAAGCTCGGTGGTGGAATCCAGTAGAGTTTTTTTGTTGACGAAAAAAAATCCAATTTCAAACAGATACTTTGAGCTGTGCTACCGGGTTCAAACCTCAACCGTTTCACATGATTCTTGTGTCTAAAATGAAGCTCTCGAAGTGCTCTACAATCTTCGTGAAGGAACCTAAACCCTAAATCCGCTTTAACAATGAGAAAGATGGCGATTTGTGAAAGGTCAGTGAGCTGTCTGGAAATTTACCCGAGATTTTTACTGAACTTTGGATGGCTATATCTCACTCAAACCTCAACCGATTTGGCTCAAACCTCAACCGATTTGGGTGATTCTTGTGTCTTAGTACAAGAGCTTCAAACCCTCTACAAAGTTGGTGAAGGAATGTAAACTTGAAAACGATTGGAACAAGGAGCAAAATGAAGATTTACAGAGGGGCAGAGAGCTGTCTGAAAATAGAAACAACATATTCCAACAGAAATTCGGGCAAGGATACTTGGGTCATTTCTAAACCATTTTGGGTGATTCTTATATTGAAATCGAAGTACTCAACGTCCTCTACAACTTTCATTTAGAAGTTGAATACTAAAAACGATTGTAACTATGAGAAAATTTGCTGAGAAAAGGGGTACGTAATATGGACGAAAATGGAAATGGTGGTGGTGATCTCTCTCTTCTCTTTTTCTCTTCTTCTCCTTCTTTCTTCTTCTTTTCCAGACTCTTTCTCTCTTTCTCTAAAGTAATGAGGAGGGGAATGGGTGATGGGTTTATAGAGGGAAAATGGGATGGGGGTGGAGTGTAGGGAAAGGTGGGGTGGAGTGCAGTGGTGGTGTAAACCACATGGGGAAGTGAGGGGTTCATAGGAGGGTGATGGGAGAGGTAAATGGCAGAGGAGATGTGAGGGGAAGGTCTGAAAAATCAGACCTTGGGGTGGTGTGTGGTGTTGGTTTTGGTGGGTGGAGGTAATAGGTGGAGTGTAGGAGGGAGTGGGAGTTGGTAGAGTGCATAAATATGCATATATGTATTGTGTATGAGTTTATATGCTTGTATATACATATATATATGTCATGTGTGTATAAATCTAAATGTATATGTATATGTAGTAGGATTTTGTTAGGGTAAAAAGGGTAGGAACATAGATAATTAGGATAATCATATTTAAGAAACAAAATAAGTCGTAATAATTATTGTAAAATATAACTTACTTTGAAAATAATAATAATAATAATAATAATAAAATAAAATGGACCGAAAATTCGGGCCATTACAGAGAGACATGAAGATCTAAAAAAATATGTTGAACCCATGTGATCTCAGCAGCTGTTTATGCTAAGAATTTGTATTTTGCCTCTGTGGAGGACCTAGCAACAGTATGTTGCTTCTTCACATACCAACGTATAAGATTAGGACCTAGAAACAAACAATAACCGGTGGTAGACCTTCTGTCTAAGTGGTCACCTGCCCAATCAGCATCTGAAAATGTTGTAATTGTTAAAGGTCCTAGAGAAAAAACAAAGACCTTGATGCAAGTACCCTTTATGTACTCAAAATCCTCTTAAAAGCTGTAAAATGACTCTGTTTGGGGGCATGCATGTGTTGACATGCAACATTTACTGCTAGGAAATCTCGGCTCTAGTAAAGGTCAAGTACTGTAAAGAGCCAACTATAGTTCTATACCGAGAGTAATTAGGAAAATCAGGATCCATATCAGAAATGGGAGGCTTGACAGAAGAAGGAGTGGAGCTAGACTTGCAGTCTTGTATACCTGCTTTGCATGGAAGATCCATGGCATATTTAGTCTGAGAGAGCAACATATCAGAACCAAGTTTCTGAACCTCGATGCCCAAAAAATAGCTCAGAAGACCTAAGTCTTTCATTACAAATCTTGTATGAAGAAAAGAAACCGAGTAATGTAATCCTTAGCACTGCCAGTGATGAGAATATCATCCACATACACAAGAACAAGAGTAACACCATGCTCATTTTAAAGAGTGAACAAGGAGGAATCTGCCTTGCTATTTGTAAAACCTCGTTTAATCAGAAAACTGGAAAACAAAGAATACCATGCTCTTGGAGCCTACCTAAGACCATATAAAGCCTTTTGAGGCTTACACACATGATGAGGATGAGATGGACTTTTGTATCCTTGGGGTTGTCTCGTAAAAACTTCCTCTTCTATTGCTCCATGGAGAAATGCATTGGAAACATCCAATTGCCTAATGTCTCACTTATGATGTACAACCAAACTTAGAACAATCCTAACTGTTGACTGTTTGATGACTAGGCTAAATATTTCTGTAAAGTCCAAACCTTCTTCTTGTTGATTTCCGTTAGCCACCAACCTAGCTTTGTACCTTGCTATACTTCCATTTGAGTTTCTTTTAATTCTGAAGATTCACTGACAACCTATGATGTTTCCTTCCAAAGGTGGAGGAAGAAGAACCCAAGTGCCCTGTTTCACAAAAGCCAGATACTCTTCTGCCATGGCACTCTGCCACTCAGGGTGCTTAATGGCCTCAGAAAGAGACTTTGGTTTAGTAGTTGATGATGGTAATGACACTACTGCAGTTAAACTGAGAGGGTGTAAAGGCTTACGAATCCCATTCTTAGATCTGGTAATCATATGATGAGTGTAAGGAACAGACACAACTGTAGAAGATGTGATGACATGAGTAGACGTAACAATAGGAGTAGAAGTAACAGGTCTAGACAAAGAAGAAGAATCCTGAAGAGTAAACTCAGAAACAGGCAGAGTATGAGCAACAATTGCTTGAGTAGATGTAGAAGAAAATGCAATAGTATGAGACACATCTGGAGTATAAGGATACGTCACAACAATATCTGTAAAAGAAGTTAAAGGGACAGTAAATTTGATAGGATCGGAATCAACTGTAGAAGTAGTGGACTGAGAGACAAGAGAGGAGTAAGGGAATTCATGCTCAATAAATTTCACATGTCTAGATATGTACACCCTGTGATCACTAGGATCATAGTATTTATATCCTTTGGATTGATCGCAATAGCCAAGAAAACGTAGGATTTGGACTTAGGAATCAATTTATGTGTATTATAATGCTTAAGCCAGGGGTAGCAACAACATCCAAAGGGTTTCAAAGCCATATAATATGGCTGTTTATTGAAAAGAAGTACAAAAGGAATCTTGAACTGTAAAAAGGTATGTGGTAACCTATTGGCCAGATAAATTGTTGTGGTTAGAGCTTCCAACCAAAATACATTGGGAAGTTGAGATTGAAGTAAAAGGGCAATGGTAGTCTCTATGAGATGCCTGTGTTTTTGTTCAACAACCCCATCCTATTCAGGGGTATGTGGACATGTAGTTTGATGAATAACACCACTACTTAAGAAAAGATGAAGTAGATAATGATTAACAAACTCTCCTCTATTATCACTTCTGATTGTTTGAATAGATTTGCGAAACTGAGTTTGAACACAAATTTTAAACTCTGAAATTTCGTGTTTGACCTCAGACTTGTAGTGTAAAGGGAACAACCAAGAAAATCTAGAGAAATCATCTATGATTAACAAATAATACATATATCATTTGTGAGAAGGTATAGGAGATGGACCCAAAACGTCCATATGAACAAGCTGAAATGTTTCAGTAGAAGTACTTTCTGAACAAGGAAAAGGAAGCTATGGCTCTTGGCCATAGCACAACAAGAACAAGGCCCAACATGAGACCTTTTAACTGGTAAGCTGTATTGTTTTATTAGAGAAGAAAGCAAAGTACTACTAGGATGACCTAGTTTTTTTATGCCAAATCATAGAAGAAGCAAATGTAGAATCACTAACAAATGCAGAGGAAGGTTTTACCTCTAAAGAAGAACCTTTAGAGTAATTCTGGATGGGATACAGGCCCATGTGACACGGCCCTTGGCACAGAATTTCAGTGTTGTCTTGTCCTGAATGACAAGACCATTGGAGTCACAAAATGAGATAACAATCATTATCTTGAGCAAATTTATGAACAGAGATAAGATTATGATATATTCCAAGTGTGTGTGTGTAGAATATGAGATAGCTGAAAGCTGGTTATAGGAGTATGTAACAGACCTGACCCAGTATGAGCAACTTGAAGAGATTTGTTTATTGGATCACAAAAATTTACAAAAAACAACACAAAAAAATCATAAACAACATGACTAAAACTCATAAGTTTTGCCCCATCATTTTTTACCTTCCCGACTTTTTGAACCACGGGATTCATAAATTGAATCACAAAAATTCATATATTAGACCACAAAAATATTGTAAAAGTAAGCACAGAATATCATAACACAAGCAAAAATAAAATAAAAATAAATAAATAAACCGCTAAAATTCTTTAAATAAAATACCACAAACTTCATAAATCAGGCTACAAAAATTCAAGAAGAAAAAAAAATGGTAAAGGGGCATACACGAAAAAATGAGGTGTGTACGAGAGATCTTCTCCTCAAATCATGTTCCTAGAGGCTATACATTTGGGGAGATAGTTGGGCGGAGGAGTCCAATTTTTTCTCTATCCAATCCAGTCCATTTTTTAGCCTTTGTGGACACATCACAGTCCACAACAATGACAAGAATTATTCACTTTGTGGAGTTTTTCAAGCATATTGTCTGCATGTAAAAAATCAGATTGATCAAAAATCAATAGACGCATGAACGAAAGAGATTGGTACAAGGAAAATGAAATGGCAAAAAATAATTTGAAACTTAAGATTGTCCATTTATTTTCTTGTATAAATCTGTTCTGTTCAGGTATTATGTATCTATCGATGTCTGATCAAGCTAATTTTTTTGTATGAACATTATACTCGACGAGCTCTACAAAATAAAGTATTTCGATTATTGTGAACCCAGAAAGATCGCACAAAAGCCCAAAAGTACATGATAGTGGAGAGGAGGGATGGGCATGGAAGCGGATTAGGGCCGAATAGTACTCTCTCCATTCCTGATCCCCAAACCCCTTCCCCATCTCCATCTCTACCCTCCCCGATCCCCAACGGCGCTTCATTTTCATCCTCCATCCCCACTCCAAATGGGGAACGAGGATCCCCACGGAGATTCGGGGATCCAAACATTTATTTAAAAAACAATACTAGTGTTATTCATCAATTCCTACTATTTGATCAACCGGAATATAAAATTAGTGCTGCCAAAAACATACATGTAGCTATACACGGCCCAACATAAACACGAGAGAGATAGTGAAAACACATATCTATCAAGATCAAAATCTCATGTGGAACAGACCACTACTATATACCGACAATAAAACTTAAAACTCAAACTAAAACCGGGTCATAAATGCCCAAATTCATTGCTATTAAAGTATTAAACTACTAGATTAAAGTAATTCAAAAAACTACTAAGTACATAAAAATAAAAATAAACACGAAATCAAACACCAATGTCTAATTCCAAAGTAGTCCACTAAACCCCTAAGTTTAGTAAGACCCCAAAGTTTCATAACTCATGAATAGACCCCTAAGTTTTGGAGATTCGGGGACAGGGCGGAGCAGAGCGGGGCGGGGACATGCCTATCTCCACCTCCTACCCAATTTCCAAAAAAATTCAGAAAAATCTTCATATCCTATCAAATCCCCAAACATATCTCCAAATTGTCGATCCATTCGGAGCGGGATCGGATTGGATTATAGTAGGTGGGAGGAAATTGCCATCCCTAGGAGCTCTGTACTCAAATAAACGCTTTGTTTGGTACCTGTTTGGTTCTTTTACTTCTTTGCAATGGAAAATAATTGTGTGCAAGCGTGCCAGAGAGAGTTTTAAGTCTCCTCTCTCAGATTAACTTTGGAAAAACCAAATTTATTCAGGCGATTGTGTTTTATTGGTTCAATTACCTCAATTAAGATGATTTTTCCTTCAAAGTGAAGAAATGCAAACCAATATACTTAGGAAATCAAAGAACAACAAAGAAACAAGATACTTCAATTGATAAATCAAAGATAAACTTACTTCGAAATTGCCTTCAGCTTCAAATACAAGGTAACAAGAACTTCGAACAATTGATTGTTACAAGAACAACCGAGATCTACTTCCTAAACTACTTCATAATCTACTTCGAACTGAGTCGAAATCCTAATTCTACTTTGCCAATGAACAAACCAAGCATCATTTGCTTGATAGCTGTTTGTTGAAGATTTGTCCGAGGCTTTTTACTCTTCGATTTCTTCTATTTATAGGCACTGCTTCCAATTTGAACTTCCCGCTCAAAAAAATTTGAACTTGGCTTGCTTCGAACTCCATCTTTCTACTCCAAATTGGCGGTTTCTTCCCTTCAATAGATCTGAACTTGTTAATCTTTCTTCAGAAGTTTTAATTTGAATCTGCACAGTTACTTATCCAACTCAAATAATTAAGTGTTAAGAAAATACTTGTCTTGCATGATATGTTCCACGTGTCTTAACTGTCAACCACCTTGTTCCATACGTTTACACGTGGAGTTCATGCATTTGGCAGTTGAAATCAGAGCTTCGAAGTCAATTTATTATATCAGTTTGACTTGTAACTGCCAATAACTGCTTTTCAAATTGAGAACCAATACGACATCGTATTAATCTACCTTTATATCAGTAATCCAGTATATCTTCATTGACACATATTTGCCAACGTTTGGCATAATTGATTACGTGTCAATTAATTATTGGATTTGTTAATTTTATATGTAAACTCCCTGGAAAAGAAAAGAAAAATAAAAGGAAAGAGTAAGGAAAATTAAGAGGAAATTTTCTAATTAAAAGTTATTTTTCTCTCATTTTCCTCTCAACCAAAAAAAAAAGGGAGGAAAATCCCTCTCCTTTCCTTTCATTTTTCAGGGTACAAAACAGGGCCAGTCTCCTTTTATTTTCAAGCGGCTCCGTCCAAAATGTCAAAATACAAAATTGGCCTGAAATTAGAACTCAGGTAATGTCAAAATTGACCAGTGAAAGTGTAGGCTATGGAGAGGGATACATGCGATGCGAAAGAAGCATCATCTAGCGCAAACATTCAAAACAGTTGGATCGAGTACGTAAATCATCTTACTGGTTTTTTATTCACAGTCGTTAATCTCTGGTTCGTTGCCCAGAGTTACATAATTAATAATAATGTAAGCATCCTTGAATTTTGTTTAGGGCTCAAGATTCACTGAAGACAAGATTAGTCACAGAAGATGATTTCAGATGGCAATTGCCAACCACCACCACCGGCACCACCACAACCACCGCAATCGGAGGAGGGGAGTGTTTGGGAGTATTGAAATATGTGGGTGGGGTTGACATTAGCTTCGCAAAGGATGACCCATCCGTTGCTTGTGGCACACTTGTTGTTTTGGATTTACAGACTCTTGAAGTTGTGTATGATGATTACTCTGTTGTTTCCCTCCATATCCCTTACGTTCCTGGCTTTCTTGCTTTCAGAGAGGTAATAAACTCATAAAACCCCTCCCTTATTTAGCCGACAGTGTATGTATCGTTGCGTTTATTTCTCCCATTTTAAAGTTATTTTCTGTATGCTAGCTCACATATGAAGGTAGTTTACTAGTTTTTCAAGCGTGGGTTGGGTGAACACTTAAACAAAATTTAAAACACACAAAAAGGCGACTCGATTAAGTCGATAACAATTTCAAAAGTATTATGAACAAAATTATCATATACTCCGTATATTGTTTCGATCAACATATAATATCAGAAAAATATGATGGAAAACAATAATATCCATACGTTAGAGTGCATCCATTTCTATGTCAAATGCAAAATATAGAACCTAGTGTGCCGTCTCTATACAAAAGTAAGGACTTAAAATTGCGCTCGACACTCTTTCGTGGCGTAAAATGCGTTTATAATGGTATCAACATCAAAGCACTCGGCAATGTCACCATGTTCGGAAAAGGTTTTGGAGAACTGGGTCTCACTTTTTCCGGAGTGGACCCCAAAGGCAGACTCGTGTTTTCTCTTTCATCTCAATTTTTAGAAGCTTTCCTCTAGTGCATACCTTGTGTGAGATGGGTTCGTGGGGTCCACTTCAAAGACCCACACAAATGATCCAAGCCGTCCATTAATTCGAAAATTATTCTTTTGAGTCATCCCGAAAAAAAAAAAACAAAAAAAAAAAACAGGTCAATCGTATAACTTGAAGTACTTGATCGAGTTGTCTAACTTTCTTTCAAACTTTTGTCAAAATTCAAGATCCTAAATTGTGAATCACAATTAGATGACGGATCAAGCACTTATAATTTTTCGAATGAGCTAATTTTTTAGGAGTGACTCAAAAAATTAATTTTAGAACTAACGGACGGCTTGGATCATATGTGTGGGTCTTTAAAGTGGACCCCACGAACCCATCTCACACAAGGTATGCACTAGAGGAAAGTTTCTAAAAAATGAGATGAAAGAGAAAACATGAGTCTGCCATTGGGGTCCACTCCGGAAAAAGTGTGACCCAGTTCTCCAAAACCTTTCCCGAACATGCCCTGTGTTTCTCAATGTGAGTGAGCATATAACTCGCAAGGCTATATACAGAAGAAGAATATCAAATTAGCTAGAAAAGCAATATTTCTACTCTCGCATGGAAAGAAAATAGCAAAAACATATCTTTCTTAACCCCTTCTTGTTTATATATATTTCTAAATATAATTTGCGATACATAATCTGAAAAAATTATGCAATATGTAGTACAAGCAAGTCTTCAAGACGTGTCTCCATATACCCAATTTGGGGACATATATCCTAAGATTTAAGTTTAGGAAGGTCCAACTCTTGGCCTTGGGTGCACCCGATACTTGCACCCAAGTCCATGTAACATAGACTAGAAATACCATTCAGTGTTGTTAAAATGTCTATTGATGAGCAGAAAAAGTTTTTGAGCCAAATTTTTTTTATTGGTGTTTTTGTAGAGAAATTGTTTTTTGAAAATGGCTTGCCAAAATATGTTTACGTATTTTCTAAAAGCGCGAGTAAATAGCAAAACAAAAAGGCAATAGCCGCAATACTAAATAAGCCCTTAGATTTGGAATCCGGGTACCTAATACAAGGATGCCGAGCTACACGGAGAATTGGTTTAAATGCATGATAAAGAGTATAACAACTTAGTAAAACTACCAAGTCACGACAGTTATGCAAACTAATTTATTTGGTATTTCTGGTTGTTAGTTTGCAGCACAATTATAAAAGTGACGATCGATTTTTGTTTTCTGATGAATTCCATTGTTCTCTTTAATCGTCATATCTTAGGCCCCAATCCTTCTACAATTTTTGGAGAAAATGAGGACTTGTGATCATCCTTTCTATCCCCAGGTTCTTATTGTCTTTCCTTCGATGTAGTGAATTTATGTGAATGTCCTTGGGGTTTCATTTGATCAGTTTGTTATGATTACTCATTTGGAGCTTTAGGATTAACTTATCTCTGATGTATTCTTTCCTTCACTATGCGGTTTGAATTAGATTTAAGGGCAAAACGCAGATAACCTCCTTGTAGTTTGCTCCTTGGGCACTTAATGTCCCCTCGTTTTTGTAATGACCGACTTGCCTCCCAGTTTTTTCGGAGTGAACTGCCGTTAGCTTTTCCACCCAAATTAACTGTGTGTAGGGGCTACGGTTCTAACTGCCCTTCTGTGGGGGTTAAAAAGGATTTTCCCTCCGAAAATGATGCTTCTAAATGCGCTCATGCCCCTCCCATGGTTTATAAAATGCTAAGTCCCTTACATTACTTACAATAGCACCTGTAGAAGCCAAGCGCAACTCGTCCAAGACCTTATCTCTCACTGAACCTTTCTGTTGTTTTCCTTTTTCTTTAGTTTATGAATACATTTATTGGTTTTTATTTAGTTTTGCCCGTGTTTTGATCAAGCAATATGGGGGTTGGGGAAACACTTGATTTAAGGTTCTTGGCCATATACTGTTGATGTGGGAGAAAGGCTGCAGTGGTCGACTCCAAAAAACCTACAAGGGGGAACTTGGGAAGCTCTATTGTCTTCAGGCAAAAACTTAGCTGCAATTCTGGACAAAATACCAGTTCTCAAAACTCAAATTTGTTTGCTTTGATATGTGCTTTGAGTTTCACTTGGGTTTTTGGAATTGTGTCTCCGATATAACTGCAGAGGGAATTAGAGGCAGTTTGGGGATTGGAAGTGAGAGATTTTCAGTGCTACGTGTGGTCATGTTTTTTTTTTTTTAATGCCTGTGGTCATGCTGTTAATGAACTAATTTGATTTGAGGGAATTTGATGGACTCATACAAAAATGCAAGTATCCGCGTTGGATCCTGTTTCTCCTGATCCATTTTCGAGAGTAGTTCTTTCATTTAATTGTGCTTTTGTTGGATTTTTGACCTAAAATTTTCATTGAGTAACCCTTGAGTGTGATCGAAATTTGAAGATGGAGGGCATGGAGACTGGTGGATACAGAAAAAGAAAGGTATGTTAATAGGGAGGATATTAGGGAAAGGATATAAATATACGTCTGGTGGGGGTTATTAGGGTGGCGTGAATAGAACTTTTCCACAAGTAGGGCGGGTGTTTTCTTTTTGCCCTGACAGAAAGACAGAATTGATGCTCCATTATCTCTTTTTTTATGGGAAAAAAAAAAAAGAAATTAGAAAACTAAGCATATCTAAAAATTACTTCGTATGTCAAGTAAGGGTTTGTTTACTAAGATATCACGTTTTATTTTAACAATGGATTAAAGTATGCATAGCTAAAGATATATAGATATGGGGGACAAAAATAGGGGAAGATTAGCCAAGAAAAGATTGTGACATTAAGGTAACTATAGCATTTCATTCCAATTTCACGCGGGGGCAAGGCAGCCATTACATAAGCACAGGTAGGTGAAGTGCCAAAGGACCGAACCACAGGGAGCCAGGGAGGTAATTTGCATTTCCCCTAAATTTTAAAGTACATATCATCAGACCAATTTTGAAGGAGATCCGTTTGTAATAGGTCAATTAGAAGTTGTTATATGTACCTTTGGTTTTCTTCTGTATTTATTTTCCTTCCAATCTGCTGAGCTGTAATTGTGGTATTTTCATGATTTATGACTGGTAGCAGATGTTGATGGTTGATGGCAACGGAATACTTCATCCTCGAGGCAAGTGTCCTTTTCATAGCCTAAGCTTTTGGTGGATTTTCTTTCCAGTATTTGATTATTGCACATCATTTTATGTTGAATGGTACCCTTTGGTTTTCATTTTCCATTCTCTGTAGTATGTACCACCTTTCACAAGATTGAAAATGCATAAATAAATGTAGTCTGCTGCACTTATATGCTCGACATGTCTGGGGGACGGAACAACCAAGATTATATTGGCTTCATAAGATGTGGTGTATGATGTATATGAACTGAAGTCATGCTTCCTTATAAAGTAACCACTAACCATACATGGCCATCCTTAGTTGCGAAGCGATTTGTCTAGTTGTATGCTATGAATGAACATTTTTTCCGGTACTACATTTCTATTGTCAATTTAAATTGGCGTATGGATATGTTTTGCTCCATCACACTTTAAGGGGGAAAATCAATGGGATATCCACAGTTGTGAACCATCAATTTTTATTATCTCCTTAGTTGTCGAGGGTTTATCTTTTGTCTTCATCTTGCAACAGTTTCAGTATTTGAAACTATTTACATTTCTGTCTATGTTATGGTGATTTAACATTCTTTCCAACTTTGGTTTTGTCATATTTTATACTATTTTAAACGTTCAAGACAAGTTAGTCCTATAGATTTGCTGACTTTGAAAAGCTAGTCTGAAAACAGCTTTAAAACCCCACTTTGAAGAGATAATGAAAGCACATAAGATGAAAATACGAAAAGTACCAAACATCCTGGTGTTGAAGTACAGCTATTTAAGCATTTGACTTCAAATGTTATTCTGCATGATCTGTAAATAAGTGAAACTTAATCGAATATCTCCAGGTTTACGTGCTATTAAGGAAGTTATAGCTTTCCATGTATTTTCTTTTCAGGATTTAAAGTCTGTTTCTGCTTTCTAATTGTCTTCGGCTTACATTAAAGTGCCAAATTTGCAATGCTTAAGTTGAGCTTTGCTGTATGATGATTCATGGTCTGTAAGCATATCACATTTTAGGAAAGCCGCGTAGAACATTTGTTCTTAAGAATGAGAAATATTCCTGGTAACAAATTTGAATGCTGATGAGTTCTCATTCATTTGTCCTGGCTGCGAAGATGGGAACTATACTTTTAGAGAACCTTCTTGAAGGGGACCAAACTAAAATGATTAACCTTTTGTATTGGTTCGCGAGGAGTCTGCTAGTATTCATAAAGGTCCATTTGATGCTTAGTCAGGCTTTTATGCTTTGACCAACTGGTTCGAGTTGTCATTTAGTCAGCCGACTCAGCCCTCGCAAAATACAATTTAAATAGATTTATACTTTTCAATTAATTGCAGATTTGCAGACACAAATTAAACTATCTTGTGGCTTTTGACTGATTTTAATGGTTATATAATCCACTGAATAATTCTAAACCTTTGTGTAGGCTTTGGTTTGGCCTGTCATCTGGGTGTTCTGGCTAATCTTCCAACTATTGGCATAGGAAAGAATGTGAGTTATAACTTTTTCACCCTCTATTTTTTTTATTGGAATATATATCTGGAGTGGGGACCTCAATTTATCATCACACACTAGAAAACCTTATGTGCGCGTGTATATATAATTATACATATGTGAAAATGTATTTCTCCTATGACCATGTTTCTTGTCCACGCAGTGGATAATGTATTTTGTCTTCATATCAAATTCTACCGTGTTTCAGTTGCACCATGTCGATGGTCTTACGCAATCTACAGTGAGACAGCTTCTTGAAACCAAAGGAAACCTGGGTGAAGATATTATCACTTTAAGAGGTGACTCTGGGCGTACATGGGGAGCGGTAAGGGATTTAATGTGACTGTTACTCCCTTTCACACATCAATAAAAGGTCTATAGGTCTGTGTTGTGCCAACTGGCCCACAACACAGTAAGAAGCTTCTGGTGAAGCTTGCTGGCACCTTCATTCTTCTATCTATTTGCTTTTTTACAGAGGCAAGTGAAGTAGGATGGTTATAGTTTATTAAGTCAGCTGTATATATAACGAGAATCATTCCATTATTCTGGGAAGTTCCATGTCTTGTGTTGTGCAGGCTAAACTTTAAGATTGAGATCCTTGCTCATTACAGGTAATCAATTGGAACCCTCTGTGGTTTTTTGAACATAAGCAATGTGGGCAAAGAAAAATTCAAACCAACCTCAAATTTTTTAGCATAATTTCAGCTCAACTTTTTAACTTATAGCGCCTGTGACAAATGTTCTGTTTGCTTCACTGTGGGTAGCCATGCCACAGAAAGTGAACAAGTGCATTGGTTAAGGGCTTGAACAGTACAGGTCTGTTCGCATGATTGGGAAGTTTGTGATTAAAAAGGTTGGTGAGGTTATATTAGTGGGTTTGTCTGTTCTGGTCATTATTAAACAAAAAAAGAAACGTGATGCATTGCAACACGGTATAAACGATGAGGAGAAATAAGTTGGGTTATTCCTCTTCAATTCAGCCTGCAAACTTTTTTTTTTTTGGACCTAAGATCTTATTTGCTCTCTCTCTCTCTCTCTCTCTCCACATGCTGCATACATGTATCTCTGCATCACTCTATCTAGTTAGTACTATTACCATGAGCAATGATGCCTGTATAATGTCCATGTCTGTTTTAGTTCCTAAGTAGGGTGCTTAGTTTTTTCCCTTAAAAACGGGTAAGTGATAGCTATTAATATGATGTGTTTGAGATAATATCACCTTTTATTTACAGGAATGGCTGTATACCTACTGTTCTTTTTGTGTCATTTGTACTCTTTTTTTTCTGGAAAAAACTCTTTCTGCATTTAGGCATAAGAGAAGAACTAATGTGATGGTCATTTACTTGTATCTTAGCACCCAGTAGCCCTATATATTTCCATGCAACTTGAAGAAATGTCGAAATTGATACCAATGAACTATGAAGTTAGTTCTAGACTCTCATTGGAGATTCCATGGAAGGTCCTTGGTGATAGTTATAGTAGTATCTTCTACCTTTTGGTTTCCTTTTTGTATACCATCTTTTTTGTTATTTAAGATCCAAACATTTTAGTATGAAGTAATACAATTCTTAATGAAATCTATGCAGGCAATGCAATCTAATCCAGGGTCACTTAAACCCATATACATCTCAGTTGGTCACCGTATATCTCTTGCTACTGCTGTTAAAATTACTAGAATGACTTGCAAATATCGCATTCCAGAGCCTATCAGGCAGGTAGGATTTTGTACTTCTGGTAACCTTGAAAATACCCTGTAGTATTAAAGCCAAAAGTGGAAGCTGGGTACAAACTAGTCGTCAACGTTGATGGTATCTTATTTTATTTTACTGCCAATGCTTTTATATGCTTTTATCTATTGCATGTCGACCACAAAATAGTTGTGGTATGGATTCTTGGACAACCCTTGTTTTATGATGCATATATTTTTCACCGTTATTTGCCCATGAATTTGGTATAGTTATTTCATTAACCAATTAATGACATAAGCATGTGAAAGTTGAGTTTTATATAGCTCTGGAAGCGTTTAGGATCCAAAATTGTAGGTGAAATTTGCAACTACATTCGAGGCTCAGGTGAAGGGCAAGTTTTTGTTTTTGTCCTTGGAAAAGTAACCTACAAGTGCATTGGGATAGCCCCAATGGTTATCTTGTTATGGACATTCCTTCACAGAAAACCAGTTGATTATATAATTGAATACATTTTGTCATTCCTAGGGTCCTGGCAATGGCAATGGATCGGTTTGGTCTGGGTTTTGCGATTACCATATCCAAACCCAAAGTGTTTATCTATACCCAAATCCAAACCGATATCCGACGGGTATGAATTTAAGTGCTCCATAACCAAACCATATAGATTTGGATTTTATCCAAACTGCACCAAACCCGTATTAATATTCATTCCATTAATGAACATATGAAGGAAAAAGATTATATATTAAAATAAAAAAAGTAATATACCATATGATTTTACCATTGAACATCTAAATTCCAACATAATTAAAGGAAACAACTAAATAATAAATTCTTCTTAAGGTCCTATAGAGACTCTTGAGATTTTTAAGGGATTTGAGAGGAATAAGAAGGGAGATGAAATGAAAAATCATTGAATATGAACTGAAAAATAAAAATTGCATGTATATAAAAATAAAATATGTTTATATATATCCTATAAGTAATATTATATGGATCGGTTTGGGTTTGGGTTTGGCCGAATACTTGCTAAGACCAAGCCCAAATCCAAACTCACTGGGTATCATATTTTGAAAACCAAACCCGCCCCATGGGTTGGAAAGAATATAAAAAACCGCTCCGATAGGGTCGGTTTGGTTCGGGTATCCATTGGTTATGGGTGAAATTGCCATCCCTCTCATTCCGGAGTACCCCAAACTTGTGCATTAGATTTCATACTAAATGAGATATCATTTTGTTATCACCTCGATGAGATCTGAAGATTGCACGTAAAACCTTAAATTTTAAAAAAACAGTTTCTGCCTCCATTTCTATTGTGAATCTTCAACAAATAAGGTTCTTTTTTCCACCTTTTTTCCCGTTGGAGATCCCTATTTGTTAGAATCAGACAGTTTTGTAATGGAAGTCGATTTATCTTGCCGTGATGCTGAAAGATATATCTATTCCTAATTCCATTTTGTTATTTGAATTGTAGGCTGATATAAGATCCAGAGACTACCTTCGGAAGCATCAGTTGGCAGGATGATATGTTGCGTTTCCTAATCTTGGACTACCTGGTATTTGTAGGTATATTGTTTGTTCTGTTTGTTCTATTTTACCTGTCACTAGCCCGAAGTATGGCTATGAATCTGAAAACATCACCTAGCTGCCTACCTAACGCGTGGAATAAAAGAAATCATCACTTAATCTCACCATAATTGCCCATCTGAAAAGATGACCCATCGCTTTTGTAGACGAGTGCTAGCTCAACGCAAACACTCATACTTGTGCCTCCTCTATATATATTTGGGCTGACGTAACACTAGTACAAAATATTTTCTCGTGTGTGTGTGTGTTAGGCAGCTTAGGCCTTCTTACTCAATTTTTTTTTATCCTCTAAAGTTTATAGATAGTTTGGCTCTATTGGCGGAAAAGCCAAAATGTGCATGGACATTGGCCTACAATGCTATTAATTTGTATTAGATACGTATTCGTTGGATGATATTTGGATCTATTGGTGTGGGCGCTCCACTGTACTATTTATCAGCTTATAGCTTGGCCTCTCTAATAAGTTGGAGCAACGTAAAATGGGTGCAGCAAGAGTACAGTGCCAGATTTGAATTATTTTATATAAGCCTTTTGAGAATTAAAATTCGATTCTTGTGTATCAAACAAGCTTTGGTAGAGTGGTGGAAATTCAAGCTTCTACATTATTTTTTTGTGGGTCAAAATTTTTATATATTTGTTGTTCTTCATCCTCATTGTTTCGACGGGGTTGATGGTAAACTGGCTGAGAATGTTTGGATGTCTGCATGACTGCGTATGCTCATCGTATATACGAGAAAGTTTCTCATACAACTGACATAATTCCCTTGCACAAAAACACGACGCGCTGAAAATCACGACCGGCAATGTAGACGTCTTTACCCTCTATTACAATCTCTGAGCAAAAGCTGCTGCACCTATAGAACTTCTTTTGTTCAAGGATCTTCTCACTCATTTTGCAGGAGGCAGTATGAGACGGGAGGGGAGGATGAAACTCAAAATCTGAAAATGAAACGTAAATAGGATAGATAACGTGCTATCAAAATGCTGTAGTCCTAAAATATTAATGTGCCACTGCCAATGATAAGAAACTGCGGTAATAAGGGATACCCGGTACGAAGGGGACCGGGTCATGCCCATTAGTTGGATAAACCTCGGTACGTTGGGGATTTTTTAGTGTTACAATACAGGGTTAGCGAGTGTTGAAACTATTTGTTTGTTGGAAGGATGATTGTGAGCCTCCAACCACTGATTTTTCCTTTTAATCCTACACAACTCCATAGCAATTGTATTAGTAAAATGTAACTAACTTATGCTCAGTGGTAGAGTACATGATGTATAGCGTATCGGTATTACTCCCTCCGTCCCGTTTCAAGTTTATTGCTTTATAAATCCAATTTATTAAAAAAACATCATTATTACATATTTCACATTAGAGAAAAACTTTTCTACGGATGGTCCTGAAAGGGACCATTTACGGAAGCCTCCTTTTAGGGTCTCACTGACACCTCATCGCAATAATTTGAACTGGTCATCTTGTAAGGCCCGCAGAGTAGTGTGTTAGAGGCCGTTGTTTTTTTGCACCAAAATTCGATTTTTGACATACCTATCGATGCCAGGCCAAGCTGATTTCTTGCATAGAGGCCGTTGTTTTTTTGCACCAAAATTCGATTTTTGACATACCTATCGATGCCAGGCCAAGCTGATTTCTTGCATAGAGGCCGTTGTTTTTTTGCACCAAAATTCGATTTTTGACATACCTATCGATGTCAGGCCAAGCTGATTTCTTGCATAGACACACTACTCTGCGGGCCTTACAAGATGATCGGTTCAGATTATTGCGATGAGGTGTCAGTGGGGACCCTTTTGGGGCTTCCGTAAATAGCCTTTTTCAGGACCATCCGTAAAAAAGTTTTCCTCTTCACATTAACTTTTAACTCGACATTACACATTTCGTATCAACTTTTACCTCCACTTTTCAAAATTATCCTCTGGTTTTAATCATTAACTCTTTACTCGATAACTTTTCAAAAGGGCAAAATAATAGTTGAACAAATTTTTATCCATTAACTTTTCAAAACATACACTTATTAACGGACAACTTAAAATGAAATAGTCGACGATAAAAAAAAAAGGGACGGATGAAGTATTTGTTCACAGAATCATTGGACAGGCTTATCGTTAATTGGACAGGCTTTGGTTTGTCTGGTCTGGTCATCATACAATCATTTTAAAGCCAATAATGATTCAACACTTTTCTTCCATATCTTAAATTTTGCTAGCTCGTGATTATGATCGTCGTGCAAGTTAAGGAATTCTCCAATTACATCATCAATTGTACAATTGAGTTCTAACCTTAGAAATCAATTCGTGTATCTACGGGATTGAATTCTTTCTCAATTACCTTAATATTTGCAATTTAGGGATGGCAATTTCACCCAAAACCAATGGATACCCAAACTAAACTGATCCTATCGGAGTAGTTTTTTTTTTTTTTTTTCTACCCATGGGGCGGGTTTGGTTTTCAAAACATGATACCCAGCGGATTTGGATTTGGGTTTGGTCTAATCAAGTATTCGGCCAAACTCAAACCCAAACCCAAACCAATACATATAATATTACTTATAGGATATATTTAAACATATTATATTTTTATATACATGCAATTTTTATTTTTCAATTCATAATTTTCAGTGACTTTTCATTTCAACTCCCTCCTTATTCCTCTCAAATCCCTTAAAAATCTCAAGAGTCTCTATAGGAACCTCTTAAGAAAAGTTTATTATTTAGTTATTTCCTTTGATTATGTTGGAATTTAGATGTTTAATAGTAAAATCATATGGTATGTTACTTTTTTATTTTAATATATAATCTTTTTCCTTTATATGCTCATTAATAGAATGAATATTAATGAAGGTTTAGTGCGGTTTGGATAAAATCTAAATCTATATGGTTTGGTTATGGTGCACTAAAATTCATACCCGTCGGAGATCGGTTTGGATTTGGGTATAGATAAATGCTTTGGGTTTTGGGTACAGTAATCGCAAAACCCGGACCAAACCGATCCATTGTCATCCCTATTGCAATTTCACGAGTCCTAGCCTTTGGACACAAGTACTATTTGCATTGTCACTTTAATTAAAGTTCATTCATTATTCCTTTTCAATTGGGCTTAAGTTTAATTAATGTGGACACTCATGACGTGATTCTCATTATACATGTTAAGAGAAAAAAAAAAGAAAAAAAAAAACTAATTCAAACTATCTTGTAAATTTATAATTTGTCAAACCCAATCACATAATAGTAAAGTAGTTTAATCAATGTTTTTTATCTTTCTAATAAAATTCCCAGTCTTTCTTTCTTAGTTTATTTCTGCGCGCCTCATCAAATGCTCTCGGATCAAATAAAAAACAAAAACTCACTGATCAAATCAAATGATTTGTCGACTCTGGGGCACTAATACACAACATAAGAGATCTGGCAACCGGCTGAGAATATTGACCGGGCTCACTTTGGTGATCAAATTGTTAATATCTTGGAGCTTATTGAGAACATCGATCACACCAAAATTACGAGAATCATAAAAAAATTCAGTTAATTTCAAAAGCGCATTTGGCTTGAGATAAATAGATTCAATGAGTTCTACTACGGTGTTGTTGCTTGCGCCCTTGGATTGTATTCCAATATGATTTCCCCAAGCGTAGGGTTTAGGCCTACGGTAGCATAATAACCGGAAGTCCGGGTCGAGTCCACAGAGACCGAATGCGCGGAGCGTGAGTGTTGATTCGCGAATGTTGGTTTTAGCCTTAAAGCGGCAAACTTGGCTTTGTAGTTTTGGGGGTGGAATTCACTTAACTTCGTGAATGACACGAGATTAAAAAGACTAATTAAAACAAGGCTAAGTCAAGGGGTTCACAACACCCATGCCTTAGGCCGATTTGATCTCCTCTAGGATAACCGGCTCGGGGTCATTGTTAAACAACCCCGAACGGAAGATTTGGTGATTAAACTCGTTTTGACTAGAAATGGTGTTTCTCAAAGAATAGGATTCTTGTGCCATTTATACAAACATTTTGATTGACATTAAATGATTGACATCGCCCGAAGCATCACACGTGCCAAGTGGTCAAGCCCTTGGCTACGTGTGATCAACGGGATTAACAAATTCAAATTTTGATACATAAAATTAATCTTAACTCTTTGATTAACAAGCAATGTTTGCATTATGGCGAGGAGAGCGAATGAACCTAAGTCACGGGGTGCCAATCACCCCATGGCCGAGCCTATAACGACTACTCTGTAATTACTAAGTAAAACATGGCTATTTTTATAAAGGAAATAAAGAACATGACAAATAACATTAAAAACTTATTTTTATGGAAGATCCTAAGTTTGCCTAACACTTTATACTATGAGAAATTAACTAACAACCAATTAAAACAAGTGTTAACTAAGGAAATAGCAAGAAAATCAAGTAAACTAAATACTAGATGGAATTGAAAATAAACTAGATTACTAGGAAGATCTAATCAGGAGCAACATGTTTAATAAACGTGAAATTAACGGAAGACAAACACTTACATGAGATAAACTAGAGAGAGAGAGAGCTTCCAAAACTCTCTAATGGAGGAGAGAGGGGAGAGCAAAAACTAACTAAGAAAAATAAAAGAGAAGGTGGGTGAGAGAAGGAGAGAGGAGAGACTATTTTATCATCATTTTCTCTCTTTACATAATATCTAATAAAGTCCTCACAACAACTAAAAGTTTCCATAAAAGGAAAGTACAAAAAGAGCTTGAAAAATGGTGCCCAGGGTACTTCTGGACCGGTCCAGAATTATTCTGGATCGGTCCGGAATTGTCTGGAAATTTTTGGGCAATTCTGGATCGGTCCAGAATAATTCCGGATAGGTCCGGAATCATCTGGAAATTTTTGGGCAATTCTGGATCGGTCCAGAATAATTCCGGATAGGTCTGGAATTATCTTGACTTGAATTTGACCTCTTTGATCCCTCCCGTTGAATTGCGTGCTTCCAGACTTCCTCCAAAACACTTAAATGAGTTGTGCGACCCTCGGGGGAGGTGCTCCTTGGTCACTTGAGTGCTCGTTCACGCCCGGACTCCACCGGGAGTTTTTGTGAGCGTCAAGCATGACTCCAAAGCCATCGGCTTGACTTGTGACTTATCGCATTCCCGGGCCTTAGCCGAATCATCATTCCTTCGCTCTTGAGGCCCGGTGTTGACGTGCCATGGGGTAAGTGGCCCTCGGTAGCTTGGGACGGTTCCCAATGCGCTCCAAAATGCGCTTATTCACATGTTTCACCTGTAACTAGCAAAAACAACACTACGCGCATATCAAACATATAAGGCACGAAATCGCGTGTGTGTGTGAGCAAAATGAGCTAGATAAGCCCGGATATCTACAATAGTAGGGGCTTGTCAGTTGTGATATCTATTTTTCAAGATTACAAATTACATTCCAAAATCAGATACACCAATATCCGATCAACATACTTTCAAGTGTAGTCCATGTTCTCGATAAGCTTTGAAAATATGAACGTTTTGGATAATCAAAGTGTTCAATTAGGGTTGTTCCAGAAACCGACTTAAAAACTGATTTATTGCGCTTTACGAGACAGGTCATTCTCTCATAATACATCAACTCAAAAAGTCAACTTAAACCAGTTCCTGACTTAAGTCAGTTTCTGGAACAAGACCGACTTAATCTATTTTCATGGATTCGAGAGGATCTGTGATTCCTGTATGATACCGGTGATGAATTTTTTGTAGGAATAAATGTTGTAGAAAACAGATTCTGAGATTTTATGAATAACGGAAAAAATGATAAACACAAATCATGGATACAGAATTGAGATTACAATATAAATAAATGAACGAGAACAATTACTGAAATAAATAAGGAAATTCAAATCAAATCATGTATATAATACGGTCTCCTTAGAACAAAATCACCACTTCATCACACAATGCTTGAGTATCTTTGGCATCTGCTTCCCAAGATAAGACGGTTGCACAATAGCGGCTACACCTTGCCGGAAATTGTTTAGCGAACCAAACTTTGTTGTACTCTCTCACACAAAACAAGAACTACTCGAATGTAAAAGAAGATAGGAGAATTGTTTTTCGGCATCTTGAAACAAAAAGATGAAGACCAATTTATAGTATTCAAGGGGAGCCTCTGTCATTAATATGGGGAGCCTCAAAATTCAATATTGGAATCAATACAAAATTGAATTTTGTAACAACAAATTATGAATTCACAACCGTTATAAAATTGAATTCTTAATTTGTTGCACCAAATTAATCATGGCAATCATGCCTAATTTCTCATTCATTCCTCAATGAATTTTGTTCCTTCTTTCAATGGTTTAATCCATTTATTTAGGAGTATGTAAACCAATTCCGACCCACCTCAAAAAGTTATCGGGTCTCACTTTATTTTTGGCTCAAAGTAACCAAATTATGAACAAAATTCCACCATTTTCCAACAATCCCCCACATGAATGAAATTGGCAGAATAATGACGCGAAAAACAACACTGACACCAGATGACATTTGACTCGGAGAGAGAGTAACCTGCAACCCAAAATTGTTTCCTTAAAACCAAACCCTGGAAATTTAGCTTTGAAGTTCTAAAAATATGCCTACAACACTTTTTGTGAGATGCCTCTGGAATCAATTCAGTAACAAGTTGTTTCAACCCCTTTTTGTTAGTCAGACATTATGGTCCAAGGTTTGACATAATTACTAAACCCAATAATGGTTTGCAAATTAGACAAGTAGAAGCCTCAACTCTCCTTACATTCCACTCCTACAACACATGTTGCAACTGGAAACAAACCATTATTATCATCCAAAGCAACTGCAGAAATAAGAACCCTACCATAAGGCCTTTTCAAGTGACACCCGTCTATACCTATAAAAGGCCTACAACCATTCAACAAGCTAGCTTTCATTACCTCAAAGCACATAAAAGCCTTTGGGACATTGGATTCATGGTAAGAGATGGCCTATCATATTGCATCGTAAGTAAACTACAAGGGTTTGTTTTTTCTGAACTCCATTGCATATGTTGGTAGCAACTTGTACTGCTTAGTGCTTACCATGATTTTCCTCTAGCACATCTTAACACTTCATCTTGGCCCTATAGAGTTAGGTATGAGCCTATGACTTTCATCTCTTGGCTCTATAGAGTTGGCTATGACTTTCATCTAGTCCATACTTAGAATTGAGTTTCTCTTGCATGGCATCTAAAGTCAGATGGGGTTCTCTTTAAAAGACTAGAGGAGTTTCTTTGTGGTTCAAATGGTGGTGGACTCATCATTCTGGTTATACCCAATGCATGTGTGCTCATAAGGTATTGATTTTATCTTATATGTAATCCCATCAAAGCAACAATGATTGCTAATCCAATATTTGAGGTCATTTTAGACAAAGATGTCTCATTCACATCTTATAACATGTCCATATAACTACATACGTTAGGGTCATCATTATTAGACCCACTCACTATCCCTTTGTAGTTGAAGATCAAGTCAAAATATGGATGAGCATACATTACTGCTAAACAAAAGAAAAAAAAAAACCTAGTAAGTAAAGCAAAGCACAATTCCTAATCACATAGAAATTTTAGAAAATCCCCAATTTCAAGGGGAAAAAAACAATTTCAAAAACCCAATTTCAAAAAATCTCCAATTTCAGAACCCAAGCACGCATAAAGAAACCCTAAAATACAAAATTCCCAAATTTTGCAACCCTGGCTATTTCACATTCCACATAGAAAAACCCCAAAATTACAGAAATCCTAATATAGATGTTCAAATCTAAACAATATTTCATAACTATATTCTAGGTAAGATCGGTACCTCTAATAGCTTGAAGAGCAACGGTATGCAAAAGGTTGTGCTACACGATCTTCCTTCGCAACCCACAAACAAAAAACATTTTTAAGTCTCCGCGCAAACGAACAACAATCTGGCCTTTGATCCAATCTTCATAGCATTTGACATACTCTTTCACCCTCTCTCTATGTTTTGTGATCTGGAAGTGTGCCGGTTTCTTTCACTCTCTCTCCCTCTACGTTTTAGTATGAAGTGGAAGAAAGTTTTGAAATGGTTCTGTAATTTCTAGATGATAAATGTCATTTAAATACCAAAGGGCATTATAGATATTTTATTATCATTTAACAGAGAACTTAACATCGTTTGAGTGTTTTTGGCCGGAAGGGGGTCTTTTTTTGGGTTGCAGATCTTCTGTCCTGAAAACCCTGTCCCGACTCCATGTTCCGTTTATCCGAGCCGTCCATCTGAGTACTCGACAACTCAGATTCGCAGATGAATGTGTATGGCTCATATTTGTTTGGGGCGAGATGGAATCTGAGCCGTTGATTGCTCGGATGGACGGGACAGGGAGTTGAGACAGGAAGTTCGGGACAGCAGATCTGCTCCCCTTTTTTTGTTGTCAGAAAAAGAAGGGGAGGTCAGTTCAATTTAAGAAACCTCAAATGGAGTTCTTTGTATTTGTTAGAAATCCCAGGAGAGGTGAGTCAAATATATCCCTAATACTCCGATAGAAACTTCAGTTATGATCCCTTTTATGCATTTATTTGAATATGTCTTTTTATTATTATTATAATAATATTATTATTATTATGATAGAAGATAAGACACTATAATATAATATAGATTCAATATTGTGAAACATTTTGAAACATTTTATCAAAGGACTATACATTCTAGAACTTCAAACTCGATGAAATCTTTCCTTAAATTTCTAGACTCTACGTCGTATACATTTCTTTAATTTAAAAGAAGAAAAAAAAGAGGCTTTTTTCATTTTACAACAAACAATTTACCACAAATCATGAGCTTCGTTTATTTTTTCATTCACGAAAATTATCTAGAAAAAAAAATAGGAAGAATAACTTCGACATTGTCCACGGATATGAGAGAACAAAATCAGGGAAATACCAGTACCTATCACCGGTAAAAAAAAAAAATCGAAACAAATAATTCTCGCAGTCCAAAAACCAAAAAAAAAAAAGGAATTAAATTAATTGAATCCATATAGCATGTGACGTAAAATAGAAAATAAATAAATAAATAAATAGAAGTTATGTCATTCCAGTTGCCTGATTTCTTTTATTAATCGGGTGATTTTGACAATGAAAAACTTAACAAAATAGGTATATGAAATAAAGTGAGTAATAAATTGTGGTGGAGAAAAAAACCGAAAAAGTAGAGTCAAACAAGGAATACCCGTGAATTTAGGCGAAAGTGTTGCAACTTGCAAGGATGCAAGACTTTGGAATCACAGAATCTTCGGTTATTGTTGAATCTGGTTTCTCTACTGTGCATTTCTGAATCTTGGCATCTGTACCGTTCATTTCTATAATTAATATGGTTTAATGTTTATATTCCTATAAGTACTTTTTTTTATCTACAAAAAAAATATTTTTTTTATTTTTCAGATTACTCTCATCAAAGACGAATCAATAATTGACAAAAAGACGAATAAATAATTCACAAAAATTTGACGCGAAACTAAAAAACTCAAATTTTATATTGAATAGGTCCTTCTATTGTTAGCTCACTGGGCTATCAATAAACAAAGAATTGGCCAAAAAAAACACACACCCCGGTATACTTTTTTAGATTTTTTAATATATATTCACACACATTTTTTCTCCAAACCTTAACGATAGCACAACACAGGTGGGCTAATTTTAATAGTTTCCTAATATTTTAACCAAATTTAATAATACGGTCTTGCTAACGAAAGTCCACATGGCTTCCATTAAGTACAAAAAAGCACACACCGTCCAATACACTTTTTACATTTTTAAATATAATTTCATCAACTTTTATACACTTTTTACACATTTTGATATATATTTTAAATCTTAAAAAAAATCCCTAGCATTTTCCTTAATATACTTTCACAAGTTCTAAAAAATGAACGGTTGCGATGAAGCTTGGTACTTGATTCATGCCCCCTGTTTTTCCCCTTAATAATTAATGCAAATTCAACCCCACTCCTTGGTCAAAACAATCTCTGACTGCATACGGCAACTACAGCCCATAAAATCTTGTAGATGTCACACTCCTCAATCGCGCTGAGAGAGAGAGAGAGCCGGAACCCAGATCCCGTTTCGACGATTCCCTCGACCTGAACCAATCAATTTTGGGTATGGCTCTTCTATCTCCTTTGTGTTGACCCTGTTCTTCCAAATATTTTGTTTAGGGATTAATTTTGTTTTCTTGGATTTTTGTTGTAGTCGCATTGAACTTTTTGTTTGATTCTTGGGTCTGATTATTGGTCTCGATGGAGAGTATTCTTACTAAGATGTTTAATATAAATTTTTTGTAAAAAAAAATATGAAAAATAAATTATACCCGAAAAATACCAGAGCAAATTGGATATTTTTCTGAGGCATATCTTCGAGAGGTAAGAATCGTTAGTTTCTGTATTAATTTCCTTGTAAATTGGGTATTTTTTTTTTTCAAATATGGATGAGGAGGTCATAGTTGAAGTTTGAATTATGTTTCTCTCTCTGTACGAGCAATGAAATCAATAGATTTGTCCTCGGACTTCTCGTAATTTTTTACTGGTAATTTTGGCCATCTCCATTCTCCGGTTCTAATTCTTTTTTCTCAATCATATTTGTG
Source organism: Vaccinium vitis-idaea (assembly GCA_963854785.1). Classification (NCBI taxonomy): domain Eukaryota; kingdom Viridiplantae; phylum Streptophyta; class Magnoliopsida; order Ericales; family Ericaceae; genus Vaccinium; species Vaccinium vitis-idaea. Next base: position 14,141,488 of record OY978222.1, on the reverse strand, counting down.
TACAAATTTGGTCATAAATTTCGAACTTATCCCTTAAAAAACTTATTTCAACCATTTTTATCAATGAACCGAATTTTTCAGTCCTTTCTCTTCTAAACATTTTTACAAGATCTGTTTTTTTCCCCCAAGCTTATTTTGAAAACTTCTCAAACTTGTTCGGAAGTAGCACGATTTTCCGTATAGGATAAGCAATTTAGGACGAAGGGAGCGCCAATCTGGGGAACGGTTGGAACCTCCTTGTAGTCCCTTTTTTTCTCCCTCAAATTTACTTTTGATGAAAGATTTGATGGAGGACTTCCTTTATTCAGACATTATCTTATGAAAACGATGAAATTGTGGTGTATTTTCCTTGTGATATAGTTTTTTGACAGCTTAGAATTGGGCTTTATTTAGTATAATAGCTTATCTGGTGGATTGTTGGCATGATCTTGCACTGCATATCCTTTGATGAGTATTTCGTTGTTTATACAGTTATCTAATGTTTTTCTGCAGCTTTGTTATCGTTTTTATATGCTGATGACTAAGTTTATGAGTAGAAAACTTTCCTCGGTCTAGCTTGTCCATGTGAATGACGTGTGCGCGCGCCCCTATTGTAAATTCACATCAATGAAAAGGAAACAAGATAAGTGGAGTCTACTTTGTGAAGGAAATGTCAGGCTATTGTTCTGTTAAAAATAATAATAATAATAATAATAATTCTTTGTGATGTGGTTGTTCTGGCCTGCGTCGCATAAGTCATAACAAAATGATTGATTTTTTTTTTGGGGGGGGGGTTCGACGGAAGTTAGTATTGTTAGATGTAGTTTGTGAGGTTTAAAAAGATCGATTTATTAACTGGAATGTTTATTGCATTTTTATCTGCATTAAAAGTTTGGTTGCAACTCTAATCTTATTCATTGTAATTTCATCCATCTTATCTCCAAATTTTTTTTCGGCTTAATTTTCAGGCTGAGACTAAGTAGGTGCAATGGCGTTTACTACCAAACAGATGTCTTTGATTGTAGCAACTTTTGGTGCATTGTCCTTCATTTTTGGAGTTGTTGCTGAAAACAAGAAGGTTATTTTCCGCTCTAAACTAGTGACACCGTGATTATTTCCTATTGAAAGCTTTCCTTGTTGTTCTTGCCTTATTTTGCTATCTGTGTCTCAATGGAAAACGTAATGTGCTTATATGTCTTCAGTTCTATAGTATTCCAGTTGCTTGTGTAGTTGTGTTCTTGTGGGTAGATGCAACACCAATTCCCAACAAAAGTCTTTCTAATAGTACATGCTTTGCTGATCATCATTTTTTAAATCAATAGTTATGATAGGAACTGTAGGTAGCACTGCTGTGTAGTTTATGTAGTTATGATTATAGTAATTTGTCTTGATACTTGTTGTGGTGCTAGTTGATTAAACTAAATTAAATTGCTGTACAAGTGCTGTGATTGATTTATTCCTTGATTGTTAAATCTCATTTCTAGTATTCAGAACAATCCTTGACATCTTTGTTTTTAGGTCAACTTGCTTTCTTTCTTCTTTCTTATTTCTTCTTTCTTCTTCCTTCTCTCTTCTTTCTTTTAACACTAGTAGTATAAGCAATGTCTGTATTTAACAACTTGCCATAACTATGTGACCATAATTGATTAAATATTAATTGTCATAGTAAAGTCACTCGTGATGTTCCTTGCCCAATACACTTAGATTATTCAAATGTACCTAAGAGAACCTCTGCTACTCAAATCTGTAGACAAGCGCATAAGGCTTAATTGGCAAATTAGGGAAATTGACGCTGTTATTCAATAAGAATAGCTAAAACTTAGGTTTGATCATTGATGTGAATGTTGTAATGGAATCAAACTACAATTAGTTAACAGGAGAGATATCAAATCCTTTGAGGATTGTATTACCAGGATCTCAGTAAAATGCATCTCGTAAAATGCATCTCTCTTCTGTTGAATTCAACTTTCACTTGAGTTTCACAAGCCACCTATAGCTAAGCTTAGGAAATTGAACATTGAATCCCTTCATTTGAGATCCACATCTGTCTAAATGAACCTAATAGTTGAAACTGGTATCGCTATCCAAACTTCAAAATGCTACTTATTTCGGTGACTCTCTTTCCTTTCCTTTAGCTACTTAGCGGTAACAGTTGTTGATCTTGTTTCTTTTTGTGGGTTTAAATACCTCTTTGGTGGTTCTTTTAACTATATATGTTGCCATAATGAATTGGACATATAAATGCAAAAAGCAAAGTGCACAGAATGCTAATCAACCGTCCCGGACTTTAAAAATAATAAGAAAAAGAATGTAGAAAAGCATGGCATGTGATATTCTTTCGTCTTGTAATGCACTTTCTCTAATATCTAAGCCTACCATATAATTTCTCTGTGTACTTCCCAGCCCAGCCTGTGATGTAATTTCTTTGTATTCTTCTTTACAGCCTGCCGCTGGAACTGCAATAACTGGGAAGGAGGTTGTTATTTGCAAGTATCCTTCTGACCCTACGGTTGTTTTGGGGTATCTGTCTGCTGTTTTTCTTATCGCCTCGACTGTGGCTGGATACTTGTCTTTGTTTTACCCGTACAAAGGCAAGTCTGTTCCACAAGCTGCTCTGTTCCGAAGCACTAGCTTCCTTGTGTTCTTCAACATTGCCTTGTAAGTAAATCTTTCTCAGGTTTGCTCAATCTCGTTTCTTTCTTTTTAGTTTTTTAGTTGTCCAATATGCTTTCATGTTTTGTTGAACCTACTGGGGAATAATTGCGATGAATTTTCTAGCACACCTAATGGGTAAAGCATGCCGGAATATTGTACTTCTAGGCTAACTAAAATATCAGGAGCTAGTGGTTGTAGAATCTATGGTAAAGGTCATTGGAATTTTTCTTCTTCTAGTCAAGACTTTCCATAGTGAGTTATGACTGATAAAATAAGAAGCACGTGTACGAGTACTAGTACACGTATTTGTAACGATACGAATACATCGATATGAGAACCAAAAAATGTGGTGTACGGCTACAGCTACAATATTAAGCTTTTATTATTCTAGAGTGGTAAAACATCCAACTCAAAACCAATTGGCAATGAGTGGAGAGGCTGCCCAGGCTCATATACTAGTTTTTTGAAGGTATCAATTAACCAATTTTGGCGAACTCTATCACTCCCTATACATGCGACCCCTGTCCTGCACGTGGAGAGGTAAACAACGGATCCACAACATGGGGATCATAATGAAACGTGGTGCACTTATGGCGCAAAAAAACAGTGCAATAACCAAGAGAGTCTTGTCCAAAAGCCTCCCAAAGTCGAGTTCTGATACCATGCTAAAGCATCCAACTCAAAACCAATTGGCAATGAGTGGAGAGGCCGCCCAGGCTCATATACTAGTTTTTTGGAGGTATTAATTAACCAATGTTGGCGAACTCAACACTCCCCGCACATGCGACCCCTCTCCTGCATGTGGAGAGGTAAACAACGGATCCACAACATGGAGATCATAACGAAACGTGGTGCATTTATGGCCCAAAAAACGGTGCAATAACCAGGAGAGTCTTGTCCAAATGCCTCCCAAAATCGAGCTCCGATACCATACTAAAGCATCCAACTCAAAATCAATTTGCAATGAGTGGAGAGGCCGCCCAGGCTCATATACTAGTTTTGGAGGTATTAATAAACCAATGTTGGCAAACTTTTAACACTCCCCGCTCATGCTACCGCTGTCCTGCACGTGGAGATGTAAACAACGGATGCACAACATTGGGATCCTAACGAAACGTGGTGCACTTATGGCACAAACAACGGTGCAATATCCAAGAGATCTTGCCCAAAAGTCTCCCAAAGTCGATCTCCGATACCATGTCAAAGCGTCCAACTGAAAACGAATTGGCAATGAGTGGAGAGGCCACCCGGGCTCATATACTAGCTTCGATGGTTACAATTAGCCAACATGAGACAAACTCTAACATAGTGGATACACTCTAATAACACTAATAGAGTAAGTCATTCTTGTACTTCTATAACTCAAAACAATGTATTACATTTAGTAACCGCACTTATAATAAAGGAAATAGTTAAAATGACTTGGGCGATTAAGAATCCAATATCAAACAATAGTTTAACGGCAAACTTAATTTACAAATAAGAGTTTAGTTCATTACACTAAAGTACCTACACCCCTAAATCTTTATTCTGTAACCGTGCTAACTGCTAAGCATTAAAAAAAAAGTCTCATACACTTGGCTTCATCTCTGTTTTGGGTATGGCTTGAATAGATATTAAAATAATTTTGGGCATGGCAAAAACTATAGAGAATATTTTGGTACGTAGTACACGTATCCTTGTGTTTTTGGAAGTACTGGTGCCTGCTATGTTACAAGTACGGGTACGATAGGGTTTTAGAAGTACCATGCCTTATAGTTGATAAATAAACTAATGAAACTATTGAAATCATTAGGTTTACAGAAGAGATCATTAGGGTTACAGAAGAGGTTCAACCACTCAAATGGTGCCTATTAATATTTCATGAATTGTTTATTGTCACCTTAAAAAGATCAGCCAGTAGTAACAGGTTTCTTGTAATTTAACCTCAGACTGTATTTGTCGCGTCAAGAATCAATTTCCTGTCGTTTTTTGCTGTGTTCCTGTATGTGTGTGTACCTGCGTGTTCTTGATGCGTCCCGTGCTTAAAGTTTGATAAAGTGGTGTATCCTGTATGTTTCACGCTGGGGACATGGTATGTCAACAATTTAGGAATGTTGGTGCTTAGCCTGCAAGTGTCACACCAGGACACGAGATCGCGACGACTTGGTTATGTTGGTGCTTAGCCTGCAACTCTGCCCCTGGATGAATATCATTAATGCCCTCCGATATTTTAATTGACCTGAAATTTCAAAGTCCTTTTCCCTGTATTTTGACTTACTGTTTTTTTCTTTTCCCGTATCGTTTCCTAACCATTTCTGGTGAAATCGCAGGGGTACAGCTGGATTGGCTGCAGCATTTCTGTTGTGGCCAACAATTACGGAGCAACTTCACCTGACTCGCAACGTCCATCTCAACTTGGACACCACCTGCCCAACTGCTAAGACAGGGCTCCTTGGGGGCGGTGCCTTCTTATCCCTCGATGCCTCACTCTTCTGGTTGGTTGCCCTAATGTTAGCTGACAATGCGCGAGAGGACTACTTTGATGAAGTTGAACCAAGTCGTAAAGGTGCAGGCGGACAGGCTCTTGAGACCGAATATGATGCAGCAGAACCCGTAAAGCACAGTGCCTAAGTAGTTTTCAGTTGGCAAAAACAGTCATGTCTTTAGCTCGTCGATTTGAATTTCTTGTTTTTCCGTGCAACACATGGAATGCGTTTACATTGTAAATAAGTTTCTCCAACATCATTCGCTTTGCGTATCACCACTCCCTTGTGGATCTGGTGTTTGGTGTTATATTTGTAGTAAACGTTAATATGACATATCGATGGGAATGTTATGATGTTAGACTACTGCTTGTACAATGAAATTGGGCAGAATTATTGGGAGGTCCAAAGGGGGAGGCCCTCCAACTATTTAGAAGTCTGAAAATCCTGCTTGGGAAATGGATTCAGCATGTTTTACCGTGCATTTCTAAAATGCTTTTAGATGAGTTGGTGGTAAATAATATAATAAGGTTTCAGAGTAGTCAATAGATAATGTGTTTGAACCTCACAACCTACCAAAGATAAAAAAAAATTACACATGTTCAGCCCGCTCGCTTATGAAGGAGAGTGGCTACACAGGAGGGGGCTTGTCGAGACTATTAATAAAGTAGTTACTTCTCTCTCTAACAGCTGAAGTTTTTAGATGAGCTTGTAACCTATCTAATAGAGTCCACTACCTGAATAAGTAGAAGCCTAGGCTGCCATTCCTAGTTGCTGAGTTGATAAGTTACTCTAGTTCCTCTAAGGGTGTTTTTACACGCTTGGAGAACAATCATCCGTGAACCGCTCCTCACAAGGAGTAGTTGTCAAGCCACAACTACTAGTTCCTCTAAGGATGTTTTTGCACACTTGGAGAACAATCATCCGCAGACCACTCTTTGACACCCCATGGCTCAATCAGACAACATTGACATTGTTAGCTGCCTAAAAGTGCATCGATGGCTTGGTTTTAGCATTTAGAGGATGGCAGATTTTACCATTCAGTGTATCGAAATTCGTGTTTCTCAGGATTAACCGTCGCACTATGGCCATGTTATAGCTTTCAGGAGATGGCAGATGTTAACATTTAGTGCATCGATGTTCATATTCCCATAATTAACCATCACACCTCTAATTGCGATGGACACCTGTAGTTCGACGTCTCATCAATATATATGACACAATATTAGCATATACTAGCTCCAGCAAAATTACAAAAAAAAAAAAATACAGAGAGGAAAGAGAGGTTAGGAGGATCTTGAGTTGGGAAATTTTTATAGAAATAAACGGGGAAACCCTAAAAAATTCCAACATGAAGGGGAAATCTCGGGGAAAACTGTAGGGTGTGTTTGGAACTTGAGGAAAATGAGAGAAAAGAAAGGAAAGTTGAAATTTTTCCCTTCTCTTGTTTGGTTTGGAGAGAAAGAAGACAGAAAAATAAAAAATCTAAGAATTGTGAATAGTGAATAGTGAACTTTTCCTCTCACTTTCCTCTCATTTTATTTTCTCTTCTTTTCCTTTCTCTTCCACATGTTCCAAACATACCCGTAGAGGTGATAAAATAAAGATGATTGGATGAATGATGCAAGATGACAGCAGCAGCATGACATCAACATGGCATCATGAAGGAAGGATCAGGAAGGTGGTGAAACAGTGTACCAAATTACACTTAGGATCCTGTAGCTATGATATATTACAGTTTCCGCCCCTGAACCTCACCTATATAAATAGGGCTCTTAGTTTCCATTTTAGATTATCCAAAAAGTTGTGTCAACATGGAATCGGATGAAAAGTAGGTAATATTGCCAGGGTTTAGTGTTTAGGGACTAATCGTGCCTCGAAGCTCACAACTATAGGTGCTATAGTCACTTGGTTTGTATCGATTAGATCTTGTTTGATTTCAACATCAAGCATGCGGTCTCTCGACAGTTGATAGTCGGATGCACCCTTAAATTCCTTCGGTTGTTTATCTGTCTTAACTATGTTTTGGGAGAATCGTCATCCGTGAATCTATCGTGACACAACAGCGAATCAACGCTATACATTGATCACGGACATCGGACATGTCAAAGCAATCTCTCGTTGGATGTATCCTTCATTTGTTTTGGTTATGTCTTATGTTATTCTCGTCTGTATCATGTATTTTCTTATGTTGTTGTCGTTTATATACAGTAGATTGTAATAGTCTTTTTATGCAATGAAATTTTCTCTTTCAAACAAAAAAAAAAGAAAAAAAAAGAAAAAAGAAGTGGGTTGGGCCTTCCGCTCAATTCTTTGGAAATTTTGGGCTCTCCGTAGTCTATAGTTCACATGCGATTGTATTAGCTTATGTAGCAATGTGTTATCGGGCAATGTAAAATGCCGCCTTATTTTCATCCAATGCCTAAACATAGCGCCACCTCCGCATGTTGTGCATGTATTGTTGTGTATAGTATGTGTTAGTAGCAGTTTTTTTTTGAAAAAATAAAGTTTTGAAAAACAATTTTCGAAAAAAAAAAACTATGCGTACAGAGAAAAAGTGTAATGCCCCCAAAATTTGGGCACGTTAATTATTATTACAAACCATAAATAAGCTTAATCCTTAAACTTCAATACAAATAATAATGTCCTCAAACACTATATAAATAATAACCGGGGTGGTTCTAGGTCTTCGTCTATCCCTGTGCCGGGTCATTCCCCACTCCGGCAGCATTTCCTGCTCCATAGGACTGGTCTCCACAGTACTGCTCCTGTCCATCTAGATAATCTGACATAATACGTCCGAGTCGCACAGGCAACATCATGGTATTATGCCAGGGTTACACGAATGCAACACCATGAGCAAAGCCTAGTAGTTCACTATGCTAAACTTCTAAGTAGCAATTCTAGAACAATAAGTTCATAAACAGTATATGATACTTGTGAACAGTAAATCATGCAATACATCATGCGTGTTTATGCGGATCAGAGTAAACATGCGCAGAAAATAGTATCTCATTTCAGTATCTCAAAACTGTGCCACATGTCATTTTCTCAAAATAATCTCTCGTCCAGTTTCTCAAACTTAACTCATTTATCAACAGTTTCCCAAAAATCGATTTTCTCGTTTCAGTGCCTCTTTCAGCATTCTTCTTCAAATTTCATATATCTCCCGTCACTCGAAAGTTATTGGTCCGTTTAAACCTCCTTTCAGCTGACGGTACCAACCTTTCCGCTCGAGGCCCCGATTATCGTGCATCACCGAACTTAACAGCCTGTTTGCACGGTCCGTCCACCCCGCGACTCACACGACACAGTCCCGGCCGTCTTGCATCACCGAACTTAACAGCCTGTTTGCAAGGTCCGTTCACCGTGTGTTGTGCACGCTTAGCCCAAACATCCGAGTTCTCTCCGCGAACCGGAAGTGGCGCTTTCGCTGCACTACCGCATCAAAACCGTTCCTCCAAGTTCTCTCCGCGAACTTGAGGTGGCATCCAAATCTCATCTTATCTCATTTCATTTCATTTCCCAAAAAATTTCATTTCTCATTTCAAAACTCATTTTCATTCTCATCTCTATGTTCTCATCAACAGCTATTCAATTAATGAACTCCCGTGTCGTAACGTTTCGTGTACGTGTTCAATGCCACATGCTCAAAATTATGCCCATGCAATATTCCATAATTTCTTTCAAAAACTCATATTTCCCAATTAAACATTTCCCACATAAAATCATACATATTAATACACCAACTCTCTCAAAAATGATATTTCCCCATTAAAAATCTTCTCACATAAAATCATGCAATTAATATTTCCTCAAAAATCATTTCACATAAAATCATGCACTTTAATGCACCAACTCTTCCCCAAAATAATATTTCTTAATTTCTCTCAAAACTATATTCCTCATCAAAGATCTCATTTCTCCCTTTTCTCTTGTAAAACTATTTTATTTCTTCTTAAAGAAATAAATTAGTCAACTAACTCCTTTTCGAAAATAAATACACCAAATTTATTTTTCTAGAAATTTCTTACCAAAAATACCAACTCAACTAATTATGAACTTTCTAGTAAAATATTTTATCTCTTCCAAAATATACTCTTTATATATCTAGAAAATTTCCTCTCTAAATAATTTAAATAAAACAATATTTTTTGTTTCTAGTAAAATCACAACTTTCTTTCTAGAAAGTTTTAAAACAACCCATTCACTTCTCTTCTTTCACAAAATCCATAAAATACTCACTAATTATTTAGTAAATCATCTCTAGAAAAACATTTTTTTTTCTAAATCTCTCTTTCCATATTTATTTAGTAAAAATCACCATACTTTCTTACAAAATTTTACATAAAATAATAGATCTTTCTTTCTAATAAGAAACAAGCCCTCACTAAATAAGGTTAATCCTCCCACTTATAAAAACATCATCTTGAACAACAACCAATGATTTAATCATCATTAATTAATTAGTACTTCCAAGAAACATCTACAAAATAATACTAGAACCTCTTCTAGAAAAATACACATCTTCTAATCTTTTCTAAACAACTTCTAATCACTTTAATCTTACAAATCCAACTTCTAATTTCATAAAGAACTATTCTAATTAGAATCAAATTAACATTCTTGTTAATCTTTCAACATGAAATCCTCTTACTCATACACTAAGAACATGCTTAATAACTTAATACATGCATAAATTAACCCAATCAAGCTTCAAATCCATGCTTAGAAAAATAATTAGAACCTCATAATAAAACTAGAAATAACTAAATAGAAGGTTAGTTTAGTAAACTACCTTGATTTCCGGGTGTAAACCGGAAGCCGATAAGCTATCCTTTGATGTAGAACCTCTTAATCTACCTAGCTTACTTACTAATTAACTTAACAAGTAGCTAATTAGGGACTAAATAAGGTTGGCTAGATGGTGGTTAAAGTGGTTGGTTGGTTGGGAATATAGAGACATACAAATAAGGAAAGCATAAAGTGGTCCAAAAGAACAAAGGGTGCTCTATTTATAGCAAAGTGACCTCTCCCTCTTCTCTTGAATTTTTCGGTAGTCACTCCCTCTCTCTTGGCCGAAAGTTTCATGTGGAAGGAGTAAATATGTGCTTTGTTTTGGCACATGGGAAGTACACCACTTGTGTTCTAGGTTTAGGCTAGGGTATAGGCTAGATTCTAGGTTATATTCTTGCAAGTAAAAGAAGAATCTTGGGAAATAAATGGGAAACCAACGTAGGAAGTAGTAGTGGGGAAAATATGCCTCTCGTTGTGTAGGTTTTTGCAGGGTCACCTTTGTTACGGGGTGTTTTTAGGAGCTAATATGTACAATATGCATGTGAAAGCATCAAATAGCTAAGGCGTAGCCTTAATGGGCTATTAGTAGGGGGAATATTCTTCCCTAAAACAAGGAAGCATGTTTCATGGAGACTTGGAGTGCAAGGTCAAGCATAATAGGTCTAAGTTGTGTAGATTGTACTCAAATGCATGTATTGTGTGGGTATGTATAGGTTACTCTAAAAATAACAAGGCTAGTTCTAACTAGTTTTGGGTACAAACCCTTAGCTTAGGAATCTTCCCTTAACCCTCCAATTGCTTGTTCAAGTGTATAAGCATTTAAACCTTGCATGTGCAAAGTACACATTCATGCACACACACACTTCTCTCTCTCTCTCTCTCTCTACCGAGCTCTCTCTCTCTCTCTCTCGGCATCTCTCTCTCTCTCTCTCTAAATTATTCTCTCTTTATCTCTAACTTGGTCAACATACCAAGTTTCAAGGTGGGGAGGTGACAAGTCCTATGACGTATAGTTGGATGGAGTAAAGGCGGTGGTTGGGTAGGTTTCGGGTATTAAACAGGGTCCCCGGGTGCTATGGTAGTGTAACGGATGTGTTACTCGGTCTCGTACGCGCATATACATGGCTAGAACTCTATTTATTCGAATTAAAAGAATTAAATAATATTTTAATAGAAAAATATTCCAATAATCCGAGAATTAAGAATAATTAATTAAATTATGTAACGAAATTTTTATTTACGAAAATCCGGGTCGTTACAAAAAGGGCACCGATTACCTCTCCATCACTATGTGGGGCCTACTCCGAGTCTCATACAAGTAATTTAAGCCATCGATTAATTTCAAAATAACTTGTCAAGTAGCCTTGTAAAAACTGAACTCAAGCAGTTAGTGCTTGATCCGGTTTTTTTTTCTCTCAATTTTCATTCATACAGTGAGATAAAAAGATTATGAATAAAAAATTGGAAGATTGGGTCAATTTGTAATTATCCATTTGAGATATTTTTTTTCCCCAAGGCTACTCGAAAGGTTATATTAAAATAAAGGAAGGCTTGGATAATTTGTGTGGGATCTTGGAGTGTGGTCCAATCAAAAAATAGGAGGAAGAGAGAAACTAAGGTTGTGTTTGGTTTGAGTTTTTGTTTTTGTAATGATTAGAGGGAGAAATAGGGATAATAATTAAAAAAAATATGTATTAATGATTGGAGAGAGATAGAGAGAAAAATAAAAATAATATTTAAAAATAGGGGTAATAATTGAATAATAATTGAGAAAACCGGTTCTTGAAAACCAAAACGAACAATGCTTAAGCAAAATATCAAAAAATGCACCTCATTTTAAAAGGTTTGGGTTAATGACGTTAGCTTTGGGGACTTAATTGACACAAATTTTGAAGACGTGTTCAATGAGACCCAATTAGTAATATTTGAAAAATGATAACCTAAACCTCAGTTCTTATGTAAAAAGTTCATCGATAACTGAAAAATATATATTATTACCCATAAAAATATGGAAAAATTAGTCATAAATGCACTATATTTTGCCTTTTTTAAAGGGAATGACAAGGTACCTTTGCAATCAAACATAAAGACAATGTACTTTTACAATCAAACATAAAGACAATGTACTTTTACAATCAAACATAAAGACATGGTTTTTATTATTCATTTAACAAAAGGACTAAACACACACACTCTCTCTTTATTTTTTACATAAACACCCTTTATGGATTCAAATACATCTAAAACTCTTCGTATCCGGTATCTCTTGAGGCTAACGATTATATGGGACTGTAAAAGTCCTGTTTTCGTGTATTTCATTGTTTGGAAAATTTAAAAGGCTTATTCGTTATTGTTACTTTTCCTAAAAAATGGCAACATTACTAATTTCTGTTGGCACGAATTTCACAAATTTTGCTTCGTCATGCATACTGTCGAATCTGCATTGAAAAATGAGGTGAGTTAAAAATGAATGATCATCATACCTTAAAAGCATGCCAAAATGACACCAAAATATACCAATGCAATAATATTACAGTTTTTTCTTAAGAAAAAAATATTGACAGCATAAAAAAAAAAGTAAATTGCTTAGATCTATGGGTGTCAGTGACCAATGAACGAAATCATGCAACAATATTACAGTTTTTAAAAGGAACGAAATCATGCTCTTGAAATGATTATTCCAACTTTTGGTTTGCAATAATTTTTTTTTTCTAGGGATATCAGGGTCAGTTTACGTGACACGTTACTAATTTTTTTGGTCGCCGGAAGTGGTCGGCCAGAGGTGGGGTGGTGATTTTTTTTAATTTTATGTTCAAAAATTTAAATTTTTAAAAATTAGTAACACTTCACTAATTTTTTTTTGTTTTTATGTTTGAGTGCAAAAGTTCCTTGTCCTTCCTTTTAAAAATTGCAAATATTTTTTGTTTTTATGTTCGATTGCAAAAGTTTCTTGTTTTTCCTTTTAAAATTACTAAATGTTTTGGATTTTTGGCTAAGTGGCCCAAAAAATATGCTAAGTGGCCCAAATTGAAAAAGTTTCTTGTTTTTATGTATTAATATTCGAATTTATTTCTCATGTGCATATGCTCCTTAATTTTCAAAAACTAGGGTTAATAACCATAAAACACTGTACAGTTCAAAAAAAAAAAAAGGAGTAAAACACGCTGTAGGTTTCAGATATAAGCGTGCGTGGATCTTAAACCCTAGCAAACCCTCAGTAACTCGTCAGTCCTCATTGGTCGTGAACTCGGCAGAGACAAGAGCCGCTTCTCTCTCTCTCTCTCTCTCTCTCTCTAGCCTAGAGAAGATGCCGCTCGGAGAGAGAATAGGGGACAAAAGCGATTCGCGATATTGTGGAGTGGAGACGGAGTACGATGATGACATGCCTCAGCTTCTGTCTACCAATATCAATGGTGGATTCGATTTCGTCGTCTCTCCTTTGGTTAGCAACTTCTCGTACACCTATCCATACATAATCCATATTTATCATTACGCAACTATGCATTGTTTTAATTTGCATTGCTCTCACGCGTGGCTTCGTATTGTGGTTTGAAAGACCTGAGATGAATGATTGGTCAGTTTTCAATACTTTTCATACTTTTCTAATTTGTATCGTTGAGAGTTGAGATGAATGATTGCTCCTAAAAATTTCAATGAAATGTTGAACAAGATACTGCGGAAGTAAATGACACCAGAGAAAGTGCCAGACCAATCATCTAGGAAGAACAAGGCTGTCAAGGCATAGTGTAGTTAACTTTGATGTGGTTTATGGTGGTTCGCTAGCCAGTCACATCAGCCTAGTTAGTTAGCTTACATACATATAGTGTAAGCCTGTTAATTGCCTCCCAAAATGAGCCCAGTCGCCACCTCGAGTGTTATCCCCTTGGCCCAGTTCGGCCACTGGCCTCATATTGCGGCAGCCTTTTGGCTTTGCCTCATGGGTTTTTTCATTCTAAGCCCAAAAGGCATATCCAGAGCGTCATCTTACAAGTCCATCCTTGTCATCGTTGCCATTTGATAACTGATGCAATCATCCAGCCAGGAACCTCGTAGAATATAGGTATTTTTTATTATTATAGAAATGTACCTTTTCTTCCTGTCATTTGTCAGTGGGTTATGACCGTTATGTGGTGCGAAAGTTGAATGGTAATTGAAGTTTGGCGTGGGCGCAGAGCTTGATGCTGAACTTCGATTTAGTGGATAGTTATTTAGTTGGGAGAACAAGTTTAGCGGGTAAATGGGTGGTGGAATGGTAATTGAAGTTTGGCGTGGGCGCAGAGCTTGATGCTGAACTTCGATTTAGTGGATAGTTTTTTAGTTGGGAGAACAAGTTTAGCGGGTAAATGGGTGCAAAGATTTTGTCTCTAAGTTCTGCAAAAATTGGCCACCAGGTGGTAATTTGAGTTTGAAGTTGCCAAAGGAAAATGTCTGGCATCGGTTAACTAAGGGAAGACCCATTTCTCTATACATACTTCCTTCAGATGATAAACTAAGAAGCTTAGGCTATCTATGCAGCAATAGAATTGCTTGAAATAGTGACAAAAAAGGCCACTTTGATTGATTGGAAATTATTTTTTCTCTCAGCACGCTCTCCATGAACCAGCTTTCATGGAAAGGGGAGGTAATTATCAATGCTATATAGGAAAGGGGTGCCGGCATTTACTTTCTTGCAAAATTGAAGATATATTTACTTTCTTGCAAAATTGAAGCATCTTTTGTTTTGATATGCAAGCTTGAGATGCCCTCATGCTTTTTCCCTCCTTGTGTGTTCTTCATGCTACTTTTATATGTTTGGATATTGATTTCTGCGTTAATTTGATTTTGGGGGTCAATTACCCAGCTATGCATCAACTGAATGGCCTTATTCTATGTAGCAATGTATTACATTATTGTGTCACTCTATTTTTTCAGTCTACATATACAAATTTTGTGATATGACTTGGTTTGATGAAATAAACAATATTTCAATTCGATGTTACATGACATACAAAAAGATATTGTTGTGCTACAAGACGCGAGACTTCTGGATTTATATTGTATATTGTTTATTTATTTTTGTATGGCACAATCCACTTGAGTTTTCTATGTAGTTGGCTTTTTTTAATCCCTTTGCCTTCACTATTTTTCTTTGTTTGAAGTTTTCTTTCGTTTTTTTGTTTGGATATGCATGTTTCCTTTGAGTTTTGGTAATCTGGTGGCTAATTAGCCAATCACACAATATGCTAAATGGCTGTCATTCTGTGTGAGTGGTCAGTAAGCTCACCTACAATAAGTTGTCGGTTACCTTGTAGAGTGAATGTTGCCTTTGGTTTTACTCACAGGCTATTGACTACATTTGGCTTCAAGGGAAGTTTGTGAATATTCTTTCCCTTTAGTAGGTATTGTTGGACATTTCAATTTTTTTTTTTGGCTTTGCTTTTTTAAGGAAATTTGATATTGGCACTCCCCAAATTGTTAATGGCACTCCAAAAGGGGAGTGCTAATATCAGTAAGGGGAGTGCCAATATCAATTTATTGTGTAGAGTGCTAAACACCAAATGTATATATATTTATACTCTCTTTCATATTTAAAGAATAGATTATGTCCTTTTCCGGAAAGGAAAATGGTACAGACTTTAATCTCCTCTGGTTGTTATCTTGCACAAAGAACCACAAGAAGCCATTCATCGATTAAGCCAGCTGTTGACGCTGGAATAAATGGATTAAGGCTGTGGAATGTTTGTTGTTCACTGTCTGAGAATGTGGGGTAAAGGATTTTTTCATATGCATATGTGATACTAGCAAAGGCACGGCACAACCCAATTCACTCAGGTCAAACCCAAATCAATGACACCATTGGCAACCGAGACTAATTTACACCTTTCAAAATATAGTTTTTAAAACGTCCAACTTTAGTAGTGGATTAAAGAAAAACAAAACCATTCAAGTGTCTAGGTGATTATATCCATCTAAGCAATTTGAGTGAAGATCATAGGGCAAGTTCAACCTTTTTATCTATATGGTTAAAAAAGTTCTTCTAAGCAAGAACATTGTGATTCAATTTATGTGAGTACAACACCAAATCATTCCTTACCAAAGAGGGTAAAGAAAAATATCCATTTCGTTGGTCCTAGCCATACCCTTTTTCATATGTTAATGGTCAGTCGGTGAAGCATTTCAGATTGACTAATATTTTTTTCTTTTATACGTGTCTTGTTTTTTCCCCCAAAAATATTTATTTTACTTTACATTTCAATGCACGACTAGCAGTTCAAAAGGAAAATCTAGATTGAAAGAACCTAACTGTATGTGCTAATGTTGGATGGGTATCAAAATTATCATGGCCAATCAAGACACTTTTTACAATTTTGTCAATGATTTGACAATGCACACATCAGCTTAGGATATGTATCAACTTTACTGTGTTTAAAGAGATCTTAAAAACATGAGAGAGACGAAACTAAGATCCATCAATAGGAAACTATAATAAAAATACGCTAGGGTCACCCGGGTTGAAAAAGGGAAGGAGAGATTGTTAAAATGCCTGGAAAAAAAAACACACGTAAACATGGATGTGTATTAGAGAGAGAGAGATAGAGGGAGGGGGAGAGAAACATGTATAGGACATCGCATGCTTACCTTTTCAATCAGTGAATACATATGGAACGCGACATTTCTTATAATGTAAGGGGAGATAGAGAGAGACAGAGAATGTATGTAGAAAATCGCATGTTTATCTTTACAAGCAGGGAAGATACATGGAACATAGGGATACATTGCCTAAACTCTAAGAAATGCAAAATTTTTCAAGAAAATTGATCTGACGGCTACTACCTTAACATAAAAATATGATCAAACATGGGTAGATGTTGCTCTGTTTGTATGCCTAGACATTAGCAAAAAACCGCTCTGTTTTAACCGCACTGTTAGTGTAGTTAACTTTGATGTTGTTTATGGCAGTTAGATGACCAATTACTTATTTGACAAAGTTACATATTTTCTCAATTTGAGCTGAATATTTTGCATTTGGATTCATTTTTCTAATATGCATGCTTGAGATGCCCCCAGCTTTTTCTCTCCCGGTATGTTCTTCATGCCACGTCTATTTTATTTGATTTTTGTGGCCAGTTAGGCAGTCATGCATCAGCTGAATGGCTGTTTTCCTGTGCGAATGGTCAGTATGTCACCTAAAAAGGTACTAAGTAGTCTTCTAGGTATTGTGAGACTCTATTTTCAGATTGAGACAACTAAGTCAGTCTAAAACTTTTGTGATATGGCTTGTGAGTGGTGGTTTTACTTCAACTTTGGTGCACAAGATTCTAAAAGTCGCTAGGCGGCTGGGAACGGCCTACCGCCTAGGCTGATTAATCGGCGCCTAGACATTATTCGGATTTTTCATTTTTTTAATTTTCTAATATTTTCCTACCACCTCCCCAAGTTTTGAGAGCAAGTACATCAACATCACAAGTAGAGCAAAACATTAAATACTAACATGGAAACTAAGTAATAATGCGAAGTTCAAGGTTCAAAATTCAAACCAAATGAAACTAAGTAGTACCAATTACTCACTAACTAGTCAATCCCAAAGTTCAAAATCAAATGAAACGTAGTACTAAATTACTAGTCATCTACTCATCTTCATCTTCTGTATATCCCTCCAAAACACGGTCACCATTGTACACACACTCGAAATCCTCATCTTCCTCCTCTTCGGTGTCATCTTTTGACACAAAATCTACCTCATGTAGCTCTCGTACTTCAACATTTCTAGCACTTCTTGTAGGTTAACTGGAAATTAGTTTGTATCATAGGAAAATTACACCGAAGCCCTTTATACTATAGTACCATGACAGTATAGCCCTTAAAATTTTAAAATCACAATCACCTAGCCGATTAATCGTTCGCCTAGACGCCTAATCCTCCTAATCAGCCTAGCCGATTAATCCCGTCTGGTGGCCGAATAATCGGCCCGGTGCCCAGATCATTGGCTAGTCTGCTAGGCAAGGCAGCTGGGTACTTCCTAACAGTGTTTTAAATGGCTCACGGCGCACCAAGGCGCAATGGTCCCTTGGAGCAATAGCGCACGACGCACGGCGCGGCGCGCGCCATAGCAACTTGTGGTGCACTTTATTATAACGAGTAGAATTCTAATATAGGCATAACTTTCAACACAAGCAAACGCTTTTAAAACGTTCAAATGTCATAAAACATAAACATTTCAATGTTTAAACCACCACCACATGCTAAGCAAAACATAAAATCCATAAAAAGCAAACATATAGACGTTTAGCTTTGGGACAACAAAATTAAGGATAAGGTAGTCTAATTTTGATTCATGCAGGCATGCCCATCAATCATCCTCATCAGTCATCGAGACCAACAACTTTATTTTCTTCATCATCACTTGATTTGTACCCTTCCATGTCTTCTTCTTCTCCCTCATCCTCATCCTCATCCAAATATCCATATTCCCAATCTTCGCAGACAATTTCTTCTTCGTTCTCTTCTACAAGCTCGTATAGATTGGTGAAGAAGGAGAAGAAGAAGAAGAAGAAGAGGAAGAGAGAAGAAGAAGAAGAGAGAAGAAGGAGAAGAAGAAGAAGAAGAGAGAGAGAGAAGAAGAAGAAGAGAGAGAGAGAAGAGGAGATAGATACCTGGACAGAGAGAGAAGGGTTGATTTCAGATTGATGGCTGCTGCTGCTACTGTTGTTGATTGCAGAGAGAAGTTTGCATTTTCAGATCGATGGTTGCTGCTCAGCTGCTGTTGTTTTTCGCAAGAGAAGAAGCTTGAATGGCTGCTGCTGTTGAGATACGATAGATCTCTCTTCTGATGTGTAGGGTTAAGAGTTGAGGAAATATTCCTGTACATTGACTACTTGTGTGCATCATAAATCAACGGCTGAGATTGATTTGATCAAAAAAATGCTAAAACACATTATGGCGCACGCTATGGCGCCACAGCGCCATGACTTGTGGCGTGCGCCATAGCGCCATACTTGCGCTATTGTGTTCTGTGCCTTGCCATGACTCCCCATGGCGCAAACCAGTCGCCACGTCATCGCCATGCGCTATAGCGCAAAGGCGCTCGCCATTTAAAACACTGCTTCCTAAAGCCGGTTAATCGGCCGCCTAGGCTGCCTTTCAGAACACCAATGATGAATAGCAAATTTTTTTGTGACAAAGGTCATGAGACTAGTTGGATTTATATTGAATTAGCTATTTTCTTTTGGTGCCATCCTCATGTGCCTTGCATTTTTGTTCTTTTGCTTTTCTTTTCAGTATGGATATGCGTTTTTCTCTGGGGTTTTGGTAGCTAATTAGCCAATCACACTTGGGCTAAATGGTCTTTTTGTGTGATTGGTCAGTAAGTTTACCTACAACAAAGTTTCAATTGCCTTGCAGAGTGAATAGAGACTTTGGTTTCACTCATAGGCCATTGACTACATTTGGCTTCATGGGAAGTTTTGTGAATTTTCTTGCCCTTCAGTGATTTTTGTTCGAGAATTCGATTTCTTGATGCTTTTTTGGCCTGCTTTTCCTATGCACCTATTGTGTAGAGTTTGCACCCCTTTTTGTGCCTTTGCTAAATGGATGATTGATCATTGTTGTGGACAATTTGGTGGTCAATGTTTGAAGGTGGAATAAAGGTGCTATATGCTTGTTGAAATAGCTTCAACTCAAATGTCTAAGCTTCAGGGGTTTCCCCCCAAAAGTTCATGGAGCTTGAGAGTTACTACTTGGGAATTTCGATGTTAGGGTTTTGGCTTACAGTGGCTGGTTATAGTTGATCAACGAAGTTGAATGCTCTGAATTAGGGTAGACTTGCAACAGCATTTAGTTGAGTCACGAAAACCTTTAGGAGTTTCGACAATTGCTGGTAAACTGATTCTACTGATCAAAACTATGCTGGAAAAATGATTCTACTTATTTTCTGACAGTATAAGCCGTAGTAATTTATATTCATGCGACTTTGTATAAATGGGGAGAGAGAGAGAGAGAGAGTGAGGAATGCTTCCTTGTTGGCTAGTTGATTTGCTTGACCTTATGTTGAAGTAGTTACTAGAAAGGCTATCACTGAGATAAAAGTCATGCTAGCAACTTAGAACTTTTAGTCTTTGAGAAGTATTTTGGTATGCTTCGATGTCTCAAACCCTCTTAAAAAGAACTTCCAAACCAAAGCGTTCTCCTTTCTTATTAAAGAAGGATAAAATCCTAATGGAATAAAATAGTTTCAGGGACAAACTAAAGGCACTCAAAGTAGTAAAGCCTGAAAATAAAGCTCTCACTCTCTATAATTTGTTTCTTTTCTCCAATAACCCCACCATCACAATTACCTCCCTCTTTTTCTTTTTCTTTATTATTATTATTGTTATTATTATTATTATTTTATTTTAGGCAAATTTTTTCTTGTACTTGCACCCAAAGCTCAAAAACTATTAGGGAAAGGGTAGGTTGGAAGCAATTTTATAATTGTTTTTTTGCCTTCAATGGTTTTTGTTCAATTGTTGTAAGGGGCTAAATGGAGACTGTACGATACATCTACTAATGGGGATGGTTCATGCTTCTACATAAGTACTTTACATGATTGTTGTCTTTAGGTTGATAGTGTGTTTATGCTTGTGGTTGGTTCACAATACATTTGTAACGTCATTTTTAATAAGGTCAACGTTTTAGTAAAACCAGTTGGTTAAGATTAAGGTAGACAACAAAATTTCTTTTTCACTCGAGCACCTTTCGATACTTGTTTGTTCAATATGATGCAGATGGAACCGTCTTATCGGCCGAGCTTGATGGATACTGGTCATAAGGGATCTGGGATTGCACCATTTGCTGGGTCAGACTTAGTTTTGAGCCCTTCTCAGTGGAGTAGTCATGTTGTTGGTAAGTGCGTGGCTTACAGGGTCATTTTATCTGTGTTTCTTGTTTATGATGTGGGTGGGTGGGTGGTATGTCTGTTTAGATGTTATGGCTATCATTTGACTTTTGCTTAGCTTCTAGACTCGATGAGGTACCATAATTTAAATCGATGTAGTGATAAAAATGGACATTGCATTAATTGTTTCTCATTGGAATTTGGTTGAGTTTAATTTTTGGGGGGCATAAACTGATGAAAGTGATTGAAGGGCGGTGGGTCTCGGGAGCATAGCTGACCTTGTTGTATGCCCAATGGCTACTTGCACAAAGAGATCACTCAAAAGTTAAGTCCGTCCGCAGGTGCTCCTTTCCCAAAACTCATAAGTCGTATGGTGACTGTCGTACTTGTTCCATCTTCCCTTCTATCACTTCTTCTAATTGGAATGGTTGGTCAACTGCATAAAATATGTCAATGTTTCTTTCATAGAATGACAGAAATGGATATTATTTTCATGGACCTTATCCTTTTATGTGGCATAAGTCAATGGATTGAGCATTTGAAGTTTAAGCATTTGAATTTCGAGTAGCCTATAGCTGTAAAGAAACTTTCGAACTTATATGTTGAACTTGCTGGTGCGTTCTTTATCCCAAGTTCCTCCTTTTCATAGGTTAGAGATTTTTTTTTTCAACATCCACTGTCGTGCCTCTTTAATAAACCTTTGCTTGTTATGCAGGGAAAATTAGCTCATGGATTGACTTGGATTCGGAAGATGAGATTCTTAGGAAGGATTCAGAAATTGTACTTAAGCAAGAAATATCTTGGGCTTCTCATCTTTCTTTACAGGTTATTGCATAAATTTATTTTGTAGATAAATGTTGGGGAGGGACTTCGCTTTCTTAGTTCTTTGAGACATGTAATGTTATGAAAACTGGATCGTTAAGCATTTGTCGGGCGAATGAGAAGACATCATAAATATGTTGAAATATTCTAACGTAAGTAGTTGATAATGATGAATTGTCAAATATTTATGACCCGTGATGTCATAAGGACCTCATAAACATGTTAATATGTTCGATATTTATGACCCTAACCACCTATTTATAGTCTAAGACACATCAAAACTCCCTTAATATTATAGTCCATAACATGAGCTAATATTATTAAGTGGATTATCACGAATCCTCTAATGAAAACTTGTACTCAAACTGAAGTAGAACATACAACATAGCCAAGATGATGTTGAAATGCAACTGGGTGGTCTTGGTATGCAATTGCATTTCCTCGCCCACAAAACACATCAACTAGGTATCCCACTTTGAAATGAAGCTCTCTCTTGTGAACATAAACGTGGCTTTACGTAGGGTCTCACTAACCCTTACTCCATAACTCTATTTGTTCAAATTTTGGAGAAAACGTTATCGTTCAAATTTTGGAGAAAACGTCATCGTTCAAATTTTGGAGAAAACGTCATCTCCAGCCAACCCTCTATTTTTTCCTCCATTTTGGAGGGGAGATTTGATATTCTTAATATGAATAAATTACGGAGGATGTCCTCCAATTCACAAAAAACATTTATCAAATCATCTTTTTTTTTATTTAGCAATTTTTTTTCCCCCCATCAAATTTGTATATGAGTATTGATACTTCATAAAATCAGTATCATTCAAAAGATATTAACAATACCTTTACTATGAGATGAAACATTAAATATGTTCTGGATAGGGAAATTTTTGATTTGAATTTTTGAGGGGAAGTGTTGAATGTTTGAGACATGGGGTAAGTGTTTTGAAAATAGAGTTGGGTTGGAGTTGACTACCACTTCTAACTTCTTTATATAATAGTTTAATACTCTTAAAAAGAGAAATGGAGAGAAAAATCGAGTATTAGATTGGAGATGCTCTTAGATGCATGATGAAGCATCCAAAGCAAAATCAATTAGCTATGAGTGTAAGGCCCATGCTTATATATAGCGGTTATTGTTTACAGATGTGGGATAAGCTCTAATACTCCCTTGAACGTGCGACCTTGATTCTCATGTGGAGAGGGTAAACAAAGGACTCATAATTTAGGGATCAGTGGATCACTATTATGGCACATATAACGGGGTAATCAATCAAGATAGTCTTGTCCAGTAGAAGCGTAGTTTTGATTGTCCAATTAGCAATGACAGAAGAGGCCGTCTAGGCTTATACTCTTTTTGAAGGTTATATTTAATAGATGTGGGACAAGCTATACGAATACGCCATCCACTTAGTATGCGTCTTGTCAGCTAAGGTATGATCGAAGTGATATATTTCGCAACCTCCCAAAAGAAATCAAGAATTATACACCTTCAGATGTTCAAAAGCCATGAAACGTCGAAACCATGCTCAAGACTTGCTTGATTGGCTGATTTTGCTCCCAGTCGCCCATATTCCCTTTCATTTTTAATGCGTTCTTTAACTAAGTTATGTCAACGCCTTATATTCTAAGGCACTTTGAAGGTACATTAACAAGTACAAGGCATATGAGAGATGTTGCACTTTATTGTTCTTGTAATAGATGATGGAAAATGTATGTTTCGATTGTTGTGCTTGCTGATACTAGAGGTTTGTTGCATAAGAAGCTTATTGCCTTGACTATTTGCATTTCTCCTGCAGGCATGTCTTCTTCCTACTCCTAAAGGGGCATCCTGTGCTAATTATGCTAGATGTGTGAACCAGATTCTTCAAAATCTGAACAATATGCAGGTGCCAATCTTGAGTCGATGATCGCACTTCCATTATGTTAGCCTAAGCAATTGCCTCATGCATACCGCTATACCTCTTTTCCCTCTTGTATGGCCTTCAGTCTTAATGTTTTACTTCCATGTTGAAGTTGTGGCTTAGGATTCCGTTGGATAAATCTGAGGATGATGCTATGAATGGGAACTCCGATCATTTGGTGAGTTATACCGTTCAGTATGTTATTTTCCACTTCGTTTGCAGTTGAATTTTCTGTATGTAACTAAGCAGCTACCCAATGTCCTGCATTCTTGCTTATTTGGGATGCTGCTGGTTTTTGAAGAAGAAAGACGGGTGTGGGGTTGAGGGTTATCTGCTATATTGCATTCCATCTCTCTCACCCTTCATCATCACTGGCTGAATAATTAGTATTTTCTTTCTTCTCCAACTCCATATCAAAACTTTCTTTGAATCCTGAAGTGTGGATTCTCTGTTTAAATGACTTTCTGGAGTTGAAGATCTTAGATAGTTAAACCAAACAAGTACTTCATCTCTGTTGGATCACATTTCCTACATTTGAATGATCTACGAATAGGCCTTATAACTTTTAAGCCTGTAGATGATTGATTAAAAAATTTCCCCCTTTTTTTTTCTCCCGTTTCTATGGTTGGTACTTACTCAAGAGAGCTTTCTAGTGGCTGGTATGAGCATGATTAGGTTAACCATTTAATAGAAGCTTTATGTTTACAAAGCCTAATATTTCTACCCAACAGAGTGAAGGACAGGTTGATTCTTGGGAAACATGGAATTGCTACCGCCTTCTTTGTGAACATCACAGCCAGTTGTCAATTGCCCTTGATGTTTTGTAAGTTGAATTGATTTTTCTTTATTTCTCTATTTTGTTTGAAACATATATAGTCTTGTTATTTGATTCTTTTTATTTTCTTAGCACTCCTAATACAAGTCATACTTCTCTTAATGCTTAAGTTGTCAAGTTAGAGTGTGTTTCATTTATTGCTGCTCCAGCAGTACCAGTAATTTCTTATGGTTTTAAGTGAAACTCTCTGTTCATTAGGAGTTCTCTACCTTCAGCAAATTCACTTGGACGATGGTTTGGAGAACCTGTTAGAGCAGCAATAATCCATACAAATGTATGAAAAATAACTAGGTTTATCGACCTTCTCTTCCCAAGATTCTATACTGTTGAATGAGAGTTTTTTGACTTAAACACTCATAAATCTGACTTAACTTTTCAGTCTTTTCTTACAAATGCTCGGGGATATCCATGTTTGTCAAAGCGCCACCAAAGACTAATGACTGCATTTTTCAACCACTCAATACAGGTACCTTTTGGTCTTTTCTATTTACAAATGCTTTTTCGGTGACTAATAACGCATGTATGATTGTTCATGGTAATTATGATTATGGATATCATCATTTTGCTTGTTTCAGATTGTAATCGAATAATTTGCACATATTGTATCCGTATCTAGCAGGTGCCGCTAATGCTTATTAGATTGTTATCCACCAACTCATCTAAAAGCTTAAGCTGTTAGAGAGAGGGCAACTTTATTATTTATATTCTTAACAGTGCCGGAGGAGCCTTTTATGCTTCCACAACAACATAACGCTGCTTTTAAAAGAAAAGTCTGCTCTACAAGGGGTCCTCTCGAATTGTTTTTCCTTTACTTTCTTGAATCCTCATAATCTTAGCTTACCACACCAGCCCCATCACACATTTGGATAGCATTGTGGAAGATGACACCTGAAGATGCTTATCCTAATTTCTATTGGAGGGGGGCGTACTTGTATTTGAAATACATTTTAATAGAGGGTATGCATGTGTTACACGGTCTTGGGTACCACTTAACCCAAAAGCTAGCTCATCTGCTCATGAAGTGAGGGGATCATCACACTAATATATTTCATATTGCTTTGGTACCTAGCCGATGTAGGACTTCGCTTCACAACCCCCCTCACGTGTAGCGTGCTTACTCGGCGGCACATGCTGTGTCCAGGCGAGAGACACGCACCCTATCCATCTTTGGCACCTAGCTCTTGTATCATGTTACACGGTCTTGGGTAGAACTTAACCCCAAAAGCTAACTTATGAAGTGAGAGTGCTCTCACGCTTGTATATTTTATACTACTTTGATACCCAGGTGATGTGGGACTTTGCTACACACCTCCCTCACACACATTGTGCTAATTTGGCAGCAGTGCATGTAGGCCAGAGACACCCTACCCATTTTTGGAACCAAGCTCTGATACCATGTTACACGGTCTTGGTTAGAACTCAACGCCAAAAGCTAGCTCACGGAGTGAGGGTGCCCTCACGCTTATATATTTCGTATTGCTTTCATACCTAGGCAGTGTGGGACTATGTTTCACACCTTCCCTCACGCACAGCGTGCTCACTCAGCAGCAACTGCGGCGTGTAGGCCAGAAACATGCACCCTACCCTTCTTTGGTACGTAGCTCTGATACCATTTTGCACGGTCTTGGGTAGAGCTCAACCCCAAAAGCTAGCTCAGGAAGTGAGTGTGCTCTGATGCTTATATATTTCTTATTAATTTGATACCCAGGCTTTGGACTTTGCTTCACAACATGGACATATAACATCAAGAAGTTTAGTCTTTTTCCTGTTATTTTCAATTTTTTTTCTTCATGGACAAAATAAACAGTATTGATGCTTGTTGGGGAAGGGAGGGAAGTAAGGTTCCCTTCCAGGACCCAGGTTCCCGCCTACTGCTAAAGATAGTTTTTTTTTTATTCTTTTCTTTTCCTTTAGCATGATTGCTGCAAGACCTGTACAATCTAGGCAATCAAGCTATCAAGTGTCACTCTTGGAGTTCAATGAAAAAGGACGATTTTGCAACTCTTCTGGAAGTTGGAGTCCTTTTCAATTCAGGTTTTGTAGTTCTGTTTTATGGTTTTAGCATGCGCCATTACTGGTCCTGCTCCGATATTTCCGAGCCATTTTTCTAATAAACGAGTTGATCGCTTCTCACTCTCCGTGGAACGTCTATATTAGTGAGTCCTTGGATCCCTCACCTGAGTCAAAATGAGAAAGATTCACCAGCAAGACAGTATAACAGGATAGTGACCGTTGATAAAGAATGACTAAGAGGTGAGAATGAAGAGTATTGCATCAATTGTTTGAATTAAAAAGACATACTTGTTTTTTCGTGTAATTCTCTTAGTGGTTGTCAAAGCATAAAAGTGCTTTGTTCTATTAGTGCGACCAATTGATAAGCTTTCGGTTGGTTGTGCACCAATCATTAGTGTGTCATACAAGGCCTTCTACAAATGATGAGATGACTCAGGTTGGACTTTCGAGACATTAGATTTGAAATGATTTAGCAAGTTTGAAGTTTCACGTTCATGCTTCTTTCCTTTTCGTTGGATGCAAGTTTATACAAGTTGTGCTGGTTTGGACTAAACTATTACTAATGAGTTCAAATCAGTTTAAAGTAAGACAATCTATCTCCTCCGTTTGTTTCCAGTTTGGAAATGTCAGCCAAGATGATTGATAAGATTTGGGTGGTTTTTGGGAGGCTTTGGGGCGGTGAGTCTCCCCTTTATCCATTTCTTTTCTGTTGTATGCAGACCACAAATCTGTTTTTTTGTTGTGCGAGCTCTTCCAATGGCTATCTGCTGTGTGTCCTCCCTTCTTTTGAAGCTCTCTGGTTTGAAAGTGAATTTCGGGAAGTCCGTGTGAAGTTCCCATTGTTGATGGCCTTGAGACTATTTTGGATTGTAAGGTGGAGTTTCCTTCCGTTTCTTGCTTGGGAAGCCTTTGGTTTTTCTTTCAAGGCCAAGTATGGTTGGAATGGAAAGTTTCTAAAAGAGGTGGAAAAATAACATCAACCATCTAAGGTGGTAGGTTTATGCTGACCAAGTTTAATGCTTTCAAGCTTGTCCACTTTATATCTTCCATTCAGTCTGGTGATATTCATAATGGGGTGTATCTGGCGACTGAGAATAATTAATTATTCTCTCCTGCGTAAATGACTTTGGACCTATGCTTGTGAGCTTATGAGGATTGGATGTCTTCCGAAGTTAATGGGTCTTTTGGAGTGACTCTGGAATAGTCTTAGGAAGTGATGCATGAGCCTGGTGATATTGTGGTGGGTAAGGGTATGACGTTCAGCTTTGGCATCATTTTTTGAGTATTTGATGCCAAATGGCAATGAATCTATATTCTAGCCCTTGTGAAGATTGCCGTTGATAGAGGATTAGATGCATAGTGGAAGGTAGTACATCTTAGACTCTTAGTCATTAATACTAGTGATAAATAAGTATTCAAAAATTATTTTAGCGTGTTCAAACAGGTTCACAGCTTGAACAGGTCAGGCGTGGTTTAAGTGGTTTGATTGTGCATCTTGGGTTTAAAAGTTGACATGTGGAAGATATTTACCTGGTACAACCTTTTAAGTTGGTTACAGAAACTCCTTTATTTTCCTTGCAATAAAAGGCCAATAGAATGAAGGTTCCTGAAAGGGTTGATTGACCATATTGTGTTCAGATGAATCTTATTCAAACCCTGGCACCATCATTTCAGTCATCAACGTCTAATTGACTGCACCAAAATATATCAGCGATTCAAAGCTGCACATAATTTGGTTTCTGGAAAACCATATTATGTAATTATGCAATTTATTAAGTTCATGTTATTTGTTTACTCATTATACTGAAATATGTGGTTCTTGTTTTTCTTCTGTTTCTTTTTCTGCTTTTCGGATCGACTCACACTGTCAGCTGTAACCTGGATCATACTAATTAATTAACTTTGGCATACTTGGACATTGAGATTGGCTAATTATGATTTTTCTTAATTTTTTTTGTTATTATTCGACAGCGATACTGATCTTTCTTCTTCCATTAAATGATTTCCTCAGATAGTACTTTCTGGAACACCAGTGCACAACCTTCCAACGGGAAACTTGGAGTTTCCAACGGGAAACTTGGAGTTGGTTGCTAATCATACTGATAATCATATAGATGGTGAGTTGCCGATGGTTGGTATAAAGGTTTGTGGTTGATATTTGTTGAATTAGCATTACGCTTTGTATAAGATACTGAAATGTT
Organism: Vaccinium vitis-idaea; assembly: GCA_963854785.1. NCBI lineage: Eukaryota > Viridiplantae > Streptophyta > Magnoliopsida > Ericales > Ericaceae > Vaccinium > Vaccinium vitis-idaea. The sequence goes on along the minus strand of OY978222.1, from coordinate 14,112,965 downwards.
AGAACAGAGGGAGCTACCAACTTTTTGACATGATTATGAGTCTACAACTATAAGCATTAAAGTCGCATGTGTACTGTTGTGTTTGGTATTATTCTCATTATTTTTTTGTCATAAATTTCTGAATTCTTATCTTATTTGCCTCAAAAGTTTTTGGATTAGTCATTCCTCTTGAAAAATAGAATCTAAATGGTAAAAAATTATGACCAAAAGTCTAAATATTTGCCACGGCCGAAAAAGATTTCCAAAACACAATCTTTTATTATCTAAAAAATAGTCTTATCTGGAACTTTTTTCAATGTTAGCCCATATTTTTTAGTTTGCTGATTTCTCTCGTCAAGACGAACAATTAACAAATTTTGTTGACGAGCAGCTAAATAAAGAATCACTGAGCGTCAGTAATATCCCTTGTCTTTGGGAGAAATTAATTTTGTCCAAAACACAACTGTGCAAAGTTTTGTCGGTCGGGATGGAGATTGGCCCAGATTCCCAATTTGCTCTATGGGGAGATTGTGCAACTTGTCCCCGAAACGGATGAGAGAAAGGATTTTCTTATCGTTCATTCGTTCCCTTCCTCAAAACCCTAACCTGAAAGTGGATTGCTTCGCTTGCCAGAAGGAAGATGAGCAGAAAGCCTGCATCTATTCATTCGCCTACATATACTCTAGAATTTATAGCAAACATTCTCTAGAATGAGTCTTAGCCCCATAGCCTTTGATAGAACTAGATGGCATAGCCTTAAAGTGAAGGGCAAGGTTCAAACGAGGCAAGGCTTACGGTGGATACCTAGGGACCCTGAGGATTGGCCCTCCTTTCTTCGATGCCTACCAGCTATCTAGGTAGCACGGGTACTGGTACGGGTACTAGCGATTTTTTTATTTATATCTTTTTACAATTTTGGCATTATTCATTAGATATAACAAGTATAACATATTTTATAGACAGAAGCAAGATAACAAAAGCTAACAGCACTTGAACTTGAACCCATACTGCTTGATGGACTCATCTTCCTATGAAATAAAGTGCAATAGCCTAATTTTTGTGTATGCAACTATTATAGGTTTCAAGATGGAGAGCAAAAGATATTTCAAGGCTTATCTAAAAAATCGAAAAAAGGAATAGATTTTGACATAATAACAAGAGAGAAGGGGGTAGCAGAAATAATGAGAGAGAGAAGGGGTGCAGTCGCTGGAGGAAGATCGACAGAAAAAATTAGTCAACCCTGCTCTTGTTTTTCCAAAATCAAGCTCTAGATCTGAGTTGTGGTCTCAAGTTTGACTTTGTCGCATTGAGTTAAAGCATATTAAGGCTAGCAGTTTGAATTTTTTTTTTTCTATGCAAAATCCCTAAAGTTTTTGAGAACTTTACGAGTAAAGTACCCAGACCCATAAACTCAAAAGTACCCTGTACGTTTTTGGAGTACCCGGTACGTATTTTGAAGTACCCATGAAGTACTGGTATTTGATACGGGTACTTTGGGGTTTTACAAGTACCCGTACTTCGTAGCCAGCTATGAAGGGAGTGAGCCAGGACATGAAGTTATGCTACAGGCATGCTGTTATTGTATATATGGTGAGCTTTTATTGGAAAATAACCTCGTAGTACGACTTTTCCAAACTAGCAACCATTTAGTCTCAGCAAGTTTCTATTTGGGCATTTCAGTGCTCCTTTCGAAAACACTTCACAGACGTCCTTTTTAAAAAGAATTATACTGTTTCTTGGATGGGAGATTGCTAGATCAAAAGATTCAGTGGTTTGTATGTTGAACTAGCTTTTCCCAATTCTATGGAGGGTCGGTAAAAAGTTCACAAGCAGATGTAGATTTATGTGCCACAATGATTCTGGTGCATGTGTTGCCACAATATTAAGTTTACGATTGGTGATTTTACACTTTAATTGAGGAGTTGATTGTAAAATCTGCCAGGAAGTTGGCAAATGTACATGAGAGGACAAAATCCGGAGGAAGGAAATATTTATGTACTTGTGAACTACGTCTAGATAAGTTCTTCAGGACTGGTTATGTTTGATTGCTAGATTATTTTTTGGGTAGGGTTGGAAGAATAGGATTGTGAATGGGGTTTGGGGCTTCGTGAGGGTTTGACGTGATAATGGAAGGGAGGATATCTAAAGATAGGATCAGTTGTGCTATGTTCACCCATTCTGGGATAAAATAATTTTAATTTAACCCTTGGACTGGAAGGGAAGATAATCTGGTGCGGAGTGGCTAGGTATTCTACCTTGCCCACGGTATTAGCTAATCTGCCTTATAACAGACAACATGGTTCATAGAACCTGTCCGTCAAATATTGCTCTGCACCAAACATGGTATTAAGTTTGAAAGAGGGAACATATGGGGTCCACGTGCTCCTAATCCCTTCCTGTCCGGTTTGCAGTTCTGCTATTTTTGGTATGTCGAGTTTGTCTGGTAGATTACAGTGTAAAGCTGCCTTCGTCATTCAGGTATTCAGAGACATCCCCTACGAACATATTTGGACTATATTTCATATCTATATCAAAAGATGGATCCCCTTCCTGAACAAGAACGCTTTGAGGTAGCCTTCCAGTTCCCCCTCTAAATTGCATGGTTCATTTCGCTTTGTTATTTTATTTGTATTGATCTCTTCTTTTCTTGTCTCAGCTTGGTTACAGAGATTTCTTACAGTCGCCCTTGCAAGTAAGTGTTAATATGTCAATGACTCGATATCGTAGTTGACTCTTGGCATACTTTCTAGAATTGTGTTGTCTTGTTCTTGTAAAAGGGGTTTCATGATGTATTTGTTGACCTTTTCAATACAGCCTCTCATGGATAACCTTGAAGCTCAAACATATGAAACATTTGAAAAGGATACGGTTAAATATATCCAGGTACATCATATTGTGTTTAATAACGTGCAGAAACTATAATCAGTTGCTCTTTTTTAATTAACATGTTAGGGATTTGTATGTGGTGGTCAGTTTGCTTTTTTGAAATCACTTCTCAATTGTACTTTTTTGTCCCACTCATATATCTTGTTCATGTCTTCTGTTAGTACGAAAGAGCTGTCTCTAAAGCTTTGCTGGACAGGATCTCGGACGAGGAAGCATCTATGAAAACTACAGTAAGCTTTGTGTTAGTCTCTGATTTTAAGTCCCAGATTCATCTATAGGAATCAAATTATAGCTAAAATTCACTTATATTTCTATAACATAGTCATCAAGAACTATAGCATGGTGCACTTCGGCTGCTAAGGTTATGGGCTTTCTATTCTCGTCTGCTGCAGGTATTGATGGTTGTAGGAGCTGGAAGGGGACCTCTTGTTAGAGCTTCATTGCAGGTTTGCCCTCGTGTCTATGTTGCATAGATGACCCTAAAAAGGGAGTCAACACATGGTTTAGACATGACATGGAAATGCTAAAATGTTAGCTTCCCCTTTCAGGGGGAAAGGGAAAAAAGTTGCTATTAATGTGTTCGATTTTTCTAGGCAAGCTTATTATAACATCTAGGCAGTCTTCAGTTCATGCCCAGCGGTGTCCTAATTACACCAATGTCATTATTCAAAGCCTTGCTGTTCAAAAAAAGAAAAAAAGTTCAAAGCCTTGAGAGTGATGCTTGCAGTATGTAACTTATTTTTCTTTTTTGAGAATCTATGATATGATGTCCTAATTGGATGCACCTGTTATTTTTGTGCCACGTAGCAGTTATTTGGTTGGGGAAGGTGCTGATGGCATGAGTAGTCATTACGGGCTGTTTGTTTGAGGTATATGGAGGTGGGATATAGAGGCTCATCATCGGGCCGGGCCGGGCTGGCCCAGCCCAGCCCGCGAACTTCCAGCCCAAGCCCGCCCGCGGGCCGGGCTTTGCGGGCTTTTATTTTTTAGCGGGCCAGGTGGGCCGGACTCTCTCTCAAAATATGAAGCCCAGGCCCAGCCCACGGGCTTATCCTAATCGGGCGGGTGGGCGGGTCAATCTTCGGGCCGGCTAAGCTGGGCTATTTGGGTGGGCCAAATGCCTTTATAAAAAAAAAAAAAAATTCATCCCATGTTTCCTTGTCCGACACCTTACACCTATGTCCCATGCTTCTTTGAGTCTTGGTCCTGTGAAAAACATCCACTGCATAAATTAAAAAATCCACCCAGTGAAGATTCTTTAACATGTGGCTTATATTTTTTCTTTCTTTTTCCCCCTCCACCACGTGAATTCCTATTCTTTGTACCACTTTTCTTATTTTTTTATTCTCCACCAACCATTTGTCTCCCATCCTTTAATTTTATATGACTATTGTGTACATTTGTCTCCCATGTGGCTTATTTTTTTATTCCCCACCAGCCATTTGTATGTATATTTAAGAGAGCAGAGGAGAAATTTTCTGGAAGGGGTGCCAAAGGAGGAATTTCAGGCGTGTTGTTTCTCAAACCCATGCTACGCATGTCGAAGTGTACGGGCTATGGGCGGGCTGATATCTCGGGCCGACGGGCTGGGCTCATGGGTGGGCCAACGGGTGGGCGGGTTGGAGTTAAAATTCTTAGGCCCAAGGGCCCATGGAAACGTCGGGCTGGGTAAGCCCGCCCACTTGGCGGGCTTGGGCTAAGCCCAACGGGCCTAGCGGGCTTCGGATGGGCCTCGGGCCAATGGGCTAAATGATGAGGCTTAATAGGGAGAACCCGGATATGACTTTTTTTTATATTTGTTTATTTGGGACAAAAAGGGCATTTTACACAAGTTGACATTATCCAACCTCTCATATCCTCCTACAACAACAAAACAAACCAAGTAACTTTTAATCTCCCCTTATAAAATAATACCCACTCCAACGGTCCAACCATATCCACCTCTTTATCCCCCTTCCCCCCTCCAAAACATATCCCACTGACAAATAGGCCGTTAGAGTTTATTTTGGGGGGGCTACTCTCTCTCTCTCTCTCTCCCCCACCGGATTATGGGGCATATAATGATAGTTACTCGTACCCATTTTATAGTCCCATTTAGCACTTTTTCCCCTCCCAGAAAGATTGTCCCAGTAAAAAACTATATGGGTAATAGTTAATGAATTCAATTTTTTACCCTTCCGTTTTTAAATTAGTAGTACTAAAAAAAGTAAGAAAAGTAATGATTGATAGGTAAAATGAGAACATATTTTCAGAAGTGCAACGATTGCGTTCCCTTATTTAGTTGGAATCCCCAAAAGTGAGTATTAAATGGGGATGGAAGGAGTATTATCTTTCATAGAGATTGGAAGGTTATGAGATATGATGACATCCCTTAAAATGGGGAAGCAGTTACATCTATCTCTCTCTCTACTTGTTAGTGTGTCTATATGTTGGCCATTATGTACAACTTGTGGCATTTGAAGAAGTGTGATTCCATAAGTTGCTCGGGAAGTTGGGGTTAAAGGGACAGATATCAGCTTCTTGTTTATTTTAGCGTCTAATAAAGGGAAAAAGGGACTTGGTCGAGCATAAATGGCATGAATATAAGACTTAGCCAAATGAGAAAGTGATCCAGCACTGACGTATCAAACAAGTATTCTTTTATCAAGCTCTTGCTTTTCAACTAGCTTGTCATTTAAATTCTCTAGTGTTAGTATCATCTCTTTGTATTTAAGTTGAAGAGTTACTCTTGTAATTTACATTCAACCACCTTTCCTTTGCAATCGGTTTCTTCTTCCATTATTGCATCTTAGTTAGCTAGTCTTTTATTAGATTTGAAGTCCTCCTAATTGAGGTAAGAAAGAACCAACAAGCTACATAGTCCGTATTCCCTCAGTCTGTCCACAGTGCCTCAAGGAGGTTTTGATTCGGTCCATCATAATCAACACTTTGATTTGTTTTTGGTTGTGGCACACCCGCAACTTGCCTACCCCTGCTAGGAAAAGTCCACTTCACCGCACTTGTGTGTTACACCTCCTCGACTTAGAAAAGGGACACACAGTTTCTGAAAGGCACTGCTTTCTTTTTTCGTGTCATTTAATTTCAATTACCTTATATTCCTCATATAATCCTAATTATAGGCAGCTGAAGAAACTGGACGCAAGTTGAAAGTTTATGCTGTGGAGAAAAATCCAAATGCTGTTGTCACACTACATGTAAGTCATCAACTCTCGGCATTTGTATTTCAGGAATGTTAACACTTTATTAAGGTTCTTAGATGATGTTATTCTCATTGAGGATTGCAAATACTGTTGTAGTATAGTTGGGCATTATGATCAAAATCAGGTTCTGTTATCGTCTTGAGTTTGAAAATTTCTTGAATGGCTATGGCAAAAGCTTAAGACACCTAGTTGTTGACTCATCAGTATGACCACAAGGGGCTAAACCCGGATTTCTTCCCGCCGGGTGCCAACCTAGTGTCCCCTTCACGTATTGACAGGACCCCATCAAGTGCATTAGAAGTGGGTTGGCTTTCATACTGATTCATCACACAATTTATTACGCCGTAATTTTCAACCAATTTTCTTTCGGGAAAACAGTAATTTTATCCTCAGCTTTCCAAGTGGAGAAGATGTCCTTATTTATTAGAAAAAGAATATTTATTTCAGAGAATATTTAAACGATATACACATCACAAGAAAATAAAAAATGGGACGACCCAAAATCAAAACCCGGAGATTGTGATGAATATGGTGATTGGTTTTCTTCGTTTCAATTGCTTTTTGAACCATTAGTGTTGAGCCTTCAAGACATCGGATGAACTGACTACTGAGCACCACATTCGGTATGCATATATATAGTCATAATATGCACGCGTGCATGACCAGCCATCAGGTAGACATCATAATTGCGGACAGTGGCGGCTCCAATTTTGTTTGTTTGTTATGTTAGTCATTAGAAAGCTCATTTTCACTTTTATTAGTGATGGTAAACCAAGGAAAAGGTTAATGTATTGGCATTAATGAATGCAGCCTTCCAAGATGGGAAATATTGCAATTGCCCTCGCCTAAATGTTGTCATGAAGTTAATGTATAGTAACAGCACTATCAATTTCATTAATTATATATTTTCCAATTTACATAACTAAGACATTGTTATTCTGCTCTCTGATAATGCAGTTGTTCTTGATATACTTTAATAGAAAAAAGCTTCTCTTCTACTCTAATAGTCAGTGACCAGGGTTGGATTAAAAAAATTAACGTAGTGGGGGCACCCTATTAATCATACCCTTAAACTTGCTTTAATAATTAGCCACAACAGGATAATATTTACTAACCGCAAAAGTTTGGAATGCATACTTTTTACCAAAGTGTATGAAAAAAATAATGACGTGGGTTGAGGCATGAAGATGTTCATTTCTCTTTTAGGGCCGTCAATATATGTCTAGTTGTCTACTTCTGGAATCTCTATTCGTATCTTTTTATTGTAATTTTTTCCAATCAACTGAACACCCTTTGTAAGTTGTACATCCGCCTCTAGTTGGGAATCAGTGCTGGGATTTGGAAAAACAGGCCCATCTGGAAAGGAAGATTCCTATGCTTTTTTGGTATAGCTTTTGCCTTTCATAATTGGGTGCAACGCCTTCTTGATGCCCACTTTTATCATTTTATATAAAAATGGTCAATATAAGGTGATGGGATGACTGAATGCCTATTGACATACATTCAAGTGTATGTAGTTATTATTTTGTCTGCTTCAGACGTTGGAAATGCAATAACGAAGTCTGGAAACAAATAAATTCTGCAATGTTGTGTTTTGTCCTGTACTATGTATGTTCATGACATTGTTTCAAGAATATGGTCTTTTGTTTTTTTGGTCATAGCCACTTTGATGCTTTTCTGTGAATGTCCAATCAGTCCAGATTGATGTTATCATGGTTGTGCTGGCTATTGGGGAGAGCCCACACGTTTCATCACCTTATGGTGATGGCTTTGTGTCATTTAAAACGCTCAAGTTCTTTTGATAGCTGAATTATTTACTTAGTGCTGAAGATCACATTTTAGTGCAGAATATTACATTTTGGTTATTTTCCCTTACTTATACTTCTGGTGAAATGACACTATTTTTTTTATTTTTGCAACAGAACTTGGTTAAACTAGAAGGCTGGGAAGATATTGTTACTATAGTCTCTTGCGATATGCGCTGTTGGGATGCTCCTGAGAAAGCTGACATTTTGGTACTTGGATTATCTTGTGGACAATCTGTCATATCTACTCATTCTTTTTTTAGCTGCTTACTTTTCCCGTTTTCGTACTTATTCAGGTTAGTGAATTGCTCGGGTCTTTTGGTGACAATGAGCTGTCACCTGAGTGTCTTGATGGAGCTCAAAGATTTTTGAAGCAGGACGGGATCTCAATTCCATCATCGTATGTATCAATGTCTCTTACATATAAATGGTTTTGAGAGATTAATATAGCAGGTGTTCTGCTTTCCCACTTTCGATTTGCACGTCACATGATTTTTGTTCAAAGAAGTGATGATGTCATTTTTGTTCAAATAAGTGATGTTGTCATACTAAAAGCAGATTGATTTTCTGTTCAAAATGCCGGATGTCCAACCATATTCTCCTCTGCTAAGATAATTTTTCTTTTCTGTTGGTGTGCCCGCTGCAGCTATACAAGTTTCATCCAACCAGTTACAACATCAAAACTGTACAACGATGTAAATCTTTTGACTTTTTATCTTGTCGCGTTCTACCTAAGCATGTCAAAGGCATTAATTTTGTTGTTTATATCACAGGTTAAGGCACACAAAGATCTTGTACATTTTGAAACTGCTTACGTTGTCAAACTACACCGTGTTGCAAGGCTTGCACCCTCTCAACCTGTGAGTCTTTCCTTTTGGAGGACATGACTGCAATTTGTAAGCTGTTTTAGGTTTGTCGCTTAGGATATCAGTTTATGCAAATCACATTTTGTCTTGCACTGGTACAGGTCTTTACATTTACTCATCCAGAATACTCAACCACAAAAGACAATCAGCGCTATAAAAAGCTTCAGTTTGAGATTCCCCAGGACTCTGGATCAGTCATGGTTCATGGTATGCGGGTCCAAGCTTTATCATTGCTCTGTGTGCAAAATAGTTTTTTTTTTTTTGTTCTTGGGGTAAATCAGCTTGAAATAAAAAGAGGCTAACCGAATATACAGCCTAGAAGGGGCATACTAGGAAGGACAAAAGAAAAAAAAAGAAAGAAAAAAAAAGTGCGTACTCCCCGGCACAACCCGCTGGAGTGGGATAATGTGAAGTCCCAGCACAACCCGCCTTATAGGTAATAGGTATGCATAAAGCCATAAGCGTAGCTAAATAACAATGGTTTGACTTTATAGTAGTTGGAATGTGAGTTTGCCCATGTTCACGCCCCGTTGACCTAGCTATCCCAAAGGAAAGAAAGGGTAGCGAGGACTCGAGCACGGTCAGTGCGAAAAGTCAGGATGCCTCACATAAGTAAGGCAATGAGTAATCTCGAAGAGAACAAAGAGATATACATATATACCGCTTCACAAGTAACACAGTCCCGGGTGAGCAGAGATGGAAGGAACCTCTAGCTCCGTGAATAGTTGAAAGAAGGCGAGACAGCCCCAGAGAGAACTCCGGATCGAAGAAAGTCTAGGGCAACACGTGCAACAAGCTCCTCTAGACAAACCTGCCATCGACCTCGCCACATCAACTGAAACTGCTGAAACCCATCCTGAACTAAGTAGTCACCATGTATAACAGAACACACATCATCTCGTTTGCTGAAGTCCCATCAAACCTTCACTATAGTAACAACAACAAAGAAACTTGGCCCCAAGGAGATGAACCTCTGGCAGAACATCGGTAAGCAAGAATGCCCAGGGGAACTCCCCAACAGAACCCTATGCTGAACACATGCCTAGTCCACCTGAAACTACAACCACCCTCATCCAAGCCCCAAGTTGTCGTCAAAACCAAGAAGAGGATGCAAACATATTTTACTAAATGAAAATGTTTCTCACCTATTGAAGTTTTGGAAACTTCAATAGTTCTTTCACTTATACATGGTTTAAGTGCTTTTTTTTTTTGAACAGCAATACATGGTTAAGTGCTTGACTGAGATGTTTTTGTCAATTAGGAATAAAGGATGGCAACTGTGTTAAAATTTTGACGAAGCAAAGAATAGGTTGTATGGGGCCAATGCTATCAGATATGTGGATTGGATGAATTCTGAAATTATAATGTTTGTACTCTTGGGAAATAGATTAAATAAATGAAAACAAATTAAAATGAGAGAAATAGTTATATGTACAGATAATCCGTCTGAAATGGGGTGAGAAAATAATGTTCCTGAGAAGTAGTGCTACTTGAGCAAAGTATTGGGTGACGGTTGTCATAGGTTTCAGGATTTTTGTACAATAGAGAACCGGAAACATTTTTTATATAAAAAGGGGACATTCTGCATGCACTAATGTTAACCAAAACAGGAGAACGTGATTGCTAACTCCATGTGTGTTATTTGTTTCCGATTGTTTGATTGAGATAAGTTATCGATTTTATCATTATTACCCCAAAGTACGATGTTAAATCCAAGAAAATGTGCTGTTAAGTACCATAAAAGATACCTTATTAAAGCTACCATACAAGGTAACCTAGTCTTGTAGTTTGTCTCAACATCCCATTGCCTATTTCAACCCAAGGCTATTAAAATTATGGACACAATATTTTTTATTGATGCAAAATCATGGACATTATGGATGCTGACATTAAGCACAACAATAGGTTGTATTCTCAACGTGCACATACGAGAAGATTGGTACTTCCTGCTTCTTTATCTATATATACCTAGCAAGATGGTTAGTTCCACAAGGCTTTCACTAAAATACTTGGAAACCATTTTTGGATCCCTGATATAAATACTCGTATCCTATTGATACGAAGACTTGGTACTCCATACTGTTGGACAATATCCAGCCCAAAGGTATACCTTTCCATGATCCATACAAAAGAAATTAATCGAACTTCAATGAATAAAGTTACTAAACTGCCCGTTAGAGTATTCCTCAACTTTTTTATTTTTTCTCAACATCCATTATATTACAAGCAACATGATGAGAAACAAATACCAATTTATGCTCCTTTGTTAACATTGACTGCAGTACTGAATAGACTGTTCTCTCTCTCTCTGCACTGCTTTTTTTAGTTTCCTAGGTAGCATAGCTACACTGTGGAACTCATGCTAAGAGTTTAATTGCTATCATGTTGTACCTGATAAATAGGTTTTGCGGGGTATTTTGATGCAACACTTTACAAAGATGTCCATCTTGGTATTGAGCCATCAACTGCAACGCCGAACATGTTCAGCTGGTATTAGTTTTTCTCTCTCTATACATATTTTTTTGAAGGGGAAAACTTATCATTGCAAAAGTTTCACAACATGACAGGTACAATAGCCAAAGAAAAGCATGAGAGGCTTTAGAGAGAGAAGATAACTGCTCCTAATGCTGCTACTAGTAAAATCAACATTCCCCTTGGCCTCTCGACTTTTAACAAAGAAAAACAAAACTATTCAAGAAAAGTGTGCTTCCATAACTTGCTTGTCGACATCCTAATTGCCACTTATGACCATCACCTCGCATTCTTCTCAAACCTCACCAGATCCTTAAATATACTCGATTGTGATGCCCAATCTTCTAGTGACGTCGCTTGGTCTCCAAGGACCATTTACGCCTCCTCCATATTCACCTCCACCACCACTGCTACTGAAATCACCTCAGTCGCCAGATCTTTCACCTTGGAGAGCTTATCGGATGTTATTGGTTCAACTTTGTTGAACTAGATAGAAACTAAACTAGGAGAGGGAGGGAGGGAGTACAACCGCAACACAGGGATCTGGTTTGTGCCAACCGCCCATATCTGATACCTAATTCAGTTCTCATTCGAAAAGGGAGGAAAGCTAGCAAGTCATGGCGTACCTTTCTACCTTTTATGGAGAAACTGTTTTCTGGGTGTGCACGTGCCTTACTGGTTTTACTCAACCATAATCCAGTTGAAGTCACACATGACGGTTGCCGCATAACACGTAGGCCACTGTCACGTGGCAGTGAGATGCCACTCTGTGTCCACATGGAACCGATGTGTGACTAGTCCGGCCCAACCCAGTGATCGTCCATTGCAATGCCATGGGCAAAGGCCTCTCAGACCCAATTCATGAGCTCAGCCCATTTGGCCCAACCCAATCCAGTTCTGCCCACTACAGCAGAACTGAATATTTATGCACGAATTGTTTAGCATGGGCCATGTAAGAAATGGAGCTACAAAGCTCAGGTAATGTTCTTGCAGTACGGTTTTTGGGGTTTGAATGTACATCTAGGTAATTTGTCAGAGACTCAGAGGTTAACTACCAGACAGGGCGTTATAGGGTGAGTTCGGCTTGTAAATACTCAGCCTGTCTAAGTTTAAGTTTCCAGTAGTCTCAACGCACCTAGTCACCTCTTCCAACGACCTCGATCAACAGAGACCATCTATAGTGAATGGCGCTTGATACTATAAGTACTAAACTTATTTGCAATTAGTACTGTATAGTTTTTGGGCCAGAAGGTAGCTCAAAGTTGTATATTCCATGGCTCTTTCCTGAATATAACTGGATTTTGGTTGTTTTATCTTCCTCTGAAATCAGGTTTCCAATATTTTTCCCATTGAGGACACCAGTGTGTGTACGACCAGGTTCGCCTTTAGAATTGCAGCTTTGGCGGTGTTGTGGTTCAACCAAGGTAAATTTTGTTTCATGGCTGTGTAGAACTGCATCAAAACAGAATAGTTGGAAGAACTCTCTCTCTCTCTGCAATTGATATATGACCCCAGTTCTTTTGGTTCTGAATGCGATACAGGTTTGGTACGAATGGTGTGTAACTTGTCCAAGTGCATCTCCCATTCACAACAGCAATGGCCGCTCGTATTGGGTTGGTCTCTAGGACTCTCTGTAGAAGGCATACTCCATTAGCCTCTCGGACTACCCGCCTTTGTTCTCTGTCAAGGGTATCAGGGAAATGTACAAGTGCCTAACTGAGAATTTTGTTGTCAAGGGAGAGAAATTTCTTTCTGAAAACTAGGTAAGCCAGAAAAATTGAGCGTAATTTGTTGGAGATCCAAGTTTAGATTTTGAGTTGCTTTCTAATGCTTTTTAAAAGTGGGTGATGCTGTTGTAAGTTGCACATTTTGCATACCATTGTAAAACCCTCTTTAACTTAAAATCCCAGTGTAAAATGTAGGAGTAATTGTTTATCGTTTGCCTTCAATTCATTGAAAGCGTTAAGCATTTTTTTTGAGAAAACCTTTTTTGATATGCCAGCTCTCTCTCTCTCTCTCTCTCTCTCTCTCTCTCTCTCTCGCGCGCCTAGTTGAAGCATGTAAACTGTCTAAGGTTTCACGGTCACCGTGGGAGGGATTAGAAGTTGCTATGCAAGGGATCCAAGGTGGGATGGCTGTACAGCCACAGGCTGATCCATTTTCCGATTCGCATATAATTATTAATTTTTGGTAAGTTAATTCTTTATGGCAAAGAACCACACCGAAACAAGGCCAAGGGAATATCCTTGAGAGCCAAAACAAACGAGGACAAACTTCAAAATGAAAAACAGTAAAAGCTACCAAAGCCTCGTAAATCAGACGCTCCTATAAATATTTCACTCTATATGCAACAACATCCTATTACTATCATTTACATGTACATTCTTCCACAACAACAGACAGGCTCTAACATCATCAACAATATTATTACCAACAGTAGATTCATCCATTTGCTTAGCTGCGAAAATTCGATTATTTCTATCCTTCCAAAGATGATAGATTGATGACGAAAATGTCAACTTCCAAACAGTGCTTGCAACAGAAGCACTGCTTCACTCAATCAACCATGATTTAACTTTTAAGATCTTCAAACCTCCTAGAGACCTTGCTGACCTCCATTCTTTCTTACGAAGACATCCCAAACTCGAGAAGAGAAACGGCATTCGAAAAAAGGGTGAGCATGACTTTCTAACCTAGTGTTACAGAGGACACATTCTGGACTTTGGGCCACACCCCAACTCACCAGCTTATTCCTAGTAGACAGCCTGATGCCAACCGGAATATATCATAGATATTCTAGAGGGAGAAACTCCCAAAATGAGATACAAAGAGTTAAAACTCTTGATAATATGGAGTGCTTAAACCCAAGTTCGAGCACTGAATAGCAAGTTTCGAGTATCAAAACTTCAATTCGAGCTCCGAAATATGGTGTAAAAGGTCTGACAGTTGGAAACAAGTAGTGGGTATCCTGTTCGAGCACTAAACAAGTTTCGAAATTGCTCCAGCAGACTTCGAATCACCAAAACGAGGGTCGAACTGGCTGCTAATCAACAGATCGAGGTTCGAACTGGCCTGAATCACCAAAACGAGGGTCGAACTGGCTGCTTATCAACAGATCGAGGTTTGAACTGGCCTGAATCACCAAAACGAGGGTCGAACTGGCTGCTTATCAACAGATTGAGGTTCGAACTGGCCTGAATCACCAAAACGAGGGTCGAACTAGCTGCTAATCAACAAATCGAGGTTCAAACTGGGTAGAACGAGTTTCAAATGGTTGTATATTGCAAAATCGAAGGTCGAAAATGGGTTTCGAAGGTCTCTGCTGATTTCGAGTACCAAAAGGGGCTGTCACAGGGTTAGGCTGTCGAAAAATGGGCAGAACAAGTGCCAAAATGGCTGAAAGTGCTGGTTTCGAAGGGTATGGGTTTGATTGAGAACTGAAAAAGGTTGAAAATGGACAGGTTTGAGGATTCCGAGTATACTGAGGTGTTTTTGGTTTTCCAGCGAGGCTCCGACGAGGTTTCCGGTGCCGTTTGCCGGTGAGGAGTAGGGTTCCGGCGAGGTCCAGGTGAGATCAATGGTCAGGATCTGAGCTCAGTGCTTTGATACCAAATGATGCCAACCGGAATATATCATAGATATTCTAGAGAGAGAAACTCCCAAAATGAGATACAAAGAGTTAAAACTCTTAATAATATTTCTTAGGGTAAATTTCACCTACCTCCCCTGAGGTTTTTGACAATTACAGGAACCTCCCCTGAGGTTTCTGAAATTTCACTGACCTCCCCTACTTTTGAAAATAAATGTCACATACCTCCCCTCCGTTAACTTCCGTTAGAAAAGCTAACGAAAAATGCTGATGTCACCCCCCACCTCACTCCTCTTTTTATTTTAAATCTTAAAATCTTATAACTTTTGTTTTATATATTCACTTTTTATGAAATTTATATATTTAAAATCTACCCGAAAAGATCTATAAAATGAGATCCATATTAAATGTGAAATTATGAAAAAATAAAATCTTAATTTTCAATGTGAATTATCGTGCTACATAATTTAAATTTTTCAATGTTTAACTCAAAATTTTAAACCTCAAAATTCTTACAACTTTTTTTGTAAGGTTCTGGGTTCGACTCCTATGGAGAGGAGGTTAGCCATTATAGTTTATTAACATCTAACAACTAACACTATTGATGAATATCGAATGACAAAAAAAAATGACGATATAATTAAAATTTGCATTGAAAATTTAAAATTTTATTGGGACAAAGTCACCATTAAATAGAAAAATGGACTTGCAAATTTACCATGTTCATTTAATTAAGAATATATTTGGAAAAAACAAAATTGTTAAACAAGAAGATTTTATGATGTTTCGTACTCTCTGTTCCAAATTGTTTGCCCCCTTTTTGGGAGTGCGTGCATTTTGCACTAAAAAATAACGTGTTTATGATAACTTTTTTTAAAAAAGAATTACACCAATTTTTTTCTTCTCAATAAGATCTTTAAATTGGTATAAAGTTTGTTGAAAAAAATTAATACTTGCACATTATTTTTTGCGTGTAAAATGCACGCATTCCCAAAAGAGGCAAACAATTTGAAATTGAGGGAGTACAATTTTTGCGTAAAATTTTGACTTACGAATTGGAAATAATTTAAATTATGTAACATTATAATTAAAATTGACATTGAAAAAATAAGATTTTATTTTTTCATAATTTCACATTAAATATGGATCTCATTTTATAGATCTTTTCGAGTAGATTTTAAATATATAAATTTCATAAAAAGTGAATATATAAAACAAAAGTTATAAACATTTTAAGATTTAAAATAAAAAGAGGAGAGTGAGGTGGGGGTGACATCAGCGTTTTCCGTTAGCTTTTCTAACGGAAGTTAAGGGAGGGGAGGTATGTGACATTTATTTTCAAAAGTAGGGGAGGTTAGTGGAATTTCAGAAACCTTAGGGGAGGTCCCGGTAATTGTCAGAAACCTCAGGGGAGGTAGGTGAAATTTACCCTATTTCTTAAAATGATAAAAAAGCTACCAAATAAAAGACTCACACCTTTATTTATAGACTCAAGACCCAACTAACTTTAAAGACACTAAAAGTGACAATAGTACTCTTAAATTGTACTGCATCATCAAACTTTAAAGACACTAAAAGTGACAATAGTACTCTTAAATTGTACTGCATCATCAGAGTCTTTCCCAGCAAACCATCCACAAAATAATTGAACGGGTTTCTTAAACCAAACCAAGTTGAAGCAATCCAGAATGTGTCATGGTTTATTTCTTTTTCCTTTCTCTAAATTTCTGGTGCAAAGAGATGTGGCAGCCTCGTAATCGTCATATGGTGATCAGGCGACCTTTTAGTGGAAGTGGTGGTGGCGTGATCATTAAATGGCGAAATCACGGCTGACTGATTAAAGTCGTAGCCGTGAGATCAATTTCCCGAGAGTTTATTTTATTTTCTGCATGATTCTCTCCCCTTTCCCATTTATGTGTTCTTGCTTATATCTTCTAAAAATGGCTTAATAAATTAGTATATTTGAGAAGACTTATGAAATATAAATAAAGAAAATTATAGAATGAGGAAGGGTCAACCATCTTGGTTGGACGAAGAGAGGTGGTTAAAATCTTTTCTTTTTCGTACCTTTGTGTCACGGTCTACACGTGATTTATACACATTTCTCCCATTAACCAGAGTCATGCATGCCGTTCAATATACCGTCGTTGAAGTTACCGTCCATGCAAACAATAAGTAACTTCAAGGCTTAATTTGGAGGGTCGCTTGTGTCAATTAATCAATGCAAATAATGTTTTTTGAGTCTTGTACAAGTATTGTAAATAGTGTTTTATTACACTTTTAGTCCTTATATATCCATTACGATCCTTGTGCTATACCCCATTTTTCTTCTTGCCACCATAGGGTTAGGTATGTGCTTTTGCTCCTTAAGCTTGTAAACTTAATAGCTGTAGTATACTTTGGAACTAGTAATACTTGAGTTGATCAATGAAATGGATTCATTTGTGCAAGTCTAGTGCATTGACTTGTTGCTTATTGAGTTGCCATTGCTTATTTTGACCTTAGTAACTTGTTTACTTAATCTTGTTTGCTTGCATTGCAAACACTTGTCAACTTAAATCTGGTGGGCTAGCATGCAAAAGAGGTTGTCTAGCGTTACACAAGTCGGGTCTCATCCTCAAAAGGCCGACAGGTGACACTTTGGCTCTCAGACATACATAATCTCCGTTTGGTTTCTTGGTTTCCAAAATCAAGTGGCGACTCTAGATGATAAAATGCGACAATGGGAATTTCTGAATAAATGTGTGCAATGGGCATCACAGATTTGGCACAAAATGTAAATAGTCGCCCTAAAATTAATCATATGTACTTTTGCGATTGACATTCACAAGTTTTCATCAATTAAAAGTTTTGTGTCGTCAATTTCCCATGGTTTTTAGGCTCAAAACATGACACATTCAGAAAATTTAAGGAAGGGTAAATCTAAAGAGTATAAATTATTTCTACCACTGGTGGAAACTAATGTTTCCTTCAAATCGATTGCATTGCGCCACATGTCTATTTTTTTTATTTTTTGGGACCACTGTTTGGACACATGGCGCAATGCAATTGATTTTGGAGAAAACTTTTGTATCCACTGGCGGTGGAAATAACTTAGTCACAAATTTAAAATACTCAATTGGTTCTAATACCAGGGGACACTTGTATCAATTATTGGGAGGTAATTGAAAGGAGAATAAGTTATTTCCGCCGCTGGTGGAAACAAAAGTTTCCTCCAAATCGATTGCACTGCCCCATGTGTCCAAACAGTGGTCCCAAATAGTAGAACATGGATATATGGCGCAATGCAATCGATTTGGAAGAAACTTTCATTTCTGTCGGTGGTGAAAAATAATTTAAACTCAATTGAAAGATGCTATTGTAAAACAGGTGATACATTTCTAGCTATGATAAGTTTAGTGGGGTGACATGCTCCCTCTCACCATGAGGTAGATCTGCTAGTGCTTGGGTCATATAACGATGTGCAGTGGTGAAGGGGTTTGAGCCACCACGTGACGGTGCCCCAGGAACACTGAATAATTATTCGTTATCGATATCATCCAAAAACAACGACCGTAGACATTTATAGCATGTCATGTTAAAAATTATTTTCAAAATACCATAAATAAGAGAAAAGATAGAGGCAGTGACACTTTGCACCAACAATTGCACCAACTTTCTCACGTGGTTGGGAGGGATGGATGTAGCAAACCTGCATAAATAATGAGTAGAGGCTAATCATATTGGTTAAGAGGGATGGATGCCTAACACCTCCCTTTCTGTAACATAGCTCCTAAACCACAATTATCTTTGATAATGACAGACCGGTTGTCTTGATTGTACGTTAAATTCAAGGGCTTGGTTAACCTTAAAATCAATTTGCGACTCTAACGAACGCGTGTTCTAATAATTTCAAAGATCCTCACGAAGACCACGGGTGCCCAAAATGGTAAATATGATATTAAACGTGTATCAATGGCCCGAAATAGTTAATTTTTTATCGAAATAATTTTAAAATTTATGAAATGAACAACTTTTTATCAATGTTTTGACACCCAAATAAATATCGGGTTTAGAGGTGATATGCTCCATAATTTATCGGGCATAGAGGAAAACCAATTCCTACAGAAAAATTCTCTTATTTGTTGAATCAATTATTAGAGACATTTTGCTAAATGAAATTTGTTTGATTTCGTTTTACAGTTTAGGTTTATCAACATTTATATGCCATCTATGCTGACCATAGAAAAATTCAGCCAGAATACAAGGAGTGACAGAGTTTGAGGGGAGTGTGGGTATAATTTGAAGGAGTCAAGTCCGCATACTTGATCTACATTGGCAGATATGTCGGAGTGAATTAAGGTGGTGTGAGCAACTTTCGTGGGAGTAGGAGAGTACATCTCAAATTCTGTTTGCATTAGTGATTTGGAGCCTTCATAAATTCATAGGAGCAGCAGCTAACGCTCCTATCTTGAGTGCAATTTTTTTCACCTTCCTAGGGTGAACATTACCCCGACCCCAAGTCTCTCCCTCTCATTTCCCTTCCCCTGACATAACTAAACGACGCCCCATCCTCATATCTCTCTCTCATCGGTCTCTGTTCGTCGTCAAAGCCTCCTTGACTATCTTTGTTGCTGGCGAAACCTCTTTCACACTTTTTGCACCTGGCAACAAAGATCGTTAGCTCTGTATGAGGAAGGGGAATGTGGTAAATACCCCATTTTATAATGACGTTGTTTTTCCTCTTTTTCTTTTGTACTAGAGGCCGAGACACACGCGTCGAGCTTTGATAAAAAAATCATGCACAAAAACTTCAGCCTTATCGTAAGATTACGTGTGCATTGCATTATGTTTGTTTTTTTGTTTTTTTTTTTGCCAAATAAACCATAATACATTACCATGCTATGCCACTTGAACTTGTCATTGATTTTTTTCCCGAAAGAAACTGCAGAATTAAAATCCCAAATCATTTGTTGGAGTCAAAGAGTACTACTGGTCTTCCCATATATTTTTTGGCATAAATGTCACCAAACCCCTCCATGTTTTGACCCCAATAGATTTGGTGATTGAATAGTTTGAGGATTTGGGCTGCAGTGTTCAATCTGCTGAAAAATATGTCTTCCTAAACTTCCTTAATTATGTATCACCAGATATCTATATTGGTGCTTATCTCAGCCATACACAATTTTTCAGACGTAATTTGAAGAGGAAAATGGTTTCCAAAAACTCAACATCAATAGACTAGAATTTATCATTTTTTTTCCAACATTTCCTGTATGGAGGCCATCAAGTTTCTTCTTTTTTGCAGGATGTGCAGGCATTGTAATACATTTCTGTTGAATCTACAGGGCACGGGATTATGAATTCAGTGTGAGGTAATGTACTTATCTCTTTACACATTAAAGTGGAGTAGATATGAAAGATATTTCGATGATGATACTATAGCATGGTGATGAGTCACCTACAAATCTCTCTTTGTTGCTTTCAATGATTGCATATGATTACTTTTTTTTTTTGATCGGCAAAAAGATTTTATTAAAGAAGAATTGACAAAGGGTACATCAAGCCGGGGGGAGAGGGGAAGGGAATCCAACCAAGGTTGAATAAAGAAAAAACACCTGAAAAATCAAAACCGAAAAAACACCTAACAGGGGAAGCCCAAACTCCTAAGGAGCTCAAAGATCCAAACCCAAAACATGCCAAAAACAACCTCAAAGCCTTCCAGACGACGCCCTGCTACAGAAGCCCATTAGCAGGAAATGGGGTGCTTTTGAAGAGCAGCAAATCTATTGTAATCGCTCACTATCATCTCCTTTATCCTCAAATCATCACTATTTGAGTGAACCACCTGCAGACGATTCCCAGTGTCAAGAGTTTCCTGAAATTCCATAAATGTCCATAAATTGACCTTTATATGAGCTAGAGGACTACATTACTCTTTCCTGAATGAATTCTAACGGAATAGGTTATTCAAGGCATGGGTCTTCTCCAACCAATCAAACTTGCACATTATTTTTCTTTGTGCTTGTTTAACTTTGTGGCGTGTTTCCGTTATGGCAGGAGACTAAAAATCTCAACAGGGACTGATTTTAGTTTCCACAACTAAACTAGCTAGTGAGATAAAAAGGCCAGTCATTTTCATTTTTGTTTGCAAACGTGCAGCATATGACTTACAAGTCCATTTTCTTCATTTGTAGGCTTCAAAGAAAAAAAAAAAAGACTTCTGGATGCAGCCGTTATAACTGCATAATGACTGCGATATATGTAATATGTTGGATTGTTAGACATAGTTTTTTCAATACTCTCGAGAGTGAGAAACCTGGCTCACCTTTATTAATAACATTTGCACTTTGTGTTGGTGTGGCCACATTGGTTTTAGTTCCTTTATTGTTCTTTGTTGTAACGGCGACAAAGCTCCTTTTGCACAACGTGACGAGATACCGCTGGCGCAGGTTATGGACATATATCTAGAGCTAGGCCTCTAGCTTGCCATTTTTTGTTTCGGTTGGTGAATTAATGATAAGTAGCTTGTGTATTGCACTTACGTATTGTTGAAAGAGTTGTTGAGAACGTGGCGTATTCTGTTCAAGGCCATTTCCTTATTTCATTGATTTTATCCTTTAAGTAAGGAAATGGCCTTTAATAAAATACACCATATTAAAAACATCTATTTCGAAGATAAGTGCAATGAACAGGCAAGCTATAGTTGATTCTCCTACCAAAACAAAAAATGGCAAGCTGGAGGCTTGCTCTAGATCTCTGTCCATAACTTGTGCTAGCGGTATCTCATCACGTGGTGCAGATGAAGCTTCATCGCAGTTGCAGCAAAAAGCGAAAAAGTATAAAACGAACTAAAACAAATGGGGTGAAACCAACAAAAAGTGCAAACGTTATTTGTAAAGGTGAGCCCGGTTTCGCACTCTTGAGAAATATTGAAAACACTATGTCAACAATCCAACACATATATTGCTGATCAAAAAAAAAAAAAAAAAAAAGAATCCAATACATATATCGCAGTCATTATGTAGTTTTAACGGCTGCATCCACAAGGC
This sequence comes from Vaccinium vitis-idaea, assembly GCA_963854785.1. Classification (NCBI taxonomy): domain Eukaryota; kingdom Viridiplantae; phylum Streptophyta; class Magnoliopsida; order Ericales; family Ericaceae; genus Vaccinium; species Vaccinium vitis-idaea. The sequence goes on along the minus strand of OY978222.1, from coordinate 14,091,137 downwards.
ATTTTTTTCCCCTTCTGTCGCCTAATGGACTTGTAAGTCGTAAGTTGTAAGTTTGAAAACAAAAATAAAAAAGATTGGACTTTATATCTCACTAGCTAGTTTAGTTGTGGAAAACTAAAAACATTCCCTCTTTGAATTGGAAGTGCGTGGTTTGAAACAAAAAATGTGATTTTATATGAACCCGTAATAGTTTCTCGTTAACCCATATCTTCTACGAATTCTATTGAGAAAATTAAAATAAAGTGAAAATTTGTTTCAACAGCACCCAACGACATGCCAACACTAGCCCTAACAATACAGAGACAATGGCTCCGTTCGTTTGCTTGTTTTGGACAATAATTCTGAAATTTTCTCAAAAACATAGCTTTCAACTCTTCTCAAAATTCACGTTCGCTTCACTATTTTGAAAAATATTTTCAAAATGAATTTCAAAATTTCTGTTCGTTTTGATTAATTTTCAAATGACCGAGACTACAAAATTTCAAAATTTTCAAAATGAATGAAAAGAAAAGAAAGACAAATGCAGAGAACAAATCTAAATTTTCCACCATTGCCACCACCATATTCAACCAGATTTCTTCAAATCATGACCAAAGATCAAGCGACCAGAGATTCAGCGACTAGATGAACCAGATTTTTAGATTCCGAACAAAATTTGTCGACGGATGAACAAGATTTTCGACCAGATTTGAATCAGGGTTTCGTTTACATAGATCGATCTCTACCACCAGATTAAGAAGTGGGTTTTTTAAAAGATTAAGAAGTGGGTTTTTTAAAAGATAAGGAGGATGAAGGTATCCAAGAGCACCCAACGTCACAGAGGCAGTGGAATTTGAAAAAAGTTTTTGGAATCTTTCAAAAGTGATTTAAAAAAAAAAAAGATAAAGAGGATGAGGGTATCCAATTAATTGTTGATCTTAATACAGTTGAAGAGATTATGAACGTAGAGAGAAAATTAGAAACGTTAGTTGATGAATCCTAAATCCCAGAAGAGAGATGAAAAGAAAGAAGGAAGCAGAACTTCAAATCTATTGTTGCATTTTGCTGCTTTACCCATTTCATCTGAAGGCATCAATAGGATTTACCTAAACGAGGCTCAGGTTGTTTGGTCTTTGGACAAGATCTAGGGCAAAGATTACATGGGTGATGATGACGAAGTGTGCCAATCCGGTACATGTTTATGTATCGGGGAATGATTTAGAACAGCAACCACTCTTTTATGTGTCCGCCGACGTACTAGATGTTTTATTTTGGGGGAATTACGTTTCAGTAAATGGGGCAAACAATTACACACTCATGACACACTTATTGGGAATCACTTCATGAATGACAAGGAAAATAATAATTCCACATAAGTGACACTGAGAGATTGATTGACGAAATTATCCTCAGGGTGAAAACTACCCCTCACTCGACTGATATGAGTGCAAGGATTTGGTTTGAGAGTGCAACACAATTACATTCAAAGTGCAATGGAAATGGACCTAGGGTGCAAATGTTGAGAATTTATTTCCAGAAACTTTGGTTCGACAACACACTGTCACCCCCATGTGAACCAACACGAGTGCAATGCTTTTTTTTATGAGTGCAACACAATTGCATTCACGGTGCAATAGATATGGACCCAGGTTGCAATGCTGGGAATATGTACCAACAGGAGTGCAATGTTTTTTTTTTTTTTTTTTTTTGTGGGTGCAACACAATTGCATTGAATGTGCAATAGAAATGGACCCAGGGTGCAATGTTGGGAATTTATTTCCATAAAGTTTGGTTTGACCACACATTGGCACCCCATGTGGACCAACACGCTTGCAATGTTTTTTTTTTGTGGGTGCAACAAAATTGCATTCAAGGTGCAATAGAAATGGACTTAGGGTGCAATGCTCATAATATGGACCAACATGCAATGCTTTTTTTTTTTTTTTCCGAGTGCAACACACTTACATGCAAGGTGCAATTGGAAAAAAAATTTAACTTTTTCGGAGCTCAATTTTTACCCAGGGTGCAATTGAAATGAACCCAGGGGTCAATTTGAATTTTACAAAAGCTCTTAGCCACACTATATCTTCTTCAAAGGTCAAGGGTGGTCCAATGTAGTTTTGTCAAAGCAACCCAAAATCATAACAGTAGGTTCGTTACCCACTGGGTTTGGATGCGGATACGCCGACAGCGGTCCTTATGACTTCCCAAGCCCTTGGGCCCATGTCCTCTGGCCTTGAAGGTCACTAAATGGTGGTTTAGGTGTCCCGGTGGCGGTGATGGATAACATCCGAGGAACATATTGCACGCAAAAGGTAAATATTTTCAATCACATACAGCAAACTTCAAATCCGATTACTTGTACACGTATATTTCCTCTAGTTGGATGAGTAAAGATTTTGATTTCTTTTCATTTTTCATCCAAAGAAATGTTGAAAACCCTTGTTTGTAACATTGGAGAAACCCTTGTTTCATCCAAAGATTTGGGTATTCTCGCTCAGGTTTCTCTCTGGTCCAATACCAACCCTGGTTAGAAGTGTTCGTTGGAGAGCCCGTCTACTCCTTTCTCGACGGTGGTCGTGGTGGTGAGGCTCTGTTCACAGATCGAGAGATGAGAGATGTATTATGTTGATTTGGTGAGGGAAGAGGGGGGTTAATTTGTGAAGGATTTTAAAGTGCAGGGTATTTTTGTCCGGAAAATTTTCCCACGCCATGAATCCGGAATTATTATTCCTCTACCCATTATCTAATGATATCCAAAAAGTGTGTCATGAAAGTGTAATATTTTGCCCTTTTTTACCTCTGAATAGTCATTTCCCCTTTATTTTTTGGCCATTTATTCTTGGAGTAATTTTTAACGATTTTTTCCTCTATTTTTGGTTCAAAATTTTTGCGATGATCATCTCAAATAAAGAAAATTTGAAAACGTAACTCCTATAATTAGTGGGTTTGTTAAGCGGCTTGAGCCTGATACAGCGTTGGATTTTGGCCATTCCATTAATTGTTCTCTCTCTCTCTCTCTCTCTCTCTCATTTTGTTTACGTTCAGTTTGTCATTGTTTGCGCATTGTATGTTTTGTGGTTAGGTCAATTTCTCAACTAAATAAACTTTAACGAAAATAAGGTTCACAGTTGAGAACTTCTTCTAAATGACGTTCATGTTTTCCACTTTTCCGTGCTTCGAAAGTATAGATTTCTTTTCCCCAAGAAAAGAAATCACTCCATCTTATGGAGCATTTCGATGTGGTCGCTTCAATTGCTCAGGGTCTGGAGCCATAGCGGTTGTGCGCGGCTGGTTCCTTATGCAAAGAATTTGGATCGTCATCGGTAAGATTGCATTTTCTGATTGCATCTTTATTTGCATGTGAAGAAATCTGGCTACTTATGTATCGTAATAGATAAATTGTTTCCAGCTGGTTATGGGGCAAATTGCCGATCGAGAAGCTGCTTCCTTGATTTACATGTATTTGTTCGGTACATATGGCCCGACCCCTTAAATTTGTGCAATTGTTTGTACGACCCTTCATTTACAAGTTTATATTGCATGATCATCCCCAACTTCGCATGTTTTTTTTTATTTTTATTATAACTGGATATCCTGGTCAGCTTGCATGCACCTCGACTAATTCCGAGAGCCTGGAGTACGAGTTACGTTGGCAAAGGGAATTGAACAAGAAACCTTAGGTGAGCCTTTTTAGGCCTTTCTTCCCCTTTTTTTGCCCTTTCTTCCCAAGTTTCTCTGTGTCGGAGTTTGAATCCCGGGCAGTTATGGAACATAGAGGCAGTTATGGAACATAGAGAAACTTTACCATAGACAGTGACCATGCTGGCATAAAATGGAAATTTATAAAATTTATATACAATTTTTTTTTTTTGGTTGCCCTCAGCCCGAGAGTTGCCCAAACCTGGAGGCTTGCTGGGCTTACCCCTGGGCGAGTGGGCCCAACTTTGCATGTTGAGACGTTCTGTTGACAATACGTACATTCATTAGTTCTTTGGACAGTATGTCCATCAATCAACAATCATGGAAAACTTAATATTTTCGGTTTAACATCAATGAATGGAATAGCGTTGATTTTTTTTACGATTTGAAATAATTTTTGAAAAGTCAAATCAAATTTACATATATACATTCACATGTATGAGAGTGAGGTGTCAAAAAATTCAAGGCCTAATGCACTAGCCTTAAATGCCTAGTGCTTGGTCCACCCCAGCCTTCATCAATAGCATTATGTTACTCTTAGTGCCGTTAAAAACAACTATATCTATTCCTTGTTTTGTCGTTAGGTGGTTCTAAACAAATATAATGTATATCTTGTTTTTTTTATACATCAAGTATAGTATATGGGTTTCATAAAAAAAAAAGTAAAGAAGAAGAGTATATTAAAATACGATAAGGAGACCGTTGTTTACTAGAGTATAACAATATCCAAATGTCGGATTAAGAAACAATTGAATCAAATAGTTTTAAAGGGTCTCTTTAGTCATTTTCTGCTCGATTTAGCCATCGCTTTGCGATGTCATCATCTTGAGTCATCCGTTTATTGGTCGTCTTTTCAGCTATCACCGTGTCGACCAATGTTTCCTTGCACTGGTCCCGATCAGCTAGTGCTTCCTGGAACTTCCTAGTTGTCGTGGGATGTGATGTATTGTTCTTAAGCAACCCTAACTCCACATCATCTCCTTTCAGTGCACCGGATAATAGGGATGATAGAGCGAAAAACTTGAGTCTCTTATAGAAAAGACCTTTTTCAAGGTTGTTATAATATGATCACTTGATGCAATATTACTTTTCGTTAATTCTAAACTTTACAGAGCCACTCTCATTGCGTCAAGTGATCATGTTATAACAAACTTGAAAGAGGTTTTTGTTGATGAGAGCCTCGAGTTTTTTGTTTTGTCATGCCTTTTTTCCGGTCTGAGTTCACTTGTTAAGTTGGTAAATGAAGGTGATGTAGCAATGGAAGAAGATAATGTAGAGTTAGGGTTGCTTAGGAACAATACATCATATCCCATGACAACTAGGGAGTTCTAGGAAGCCCTAGCTGACCGGGACCAGTGCAACCAAACTTTGGTCGACATGGTGATAGCCGAAAAGAAGACCAATAAACGGGTGATTCAAGATGACGAAATTGTGATGCGTTGGCTGAATCAAGCAGAATACGACTAAAGAGATCCTTTAAGACTATTTGATTCAATTGTTTCTCAATTCGACATTTAGAGATTGTTGTGCTCCAATAAACAACTATCTCCTTATTGTATTTCAATATACTTTTTTTTATTTTATGAAACCCATATAGTGTACTTGATTGTACCAAAAAAAGATTGATATATGTGTGTGTGTGTGTTGTATTTGTTTAGAACCACTTAACGGCAAAACAAGGAACATCTATAGTTGTTTTTGACTGCACTAGGAGTAACATAATGTATCATCCATTACCCCAGAGCCGTGGTGGACCAAGCACTAGGCAATTAAGGCTAGCGCATAAGACCTTCAATTTTATGAGGCCTCATTTTCATACATATGAATGTATGTATATTTGATTTTGATTTTTCAAAAAAAAAAATTCAATTGACTACAACAAATGACACATTTTATAGCGTAATGTTATAGCATTCCTAAAAGGAATGCTATTATATAGAAGCAATTATACCGTTATTTAAACTTAGGGGTGCTTTGGGTAAAAAATCAAAAAGTGGTTTTTTAAAAAACCATTTTGTCCTTATTCAATTTTTTTTGTATTCGTTAGTTTTGCATCAAGATTTTGTGGTTTCTGGATTCCTCTCGATGAGACGAATCTAACAAGTATAAAATTATGGTCAAAACTTAATTTTTTTTGAATAAAGCCAAAATAGGTGGATTATTGGCCAATAATTCACCTATTTTGGCTTTATTAAAAAAAAAATTAATTTTTTTGAATAATTTTATACTTGTTAGATTCGTCTCGTCGAGAGGAATCTAGAAACCACAAAATCTTGATGCAAAACTAACAAATGCAAAAAAAAATTGAATAAGGACAAAATAGTTTTTTAAAAAACCACTTTTTGATTTTTTTAAGATGGAGGAAACACATGGAAGAAGGCTCTGAAGATAGCTTTTCATGATAGTCTATAGCGTTCCACAAAAATTAGAATCGCCAATCTTGGTCCCAGGTTTACTTGGAGGAATAATAGAGTTGGTAATGACCTCATCATGGAGAGGATTGACATGGCTTTTGCAAATTCCACATGGAGGGAGTTGTTTGATCAAGCTATGGTGTTTGTTGAAGCTGCTATAGGTTCTGACCATAATCCTTTGATCCTTGATATGGAAGTCCCTCTTCAAAAGGTTGGCAAGACGTTTAAGTTTGAATCCCTTTGGACTACGGAGGAAGAGTGTAAGGATATCATTTCAGAGGTCTGGGCTAAAGAATGGAATGGGCATGAGATGGTGAAAGTGTGCAGAAAACTTCGAGGGTGCAAGGGTAAACTTCTACAATGGCATCAGAAGAACTTTGGAGATCTACGTCTTCAAATTAATATCACTAGAGAGCAACTTTTTGAGGTGCAAAAAAAGATGGAACAGGAGGACTATCTTGATAGGATAGCAGATGAGAAGATGCTTACAACGAAACTTGAAGATCTTTGGCAAAAAGAGGCTATGTTCTGGCACTAAAGGTCGAGGGTCAAGTGGCTTCAACTGGGGGACCGGAATTCTCGTTTTTTCCATCTAACTACTATCCAGCGGAGACAGAGGAATCAGATTGTGCGGCTAAAAGCCAACAATGGTTTGTGGTTGTCAGAAAACAAAGAGATTGCCAGCATCATAAGGAATCATTTTAAAGCTCTCTATAGTGCTCCTCCGACCCGCGATTTTGAGGATGTTTTAAGCCTGATAGAGAGAGTCATCACGCCAGAGATTAATGCTTCTTTAACCAAAGCTGTCTGCCGAGAGGAAGTTAGGGTGGCTGTTTTCCAACAAGGCCCTCTGAAGGCACCTGGCTCAGATGGTTTCCCTTGTATTTTCTATCAAAAGTATTGGGCTATCGTGGGAGAGGAGGTGTTTGAGGCGGTAAACAAGTTTTTCCTCGAAGGCTCTATTCTGAAGGAAATTAATCACACAAATGTTACTCTTATCCCCAAGGTGAACAATCCTGAATCAATCAGTCAGTTTAGACCCATTAGCCTATGCCGCTTCATTTACAAAATTATTTCAAAGATTCTTGTTAATCGCTTGCAGCCGTTCATGAATGGCATCATCTCTGAACAACAATCTGCCTTTATTCCTGGGAGGCAGATTCAAGACAATATCATTGTTGCTCACGAGGTTTTCCACTTCTTAAAACACAAGAAAGTGGGTCACAAAGCCTCTGTGGCCATTAAACTGGATTTGAACAAGGCTTACGATAGTGTTTGCTGGGATTTTTTGATCAAGATGCTGGAAAAAATGGGCTTTGCTGATAGATGGATAAATTGGATCAAGCAATGCGTGTGCACTGTTCGGTACTCCTTCTTCTTGAATGGGGGTCAGATTTGTGATGTTTTGCCGGATAGAGGTCTCCGACAAGGGGACCCACTGTCCCCTTATCTTTTCCTGATGGTGGCAGACGTGTTCTCAATGCTACTCAACAAGGCAGTGGTGAATAAGACTCTGAGGGGTATTAAGATGAAAAAAAGATGCCCCATTGTGTCTCATCACCTGTTTGCTGACGATTCCTTGGTCTTTCTTGAAGCAAATTCCCAAGTTTGCTCCAATTTTATTGAGCTGGTAAAGGCTTTTAGTGAGGCTTCAGGGTTGACCATCAATGCTCAAAAGTCCAGCTTACTTTTCTTAGCAAATTCAAGTGCAGAATTGAAGGAAGAAATAAGAGGCGTTTTGGGTATGAGGGATATGGATCCATCTGCACAGTATCTGGGGCTACCTGCCTTTTGGGGTTGTTCAAAGAGGGAAGCAATGGGTTTTATCAAAGACAGAATTATGAGCAAAGTTAGAGGTTGGGCCAATAAACAGCTAAACCAAGCGGGCAAGGAGGTCTTAATAAAATCAGTCCTTCAATCAATTCCCATGTATGCGTTCATGGTTTTTAAAGTTCCTAACTCTCTTTGCTCTGCCCTCAACTCAGTGATCAGTAAGTTTTGGTGGGAAAATGGCGACAACGGGGGGAAGATCCATTGGGGCTCGTGGTCTAAATTAACTACTTCGAAAAGCTTGGGGGGTATGGGTTTTAAAGATTTTAAGGTATTCAATTTGGCCCTTCTTGCTAAACAATTCTGGCGGTTAATTACAAATCCTAGTTCTCTTTGGGCTAAGATTTTGAAAGGTCTCTATTTCCCAAACAAATCTTGTCTTGATGCGGGTAGGGGATCCTCTCCATCTTGGATCTGGAGCAGTCTATTGGAAGGTAAAGGTCTATTGAATAAGGGTCTCATATGGTCAGTGGGGAATGGAAAACAGATTAAGTTTTGGCAAGATATTTGGATCCCTGAGTTGTCAAATGCTAAGTTGAGTGGCTCTCCAGGGCCAGATTTAGAAGATGCTAATGTCGCTGATTTTATTGACTCTTCAAAGTCAGCTTGGGATGTGGAGAAGCTACAAAGATATGTCTCTGTGAGGGAAGTTCAGGCTATCCAGAAGATCCCTCTCAGCTTTTCTAACCGTCCGGACAAGCTTATCTGGAGGCACTCAAACACTGGTAGCTATAACGTTAAGGCTGGATATCATCAAGCAATCAAGGGGACTACAGCCACTTCAATGCAACCATCTTCTTCATTTTCTCCCTCGAAGGACATGTGGGTACGTCTCTGGAACACGCCTACAGTTCCGAAGGTTCGTTTGTTTATGTGGAAGGTTGTCAAAAATTGGATAGCTTGTAAGGAGAATCTCTTTCGGAAAAAATGTGCTCAATGTCCGTTATGTCCTATCTGTGAAGAAGAGAATGAATCAATTGAGCATATTTTATTTCGATGTTCTTGGACTAAACCTGTATGGATTGGCAGTGGGAAATCTTTTTGGATCTTAGACCAACCCATTGTCGCAGCTGATAAGTGGATGGAAAGTCTGTTATGTGGAGATTTGGCTAACGAAACAGATATGGAAGTAGTTGGGGCTTTATTTCAGTTATGTTGGGCTATTTGGAAAGCGAGGAACGATTGGGTTTTCAATGGTGTTAAGCCTCTACCAGAAGATGTGATTTTTAAAGCTTCTTTGGCAAACTCTGACTATCTCCATGCTATGCTTTCTGGTCCTAATGTAAACCCCCCGAGTCAGAGTAGGGTGGGAAAGTGGGTTCCCCCTCTTTCTTCAGTCGTTAAATTCAATATCGATGGAGCTTTTAAATCCTCCCGCAGCTCGGCTGCCTTTGGCATAATTGCTAGAGACCGTGGTGGATCCGCTCTCGTTTGGCGTTGTGGTAGAGTCATGGCATCATCAGCTATCTTTACTGAGGCCTGGGCTCTCAGAATTGCTTGCAAAGTTGCAAAAGAAATGAATTTTTCGGAGGTGGTGTTTGAGTCAGACTGTTTGGAGCTTATTAGCTGCCTCCAATCTGGAAATCCCACGGGCCCATGGGAAATTCGAGCCTTGGTTGAAGACATCAAGTTTTGGACAGTGGATAGTAATTGGTCTTTTGTTTGGTGTTGTAGAGAGAAAAACAAAGTTGCACATTGGTTAGCTTCTAAATGCCTTGATAGTTCCATTTTGTGTAATACGGGTTGTCTTCCGCCCGGCCTTGAGGACGTTCTTTGTAAAGATTTGGAGTAAGTTTTAATGAAGATGTTCTTTTCAAAAAAAAATCTTGGTGCTCAAAATCGAGCACACCTCTTAGAAAATTTGAATCGATTTTCACACTAGCGCTGGAATTTTGATATACCAATCATACTCTAGCTACCAAAGCTACAAAGCAGAGTGAGATTTCTCAAACCGCGCGAACTGGCGCGAGATTTCTAGGCTTTAATCGCGAGCAGCAGGATAGCTACAGTGGCAAGAGATTTCCCAAACCGCGCGAACTGGCGCGTTTCTAGGGCTTTAATCACGAGCAGCAGGATTGTTCCTTGTTCTCTATTTTCCCCAGTAACTACAGTGGCATTTCTCAAGCCATGCAAACCGATGCAAGATTTCCAGGGTTTTTAATTGTGAGTAGCAGGTTCGTTACTCGTTATCTGTTTTGCCCAATAACTGATTGGTTATCGTTTGTTCCCTACTGATTGCCCAACCTTCATAATTTTTTGCTCCCTCATTCTGTTGTTGGAGAAGAATCAAAACCATATTCGGGCATTTTGCACCGGCCAAAGCATGGAGTCATTGTCCGGGAAGTCCTAATACAAAGGTATGATTATAATCTTCATTCACTGGCATGTGATATTCAATTTAGGATTTGCAAAGATTATGCACTTATAGGGTTCAGATTTACGTTAATTCAAGGTGTCAGTTTTCATTCGAATAACATATGGGGCCTTTTGGGCTGATTCATTTGGATAACAAGCAGAATACTGTTTTTAAACAATAGCTGAAAACACCCTTCCGACTGTCTCTAATTCATCATCTTCTTCTCTACAACTCTTACATAATTTTTTCAAGATTGCTTCTAGTAATGGGCAATTTTTTAAATTTGTATAGTTTTGTGTTTGTAAATTATTGATTGAGGATTTCTATCCATTTTGCCTATTGACATGATACCATCATGGGTGATCGGAGTATGAGGCATCTAGTCATGGTTGTCTGTGGTACATTGTTATGAGGCATCCTTTAGTCAGCCCACAGCCTTCCAACATTGTCTACAAATGGGGTGATCCTTGTGGATTTGTTGGGAGCTTTTAGTACTGCTTACAATGGAACCCTTAATCTTTTCAAATATCATAATAATGTAGGGTACTGTTGATCATTAACCAAATTTTTTTTGACGGACAAGTGAGTAGTCTAAACTCTAGAGTTTGCTACCTTATTTGTTCAGGTGCTGTTGTTGTTCTGCTAAGGCTAGGGTTTGTAATTGCAGTTGTATCGTGATGTTTTGTTCTCTGTTTTTCTGGGTCAAGTTGGCACCTTGGTAACTCAGCTGCTTGTTTTTGTGTTTGGTTTGCTTTGCCTATATGCACTGATGTTGGATCTAGTTTATTCTTGAGTTTAGGTTAGAAGTGAGAACTTCAAAAAATGACGGTCGTCTGCTGAGTTGATAATGCCTCTATATTTTAGTTCATTATCACAGATTGTTGTACTTCCTAGTAAAGAGTATGACTTAAAACAGATTCTAATCACATATATTTTTTACTCTGGAAAGGAAAAAGAAAAGAGCCCTCTTCCATAACTAGGCCGGTGTTTGGGCTCAAGGACATAAAAAAATAATAAAAAAAAGAGAAAAGAATGGTAACCCCATAGACACAAATGTTGCTTAAAAGATTGCAAGGCTCTGGCTCCTACCTGCACCCATACCCCGCACTCTAACATAAAACATATTGTATGTTTCTTCACTGGCTATGTTGGGTATGAATATACAATAAAAATAAATTATCGAACATGTTGATTTACATATTTTCATGAATAAGTTGCGGATTACTCATCTTTTTACATGTGGAGTGAAGAGAGATTTTCTATTGGCTGCGGCATCTATGAAACTTGTCAATTTATTTAATTTTTGTGATGTTTGCTGAGGGAAAAAGTAGAAAGCGGTGAATGGTGGAGCTACTGGCCAATTTTATTTTGTGATGGGGTTATATAGAGGGGTGTGGATAATTCAACACATAAGTATTTTGTGTCACCGGAACTTTTTCAACACATAAGTATTTTTAATAGACTAAAGTGGTTTGACTAGTTATTTACGAGTATACCAGTATACCCAAAAAAACTAATCCATTGTTCAAAAAATGAAAAAAATTGCAATTTAGAGCATTGTCAGAAAAATTAATATTGCAATGTCTTGTATTTGAATACCATAACAAAGTTGGAGGAAGCATTTATTTATTTTCACAAAAAAACCCATAACTTCCTAATTAATTTTTTTATTTATATTTGCTGCCCGATTAATTTCCATTGAACAGTGCCACCCCTTTGGCTGAATCCGGGCTCCGTCCCTGTCTGCAAACTTCGTTGAAAGAGTTAAGTGCGGCTGGATATAATGAAAACTTTGCCTCTCCATTGATAAAGGTGGGGTGAGGAGATGGTCTAAGATGTTTCTGTCACCTCATGTCAATTGGAGTTATCTTGAATGATATTAACCAGGTGCAAACATCACTGGGGGGTTTTGAGTAGTGTTGGCTTGTGCACTGTCAACAAAGTCATGTACTCTGTAGTTTCTCAACCTCTTAATATGTCTATGTTGGCCCACAAAACTGGTTTAAGATTTCTATGTTTTTAATGACTTTGGATTTGTAATCTTGTCTCTCAAGTTTGTGGTGATTTGGATATTAGGAGTACCTCCGCCAGCTTGGACCCCTAGCTATTTGACTTGCGAGATATTGGATATATGCAGCTGGATAAATCATATGAATAGTAGTTTCAAAAATTTGGCAGGTATATATATGGCAAATAGGAGCTCCTACAAAAACATAGAGAGAGAGAGAGAGTACGTAGTGCGTTTGTTTTTTCTTTCTTTTCCTTTGATGTAGGGGTGTAGCCAATTTGAAATTGGGAGGCCAAATTAGGAAGTAGAAGTTACTTCCTTGTTCCCTCTTAGTCTCTTTTGAAAAACGTCCATTTTAATGGAAAAAATGCACTTGTTTCAATGTTTTATTTTTATTTTTATTTTTATTTTTATTTTTATTTTTAAATTTGCTGCACCGGTATACAATTTAATTGAGCTGTTCTTATTTGTGCAAGAAATTTTGAAAAATGAGCCATAGAAATAAACTTCCTTTTTGAGAAAATGCATGCTTTCCACAAATTGCTAATGGTTTGACGCATTTGTACTAAAAGTGAGGTTAACTCACAAATTGCTAGAGAACAGAGTGCGAATTCTGAAGGTAAAGGGACGAACTAATCGATCAACAACTTCAACTTTTTCTGCAAAGACTTCGATGTCTTTCATGTAGCGAACCTTTTCACACTTCTGGTAGAGGCACTATATTATAATGCGGTTACAAAAGCAAGCTACAAAATTTGAACATGTGGCTTTGACTTCTGCCTTGGAATTTGTAGGACCGTTGCAATACTATTACTTTTACTGGATAATTTCCTGTATGAGTTGATGAGCAACATTGGGTTATATAATTTATTTCACAAATTAAGGAACTAAGAATGCTCAAGTCATCAATTTATAGAAATAGTGTATATTTTTGTTTTATGGATGTATAAAGGCTCTCCCGCTCTCATGCTATTGTCATTATCGACACACTCGTGGTCCCATTCTCCCTCCCGCACACAATTTATTATTATTATTTTTTGGTACTTCGGAAATGCAGCACACAATTTATGTTACTTAGGTTGATACCATGTATCAGTGACGCGTGATATCGTAATCCAATAGTGAGCCACCCCGTGAGCAAGTTGAACCCTACAAACTTAAGTGTAGTGAGAGTAAATTTAGTGTCTGGGTGAAATTTTAGGCATTTTCTCCAAGTACACGATGAACCACCCGCCGCTTTGATGTTAGAAGGTTGGTGACATTTTGTAGAACTTGTATTTCAGAAGGATACATCAAAGTACTTCTGGAAGTACAACACCAATTTCTTTAAACAATGATTAGAAAATGTGAAAATCAGAACATTTTCTTACCATTCGTGGCCTGTCTCTTAAGCTGAAGAACAAGGGCAAAGCACATTTTATGTCAACAAATTAGAGAAAAATGTGTGCATATTTATTCAATTTACAATAGGGATGGCAACTTTCCCATATCCAATGGATACCCACCCCGCGCCCGCCCATATGGAGGCGGAGATAACCCAGAATTTCCCCCCATAGTAGCGGGTATGGTAGGATATCAAGAAAACCCGCTCAGGTATGGAGCGGGTATGATTTTCCAATCCCCATCCCCAAATACCCATACCCACCCCATACCCTCCCCGTACCCGGTTATACATACTACATATACCATATAATATATGTACATATAAATAGGAACAAACGTATAAATCTTGAGTATAGTTACATATGTAAACAATTACCTTTTTAATTAGCATATCTTATCAACTACTACATATCCTAGACTACTTAATATTCAGAAACATCAATTAAGATTATATTTTTTAAATATAAATATCAATTTATTTCATTCTTCACTTATTTATTTATTTTTTTGCTTGGATATGGGTATGTTCGGGGAAACCCCAATCTCCATCGGGAGGTGGGTTTGGTTTTTCATCTAATATCCCCAATGGGGATGGGGGCGGGGATGGTGAAAGATCCTCAATCGGAGATTGGGTATGGAATAGGGTCCCCCGATCCATACCCTACCCGTTGCCATCCCTAATTTACAACACAGTTAAAAACTTTTATGCGAGGGAAGCTTATTTCTAGAGCAGGGACTACAATACTTCATATATTTCTGTCTGTTGCTGTCGTTAAAGGAAATGCATGCATACTTTTATCAAATGGATCTATAACTTTATTTAGTCAATCTCATGGGGATTTTAAAATTTAAAGTATCAAGTATGGGAATTGATCTAGGAACTTACACATTCATCAGTTTATCTTTTGCCCTTGTTGTCACTAGTCATGCCACATAATCGATCTCTGTTGCCCTTATGAAGTCATAGCATTGATTGATGAGTCTTTTTGTTCTATTGCTATATCCTAAGGGAACCTAAAGAGGTTTCATAACTACCATGAACTAATAATTTCTTTTGTGCCATGTGGAGTTCCTTATTCTAAACTACCGCTAATGAAAAAAGAGGAATTGTACTGTGTTCATTTGGTTTCCAAATGCTCACTGATAAATTTTGTTTCGGAAATTTGACAACTATATCTGTTTGGTGATGAACAGCGTCCATGGCTGCATTTTCTATAATTGCTGAGAAAACTGCCCTGGAATGTGTGAGGAGATTCCACTATAAGGACAAATCAGCCTGAGGTTGTGGATATGATACAGTGATACACTATTTACTTGTCTCCTTTCATAGTTGATGTTGTTAATGTTGCTGCTATTAGTACTCCTAATTACATAAATGTGGTTCTATCTACTGAGACAGTTTTGTATTGAGACTGAGTGTTTCTCCACCTGGCTCCCGGTTTTCTGTTCAACCATTTGCACAGTTTTTCACTTTCTCTGTTTTAGTATGAATCGAGCCAAAAGGAGATCTGAGCAGTGATGTGTAGATCCGAGCAACACATGTTTTTCAGTACTCTTTATTAATATAAATAATCGTTCCGTTTGTCTCATTAATCATATTTCCTTCCCAAGTGCTGTTTGGCCGAAGATGGCCAGAATGTGTTCATTCTTGTTGTAGAAAGCTTAAATGTCATGGATATTGTTGGGGAGAAATGATTCTTCAAGAAGATGATAATTTTCCTCATTGTACGAATGTGTTCTGTTACCCCAAATTTGGTTTGGCTTGGCACCAAATAGATGATTTTTCCAATAATTATTGAAGGGGAATGAGTACTCAGTTGCCGGAAATTATGATTCCAATTGTGTTTTGGGTGTTGCAAGCTTGGACAGATCTATCGTTTCCTCAGGGAGGCAAGCTAAGATATATGAATGGAGGATTATAATCGTATGATTTTTTTGGGATAGTGTATGTTTGTAAAAAGTTCAGGATGGTGAATTGATATAACTTGAAACAATATTTATTGTTGTTGTAATGATACGGTTTTGTGAAGTCATAAGGAGATAGTTGCCCCGCTATTCCCTCAGTTCATCCCTAGTTGCAAGGATCATAGCAAAATTGGAGACATTTGCAAGAAGCCTGATCGGGAAGATTGATGGTGGATATGAAACATGTTTGGAGACCTCTAGAAAGAGGATGTAACACGCATTTTTTTCCTTTTAACCTATCGATTGGAGGGATATGGCAAGAGGAGTTGCAATTCACAACAATAAGATTGGAACACATGCAATGCACCAGGTAAAAGAAGAGCACGTAGCTCCTGTTGGTACCTAAGTCACATTATTCGTATGTGGGTGCATGGGCGGGAGGGCGAGCGCAAACGTGAAAACGTCTTCAGAAAGACACATGATCGTGTTGTAGGATTTCTATACAAAAAGGACACTTGATGGGATGTGTATCATTTTCCAGAAGGAGATTATACGAAACGTAAGATACGTATCCTGTATCATAGGTTTTTAACAACTCTGTGTGGATTCAGAAGCTATTACTTCCTGAAGTCCTAAAATTTTCGTTCGTTTTATCGGTTTCTAATTCCTTTGGTGCCTCGTTAGACTAGTGTGAACTTGGGGCTTCTACAGTTGTACGATGATTGGGTGGTATTTCGTTACAATGTTAATATGTTGTTTTTGGTTTCTTGTAATATGTTTTACTTATTTTCCCTTGTTTGGTTGCATACAGGGAGAGTAAAATAATTTTCAAGTAAAATATTTTCCCTCATGCAGACACAAATGTTTTTTTCCTCCAAAATCCCGTAAGTTGCCTCCAGCCTTCCACCAGTACTAGGTTTTGCAACTCTCTCTCTCCCTCCTTTCTGAGGACAATCAAGTATCTCATTTCTTCCTATAATTTGAAAATCAATTGTCCATTGCCCTAATTAATTGTTTCCTTCATCTTTGTTGCTTGTTCAATTTTTTAGTTGAGAATTGGTTCCAATTAGGACTTTTATTTCATATGACAGTGTCTTGAGTTTTAAAAAAATTTACTAATTAAAAACTTGAACTTCAATCGAAAGAAGATAAAGAATTTTACTGTTGATACCGAAAGCAATGTTTCCTATGAATATCTTTGAGTATAGTTCATAGCTGAAAATGACAGCGGGTAGAAAGTTTTTGCTCTTCATAATAATTTTAGAGTGAAGCAAACACCAGAAAACAAAAATGGAAAACTTATTTTTGGTAGAACAAATGGAGACTAATTGTCTTCTTTACTAGTATAATTTTGGTCAAAGAATTTTATTTTGATTAGGGGACTTGGCGCAGTGTTAAAGCTGCCCCATGGTGGTTGTCACTGGTTTGGTTCTCGGAAATCGCCTCTTTGCTTGCAGCAGTAAGGCAGCATACATCAACCCTCACAAGGGATCAGAAAACTTAAGCTGGTAAAATCTAACCTAATCCATCTTTGATTCTGCACTAGTACGAGGCACATGATGTTTTATGGCTGAGGTTTGATCAATATCTGTTTGGATGAATTGGAAAGGATCCTTGTTTCTTTAATGTTTCAGTTTGTATTGTAGCTCCTTCTTTGTTTTGGTCTGGGTCATGTTGACCATATTTGAGCACTTGCTTTCAATTTCAGGTCTTGGTGATCATGTGTAGTTTCTAAGTTTTTGGGCCATTTTCGACCTCTGTTTTCGCTTTGTCCTGCGGTGTTGATTGATTCCTTATCAATCTCGCCTGATGTAATTTGCTCTTTTCTTATTTAATATATATTTTCTTTGCCAATCAAAAAAACCCTTACAAGAGTGTGCTGTTTGGGCAGAGTTAAGAGGGGATTACCATTGATGTAGGATTAGATTCAAAATTAGTAATGAGTAGGATTCGTAACCAAAGTGTTGAGTTCAATTTCCATGTTTGTTTTTGTTGGAAATTCGGTGTGAATGAAACGGGGCATTCGGAGGGTCTTACGAGGCAACCGAAGGGACCCCACAAAGTGGAAGATGCACGTGATTAAAATGCTGGTTATTGCATTTGTTACACCTCTCCATGATGGGATATTGTGGCATTCAAAATTCCAGATTAACGGTGGCTGTTTCTTCCAGAATTCAAATGCAACTTTATTCTGTGGGAGTTTTGATTCTGGAAAATGCTACAATACACACCCCTTATTTGGGTGTGTATCATACACACCCCTATAAAAGTTACGAATTTTTTGTAAAAGTTATGAATTTTTTTGTAAAAGTTACAATTTTTTTTATAAAAGTTACGAGACACACCAAAATGTTACGAATCATAGAAAATGTTACGAATCATATTGCTAAAAAATTACGAAAAACTAAAAAATGTTACGATTACCGATGATGTGACACAATCTGAATCATACAATAGGTGCATATGCTACACCCAAATAAGTGGTGTTTATTGTAGTCATTTCCTTTGATTCTGCAGCATTTGATTTCTTATTGAATGGGGAGGCTCCCCATAAACTCGTATTCAAGTTTCCAACACAATTTTCAGCTATAAAAAGGCAGCTTTGGCCTTTGGTTTGATCATCAGTTTTCAAGCAACAAAATACTCCAGATTTCGTCTTTGTGAGAGAGAGGTAGACGCTGTTTTAGTTCCCTAAGGCTTCCAGCGGTGGTGTTCTGGTGGTCGTGGTTCTAGCCGTTGTATCCTTGGACGAAGACGTCGGTTCAACCTACAACACCCACGGTAGGCGGCGCATCTTTGTTAAGGAGAGTGTGATCTCACACGACTCGGCTGTTTGTATCTCTGTTTTCCAATTCTGTAATTTCCAGTATGTTAGATATTTACTTTGTAATCTGTTCATCTTATTTGTATACGTTGTGATCAATGAAATTATTCTTTGGAATTGCGATTGCTATTGTAATTTTTCCAACAGTTTTTTGCCCCGGAGAAGATAATGAAACAATTAATACCATAACGGCCCGATTGGATGCCGGATTAGTTTTAGGGGTATTATATATGGAGGGGGTATAAGATAGTATGGGGTAATATATATGGAGGGTGGCCCCACAGTGATGTGACATTTATGGAGGGGGGATTAAGTAGTACTTGGTTTGGATGATTTAGTAAGAAGGGGGATTAAGTTTAGGTGGATGATGTAAAAAGCTGTCAAAAGACTTTTTTGCCCTTGTGTGCATATTTGTATCAGTTATGTATTTTTTTAATTAGATGAATCTAATAATTAATTTATTTATTATTGAAACTCAATAACTAATTAAGCTATAAGATTTAATTGTAATTAATTTTTATTGCAAAATTTGTTTTTAAAAAATAATTTTTTTACAAAACTTATTATATATGACAACGTTTTTTTTATTTATTTAAATTTGGCAAGGTATATGTTAAAATTAATTGTAATTTCCATATACAATTCATTTCTCAATTTTTTTTATTATATCCCAACACCATATATACTAAATAAAAAAATGGGCAAAACTAAAGTGTCATAATTTGACTTTCCATTTACAAGTAGTACTGCATCAAGACCATTTGGGTTTTTGACAATGAATACAGAATTACAGATACCAAGTCCAACACCACTAGCAGTAACGGAGGGCTAGAGTTTTGCATGGCCTTGGATATCAACTCTCAACGGAAAAAGATTTTGCCGTACGAAACCATTTGGGTTCTTGCACTATCAACTTCCATGGCACAGTCCTAGTTTTGGGCAACAATAGGCAACAATGCATATATTGGTTGTCAAAAAATACAATCAGTACCCATGGGTTTGCATTTTCTCTATAACATTCCTTCAAAAATGGGCTCAGGAGGGAGAGGAGAGGGGTATTATTTTGGGCATTTTGGTAATTTTGACAGGGGTATTAGGGGGTGTTAAATATGGACACCCCCTGGGCTGTCCATAAATAACACCCCTGCAGGGGTAATATTTATTCCGGGTGATAAATAACACCCTTGCACTTTTTGTAGGCAAACCATTCCATATGCGTGGGTCCGGGCATAAATAACACCCTCCATATTTATGCCCCCCCTTAACACCCCATCCAAACGAGCCGTAATGTTAGTAATTTTCCTTTTTACCCTTCTACACTAGCGGGGGAGAGGGAAAGCAGATTTTTTCATTTTTATAATGTAGGATGCGCATCATGGTAAACCACCTGACCAATATAACTCCCATTGTTTGTAATCACCTCCGGGTATTCGGTGTATTTGAACTAAATAGAAACGTATTTTAGGTTTGATTTGGCTTTCAGAATTGTTCTCCGGTTTTAATTTTACGTCTTGTGTCGTTCAAATTTACAAAGCCAAACAATCGACATTTATATGAAACAATAAATCGAACAAATTGATTTTGTTCATATTTATGTTTTTGAGCAATCTCATCTTGTTCATAACTACAAAATCCCAACAATGTTGCTATGTGAACAAAATTTATTTTCGACAAAGTTATTATTTTTTATTTTTATTAGTTGAACTTACATTTTCCACATGTTAATATTTTGAATTTCTAAAACAGATGCAAATGGATGTGTTCGTTCAACTGGGTCTAATAAGAGTCATGGGGTTTAGGAGAGGGATGTTCTTCATACTCATGATGTCAGTCAGGTTCACATGCGCGGTGGTCGTGGTGTTCTTCAACCTCTTTCAACTTTTTTTTTTTTTTCTTTCTCTATATTGACCACTTTTTTCGCATGAAAGGGTAATCCTTGGTCATTTACCACCCTCGGAGTCTGATTGTTTGATTACAATAACAAAAATCATACTCCTATTTCTTCCCAACATCACGAGCCCAAGTTATCAATGCTTCACAACTATCGAATATTTACAAGTTAGTAGGTAATTATTTTACTAAATGATATTATGAGACATATGATTCACATAAATGCATAAAATTACTTAGTTTGTGGGAAAATTCTTGTAAAATCTTGTTCTAGTCTTTGTGATGGATGAAGAGCTATTCACTTCATTTGTGGGTATGTATATCTACATAGAATTAACGTAATGAAATTGATATCACTTGGGACAAAAGCATAAAAGGGACGCGTATGAATTGCATATATAATTTGTTCAAATTTCAAAATATGAACAAAGCTAATTTGTTCAGAGTCATAAATATGAACACTCATTTGCTCATTTCTCAACATATGAACAAAAAATATTTTTCTTGATTTATGTTTCTGAACAATCTTATTTGTTCAACATTGGATAATCGAACATAAATCATCGACGATCGTTAAATCTTTAATGTCATAATATCTAATCCGATTGAAATAAATCTCCAAACTTGACTGAAACTAAACCTGTAATGTTGAAATCTCACCTTCTCATTCGAATATTGCTTTCTCTCAATAGATTCTTGTTCCCCCATGGAAGCTTGAGACTTTAACCCTAAGCAGTTGCTAGCCCAAGAGGACTGTACAGTTGTAGGTTAATGTAGATCGAGACTTAGGTTGGGGAGAGTTAACATAGAGAGAAAACACTTCTAACAAATAGCAGTTTTGACTGGATATGAATTGAGAAACAAACTACTCATATTTTGTTCAACGGTTGTAGGCACCCCAATTTTGATTATTCGTAATTCCTAACCTGGAGCCCGGATATGTCCCCTGTGATGAAAATGCTAATGAGCCCAATATGAGATCTTTATATTGGTTATTGGGTAATTTGGACTTCTCAAATCCTAAAAAATCCATTAAGCCCATCCCAACACTACCAAGTTCAAAAATCACTTTTGAAACACAAATAAGCCCAATAAATTTTTCCAAGCCCAATATACAAACACAAACCCAAGTTCAAGCCCAGAACCAAAGCCCACAAAAAGGCCCTGTAGAAGCCCAAACACAAACCCAAGTTCACTCCCAAAACCAAAATTGTCGATGCGAGCATTAAAAAGTCAAACATGGCAGCTGCTACTGTTGAACATGACAGCCGTCACTTTTTAACCCAAAAAACAAACATCTACTGCTGCACGTTAGGTATGGGCTTGGCAGGGTGCCTTCAATGGCTTCCCATCCAATTTTGGTTGAGAATTGAAGGCTGGAACCTTCTCCCATGCCTACATAAAGGACCCTAACTCTAGGTTTTGCACACTTCAAGATCTACAAGAACAATCCTAGCCAAAAACTCCTTATTCTTAGCCTTTTTCTTAAATCCTAAACCTTGTTCTAGTGTTGTTCGTTTCAAACCCAAAATCCACTTCCCAAACTTAAAAAACTTCCAAATATATTAATCTTAATCCATTATGGAATATTTTGAAGTTACCCGAAACCTTGCCCTCAATCCAAGTTTTCGAAGCTTTAATCAAAGAAAAGTGTGTTTCGCCACAAAACCGAATTATATATTTGCCAAATTTGTGTTTTGAGGGGAGTATCTGGGCATTGTTCAAAAAAGTTCAGTCTTCTCCTATTTTACACTTTTCATTAATGTTTCATCTCTCTAAATCCAACCACATGGATAATGAATTCATTTCCTTGTTCCCTATCCTGTATTTGATGAAATCATCTTAAAAACTATTTTCAAATCCCATAAACAATGAGTAGCGGCTAACCAAATTTGGTTAGGCTAGAAGGGTGCCTAACACCTTCCCATCCTATAACATAGCTCCCGAACCAAGAATATTATGGATCGAAAGATTGTACATTGTATGTTAAATTTGGTTGCTCCTGGACCTTAAAATCAATTGGCGACTCTAACAAAGATTATAGGCTGCTTGGGTTGTGTTTGAGGGCGTGCGGGTTTCAGGTGGGTTTGTAGTGTTTGGTTGGCTTCTTGCCGTCCTTTTGATTTTGGTTCTCAGGCGGCGTTTTGCCGTTGTACCCGTGATCTGTTTAATCTTTGTACCTTCTCCATAGATTAATGAATATTTTGCCGATAAAAAAAAATAAATTAACAACGTATTTATTAATATACCATTTTAATTTGTTTCTACGCGTATCAATGTTCTAAAATAGTTTTTTACATTATTTTTTTACCAACATAATTTTGATAGTTTAGGTCAATGTTTTGAGACCCATTGTGATTTACAAAATCGCGTTTGAAATGGTCTCCAAGCAAATATAGGGTTTTGAGGTGATCTGTTTCATAGGGCATAGAGGGAAACCAATTATGGTAGAAAAATTCTTTCCTGTGGAATAAGGCCATATCAGATAAACAGAATAACGATTCTCTCTCTCTCTCTCTCTCTCTCTCCCCCTTTGATTCTTCCACAATTATAAATCTTACCAGTTGATTCTCATGTTACAAACCATAATCCAAACTCCCATGAAATGAAGCTCTCTCTCTTTTGTTTTGCAGCCAAATCCAGTATTAGGTACAATTGTTTAATCTTCTCTATGTATAATGTGATTTCTAGCATGAAAGGGTGATTAATCTAGCATCAATAACTTGGTTTTTCGTTTCTGTAATGCTTTAGGTTCTAGGCTCTGGTATCGCACCAAGAAATGAAGCTTGATGGAACAAATGGCATTCTCGGCAGGTCTTCTCTTGTTTCCTTGGATAAGTGAAAATTGTGTTTGAATTTCAAAATTGATTTTCTGAGTGAAAAATGAAATCGGACTATTTCATTTGATTAACATGCTTAAACCATGACATGGGGATTGCTAAATTTGCATAATTAGCTCTATCTGATTCTAGGGTTTGATTCACAATTGCCTTTCATCACCTTGTTCTTCGCGTTGGTTTTCTACAAAAAGTGGTTAATTTTTTTTGAAAATAGATCAAACAAGAGCTAAGGGGCATACCCCAGAAATATACAAAGCAGGCACAAGGCCATTAAAACCATCTTAAACACGCCCTCCCAAATCCTAGGATACAAAGAAATTAAGAGAAAAGCAAAAACTAAGGCTAAAAGCCCAACTTCAAGCAACTTCAAAAACCTTGAAAGAAATACTCTAATCAAGACACAACAACTTATTCTCCTCAAATGCCTCCAAGAGCTAACATAAGCTCGAGAGCTAACATAAGGTTGAATATCAGCAATCATAGCGTAAGTAATATGATTAGCATCCAAACTCTTGCTTTGGAAGATAGGTCGATTCCTCTCCTTCGACAAGTGATCGATATATAGCTGCTGCACACGATAACTTCAAAAGCAAATGATGAAGACTAGTTCCACTTCTATGTCCCCTAATCCGTGCAAACTCATAGCCAAAGGCATGCCAAGTCTAGAAATACCATTCTTCAATAGTAACTTATGCCACACAATGGAGGAGAAAGGGCAAGAAAAGAAGAGATGCCCATGAGACTCACCATCATGATCACACAAGATACAAGTAGCAGAGTCAACAACCCCTCTTCTGTGAAGTCTATCTTTTGTGGCCAATCATTTTGGTTTGGAGTGTCTTTCATATCCTCAAATAATTAGAGTGATCTAAACATTTTAATCAAGTTGAATTTTAGCATGCTTTATGCATTTTTATTTCCACTTAAGGAAAAACAATTTGCTGCTGGATCAAGGAAACATTTGAGGTTCCTTCAAATTGGTTTACGCAATGGGTGGTCGGGTATGTGTATAGTCTAATTTCTTTTCGTGATAGTCCCAAAAATCAAGAAGGGTAAAACGTTCCTATACTGGTTAATAGCATACTGCCTGATTTTCACGTTTTGTTTTGCTGATAGTCCCAAAAATCAAGAAAGGGGAAAAATGTTCTTGTACTTGTTAAAAGTATACTGCTCGATTCTTAAGATCGGAATTTCGACATCTGAATAGTATTTTCTAATTTTCCCTTTATTGACAAATTAATACTTCTTATATTAACATCAAGATGTTCCTTTGCAATGTCTTTAGCTGGTTTGCGTACTGCTTGTTTGCCTAAAATCCTTGAAAGTCATGTACCTCTGCTCAAATTTGGTATCCTTTACATATCAGAGATGCAGCTTGCTCGGGTATGTAGATATAAATTAAATTTGTGGTGGTTTTGACTGAACATTATTTTGACAATAGTGTCTTTTCTATTTCGTGCATTCTAGGTGCTGCATCTTTGCGCTGTGTTCAACCATCTTCAATTGAACCAAGGATTGAGGCAAATCAAAATTAGGATGTCAAACAGAGATTGGAGTATTCAACTTGAAAATCTGCAGCCGCATGGTGCAAGCTTCAATCAGTTTGCTTGTGCTCTTGAGTTACGATGTTTGGACTATATATTAGTTGCTGTCTCAGCTACTCTTGAACTACGAATTGTCGTCTTTAGCAAAGGAGAAGATGAGGAAAAGCAACTAGATTGGTTTTAATGGTGTGTTGTAGCTTTTGATCCTTGGGTTGTAGCCTTGGTCTCCTTTTCTAGAAGTAGGGATAGAGTTAGGATTTGGCTAAGGGGTTGCACTTTTCGACGGAGGTCCACTAATAATTGTTGCATTTTGTTCGTGAAAATACAAAGCAAAAGTGTCCCGCAAAATCAAGTTTTATCTTGAGTTTTATTTTTTAGTTTTACAAATGACAAAGGCTAGATTCAACTATCTCGTGGTCTTTAGTCTTTAAATGAAGGGTAAATTTCAGTTACCTCCCTTGAGGTTTTTGACAAATGCAGACACCTCCCCTACTTTTTCTGAAATTCCATTGCCCTCCCTTACTTTTGAAAGTAATTGTCATTTACCTCCCCTACCGTTACTTTAAGTCTTTAAGGCTAACGGTGTTAACTTTTTGCGTGAAATGACCGAAACTCCATTAGTATATATTCTCCACCCATTTTTTTTTTAAAGTAGAGTGAAAAAAAATTACAACTAAGTTAAATCGTTTTTCATTTTGAAAAAAAAAAAGTTTTTAAACAAAAAGTATCAAAGTTTTTTTTTTTTTTTTTTCATTTTGAATATTTTTTGTAGGGAAAATAAACTAGTTTTGAAAATAGTTTTTAAACTGTTTTTTTTTAAATTTATTTTTAAAATTTTAAAAAATAAAGTTTACTTTATTTGTTCAAAATAACAATTTACCAATAACTAAATTTTTTATCCAAAAAAAGTAGTTTTTATTGAAAAAATTCTCTTCGATACTTTTTTGCGATAAGCTATTTTTTAATAATAAAAAACGATTTAAATTTGAAGTAAAACTTTTTTAACTCTATTTTTTAGGGTGGAGAATATATACTGGAGGTACTACGGTCTTTTTAACTACTTTTTTTTGAAATTTTTTGTTGAAAAAGTTTTTCTAGTGAAAAAAAAACCAATTTTGAAAACATTGTCTTGGATAAAAAAAAATTAATTTTTGGTAAACCGTTATTTTAAAAAACTAAAGTTTATTTATATTTTTAAATATAAAAAATAAATTAAAAAAAAAGTTTAAAAAACTATTTTCAAAACTAGTTTTTTTCCTACAAAAAATATTGAAAATGAAAAAAAATTTGAAAAAAAAATTCATTGATACTTTTTGTTTGAAAAATATTTTGTGAAAAATGATTTAAGTTTGTTGGAATTTTTTTTTTGAACTCTACTTTTTTAGAAAAATGTTTTTTTTAGGATGGAGAATATATATACTAAGGGCGTTTCGGTCATTTCACGCAAAATGTTAACACCGTTAGTCTTAAAGTAACAGCAGAGGAGGTAAGTGACAATTATTTTCAAAAGTAAGTGAGGGTAGCGGAATTTCAGAAAAAATAGGGGATGTCTCTGTATTTGTCAGAAACCTCAGGGGAGGTAAGTGAAATTGACCCTTAAATGAAAGCACAAAGATATTAGGGTCTTGCTACCTATTAAAACGGATATAAGTCCCAATCATACAATCCAACTGAAAGCCCATTAATGGAACAAATAACTCTCCTTCAAAAGAAATAGTCAATCTTTGCTTTTAACAAGGATTTACACCAACTTTCTTTGCTGATTTTAAAAAAGAAATAAATGACCCCTGACATCCCTGTAGACGGCCAGGGATGTCCGGACTAACTTATGCACGCCTCGATAATTTTCCTCTCCGGTTCGGTTAAAGGTATACAATCAATCTGTACTGGGATGGGGAATTCCCAACAAATTACTTTCTTGCAACCTGAACTAAAAAAATTGAACCTGGTCAATTGTGTAAAAGCAGACTCACTAATCAACCGCACTAACCTTTCCTTTATGATTCTTACATACACATAGTAGCTTCTACCAAACTAGCGTTGTACCCGGTCGATGTACGGGATAACAAAAAATAAGCCCACAATTAGGTTTTTTTGTTTCTGTACATCAAATGGGCACAACGTTTGTTGGGCCCGGAGTGCCCCCATGGATTTGGTTACACAATGCCACTCCCTGCGACCGCTCTAAAAACAGACTTGCGGGTGCGATGTCGAATGCCATAAAAGACTTAATTGAAACCCTTCCTAACACCAATTGGTTTTAGGAGAGTTGGTGAAAAAGCGGTCCAACAAGTGGTATCAGAGCCAGGAGGTCATGGGTTCGAGTCGCGGGAGCGTCATCGTTAGGGAGGGATTGTTGGGCCCGGAGTGCCCCCATGGATTTGGTTACACAATGCCACTCCCTGCGACCGCTCTAAAAACAGACTTGCGGGTGCGATGTCGAATGCCATAAAAGACTTAATTGAAACCCTTCCTAACACCAATTGGTTTTAGGAGAGTTGGTGGAAAAGCGGTCCGACAACGTTAAATTTCCATTTGCGTTATGCTCCAAATTTAGCAACGTACTAATAGTAGACAAATAAAATCGAAAGTGGAAACCAAATCTCTCTTTCAAGGGTTATACATATAGCTCATACAATCGCAAAGCGCTAGCACATCTGGGAATGTCCCCGCAGGAGTTCAAAGCACTGCACGCCACACAAGCAACATCGGCACCACACTGGGTACCAAATCCTGTTATAGTAGATCAACTGCACTATGACAGCTCTGTCCTGGTGATCAAAACCTGACCGGAGCCTATGTACCATTCCCGCACGAAACAAGCAACGGAAACCTCTTCTTCTGCCAAGTCTGCCAAATCAGATAAGATACAGAAATATAGGGGACACAACAAAAATATAGGCTAGAATTGTACCCTTTTTTGGGTATTCACATGGAATATGAATTCAACAGTTTTTTTTTTGGAACACGAATGGAACGCGATACTACATAATTAACCTATAAAAGTTGAGTAATTTTTTAGATAGAGCAGCAAACAGAAATATAGGCCAGAAACTTACCTTTTTTTTTTGTCACTCGTATGGACTCTGAATTTCGGCGTGTTTTTTCGGAACATGAATGTTATCCTACATCAAGTGGGACACGGGAACCGATATCAGGCAACTCACCAAAATACAATTACTCCCGTTCGTGACCACATAAAATCAAACAACCTGTAGGGAACAGAGATCAAATTTGAAAGTTGAGATGCTATGGGCACAATAAATAAGTTGAAACTAATACTCATAAATTGCAAACACGATGTTGAAAATAAATTTTAGGGGGAACCAAAAATTTTGGAAGTAAAAATTCCTGACAGATCGAGATTCAGGGGGCCAAAGTAATTCATTCGCAACAGAAAAGTTCCTAATAGAAGTTGTGGTGGAAGAAGGTGAATAAGAACCCTTGGCCAATCAGGAAAAAGGAGAACCCTTAATGAAACAAACTGTAGCAATAAGCAGTTCTGAAATCAGGGTTAAAGCGGAGTTATGTTCAATATGTGAGTTCTCTTTTTTATGCTCTCAGTTTTTTGGCAGAAAGTAGTGTAATGGATAAATGAATTAAGGACTAAACAATTTGGGTGTACCATATGCATCTATTGTATAATCTAGATTGTGCCACATCATCGGCAATCGTAACATTTTTAGTTTTTCGTAACTTTTTAGCGTGTTGAGCAGTTCTATGATTCGTAACATATTCTATGATTCCTAACATTTTGGCGTGTCTCGTAACTTTTATAAAAAAATTTCGTAACAGTTACAAAAATTCGTAACTTTTATGATACACACCCAAATAAGGGATGTGTATTGTAGCCTTGTCTAAATAATTTTCCTAACGTTTTTGCGAAGGAAAACAGTTTGAACTTTGAAGTCAAAGTTGATACACAGCTCTTTTATCAAACGTGGGGGTAAATGTGGGTCTGGATACAAGACGTGGGACGTGGGTATAGATTATGAAGCAAAGGAATCACGGGTGCAGGAGCAGTTGAGCAGTTCCATTTTTATTTTATTTTTTTGCAAATGTAAAATAATTGAAAATTCTAGGAAATTAGCATTAGGGGTTTGGAGGCTTTTGGGGGCTCAAAGACATTGCTATAACGCATTGAAGCAAGCAAAGGAATCACGGGTGCCGGCAGTTGAGCAGTTCCACTTTTTTTTTTGTGCAAATGTAAAATAATTGAAAGTTCTAGGAAATTAGCATTAGGGGTTTGGAGGCTTTGGGGGGCTCAAATAAATTGCTATTTTTTTTTCCTTTTTTTGAAAATGTCAAGTTCTCATTCAAAGCCCGAAGACAGAAAGATTACATCACATAATATAGGAATGAACCAAAGCAACTAGCATATGACATGAGCACGGTTACAAAGCACTATAGGCTGACCGACTCCAGACACACCTGTTGAGACAGACCGACACTACGTGAATGCATAGATTCCTGTCAAGATCTAGTCGTACATAATTCCAACGAAAAATCCAGCTCAATCCCAAGCATAAAGTACAGATGCAATCTGAAAAACACTCCACACATGGAGGTAAAACAGCACCCAAGCGGGGCAAACAACCATCAACACGGGACAAAACCTAAAACCAACATAAAAGGGTTGCTGAAAGGGGAGGCGTAGCCCCCCCCCCCCCACCCCTGGAAACCCTAACTGATTGTTTAGAGAGAAGGCAGAGGAAAAATTTTTTAGAGAGAGCAGTCAAGGTAATCAAACCCAGTTAAATGCAACAAATACATTGCTATAGTGTATTGATAGATAAATAGATATATAGATAGATAAATAAATGATAGATAGATGGATGGATCAATCTGATTGGCGTGAATTGATTATGCGCCTCATGCCTCGACCCACAGGTGCCCCTTTCACACCTGTGGCCCACCTTACGGTTGGGAAAGAAACACCCCATACAAATAATCAATCAAAAAACAAAAAATGATACTACTATGTTTGGTTATTTGACTTGTAATTTTTTTTTTTGGCCAATCGATATGATTTGACTTGTAATTTAGCTAGTCTAAAAAGGTGTGTCCCTCCCACCAGCCTCTTTAGACTTTCCCTTCTATAGAGATGATCATTTAATTCGACCTGTATCCGATTCAATTCATATCCTAAACTGATCGGTTATTTGGAGATCTGTTTAGGGACCCGTCTGTATCTGATCCAATTCATATCCTAAACTGATCGGTTATTTGGAGATTTGTTTAGGGATTGGGTAGGATACTGGTATTTTTTTTTATAATTTTCGGGGATCAAGTAGGAGACGGAGACATATATATCCCCTTCCCGAATTTGCTCCGACTCTATTCCCCTTTCGATCCCAGCTCCACACCGTCCCCATATCCCCGATACATATACATGTACATCAATGACCGATTGTTATATGGATTTAGGGTTATATCTGCTCATTCCCAGTTCCCACTAGAACATATACTGGAAAAATGACAGGAAAAAAAAGAATATATTGAAAGTCTATTTTTTTAAATAATGTTGGGATCCCCGAATCCCCGCTCTTATTTGAGTGGGGATGGAGAGTAAAAACAAAGACCCATTACGGATTGGGGTGGGGACGGGGACATAGACAGTAATAGAGGAAAGTACCGGCAAGTACAATTCCAAGGGTGGATTTACCGACAGCTCCAAAGAAAATTGAAAAAACTCCGCCAACTCCACTTTGTCCCACCCACCTAGCTCCAATGACTTCCCCAGCTTTGTCCCTCCTTCACTCCTATTTTTATTTTACATTTTAATTTTTTAAAAACTCTAGGGTACCTTATGAAAGTGTCTAAACCTAAATCTTAGAATACCCTAATGAAAGTGCCTAAAACCCTAGGGCACCCTAAGGAAGTGCCTAAATCACTAAAATTCTATAATAGGAAAGTGTGCCTAAACCTAAACCCTATGGTACCCTTTGAAAGTGTCTAAATCACTAAATCCTATAATAGGAAAGTGCACCCTAAACCTAAACTCCAAAAAAGAGTGACTTACTTTAACGGTAATTAAAAAGAGTGACTTACCTTAATGGTAATTAGATGCCTCTTTTCTACTTAGAGGTAAAAATTTGATAGTATTATCCGGTCTTGATCCACCTATATGGCCAACACTAGGCCTTCTACATTTACAATTGTTTTTAATTTATTAACTTTATTTCATTTTTTAGCGTTGTTAAATTAATTGAGCCGAGACTCTGGAACTAAATTTTGACTGAATAAATTAAAAATGTGAATAAAGAAAAACATACTCCCTCCGTCCCATTTTGTTTGTCAATTTTTGAAAATTGTGTCAATTTTTTTATCACTTATATCTTTTAATATTGATCTCCAAATATATGCAATATGAATCTTGGTTGATAGTTCACGATTAATTCTATTATACGAAGTTTTCAAAACCATGAAAAACATAGTAGATTGAAAGATATAAACAATTTAAAGCGTAGCAGAAAATGAAATCTTTAAATATACTATAGCAATGTAGTTGAGGCTCCCAAAAGCCTCCAAAACCCAATCCCTCAATTCTCAAATTTTTTATTTTTTTTTAAAAGAAAAAAATCACTCCCGATTTTTATGAGAAGGCCACGTCCCCCCTCCTTATTTTCACTTTTGTTCCTATTACACCATGTGTTAGGTGAGGGGGAAAAAA
This sequence comes from Vaccinium vitis-idaea, assembly GCA_963854785.1. Lineage (NCBI taxonomy): Eukaryota > Viridiplantae > Streptophyta > Magnoliopsida > Ericales > Ericaceae > Vaccinium > Vaccinium vitis-idaea. The sequence continues at coordinate 14,059,789 of OY978222.1, read as the reverse complement.
AAGACCCACGTAAAAAACCAAACCCACGTCTCCCACCCTTCTTCTCACCTGTAGCATGACAGTTCACTTTCATTTCTTTTCCTCCATTCAGCCCCACGTAAAACTCAACCAACTGTCCACCTCCCCACTTTATATTTCTCCCTTCAGCCTTGACAGTTCCAGTCCCCCACGTTCACTCCCTTTTATCATCGGTTGGGTGTTTTCTTTCGTGCGGAGATGAGCAGAGAAGGGGAGAGAGAGGAAGCACCAGTGACCAGTGGGTATGAATCAAACAGAGAAATTACCCATCCGTTCCACTTGAAGTGCTCTCTCCATCGTCCATAGTCAGTTCTTTTTTCTTTTGATTTCATAATGGCCGTAAGGTTATCAAAAAGCTTTGATTTCATTTGTTCAACTTCTTCTTATTTCTTCCCTTTTCAGTATCCAATTTTTTGTATCCGGTGATTTCTGTAACAAATTCTTTCATTTTTTGGGCTTAATAATCTGTAACTAATATTGTAGACGCATGATTGGTTTTCTAAATACGCCATTCAGATTCTGGGATTCCCCGGATTCAATACATTTCGAACACCGTGCCGGTTCCCGTTCAAAATTCGGTAAGTATATAACCTTTAGAAAATCTTCAATACATCATTTTATATATTGAAGCAATTTTTGAGAATGGCATGTGTAAGAAACACGTTTTGGATTTGAAGTGTTTGCTGAAATGTGAAATCAGACAAGAAGATTATACAAGAAGATGATGGATTTTTGTTGGTGCCTTCGAGTTTATTACTCCTTACTTTTGTTTATGATATATGTTCATTCTAAGTAATTCCATGGGGATTGTTACATTGATGTTTATTTTGACAGACAAAGTTTCAAAGAATGGTATTGAAGCCAGCTTCCTTACATCCAAGGGACAATGTGCACCGGTTGGAGAAAGAGCTAAGTCGTGTATGTTTTAAAAATTGATTTTTTCTCTTTTCTTCCTTCAACATTTCTAATTTAAAACCTTCATTCTTTTTTTCTTCTCCACCCTCAGAATTGCACTCTCTTTCTAATGAAAACATTGAGTTTATTTTGTTGAAATCAATAAAAGCTGTGATGGATTATTTCCATTTGACTTATATTCCATTTTTTCACTTTTGGCAAATTGGGTTCTTTTGATTTTCTTTATTATTATGGGTTTTTCTTTTTCTTTTATATTTTTGGGTCGTGATATTATTCCTTTAATCCACCATTATAGGGGTTTTTTTTTTTTTTTTTTGTAATATTTGAAGAATATATGCGATTGTAAGGATACATTTTGCTTGCAACTACGGTAAAACAAGGTTTAATTTGGATCAACAGTTTCGTACTGTTATTAACACCAGGAAACTATGAATTTTGTTTAATGTTCACAGACTACTATTATCTTATGCTTCATATATTATGCAAGTATGATTAGGGTCCACCTGCTACCTATTGTGCCACGGGCAAACATTGTGCATGCAAGTTAACCTCGCCCGTGCATAGCACGGGTTCAACGCTAGTTCTAAGTAATTCCATGGGGATTGTTACATTGATGTTTATTTTGACAGACAAGGTTTCAAAGAATGGTGTTGAAGCCAGCTTCCTTACATCCAAGGGACAATGAGCACCGGTTGGAGAAAGAGCTAAGTCGTGTATGTTTTAAAAATTGATTTTTTCTCTTTTCTTCCTTCAACATTTCTAATTTAAAACCTTCATTCTTTTTTTCTTCTCCACCCTTAGAATTGCACTCTCTTTCTAATGAAAACATTGAGTTTATTTTGTTGAAATCAATAAAAGCTGTGATGGATTATTTCCATTTGACCTATATTCCATTTTTTCACTTTTGGCAAATTGGGTTCTTCTGATTTTCTTTATTATTATGGGTTTTTCTTTTTCTTTTATATTTTTGGGTCGTGATATTATTCCTTTAATCCACCATTATAGGGTTTTTTTTTTGTAATATTTGAAGAATATATGCGATTGTAAGGATACATTTTGCTTGCAACTACGGTAAAACAAGGTTTAATTTGGATCAACAGTTTCGTACTGTTATTAACACCAGGAAACTATGAATTTTGTTTAATGTTCACAGACTACTATTATCTTATGCTTCATATATTATGCAAGTATGATTAGGGTCCACCTGCTACCTATTGTGCCACGGGCAAACATTGTGCATGCAAGTTAACCTCGCCCGTGCATAGCACGGGTTCAACGCTAGTTCTAAGTAATTCCATGGGGATTGTTACATTGATGTTTATTTTGACAGACAAGGTTTCAAAGAATGGTGTTGAAGCCAGCTTCCTTACATCCAAGGGACAATGAGCACCGGTTGGAGAAAGAGCTAAGTCGTGTATGTTTTAAAAATTGATTTTTTCTCTTTTCTTCCTTCAACATTTCTAATTTAAAACCTTCATTCTTTTTTTCTTCTCCACCCTTAGAATTGCACTCTCTTTCTAATGAAAACATTGAGTTTATTTTGTTGAAATCAATAAAAGCTGTGATGGATTATTTCCATTTGACCTATATTCCATTTTTTCACTTTTGGCAAATTGGGTTCTTCTGATTTTCTTTATTATTATGGGTTTTTCTTTTTCTTTTATATTTTTGGGTCGTGATATTATTCCTTTAATCCACCATTATAGGGTTTTTTTTTGGTAATATTTGAAGAATATATGCGATTGTAAGGATACATTTTGCTTGCAACTACGGTAAAACAAGGTTTAATTTGGATCAACAGTTTCGTACTGTTATTAACACCAGGAAACTATGAATTTTGTTTAATGTTCACAGACTACTATTATCTTATGCTTCATATATTATGCAAGTATGATTAAGGTCCACCTGCTACCTATTGTGCCACGGGCAAACATTGTGCATGCAAGTTAACCTCGCCCGCTAGTAATTGATAAACAAATTGGGACGGAGGGAGTATGTTACATCGTGTAACTTTTCTGTAACTTTTGAAAAGAATTTTATTTTGAGAAATTTTACATAATAAACTTTTGAGAAATTTTACATAATAAACTTTATAGAGCCCTCATTGTATCAACCCCGAATTTCTCATGAGTAGGCCTGAGCCTAATACCTGGCAATCATTTCAGCTATTTTAATTAGTGAACTTATGTACTCCTATTTTTATTTTTTTTGGAACCAAAGCCATATATATGTATATAGATTTGCATTGACAACTTCCAGACCGTCCCGCAAAAAGTGAACAAACCGAAGATCTCGTCATCTCAGCGAGGGAAAATCGAGCATTGGAGTCGGACGAGGCCGTTGCAACTGACATTGCTTTATAAAGATTGGGGATTTTGGCCACGCTTCAGTTTCAAGGTCACTAGATCCCACCCCCTCTTAAGCATTGGACTCGATCGGTTTTACAGAGAGAAACAGAGAGTCCCTTGCTCTCTGCTCCTTCAGGTATTATTTTTTGGCCATTTATTCGAGAAACCTTTGGATGTCATGGTCGCTTCATATTGTGGTGATTCAATTGCTCAGGCTGTGGAGCCGTAGCGGTGGCGGCTGGTGGTGGTTCCTTATGCAAAGAATTTGGAATTCAACTGGTAACGGGTAAGGTTGCATTTTCTGATTGCATCTCAATTTTATGGATATAATGAGTGTTTCTGTTAGGCAGCCGCAAGGGTGTTGCCGAATGCTAGTTCTGGATCTTGTATTTGTAACAATGAAATGGAGATGAGATTACTAGAAATTAAAGAACAAAAGAGTACTAGAAATTAAAGGATAAAAAAAAATATCTAAACATTTTTTTAGTTGGTCAAGATACTTATGCTTGGATCTGGGTTTGTATGTGAAGCATAGTTTTAAATAGTGGTATTGGGAGACATAGCAGTAGCTGTTTTAGTGCATCGGTATTGAGCATATGGAACGGTCGTGAATTTTTTAAAATCATTAGCAACTCAAACAAAATTGTATGTTAAATGTTTGTTTCCCTCCTTACTTAATTTGTCACATTTTAGACAATCTTAGAACATATAGTAATGCATTTTCTTTCAGTGGAAACTGGAAAGTATCCTTGGAATTTCTTTTTTACCCTTTACTTCTTGCGGAAAAATTGACACTGTCCTCTCTCACTCTCTATCCACTTTACGCTTAACTCCAATACTTTACTCTTAACTCAAATACTCCGAGTTTTTGTTTTATCGAACTACAGCCGTTTTCGAAACAATTAATGGAACTACCGTTGTTTTCAAACTATTTTTATAAGTAGTGTTATTTTGCACTGCTCATTCTCAGCTTGGGAACTTTATTTACTTCTCTTTTTCAACCCTGAGGACTCAGAATTTCATCCAACATGCCGTCGTCCAATGTGGATGTTAAGCCAGCGTGTCTAAACATACTTCTCATATTCGATCTGAGAAGTCCTTTATGGCTTTATGCATCTCGTATTAGATCCGCATGTTCTAGATCCTCTGTTGATCTCCCCACGTGTGAGTCAAGAGTCGCATGTGCGGGGTAGTGTTGCAATTTGTCTCACATCAGTAAATTATCACCTTTTTGTACCATTGGCTCCCGAATATTGGAATCTCGTTTAAAGGTTTCTTGGTTTCCTAAAACCAAGTGGAAACTCTCTTAAACTCATAAGGTGTGATGTAACGGGCACCTCGATGCTATACGGACAAACGCCATTGACCATCTTGTGTGCAAACTCGCACCGCAACAGGCAAGTATTTACTATGCTGAAAATGGGTTTAAAAGGCTGTTTACCTGTTTATAGGAAAAAGTTGAAAATTCTTGTCCGAAGCCAAAAACTGGCAGCCGGCGGGCCCCGGGAAATCTTTGATTCAGTTTTAGAAGGTAAAAATGAATGTAGAAGACTCAGAGGATTTTTTAGTAAAAAGTTGAATCTTGCTACCTAGAGCCAAAAAATGTCTTCAGCAAGACCCGAGATCTCCGGTAGGGTTTCGAGACTAAAAACATGAGTTTGAGACCCGATGGGTATTTTGGTAAAAGATGGAAAGTTGGTTTCGGGACAGAGAATGACCGGATTGACTTTGGAGGCAGAATAGACTCTGGGTAACTCAGAGGGGTATAAGAGTAAATTTTGACGTGGAGCTCACTTCGGGACCGGAAATAACTCTGGACGGACCCTAGGACACTTTTTAACTGACTCCATGTGGGAAAATTGGCCAGAGAGACAATTTCAGGGAGAAGCTGATTTCGAGATCGAAAATAATTTTGGACAAGCCCTATGACTCCTGGGTATGCGTGACATAGTCTGAAAATGAATACAAAATGTTGTACAAGCTATATTGTAAATAAAATAGAATTTATTGTCCAGATCTTGCTCAGGAACTCGGGCAACGTAAAATGGTGCCCGGAGACGGTTTTCACAAGTATTTGAAGATTTCGTCATAGCATGTTAATATGTTGTTGGAAGAAAAGGTTTTTGAAAAAGTTTGACTGAACCCTCATCGGGCTGCCTACGTATCCCTTGTGCACAAGGGGAATCAGGTCATACCATAGTTCAGTTCTGCTTTTGAAAATAATATTGAATTCATTGAATTAATCTTGATGTTTTTACTTTGGTGTTTTGTGGCTCTACTCGGATGACAGATAGCAAGCGAAGGTAAGCGATCTTCGAAAGTATCGGAAAATACCCAGTGGCAAGGTCGGGTCACAATGGTCCTTATGAAGAACCAAGTCTACTTTAGCCCGTACGGTGTTTTGTCTTTTTTTCCTGATATTCCTCACCTCAAACCTCAATGAAACTATTGCGGTGAACAGTGGTCAATCATGTTTATATTAAAGGTGAATTCTCTTGGCTCACAGACTAATTAAAAATAAATGTAGTATTTAATAGCTGGATCTAGACGCGGGCTTAGCCTAATCACAGGGGCTGGGCCGCCAAAGTTCTAAATATGCGATCGACATGCTAAAATAACTGAGCAGACAGATATTGGTAAGAATTTGAGAAAAAGTCACTTACAGACTCCCGACTCGAATCCTGGGTAGAGAATTAGATAGAGCTTCTGCTCGAAATAGAAGAAATCTCCCGAAAAAATTGGCTATGGCCTCTGGCAGAAAATGGATGATTTTAGGTTAGTACTCGAGTAGAGTAAAAGCGGGATTTATGATCCGATATTCATTTTGAGAGAAATTCGGGAGTGCTTTCGCACAGTATTGAATATTTGAGTCACAATCCGAATAATGGCACACATAAGCCCGACGGACTAAGACTCAGTTATGAAAACCAAGTTTTCCAACAGAGAGCTCCCTGGACTTTCTAGAAAGAAGTTGGAGCACCACAAAGGGTCAAAACTCTGATGATTGGAAAGGACAGAGCGTGGCAATGGGACTTAGAGAGCTTTGAAGGGATAAGAAATTATGGGCGGAGGTCCTATTTATACGCAAAGTGGAGCCTAATTCTTAGGTGCCAAAAAACAAAGTAAAGCCTAATTTGGGTGCCAAAGTGACACATGGCAGCCCACAATTGACGCCTCAAAAGTGGAGCCTAATTCATGGGTGCCAAAATGACACGTGGCAGCCCACGATTGGTGCCTCGAAATTGGAGCCTAATCTGTGGGTGCCAGGGAGTTTCGCCTGCTTTCTTGCGATGCTTCTCTGGCTCAGCCGTTCTCGCGTAGGGTGCTTTGATGCAAGTTCATTTAGAGAGGTCTCTCCAAGGTTTTTAGGTGTTCTTGATGTCGTGGCAGTGTCCGTTTTTCCAGATGATGCTCCGTAGATTGAGGAAAACGATCATCTAGTCTTTATTTGATTTGTAGCATTGTAACCCATTTCAGGAAGCGTAACATCTTGAAAAATAGCAAACGGGCTCTGAATCGCCCAAAACTTAATGTGAGCTCTAAATACATCACGTAAAGCTTAAATATAAAGATTGGTAGACAAAACCTGGGTCTTCTAGCCCTGTCCGTCTGTTTTTACCAGGTAAAGGTAAATGTAGGGTGCTAGTTCAACGGTCTAACGTCCTCTGATTTTGATGTGGTCTAAACCAATAACTCTTAAATATCAAAATGAATGCATCTAATAGTCTTGATGTTATACTGGGTTTCTCGAAGATAAAGTTGGCCAATTGGCCTAGAATCATGCTTCTGGGGGTTGATTTTTGATAAACTATTGGAGGCAAGGGTTTAGCCTCCCTAATATGGCATGCCTATCATCTAGGCTATGCACATGCAGATGTTATATGATATTTGAAATTAATATTCGACTTACTACGGCGACAGTATGGTACGTACTGTGTCGGTTTACCTTTACCGGGAATCGTGTGTTCTACATGGTAAGACCTATTTGATTTCTTAATGATCACCGCCTCTTTCCTGCGAGCGTCGGCGACACTGATTTGATTTCATAAATGGGGTGGGGCAAAATGTAGTGTCAACAATGCCAGCCTTAACTGCTCTATCCACCCCTGCCCTAGGGTCGTGGATAGTACATTATATTACTCGTAGTGTCATAAAAACCAACTAGAGTATATATGTTCCTTGTTTTGCCGTTAGGTGGTTCTAAACAAATACAATATATATATATTTTTTTATTTTTTTAGGTACAAGCAAGTATAGTATCTGGGTTCAATAAAAAAAAATAGGAGATTGAAATATGATGAGGAGATATTTGTTTAATGGAGTACAACAATCTCGAAATGTCGGATTGGGAAACAATTGAATCAAATAGTTTTAAAGGGTCTCTTTAGCCATATTTTGCACTGGTCCCGGTCAGGTAGGGCTTCCTTGTATCCCCTAGTTGTTGTGTTATATGATGTATTGTTCCTAAGCAACCCTAACTCCACATCATCCTCTTCTAGTGCTACTTAAATTTCATTTACCTCTAACTTAACTAGTGAACTCAGATTGAATAGTAGCCATGACAGAGCGAAAAACTTGAGTCTCTTATCAGCTTAAACCTCTTTAAATATGTACATTATTATTAATCGTGATAATATGTAAATTGAATTGTTTTCTTCTTGTTTTCTCGTAAAAACTCATAAGGAAACCGCGAGCGCTGGATCGGTTTGTGTAACGGGCGTGCCAGGACCATGTGGTATAGTCCAAGTGTAGTAGAGGCCTTCCTGTCTCTCTCTGACTTCGTACTAGCGATTGCGTGCAACCCCAAAGAGTAAGGACTTTAAAATTTCCCAACCGTTGTGGAAAATGAGAAACAACGAGATAAAAATAAAACCTAACTTTTATTAATAAAGATTAACAAAAGTAGGGGTATAAAGGGTCATAAACAAGGTCCTAGGCTGGGCTAGACTTGTTGAATGATGAAAAGTAAAAGAACTCAATGGAGTTGGAGTCTTCAACGGATTGAGGATCTTGAGTAATTAAGTCGAGAGACTTGAGTGTTTTAAGCGTGAGGTTGATGGATGTGGAACTCATTTTTAGTCTTCAAAACTAGTATTTATAGGCTCCATTTGCAAGTGTTTGAATGTTAGCGCCAACTTCCTCCTTGCCGAGATGCTGCCATGTGTCTTTTGTAACTTCCTGCTTCATGAAACTTTCCCACGTGGACCATGATGCCATCTCCCAGTTATCGGCAGTTACTTCAACTTTTTGGCGCCATAAAAGGCCTTTGCTTCAAATCCTATCTCCCTATTCTCACGGATAATGGGATGGTGGGTTTGCATAAAGCCATGGATTTGATCATTATTCACAGGCCAAATTCTTAATAAATTGAATGAGCCCTATAAAGAAAAATGAAACCAATATAGGCCTTTAACTTTATCAACCCATCACTAAGTCTAAAATTAACCTTCTCAGCCTTGATAGGATTTTGTGCCAAATTTGGGTGTAAACACTTCTAAACTCAAATACATTGCATAAATTGGCATATGAATAATAATTTTTTCATTTATTCAATGGGCACCAATCTTTAGTAAAAACAACCATTAAATGACCTTTTCGTCATCTAGCGGGTGGGAAACATTACAATTTTGTTATTGCTAAAGAGTAGGAAATTCAAGGATTGGAGGTCTATTTACTTTTATCTCAAGTGTGTTGTTTGTATCATGGTGAAATAGTTTTTTTTTATGTTTTTGTACTGTACTGCAATCTTAAACGGGCATCACGAGAGGCAGTGATACGAACAGCAACAACTAAGGAGGTGTTGGAGAAACCCCAAAACAACCACTAAGGAGGTGGCGGAGGCCGATAGTCCGATTGCAACCGCTATGGATCAAGAATAAAGCATGCTTTGGAATAAAAATAAACTCTAGAACCGATACAAAGAAAAACATGCTTTATTCTTGTTCCATCGCGGGTGCAATCGGTCTCTCGGCCTCCGGCACCTTCTTAGCAATTGCTTTGGGTTTCTTTAGCACCTCCTGAGCTGTTGCTATTCGTATCACCACCTCTTGTGGTGCCGGTTAAGGATTGAGGCACAGTGCAAGATGATACAAAACAATTTCGCCCATGACACAGAGCGCAACCAGGAGAGAAACTAAATAGACCTCCCAATCCTTGAATTCTTCTTTAGCAATAACGAAATTGTAATGTTTCCCTCCCGAAAGATGAAGAAAAGGGCATTTAATAGTTGTTTAACTAAATATTGGTGCCCATTTAACAAATGGAAAAAATTATTATTCTTGTTCAGATTTATGCAACTTATTTGAGTTTCGGAGAAAACAATTCGATGTACACATTATCATGACTACTAATAATGTACATATTTAAAGAGGTTTATGTTGGTAAGAGCCTCAAGTTTTTCGCTCTGTCATGGCTACTGTCCAATTTGAGTTCACTTAAGTTAGAGGTTAATGGAAGTGAAGTAGCACTCGAAGAAGATGTAGTGGAGTTAGGGTTGCTTAGGAACAATACATCATATCCCACGACAACTAGGGAGTTTTAGGAAGCCCTAGCTAACCGGGACTAGTGCAAGGAAACTTTGGTCGATATGGTGATGGCCGAAAAGACAGCCAATAAACGGATGATTCAAGATGACGAAATCATGATCCGCTCTCTGAATTGAGTGGAATACGACTGAAGTGACCGTTTAAAACAATTTGATTCAATTGTTTCCCTATCCGACATTTAGAGATTGTTGTACTCCAGTAAACAACTGTCTCCTTATCGTATTTCAATATATTGTTTTTTTGGATGAAACCCATATACTGTACTGGCTTGTACCCAAAAACAATGATATACTTTGTATTGGTTTAGAACCGCCTATCGACAAAACGAGGAACATATATATTTGTTTTTAGTGGCACTAAGAGTAACATAATGCAAGGACTGATGGTTTGCTTACTTGCAATTCTGCTCCTAGGAAGGGAAGAGGGGAAATGCCGTAGATTTACCAACCCCACACCTATGAATATAAGCGTAAAAATTCATTTTGGGGCTTTTATTAGAGAACCAAATCCTTCATCAACCCAAGCATAAACCAAATTTTCATCAAATTCTCGATGGTCGTCAATTTTAGAACTTGTAAGAATTAGTTCAGATTGTCTTTCCTAAAAAATTGTTGAAAGAGGTCTCAGGGATAAGTTGGCAGTTGGGATACTTTAAAGTTTTGACCATATCAGATCATGCTTCTAACCAAAATTTAACTCCAATCTTATGGAAAAAGACAGTAAGGATTAGAGATGACCTTATTGCGATGGTATACTCACTAAGGGACACTTGCTTACTTGATGTTCTTTATTTGGATTCACACATGTAAAGTGGGATGATATTTGTACTCTGTAATTTGCAGAGATGACCTTCATTTAGATCATTCTATGAGATTGGATGGTGTTTCTGTAATTTGCAGAGGGAGTTCGTGCAGGAGTGAAGGCAGCTTCCATTGCATACGTTGCTACTGCTGTGCCAACAGTACGTGATCCTCATTAGTAATTTCTTTTTTCTTTTTAAAGGTCACTGCTGGTATTTGGTGTGTGAAATATAGCTGCTCCATGCCAAGATTGCTCTTCATTACCTGAAAGGTTGGGTGCATTGGGTTAGAAAGAACCAGCAGGTTACGGTCATACTAATGAGGGGTATTGAAGAGGAACTAGCAGTGCAGAGGAAAGGGGTCTAGACTAGTCGTGCATTTGGTTAAAAGATATATGTGATACTGCGCAATCCAATGCCCAAAGCATGTTTCAGGAAATCATGTAAGAAGTTTCAACCTTATCCTGAAACATTTTTAACTTTTATTCCTTCCTATTTCCTCTAGAGGCCTCCATCGCCTCAAAGAAATGCAAAGCCAGCGTGTCTTTCTCTACAAGTCTTCAGAGAATTCAACCTAAAATCCCATTTAACCAATTTGCAAGTTAATCCGAATCTAACATCCTAATCAACTCACCAGAAGAATCTACCATCCTTTAGACCTCCTTCATAAAGGGTTATCCATGGTGGTTGAAGGAGTTGGGCTTCAAGATGATTACACGTTAACTTAGGGTTTTAATATCTGCAAACTTCGTTGAAAGAGTTGAGTGCAGCTGGATATAATGAAAACTTAGCCTCTCCATTGATGAAGGTGGGGGAGGAGATGGTCTAAGTGTTTCTTTCACCTCATGTCAATTGGAGTTATCCTGAATGATGTTAACCAGGTGCAACATCAATGGGGGTTTTAAGTAGTGTTTGCTTGTACACTATAAACAAGTCATGTATTGTCTCAACATCTTAATATGTCTATGTTGGCCCACAAAACTGGTTTAATATGTCTATGTTGTTAATGACTTTGGATTCATAATTTTGTCTCTCAACTTGTGGTGCATATATTTGGATATTAGGAGTACCTCTGCCAGCTTGGACCCCTAGCTATTTGACTTGTGAGATATTGGATATATGCTGCTGGATAAATCATAAGAATAGTAGTTTCACAAATTTGGCAGGTATATGTGAGGCAATTAGGAGATCCTACAAAAGCATAGACCCCTGGCTATTTGATCGTGGAGTATTGGATAAATATAGTTCATAACAATATCTTTTTATTTTGATGCTTTGTTGTGTCATCGCGGTCGATAAATTTTGAATTCTTGTTGAGAGTGGAAAGGTGCCCGTAACTGATTGCTAGAGCCTTTTGGCGTGCATGTGTTTTGGCTGCTCTGGCTTAATTTACTCTCTACTTCTTGGTACAAGGAGTGTCAACTGAATATATCAACTCTAAATCTAATGTTCTACGTCTGACTTATATATGGGCAGTTGGTTGTAGTACGGGTATATTGCTCAGGCTCTCATCATATCCACTGGTATTTGACTTTCTTGTTTTTGTGCAAACACTGTTTTTCTATTGTTGAATTACAATTTTTGATTTCCCTGTCGTCATGTCATGTGATTGAGAGTGTTGACGAGTAGGGAAATGAACCTTGTTCCTTTGCTTGTAGAGTTTATCAGTGATATGGTTTTATTAAAAGCCAGGAGATTTGATCTTGTTTGGCATTTTCTCCAAGTACACGATGAACCACCTGCCCCTGCTGGGATGTTAAAAGGTTGGTGCCATTTTGTAGAACTTGTATTTCAGAAGGATACATCAAAGTACTTTGGGAAGTATAACACCAATTTCTTTATACCAGTGCTTAGAAAATCAGAACATTTACTTACCATTCGTGGCTTGTCTCTTAAGCTGAAGAACAAGGGCAAAGCACATTTTATGTTAACAAATTAGAGAAAAATCTGTGCATATTTATTCAATTTACAACACAGTTACTAAAAAACATTTTATGTGAGGGAAGCTTATTTCTAGAGCAGGGACTTCAATACTTCATATGTTTCTGTCTGTTGCAGTCATTAAGGAAAATGCATGCAAACTTTTATCAAGTGGATCTATAACTTTATTTAATCAATCTCATGGGGGATTTTAAAATTTAAAGTATCAAATATGGGAATTGAGGAACTTACAGATTTATCAGTTTATCTTTTTCCCTTGTTGTCACTAGTCATGCCACATAATTGATCTCTGTTGCCCTTATGAAGTCATAGCATTGATTGATGAGTCTTTTTGTTCTATTGCTATATTATGAGCTCACCCTAAGGGAACCTAAAGAGGTTTCATAACTACCATGAACTAATAATTTCTTTTGTGACATGTGGAGTTCCTTATTCTAAACTACCGCTAATGAAAAAAGAGGAATTGTACTGTGTTCATTCGGTTTCCAAATGCTAGCTCATAAATTTTGTTTCGAAAATTTGACAACTATATCTGTTTGGTGATGAACAGCATCCATGGCTACATTTTCCATAACGGCTGAGAAAATTGCCCTGGAATGTGTGAGGAGATTCCACTATAAGGACAAATCAGCCTGAGGTTGTGGATATGATACAGTGATACACTATTTACTTGTCTCCTTTCATAGTTGATGTTGTTAATGCTGCTGCTATCTATACTCTTTATTACATTAATGTGTTCTATGTACTGAGACAGTTTTGTATTGAGACTCAGTGTTTCTCCACCTGGCTCCCGATTTTTTGTTCAACCATTTTGCAGAGTTTTTCACTTTCTCTGTTTTAGTATGAATCAAGCCAAGAGGAGATCTCCGAGCAGTGATGTGTAGATCCGAGCATCACATGTTTTTCAGTACTATTTGTTAATATAAATAATCGTTTCGTTTGGCTCATCAATCATATTTCCTTCCCAAGTGCTGTTTGGCCGAAGATAGCTAGAATGTGTTCATTCTTGTTGCAGAAAGCTTGAATGTCATGGATATTGTTGGGGAGAAATGATTCTTCAAGAAGATAATTTTCCTCATTGTACGAATGTGTTTTGTTACCACAAATCTGGTTTGGCTTCGCACCAAATAGATGATTTTTCCAATAATTATTGAAGGGGAACGAGTACGCCTTAGTTGCTAGAAATTATGATTCCAATTGTGTTTTGGGTGTTGCAAGCTTGGATAGATCTAACGTTTCCTCAGGAGGCAGGCTAAGATATATGAATGGAGGATTATAATCGTATGATTTATTTGGGATAGTGTATGTTTGTAAAAAGTTTGGGGTGGTGAATTGATATTGTTGTTTATGATACGGATTTGAGAAGTCATGAGGAGATAGTTGCCTCGCTATTCCCTCAATTCATCCCTAGTTGCAAGGATCATAGCAAAATTTGAGACATTTGCAAGAAGCCTGATCGAGAAGATTGATGGAGGATGTGAAACACGTTTGGAGACCTCTAGAAAGACGATGTAACAAGCATTTTTTTTCTTTTCACCGATCGATTGGAGGGATATGCAAGAGGAGTTGCGATTCCCGATAATAAGACTGGAACACACGAAATGCACCAAGTAAAAGAAGAGCATGTAGCTCCTGTTGGTACCTAAGTCACATTATTCATATGCGGGTGCATGGGCGGGAGGGTGAGCGCAAACGTGAAAACGTCTTCAGAAAGACACACGATCGTGTTGTAGGATTTCTATACAAAAATGACACTTGATGGGATGTGTATCATTTTCCAGAAGGAGATTATACGAATCGTAAGATACGTATCCTGTATCATAGGTTTTTAACAACTCTGTGTGGATTCAGAAGCTATTACTTCCTGACGTCCTAAAATTTTCGTTCATTTTATCGGTTTCTAATTCCTTTGGTGCATCGTTAGACTAGTGTAACTTGGAGCAGCTACAGTTGTACGATGATTGGGTGGTATTTTACAATGATAATATGTTGTGTTTGGTTTCTTGTAATATGTTTTACTTATTTTCCCTTGTTTGGTTTCATAAAGGGAGAGTAAAATAATTTTCAAGTAAAATATTTTCCCTCATGTAGACACAAATGTTTTTTTCCTCCAAAATCCCGTAAGTTGCTTCCAGCCTTCCACCAAAACTATGGTTTTGCAACTCTCTCTCTCTCTCCCTCCTTTCTGAGGACAATCAAGTATCTCATTTCTTCCTATAACTTGAAAATCAGTTGTCCATTACCCTAATTAATTGTTTCCTTCATCTTTGTTGCTTGTTCAATTTTTTACTTGAGAATTGGATCCAATTAGGATTTTTATTTCATTTGACAGTGTATTGAGTTTTAAAAAATTTACTAATTAAAAACTTGAAGTACTTACAATCGAAAGATGATAAAGAATTTGACTGTTGATACCAAAGAAATGTTTCCTGAAATGTTTCCTATGAATATCTTTGAGTATTGTTCATAGCTGAAAATGACAGCGGGTAGAAACTTTTTGCTCTCCATAATAATTTTAGAGTGAACCAAACACCAGAAAATAGAAATGGAAAAGTTATTTTTGGTAGAATTATTCCACATGAAAAATATTTTACTTTGTAAAACATTTTACATCGAAACAAACGGAGCCTTAAATTAAAGCAGATTTTGTCATTTTTATAATGTAGCATGCGCAACATGGTAAATCCATGAACAAGAGGTGGCTCGGGTTGGATATATGAGAAATTTTGTTCACACCCCCATTTTTTCTTAGTACCCACACCTTCTCAATACACCCTTAAATAAAATAAAAATTTATTAATTTTCACTGCACACCCAATACATTTACCCAACTACCCTTCTCTTATTCATCACATCCACGCACCGTACTACCTCCAAATAAAGGTACATCGTCATTCATATTTCTTTGCGAACTAAACCCTTAGTGTCCTCCCAACGCCCAACGTTGAAAACCACTGTTTGTAGTCCCCTTATTGTTTCGTGGTTCTTTACTTCTTTATAGCAAAATAATCGAGTGCGAGCGTGCCAGAGAGAGTTTCAATCTCCTCCCTCAGATTAAGTTTGGAAAAACCAAATATAATCAGGCGATTGTGTTGTGTTGGTTCAATTACCTCAATTAAGAGGATTTTTTCTTAACAAGTGAAGAAATGCAAACCAATATACTTAGGAAATTAAAGAACAACAAAGAAACAAGATACTTCGATTGATAAATCAAAGGTAAACTTACTTCGAAATTGCTTTCAACTTCAAATACAAGAACAAGAATTTCGAACAGGTGATTGTTACAAGAACAATCGAGATTAATCCTAACTACTTCCTAATCTACTTCCTAATCTACTTCCTAATCTACTTCGAACTGAGTTCGAAATCCTAAACTACTTTGCCAATGAACAAACCAAGCATCAGTTTTTTGATAGCTGTTTGTTGAAGATTTGTCCGGGGGCTTTCCACTCTTCAATTTCTTCTATTTATAGACGCTGCTTGCAGTTTGAACTTCCCGCTCAAATGAATTTGAACTTGGCTTGCTTCGAACTCTAACTTCTACTCTTCGAGTTGGCAGTTTCTTCCCTCTTCCATGTCTGAATTTGAATTCTTCTAATTCTTCTTCCATAAGCTTTTATTTTGAATCTGCACAGTTACTTAACACTAACTCAAATGATTACGAGTTAAGGAAATAACTGCCTCTCAAGAAATACTCCACGTGTTCTAACTGCTATCTATTCCGTTTCACAAGTTTACACGTGGAGTTTACATGTTCAGCAGTTAACATCATGGCTTCGAAGCCAGTTTTTATTTTATCCTGGACTTGTAACTGCCAATAACCGCTTTTTGATTTTAGGAGATAATACGACATCGTATTTATTCCAATGTATTCTTTTAATCCAGTGTATCTCCATTGACAGATAATTGCCAACGTTTGGCATTTTTGATTACGTGTCAATCAATTATTGGATTTGTTAATTTTATATGTAAACATACCCCCCACATTAACATAGTTGTTCAAAGAATTTGAATAAGTGTTAATGTGCCTTTTACCGCTTCGACTTCTTATAAACTTCAAAAGAAGAAGTTATTCAAAGTGATCTTGAGCAGCTTACACGTTTCCAATGAGGAATTGATGGGTAATGGGTAGTTAATTTGCACGTTCCCAATCTTCAGGAATTTGAATCGTTTCCTACTTAAAATTTGCCTATAAAAGGGCTTAAATTACTGGCAAAATTAATCACCAATCTTCGTTGTAAACTGACTCTTATCTCAACTAAACCATGGCTGAAGTTTCCAACACCCAAAGTGCTTTCGCAAACTTGGTTCTTAATGACCCAATTCCTGTTGATACTAGAAATACCGTCACACCAATCATTGGTGAGATTCGAAGGGATCGCTCTTATGTGGTGGTTCAAGAGGAAGATTCTGAGTCGATTGATCCATGGAATCCTTCAACTTCTCCAACTCCTAAGCCTTTTCTATGGGGTTTACCATCTGAAATAGTGGTGGTAATAATGGATGATCTTGCTGGCTATAGAGGCTGGAGCAAATACCGTTCATTAGCTATGAGTAGGTATTTGTCTCCTTTTGTCCGACGTGATCCCAATATAATAATGTTTGATAGCCTTATTGCCACTTGTCTCACTCCTGCTTTCTTTAAAGTCCATGAGGATGAGAGATCAGGCTTTGCTGGTTATGGTGAGCTTAAGCAGAGAGCTGGTAACCAATTCATATATTGGTTAAATGAGGTTCGAAGGCCTCATTTTGAGGAAAATTTTTATTGATCCTGCCAATCTTTCTCTTCGAACTCTTCCAAAAAATCCAGATTGGTTTGAAGAGTTAAAGAATATTAAATTCGATCCTACTATTTTCCATGCTGATTATTCTTACTCTCTCTATCCGCAATCTGATTCTATTAAAGCCAAAGAACTGCTGGCTGCTTTTGCTTTTCTAGAGATAAGTATTCTTGAAGAAGACATCCCTTACAAAAACTTCTTATGGGCTTGTGAGACTCTTCAATGTACTATCTTTGAGCAGGCTGGTACTTTTATACATTCTTTTCTGAGTCAACTTCCCATCCTTCGAATGTGGATGAAGAACAATACTGCTGCTTTTGTGTTCAACCAAGATCTCCATGAGTATGAAGTACTTCATGATCAAGTTACTAAACTTCATACTAAGATTGAGCGTTTGAAAGAAGAGTCCGTCGAAATCCCATTCGGAATTTCTAAAAGGCTTCGAAGGAAATTCAAAAATCGCATCAAAAGAAACACTTTTAAATTGGCTAAGTTTGAAATCAAAGCCAAAAATCTGGTTCTGAAAATCAGACCATTGATTGAGAAGAAACTCAAGTTGGATGAAGAAGACAAGATTAGGATGAAGGAGAAAGAATTTTTTAACTTTTCTTGGGCAAGGTTTCATGCCTTGATAACTTGGAGTTTTCCTCATTACTTCCAAGTCATTCCTACTCCAATAGCTGTTCCTTCATCAGTAGATATTTGATTTTCTCTGATGTAATAGGATCTCCTCTGATGTAATTTCTTTATTGTTAAATGAAATTTTAGTTCTTTCTATGGCTTAATCTGCACTACTCAATGCTTTTCGAAGCACTTAAAGGTGCTTAAAACCAGTTCAAACTCATGATAAACAGAAATTCATAAAGTATACATTATGACATTTAAACCAATAAAAAATGGTTTGAAACACAAAATAACTTAAAATTTGAAAACAGACATTAATTAAAAGTTAAAATTCAATCTTGGGCCCAAAAATAATTATAGGCCCAATTACTTTTAACGAATATTCGACCCGAACCGCTGCTTTGTTTCATCGCAACGTATAAATCTAGGGCTTGGAACATTTTCATCATACGTTCAAACCTTAAAACACTTTGTTTTCGCTCCCTTGGTTCTCAATCTTCTATAATCATGGCTTCTGGAAGTGATACTACTCGAGGAACTCCTTCTTTCGTTCTTAGAAGGTTAGTGACCAGAGAAGTTCTACAAACCAAATCTAGTGCTGGTAAGTTGCAAAATCGTGCATTCATCGAACAACCTGTTCTTCCTAATACTCAAATCCTTGGGCCTGCATTTCTTGACCTCCCTCTAGACTTAACAACATGCTATCCCATTCTCGAAGGCAGCAATATCATAAAGGATAGGTCCATTGGGTTTTCCAAATGGGCCAAGCAAAATTTCGTTTGTTGGCCGAATTGCGATAACAACTGGGAAGATTGGACTGTTCGCATCTTCAAAGCCAAAAGAAAAGAGTTAGAAAATGTTGGATTATCACATATCATTTCTTTGCTTCAACAGGGTATACTTCAGAACCCTACTCTTATTCATGCTTCTTTGGCTTTTTGGGACCCATCGTTCAACTGCTTTCGATTTAATTGTGGAATGATGGCCCCTACAGTTCTTGATGTAGCTTTCCTTACCGGGTTGCCTCTTTATGGTGCTATCTTTGACATTGCTGCAACCACTGATATTCCTTTCTTAAAGGAAATTAGATATACTCAATCCCATGCCTCATATAGCAATTTTCTGGAGGTTGAAAGGAAATTTGGTGATGAAGTATCTAGCAGAGAATATTTTGCATATGTATGGTATACTTTATGCAAAATGATATTCTGTAATGGTGGTAAGAAGATAATGCTTGAATATGCTTCCTAGCGTATGCTCTTTCACAAGGTAAAACCATTGATCTGGCTTCCTATTTTTTAGGCTATGTTTACAAAATTGGGTCTGACAACCATGCTAAACCGTTTGCCCATAATTTGGGAGGCCCTCTCCGGTTCTTACAACTCTGGCTATTGGCCTATTTCCCAGATCATAAAGTTGCAGACAAATATCCTTTAAGTATATATGGGGACAAGTTTACAATTTTAGCTTCGACTCCCCTTACCTTGGTAGGATATTTACAATATTTTCATCAAATGAAGGAGGACAAAGAAGAAAAGGACTTCATTCCCTTTGATAATTGGGATATTGGGCCACCATGGATAAAGAGAATCATGGAACAGAGAGGCAGTTCTACTTACCATGAAGCTTGGGGAAGCATTCTCCTTCCAAGGGAAATTATCATTGGGGCTTTTGTTGGTGGTTGTAAACAGACTCATGCTGAGATTTATTGTCCTGCACAGTTTGCTAGACAATTTGGAATGGTGCAAGCCATCCCTTGTCCTTACCCTGGTGAGATTAATATTAATCTTTCTGCAAGGAACAAGGTTGATAAGGATCAAATTGCAAGGCTTAATACAGAGTTTAAAGACTTCAGAACACGATTTCAACCATATAGATTCGCTATTGGCGCAGAACCTCCTCTCTTGTCATTCTCTCAATGGTGGCATAATTCCATTAAGTTGTATCATAAGTCTACAGCTGTCAAAGCTTTCATTAAGGAAGTTGGTATTGTGATTGAGGAAGTGGCTCATTCTGATTCGATATCAGATGATGGGTTTGGAGCGAGTCAAAAAGATATATCTCAGGTAACTCAACAAAAAGAGACACCAGAAGTGCAGTCTTCTGTATCAGTACCTATTGCTTTGGATGTAAAACCCCTTCGATCAGTACCACATATAATGACTAGATCTCAACAGCAAAAAGCCACTCCTCCATCAGGTAACTTTAAATGATTTGTGCTTTTGTTACAATCGCAAATCTTTTCTGTCTCTTACTTTGTGATTCAACATACAGAATCTGTTCCCAAGAAAAGAGTAAGAAAAGAGGGAGAAACTGTTCGAACTTCTGTTTCTCCAGGTTCGAAGCCAGGTAACTCCTTATCCCATTAACTTCTGTTAATTCTTCGGTTCTTCAAAAGATACCAATATTATCCTTGCCCTTTCAGAAGGCAAGAAAAGGAAAGAGACTTTAGCAACCAAGGAAGGATCTAGCCAAGAAGAAACCAAATTTGCTAAGGTTTATGAGGCTTCGAAGAGAAGGAGAAAAATCTTAATTGAAGAACCAGAGGAAGAAGAGACTGAAAATGTTACTATAGGCCAGTTTGTGAAAGGTAAGCTGTTGTGAATTCAATATCATCAAGGTCTTTAAGCTTCACTTTTGTATTTCTTATCTTTAATTACCAATCCAATTTCAGAGAAAAAGGCAAAGTCTAAGCATGCTGATGCTTCGAAAGTTTCCTCAGAATCAACCCAACATACTCCTATTGAGATTCAACAACTAATTGGTACTTCTGCTATTGGTGCAGCTGCAACACAGGAGACTACCAGTATGCCTTTAGAGAAACCTGTTGAAAAGACCACAGTACTAAAATCTCAACCACAAATCATAACTCAAGGAATGTCTTCACCTATTATCAGTACTGTGACAAGAGATTTAGCTTCAGAAGGTCTTCGAAGTGGACCAATTGAAGTACCAGCAGTTGTAGATTCTACTGAGAAAACCTCTACTTCTAAAAGTAATTTTGTTCTTAAAGAAGTGCTGCCAAGGGAATCCTTCATAGAAACCTCCGTTCTCAAAGATGATAGCAGCTTATTTCCTGAGATTGTACCAAGCTCCTCAGTTAATAAAACTACTAGTCAGCTTGAAGTGATAACTGAGGAAGTCATTCTTGATCAAGTTCCAATTACTGACATTCCATCAAAACCAATTTTATCTGAACAAATCCATCCGACTGAGGTATTGTGTTTCATTATATTTAAGCTTATAGCTATCATGTTCTACTTAAAGGATTAGGCCTAAATATGTTTATGTATTTATCTTAACAGAAGGTTGGTGCTTCTGCTAGCACTACTTTTGGTGATCTCTCTTCATTGGAGCAGTTTAAGCTAAGAGTGAGTGATTTCTGTCAAAGAATCACCAATCCCAGAACTCCAATTTCTTCTTCAGAATCTCCTATTATCGAACTCAAAGCTCAACATGATTCATCTATTTCTGAGTTGGTCAAGCCTACTTTTACTCCAGAGGAGATTCAAGAATTGAAGGAAGTCCTACAACAATTCTCAGAATTCGATTTTGAAAAGTTGGCTGAAGGAGATCTGAAGATGCATTTGGACATCTGTTGCCAAGCTGCTTGGGTATTAAAACCTATTTCTCAAGAGCTACATAGACACCTCTTGACTAAAGCTTCTGAGTTTCAAATGAAAGCCCATCAACTCTGTGAAGTTCAAGAGAGGCATCTCTTAAGAGAAAACTTGAAGGCAGCATTATCAAATGCAAATGATGAAGCTCGAAATGTAACTTCTTCTTATGATCAAGATGTTGTCAAACTATGTCATTTGAAAGAAAAAGAAACTCGCTTAGAAGAAGCCTTACTTCAAGTCAGAGGAGAGATTGATCGAACCACTTCCAACATGCAGGCTTCTATAAACAAAGCCTCTTCAACAGTTGTAATTATAAGAGATCTTAAAAATCAACTGGAACGTACTACTGATCAAAAGGAATTTTATGATTTTGTTTGTACCAGAGGTGCTCACGTATGGAGTGGCCTAAAAGATATCATTGTATAGTTTTTTAGGAATGATGAAATACTTGTTTTCTTCCAATTTCATTGCCTTATAACTGCTTGGAATGTTGATCTCATAATTTTTGAATTATGAATTTCAACCATAGTTTGCTTGTTTCTATGATTAATCTTGAACAGCACAAGCATAAAACAAAAGACAAACTACTTCTAGTTTTATCTTCTGCTAAAGGACTCCCAAATGGTTGGAATGTAGGCCTTCAGATACCTACCATTAATCTTTCTTCTATGAACATAACCATTTAAGTCTTTCAAATGGTATGCCCCTCTTTTAAGAACTCTATGAATTTGGAAGGGTCCTTCCCAATTTGGAGCCCATTTTCCAAGTCCTTGCTTTCTTTCTTTGATAGGTAACACTACTTTCCATACTAAATCACCTATATCAAAGCTTCGAACAACCACTTTCTTTTTATAACTTCTGGCTACTCTTGACTTCTGTAATAGAATTTGATTAAGAACTTTAACCCTTTCTTCATCTAATTCTTCAAGCTCCATATACATTGCTTGATGGTATGCTCCAATATTTAAGTCATTTTGATAAGCAACTCTTTGTGACCTCACCACAATTTCCATTGGTAAAACAGCATCATGCCCATAAGTTAGGACAAAAGGGGTAGTCCCTGTGCTGGTCCTTTTAGTGGTTCGATATGCCCATAGCACATTTAAAAGTAAACTTGGCCATTCTTCTGGATTTTTATCAACCATCCTTTGAATACCTCTTTTGATAATCTTATTGGTTGATTCTGCTTGGCCATTTGACTGAGCATAATAAGGAGTAGAATTAATTAAAGAAATTCCATGGGAGGCTGCAAAAGCTCTTACTGCTCTACCTTCGAAAATGGATCCATTATCCACTGTTATGGTTTCTAGAGATCCAAATCTATAAATAATATTCTTGATGAATTCGATTACTTGTTCTTGAGATACACTCTCAAAAGCTTGAGCCTCCACCCATTTAGTAAAATAATCAGTGGCAACTAGAATGAACTTATCTCCACTTCTAGTGGGAGGATAAATCATGCCAATCATATCTAATGCCCAACCTCTAAATGGCCAAGGTTTAACTACATATTGTAGTTCAGTAACAGGTAAATGTTTGAGAGGCCCTGTCCTCTGACAAGCTTGGTATCCTTTTGCATAATCAATGCAGTCTTTAAGGATAGTAGGCCAATAATATTCATACCTTCGAATCAACCATCTCATCTTGATTCCTGCTTGATGAGCCCCACAAATACCTTCATGAACTTCTGCCATGACTTTAAAGGCATCAACTTTGTTCAAGCATTTAAGCAACAGTCCATCTATTCCTCTTTTGAACAGTTCTCCATTATACATAATATAATTGACAGATCTTAGCCTTGTTGCTCTATCTGTTTTAGCATCAGGTTTTGTTAAATAATCAATCAATGATTGTCTCCAATCATTCGAATTAGGAGTAGTAGTGATTTCACATACTTCGAAATCAGTATGTCTATCTTTAAGCATAGGTAATGATTTCCTTAAAGTTAATTGACAAAACTCTTTACTTTCATCAGTGATAAACTTAAATCCTGATGCTCTTTGAGCTACTGCATCCGCTTCTCCATTAAAGAACCTTGGTACGTAAGTAAAAGTAGTCATATGAAATTGCTTAATTAACAACTTCACATATTGATAATAAGGTTTTAAACCAGCACTATGGCAACCAAATTCTCCATTAACCTGGTTTATAACCAATTGAGAATCTCCAAACACCTCAACTATGTCAACCTTCAAGGTAAGCAAAAGTTCTAAACCCATAATTAAGGCTTCATATTCTGCTTGATTATTTGTACATTCCCCTTCATTTATCTGAAATCCAAATTTGGTTTTCAAACCCTGAGGAGACTCCAAAACAATTCCAATTCCAGCCATTTGAGATGTTTTCGAACCATCAAACCACATTTTCCA
Organism: Vaccinium vitis-idaea; assembly: GCA_963854785.1. Taxonomy (NCBI): domain Eukaryota; kingdom Viridiplantae; phylum Streptophyta; class Magnoliopsida; order Ericales; family Ericaceae; genus Vaccinium; species Vaccinium vitis-idaea. The sequence continues at coordinate 14,035,829 of OY978222.1, read as the reverse complement.
TGGTTTAATTGTTATTGTATCAACATCTGCTATCTCAGGAGTCTCAATTCCGTTTGGATGATCAGCCAAAAAATTAGCTAAAGCTTGCCCTTTAATTGATTTTTGAGGAACATACTCTAGATTAAATTCAATTAAAGATACAACCCATTTCCCAATTCTGCCACTAAGTACAGGTTGAGACAACATATACTTCATAACATCAGTCTGGGAAATTACATAAGTTACTCTAGGCATCATGTAGTACCTCAGTTTCTTCGAAGCAAAAAACAAAGATAAACATAACTTTTCTACTGCAGAATACCTACTTTCACAATCATTAAGAAATCTACTTAGATAATAGATAGCTTGCTCCTTCCCTTCTTCATTGTCTTGAGCCAACAATACTCCTATTGAGTCATGGTTCGCTGCCAAATAAAGTTTAACAGGCTCTCCCTTTTTAGGAGGAATAAGAACTGGTGGATTGATCAAGTACTCCTTGATGGTCTTGAAAGCATCATCATGCTCCTCTGTCCATTAGAAGTCCTCTCCATCCTTCAATTTCAACAAAGAAGAAAAGACTTTAGTTTTCCCTGCAGTATTAGATATGAACCTTCGAAGAAAATTCAATTGACCAAGAAATTTCTGAAGTTCTTTTTTGTTTGAAGGAGGTTTTGCTTCAATAATAGCTTTAGCTTTATTGTTATCAACTTGAATACCTTTCCCGTGGACTAGATATCCTAAGAAGTTACCTGCTGTTACTCCAAAAGCACATTTAGCAGGATTCAACTTTAGTTGATAATGCCTCATCTTTGAAAAAGCTATTTTCAAATGTTCTACATGATCATCAATAGATTTTGATTTGACAATAATGTCATCTATGTAACATTCTAGAAAACCCCCAATTATTTCATGGAAAATAGTGTTCATAGCTCTTTGATAAGTAGCACCAGCATTTTTGAGCCCAAAAGGCATTTTGACCCATTCGAAGGTCCCAAGGTTGCCTGGGGCTCTAAATGCAGTTTTATGAACATCTTCTTCAGCTATACAAATTTGATTATACCCTGAATGTCCATCCATAATAGACATGATTTTGTGACCTGCATGCAGAACTACCCACAAGCATGTCCACTACAGGCATTGGGTATTCATCTTTAGGGGTTGTAGTGTTTAAGTTTCTAAAATCAATGCAAACCCTAATTTTCCCATTTTTCTTGATAACATGAACAATATTTGATAGCCATTCTACATATCTTGCTATTCTAATAAAACCAGCATTCAAAAGATTTTGAATTTCCTTTTTAACCAAAGATATGGTTTCAGGAGACATTTTTCTTGGAAGTTGTTTGAAAGGTTTACAATTAGGTTTAATAGGTAATCTATGCTCAACCAAATCTCTATTCAAACCTGTTAGTTCTTTGTAACTCCAAGAAAAACATTCCTTGTTCTTTCTAAGCACTGCGATCAACTTGGCTTTTGAAGCAACATCAAGTTCCTTGTTGATTTGTACAGTGTTTGGAACAATTCCTTCTCCCAATTCCACTTCTTCTAAAGGATCTTGGGAATCGACATGACCTATAAAGGCTTCTTCGAATTTGATTGGCTTTAACCCCCAGTCAGATTTCTCAGCCAATATTTCTTCCCAATCATTTGTTTCCTGTAACTTCTGCTCTATTTCTAGAGCCATAAATTTGACTAAGGTCAGTGAGTTGGCCTCTTCGAACTCTGCCTTGGACTCACATCCAAGCAGCCTCATCTGGTGGATTGTCTGATTCATAATCAACTGCTTGTTTAAGCTTAGATTTTAACTCTGCCAATTCTCCGATTTCCAACACATTGGATGGAGGGGTGGCAGGTTGTGCAATTTCACTTAGAGGAATGATTTCAGGTTTGTACATTTCAGCTTCTGCACAATTTGCTGAAGTACTAAAGGGATGTGGGTCTGCCTTAACTTCTTCAACCCCCACTCCTTTCCCATCTTCATACTTCACAATCATCAAGGATTGATGCATAGAAGATGGAATACAGCCATTAACATGAATCCAATCCCTACCAAGTAAAGCATTATACTTACTTGTAAAGGTATCCACCACAAAGAAGGCCGTATTAGTCTCTACTTGGCCAACTTTCAGGCGTATAGAAACAATTCCTTTAGGACTTTTACTTTCACTAGTAAATCCAGCAATGGATGTACTTGTTGGGATCAATCGAACCTTTTCTTTCCCCAACTTCTTCAAAGTCTTTGAAGGCAGAATGTTTACTGCTGCACCATTATCAACCAAAACTCTGTTTAACAACATCCCATCAAACAATGCAGATATGTATAATGGTTTCAAATGATGCCTCATATCATTTGAAGGTGATTTGAAAGGATAAGGAATATCAGCACAATTCAAATCGACAATCAAAGGATACTCAGAATCAGTTTTCGTCTCTGGAACAAACACTGCTCTTTCCTTAGATGTCACTTCTGGCTCTTCCAAAGCATTAGCCATGATCATGAAATCTTTTTCCTCTTCTTCCTTTTGGATCTTCGAAATTAAGGCTCCCCAACCATCATTCCAACCATTATCATATGTAAGGTCATATTCATCATCACTTGATACATCAATGACTTCCATAGGGGCAATCATTGGTTGTAATGCCCTTCGAACTGGTGAGCAATCTGGTCCAAAAGGCCCAAAGTTTGCAAATGAAGGGGCAGCCATATTGATTTGCACTTCAGGTAAGGTTCCAAACTGAATGGTCCTTTCTTCCTGCACTGGTAGCTCTGATCCATTTTCTGCTGTATCCATCTTCTCAAAACAATCTGCCGCAGAAGTTTCCATAGGGGAGAATGTTTCAACAGGAGATGAATTCGTTCCTCTACCTTCCTCCTGTTCCACTATCATGGCTTCTAATAAGCCAGATTGATAGCTTGCCAAGGAATTTGGTGAAGCTGGGCTGTTTTGAGGTACTTCACCATCCATTCTTGCGGCTAAACTTTCCAATATTTCCCTTTCTGATTGAGTAAACCCCCTTCGAAGAGATTCCTCAGAATCCTCTCTTCGAAGTCTGTTAAACCTTGGATTTAACTTATCACCTCCATTAGGATTTTCTTTGGAGGCATATTCTTCCATTTGAAAACTAGTATACCTCCTCTGCAGTTTCCTCTTCTGAGTTCTTGTCAACATAGGAATCATTTGAGGTGTCTTGGTCTTTGGATCTCTAATCACTACCCATTGACCAGTAGGAGTATTTGGAGGTTTGACCATTTTGTTTCCAATTTTAGGAGGAGGAGTTTTGTACCCTTGGAAGAGTTCTGGTTTGACTTTCTTCAAAAACCAATCAGGAACTCCTTTCACCAAAGTGAATTGTTCTCCATGTCCTTCACTTTCTTGGCCCATTGGGGCCTTTCCAGTGTTAACCTTCTTTGAAGGAGGATAATCCCTCTTCGAAGCTGGTGGAACTGGACTAGAAGGTACATTTCTCTTTGTCACTGACCAAGGTTCCTCATTTTTTTCATGATTTGGGCTTATCCAGTGATGAGCACAAAATATTGACACTAGAAAATCTCAATATCTCATGTTTTTAGTTCTTGATTTTATTTAATTAAGTAGTATTATTATCTTTTTGATAATTCACATGAGAATATTTAAATTGCAGGAAACAAGTGATAACTATTCATCTTTCGGCGATTGGATCCGTAAATGCTCGACCCCAAGTGTAAGGCAATCAAAGAATACAACACATATGCCAACATTCCCATTGCAAGGAAATTTCCACATCTCACTACAAAGATTTGGACGTGGATGCTGCATTGCCTAAAAAGGAAGTCTTGAAAGCTAATTGGTGGCTGCATATTAGTGTGATTTAATTGTTACATGTTGGTTCAAGGCTAGTCATAAAGAAAAACTAATGTATATGGGAAGTTTGACTAGAAAGGAAGTTTCTTTTATGAAGACATTTCTCGGCAGAAGATTACAAAAGGAGTGTGTGGTTTGGCATGAAGATAAAGAGAAGATTTGGTTGCAATTATTAATGGGTCAAAATTAGAGGAGAGTTAGAAAAATAATTTCCTTCGTTTTGAAGAGGAAATTCGGTCAGTAGCTATAAAAAGGGGAATTAGGACTTCGGCTGGGGGATGATGTTTTTACACCGCGGCAGCGGCCGAACAAGGAGATGGCTGGGAGTTGAAGAATAAGAGAGTAAAGAAATATTTGTAAGCTTTATTATTTTATGCATTCTAGTCGGTTGCTTGACTTGTTTTTATCTATGCGCGGATAAATATTTTAGGCTAGGGTTGAGGATGAAGCCTCACGATTTGTGGTAAGTATTTACGTACTCATTATTTATTTTCCGAATATATGTTTTAATCGAATAATCGCTCCGATCTCATATTAATTAATTTAGTAATTTTGGATATGGATTCAATCATGTTTTTTCCATGATTTGAGATTGCTAGTTAATTATTCAGTAATTATTCAGCCATGTTATGCAAGTTTTCATTTCAAGAACTGGATATCTTTTGTGATTTATTTTTGAACGGATACATATGATTTTTTGGTCTTGAACTTTAAGGCGAGGAGGAGCGGACATAGTTATTTTTCTAAAATGTCTTAACGATGATATTTTCCACGGTAATAGAGTTTAGCCACCAAATTACTGTGAAGAAGGGTACAAAAATAAATAAGAGTTTGTGAGTAATTGCTATGAATACGTGAGTGTGGATTCTGAAACCTTAGTCACTTTTCTCTCATCAAGTTCGTTTAATCGTCAATTTATTTAATTGTTTTCACTATTGCTTATTTAATTTTTAGTTTAAAAATCAATCACAACTTTTTGGAACTAGGTTGGGGTCTAATCAATTTTAAATTTATTTAGTTTCCTATTAAAAAAAACACAAGTCCCTATGGGTTCGACCTCGCTCTTGCATAACTATACTTCGGTACGATTCGTGTGCTTGCGAGTACATTAAAATTTCACAACATCCAGGGTTTTCTTTCATTATTTTGGTCCAAGGCCTTTCTTTCCATCCTTTTTGGAAAGAAATCAACCCCCTGTCGATCCAAATCTTTAAAAATCAAATAATTAGCCCTGCATTCCATGCATAAGCATTCCAAAAAGGATGCTTCAAGCATGGGAAGATGAGACTGCTTAAATCCCTTTTTAGAAGAACTTCCTGATGCATAATTTTGTCTGTAAGTTTTCCCTTCATCACTTCGAAGTTGGCCAATCTTTGGCTTTCCTCTTCCAAACTGTATAGAGTTCATCCCAACATGAACTCGCCTGTCTTGCCATACCTCCTGAACTGTCTTAGCCAAAGAAGTTGGCACATTAGTATTGGCAGTCACTTCTTCAATCTTTGGAAATGGATCTGTATCTATTCCCATAGTCTTTTCTGGAAACATGATCCTTCCTTTCTTAATTTGCTCCTGAATCCTATCACGGAAAACATTACAATTCTTAGTTGAATGAGTCCAAGAAGCATGTCATTTGCAATAATTCTTTCCTTTTGTTTCTTCCAAAGTTGGAAGTTTAACATTTTCAGGTAGTTTGATAAACTTTTTTCTTCAAAAGGTAATCAAAAATTTCATCTGCTTTAGAAACATCAAATGAATACACTTTGCTAATTGCCTTCTTGTTAGTCCTTGGTGCTATAGAAGAGTCCTTTCGAAGTAGACATTTACACACACAAGGATCATGTTCAACAATTTCAACAGCATCAATTTCATAAGTAGAGTCTTTATAATAGGTTGAATAAGAAGAGTTATTCTTATCAACATCTTCTTCTAGCAAAGATTCATATCTAGAAGCTTTGTAAGTTAAATCAACCAAATCCCTAAATTCAGTAGAATCGAACTTCTTCCTAAGTTCTCTACTTAAGCCATCTTGTGCTATTCTAACAAATTCGACTTCTGGTAGTTGAAGTTTGCATTTGTTTCTGGCCTTTTTAAACCTAGCAATAAATTGGGCAGCCTTTTCATCAGGTTTTTGCTTTAATCTTGCTAAGTCAGCCATAGTGACTTCAGGTTCAGTTTGATAAAACTGTGCGTGGAATAATGCTTCCATCCTTTGCCAATTTGGAACTGACTCTGGTGTCAAATTAGAGTACCATTCGAAGGCTGTTCCTGTCAAGGAATTGGAAAACAATTTCAACTTAATGAACCCATTGTTGCCTAATTCCTTGCACTGAGCAGTAAATCTAGCAATATGTTCAGTTGTTGATTGTTTTCCATCTCCATGGAATAAAGTAAAATCTGGAATTTTAAACCGCCTAGGGACTTCGAACTGTCTATCTATCCATTCTGGATAGGGTTTTCTATAAATTTGAGTTTGTATCCCCCGGTTTAGAGGTCCATAAACTTCTTGCATGAGGCCTAATACTTCATCTCGAAGGGCTGGGTGTTCCCCTAGAGGTACTCTTGAGTTAACAGGTGGTTCCCCAGCGACATTTCTAGGCATGTGGTCTTCTGAAAACCTCTGAAAATGATCACCAAAAGGCCTAGTTTGCTTGAAACCTCCTTCCTGCCTTGCATAAGGTTCATAAAGGTAGTTCGAATGTACCCTTCTCATCTCTGGTATTCCTGAATATTTAGGAATCCCAATCTCTGGATTGGCCCTTTTCGAATTGGCCCTATCCTTTTCATTAAAGGGGTTTACAGGAGTAAAAACATACTCATCGAACCCATAATCATTGTTCCTAAAACTCTTTCCTTCATTCAAACCATCAAAGTTTGGTTCGAACGAGACATTAGTGTTTTGTTTGTACACTTTCTTAGGTTTAGGAATTTGATAATCATGAGTTTTTGCAGGTTCATACTAAGATTCTGGTATATCATCTACATTTATAGGCTCTTTTCCAGGCCTTGATTTAAATTTGCTTGTGCTAGCCTATTCTTTATCCTTCTCAAATGAAGGTAAATGATCATTCCTAAGCCCTGATTGCTCTTCCAATTTTTGTAACATAAGCTTCTGGGTTTGAGCCAGTTCTTTAAATGTAGCAATCATTTCAGCAAATTGACTAGATAACACATTTCCTCCAATTTCTGGATTTTTTGGGTCATCAATGTGTATAGTTTTATTATTCTTAGTATTCATTCGAGAAGTCTGGCCAATTTCCACATTTAAATATTGACCAGTACGAGTTTCTGGGCCTGTTTGAAGGCCTTCAACTTGTTCATTCTCTTTAGAATTAACATTATTCTCATCTTCTGGCGTTTGGCCAATCTGAGAATCATCTGTTTGCTTCCTAAGTTTTGGAGCCATTCAACACTTTCAGGGGTCCCACTGGGCGTGCCAAAAAATGTTTCGTGGTTCTTTACTTCTTTATAGCAAAATAATCGAGTGTGAGCGTGCCAGAAAGAGTTTCAATCTCCTCCCTCAGATTAAGTTTGGAAAAACCAAATATAATCAGGCGATTGTGTTGTGTTGGTTCAATTACCTCAATTAAGAGGATTTTTTCTTAACAAGTGAAGAAATGCAAACCAATATACTTAGGAAATTAAAGAACAACAAAGAAACAAGATACTTCGATTGATAAATCAAAGGTAAACTTACTTCGAAATTGCCTTCAACTTCAAATACAAGAACAAGAACTTCGAACAGGTGATTGTTACAAGAACAATCGAGATTAATCCTAACTACTTCCTAATCTACCTTCCTAATCTACTTCGAACTGAGTTCGAAATCCTAAACTACTTTGCCAATGAACAAACCAAGCATCAGTTTTTTGATAGCTGTTTGTTGAAGATTTGTCCGGGGGCTTTCCACTCTTCAATTTCTTCTATTTATAGACGCTGCTTGCAGTTTGAACTTCCCGCTCAAACGAATTTGAACTTGGCTTGCTTCGAACTCTAACTTCTACTCTTTGAGTTGGCAGTTTCTTCCCTCTTCCATGTCTGAATTTGAATTCCTCTAATTCTTCTTCCATAAGCTTTTATTTTGAATCTGCACAGTTACTTAACACTAACTCAAATGATTACGAGTTAAGGAAATAACTGCCTCTCAAGAAATACTCCACGTGTTCTAACTGCTATCTATTCCGTTTCACAAGTTTACACGTGGAGTTTACATGTTCAGCAGTTAACATCATGGCTTCGAAGCCAGTTTTTATTTTATCCTGGACTTGTAACTGCCAATAACCGCTTTTTGATTTTAGGAGATAATACGACATCGTATTTATTCCAATGTATTCTTTTAATCCAGTGTATCTCCATTGACAGATAATTGCCAACGTTTGGCATTTTTGATTACGTGTCAATCAATTATTGGATTTGTTAATTTTATATGTAAACACTTATCTAACCCACCTCCAGGTACTATTCGGTGTATTTGAACTTAATAGAAACGTATTTTAGGTTCGATTTGGCTTTTAGAATTGTTCTCCATTCTTAATTTTACGTCTTGTGTCGTTCAAATTTACAAAGCCAAACAACGAACATCTATGTGAAACAATAAATCCGAACAAACTGAATTTTTGAGCAATCTGATCTTGTTCATAACTACAAAATCCGAACAATGTTGATCACATAATTATTTTCGACAAAGTTATTCATATTTTGAATTTCTAAAGTAGATGCAGATGGACGTGTTAGTTCAACTGGGTCTAATAGGAGAGAAACACTTCTAACAAATAGAAGTTTTGATTGGATATGAATTGAGAAAAAAACTACTCAGATTTTGTTCAACGGTTGTAGGCACCCCAATTTTGATTATTCGTAATTCCTAAGCTGGAGCCCGGATATGTTTCCTGTGATGAAAATGCTAATGAGGCCAAGATGAGATATTTGTATTGATTATTGGGTAATTTGGACTTCTCAAATTCTAAAAAATCCATTAAGCCCATCCCAACTCTACCAAGTTCAAAAATCACTTTTGAAACACAAATAAGCCCAATATACAAACCAAAGCCCAAAAAAAGGCCCTGTAGAAGCACGAACACAAACCCAAGTTCAAGCCCATAACCAAAATTGTCGATGTGAGCATTAAAAAATCAAACATGGTAGCCGCCACTATTAAACATGACAGCAGCCACTTTTAACCCAAAAACCAACATCTGTTGCTGCAAATAAAGTATGGGCTTGGTAGGGTGCCTTCAATGTCTTCCCGTCCAATTTTGGTTGGGAATTGAAGGCTGGAACCTTCTCCCATGCCTACATGAAGGACCCTAACTCTAGGTTTTGCACACTTCAAGATCTACAAGAAAAATCCTAGCCAAAAACTCCTTATTCCTAACCATTTTCTCACAACCTAAACCTTGTTCTTGTGTTGTTCATTTCAAACCCAAAATCCACTTCCCAAATTAGCTTACAAAAATCCCCAATATATTAGTCCTGATCCATTATGTAATATTTTAAAGTTTACCTGAAACCTTGGCCTCAATCCCAGTTTCAAAGCTTTAATCAAAGGAAAGTCTGTTTCGCCACAAAATTGAGTCATATATTTGCCAAATTTGTGTTTTGAGGGGAGTATCTGGGCGTTGTTTAAAAAAGTTTGATCTTCTCCTATTTTACAATTTTCGTTAATATGTCATCTCTCTAAATCTAGCCACATGGATAATGAATTTATTTCCTTGTTCCCTATCCCGTATTTGATGAAATCATCATAAAAACTATTTTCAAAATCTCATAAATATTGAGTAGCCACTAACCAAATTTGGTTAGGCGAGATGGGTGCCTAACACCTTTCCATCCTGTAACATGGCTCCCGAACCAACATTATTCTGGTAATGACGGACCAGTTGTCTCGAATGATTGTACCTTGTATGTTAAATTTGGTTGCTCTTGGACCTTAAAATCAATTGGTGACTCTAACAAATGCGTGTTCTAAGTATTTCAAAGTTCCTTGCAGTTTGTTCTTTTGGGTTCTGCTTGGTCTTTTAGGTTTACGTTGTTGTGCTTGTAGGCTGTTTGGGGTGTGTTTGAGGGTGTGCGGGTTTCGGGGGTGTTTGTAGTGTTTGTTTGTCTTTTTGCCATCCTTTTGGTTTTGGTTATCGGGCGGCGTTCTGCCGGCATGCCCGTGATCTGTTTAATCTCTATACCTTCTCCAAAGGTTAATGAATATTTTGCCGATAAAAAAAAAATCAACAACCTATTTATTAATATACCATTTAAATTTGTTTCTATGTGTATCAGTGTCCCATAATAGTTTTTTACAATATCTTTTTATCAACATAATTTTTTAATTTACGAATTGAACAGTTTAGATCAATGTTTTGAGACCCATTGTGATTTACAAAATCAAGTTCGAAATTGTCTCCAAACAAATATAGGGTTTAGAGGTGATCTGCTCCCTAGGGCATAGAGGGAAATTAATTCGGGCAGAAAAATTCTTTCCCATAGAATAGGGCCATATCAGACAAACAGAATAACGATTCTCTCTCTCTCTCTCTCTCTCTCTCTCTCTCTCTCTCTCTCTCTCTCTCTCTCTCTCTCTTCCTTGATTCTTCAACAATTATAAATCTTACCAGTTGATTCTCATGTTACAAACCATATTGCAAACTCGCATGAAATGACTCCCATGAAATGAAGCTCTCTCGCTTTTGTTTTGCAGCCAAATCCAGTATTAGGTACAATTGTTTAATCTTCTATACGTATAATGTGATTTCTAGCATGAAAGGGTGATTAGTCTAGCATCAATAATTTGGTTTTTTTGTTTCTATAATGCTTGAGGTTCTAGGCTCTGGTATCACACCAAGAAATGAAGCTTGATGGAACAGATGGCAATGTCGGTAGGTCTTCCCTTGTTTCCTTGGATAAGTGGAAATTGATTTTCTCAGTGAAAAATGAAATCGGACTATTTCATTTAATTAACGTGCTTAAACCATGACATGGGGATTGCTAAATTTGCATAATTAGCTCTATTTGATTCTAGGGTTTGATTCACAATTTCCTTTCATCACCTTGTTCTTCGCGTTGGTTTTCTATAAAATAAAAAAAAATGGCTAGTTTTTTTCTACAGCAATGGACAGAATTAACCACATTGTGCCTGCGTTATTGAATGCTCTCCATTTTATGAGTCCATCTTCACTGGCACGACAAGCAGATGAGAATAGAGCTGCGTTCTTCGTGTCATTATCGATATTCAAATAAGAATCGATGCAAATAAATCAAAGCACAGGTGTGAAAATATTGATTAAACGCCTCCAATTTTCCATCTTAATTCGCCTGTGGGTTTTCTTTGATCTGTTGGTGATGTTTCTTAAAGATTGATGGATTTATTAAAAAAAAATTAAGGATTAATTCTACACATGCATTACTTGTGACCCTACTTCCAGTCACTATATGTACCTGAAATTGTTAGGCATTTTAGTCCTCTGTAACTTTAATTATCCACGAGGCCGCCCAGTAACTTGGTGTTTAGGCTCAAGTGTCCGTCTATCTGGTTTCCTTTGATGGATCATTTTTTTTATTTTTATTTTTGGCTAAGTTAAATTTTTATTGAAACCAAATCAAAACAGGAGCTAAGGGGCATACCCCAGAAATATAAAAAGCAGGCACAAGTCCATCAAAACCATCTGAAACACACCCTCCCAAATCCTAGGATACAAAGAAAGAGAAAAGCAGAAACTAAGGCTAAAAGCACAACTTCAAGCAACTTCAAAAACCTTGAAAGAAATACTCCAATGAAGACACAACAACTTATTCTCATCTGACTTCCTCAAACGCCTCCAAAAGCTAACATAAGCTCGAATATCAGCAATCACAGCATGAGTAATATGATTAGCATCTAAACTTTTTCTTTGAAAGATAGGTCGATTCCTCTCCTTCCACAAGTGATAGATAGTTGCTGCACACAATAACTTCAAAAGCAAATGACGAAGACTAGTTCCACTTCTATATCCCCTAATCCATGCAAACTCTAGAAATACCATTCTTCCACAGTAGCTTATGCCACACAACGGAGGAGAAAGGGCAAGAATAGAAGAGATGCCCATGAGACTCATCATCATGATCACACAAGACACAAGTAGCAGAGTCAACAAACCCCCAACTGTGAAGTCTATTTTTGGTAGCCAATCATTTTGATTTGGAGTGTCTTTCATATCCTCATTTAATTAGAGTAATCTAAACATTTTAATCAGTTGACTTTTAGCATGCTTTATGCATTTTTATTTCCACTTAAGGAAAAGCAATGTGCCACTGGATCAAGGAAACATTTGAGGTTCCTTCAAATTGATTTACGCAATGGGTGGTGGGGTCAATGTGTATAGTCCAATTTCTTTTGGTGATAGTCCCAAAAATAAAGAAGGGTTAAAATGTTCTTGTACTGGTTAATAGCATACTGTCTGATTTTCACGTTTTGTTTTGGTGATAGTCCCAAAAATCAAATGTTCTTGTACTGGTTAAAAGTATACTATGTGATTCTTAAGAAATGTTGTCTCAGTTTCACAGAGCAAGAGAAATTAGATTGGAATTTCGACATCTGAATAGTATTTTCCAATTTTCTCCTTATTGACAGATTAATACTTCTTATATTAACATCAAGATGTTCCTTTGCAATGTCTTTAGCTGGTCTGCATACTGCTAGTTTGCCATCAATACTTGAGAGCCATGTACCTCTGCTCAACTGGTATCCTTTACATATCAGAGGTGCAGTTTGCTCGGGTATGTATCTAGAAATTAAGAGGCTGTTTGGGAGCCGTGTTTTCCCATTTTCCCATTTTGGTTTTTGAATTTTGGGTGTTTGGCCGACTGATTCGGAGAACTCATTCTCCAGAACTCATTTGCCAAATTTGACAATAGAGGCAAAATCTGAGAAGTAGCTCTCCCCTTCCTTTTCCCATTCTCATTTTGCATTCTCGCTTTTTGGTTTTCCGTGACCCTGCCTCTTTACCCCTTTACCCCTTACCTCTTCCACACCAGTCGAGAACCACAGAGAAGAAAGAGGCTCTTGTGATCTTCAAATCCACTCCACCTTCGTCGATTTTGAGGTATCTTCTCCCAAAATCTCAAGTATTGAGAGAGAGAGAGAGAGAGAGAGAGAGAGAGAGAGAGAGAGAGAGAGAGCACCTGTGATGTAAGGGAAGGAGATCCAATTTTGCCTGCAATTTGAAGAGATCACCTGTGAAGACCGGAGAGAGAGCACCGGCGGTAGGGCTACGGTAGCAGACCAACGAAGAGAGAAGAAGATCCAATTTTGACTGGGTCTTGGGATAGAAAATGAGTAAAGAAAATGGGTATCAGGATTGGTACCAAACTGGAGTAATATGTCGTTTTATATTACTGTGGGTAGCAAAGCCCAAAACTTACTATTAAAAAATGGGTAAAGAAAATGAGTTTCTTCCAAAAAAGAAAAAACTGTAAAGTTGCTCTTGTTTTTATTATGTATAATATGATTATGTGTGTTTTTATAAATTGTGTAATGTTTATAATTATGTTTTTTTTGACCAACTTTTTTTTATTTTTTTCGCAATTACTTCTATTTTCCGTAATTCTATTCCCAATAGTTTTGTAAAAAAAATTAAATTGGTAAAAACTGGGGAAAAAAATTAAATTGGTAAAAAAAATTAAATTGGTCCCAATATTTTTCCAATGACAACTGTTGGCATGGTTTTAACAAACCAAGGGTAAATTGGTAAAAACTAATCCATAACTCATTTTCATCATTTTTCTCCCAAACACTACTACTTTTGCAAAATGCATTCTGGACATTTCTCCCAAACACTCTTCCCAGATTCAAAACTCATTCTGGTCATAATCCAAAAAGCCAAAAAGCCAAAAAGCCAAAAATGAAAAGTTGAAAAGTTGGTTCCCAAACACCCCCTAATTTGTGATGGTTTTGACTAAACATTATTTTAATACTATTGTCTTTTCTATTTCGTACATTCTAGGTGCTTCAGCTGCATCACTACGCCAAATATTGCTTTTACCGGCGGTAACAAAACCGCCGTTAAAGGATGCTATAACCGGCGGTAATCACAACCCGCCGCAAAAAATTAATTTTCCCGCGGTTTTATTACCTCCGGTAATAAAACCGCCGGTAAAGGTCACTTTTACCGGCGGTAATCCAAAAAACCGCCGGGAAAAATGTAAATTTTAATATAAATATTTTTATTTCCTAAGTATAACCGAAAAGTTTGGGTGGTCGGGCAGTTAGGTGTCGGGGCTCCACACAAAGGGTCGCGGGTTCGAAACTTGGTGGGACAAATTTTTTTTCCGGAAATAACCATTACCGGCGGTAATGAAACCGCCGGCAAAAGTCGACTACTATTACCGGCGGTAGATTACCGCCGTTTATCTTTTCCCGATGGCCGTTTTGATGGCGGGCGGTTTTTTGCATTTTTACCGCCGGTAATACTTTTCCCGGCGGTTTTGGGATTTTTTCCAGCGGTTTTCTAATGCCGCGGGAATAGTCATTTTTCTTGTAGTGCATCTTTGCACTGTGTTTAGTCATCTTCGATTGAACCAAGGATTGATCCAGATCAGAATTAGGATGTCAAACAGAGATTGGATAATTCAACTTGAAAATCTACAGCTGCATGGTGCAAGATTTAATCAATTTGTTCGTGCTCGTGAGTTACAATGTTTGGACTATATATTAGTTGTTGTCTCAGCTGCTCTTCAGTTTATTCATGTAAATTAGTTGCACATTTATTATGTGTTTGTGCATATTTATCTACAGATGTTGGCAGCTGTTGGTTTCTACAAAGCGTCGCCCCTCCAAATTTTCCTGAGGTGACTTCCTAATTTATTTACTTTGATTAAATCCTGGTATTCACGTGGTATTGACAGTGCTTTTGTTGCTCATAGATGTTGCCTCTAGGATTAAGGGAGTTCTTCCAAGTGCCGTGTATACCTACTTGGGTTATTTTAAAACATGGGTCTCGAGCTTGACCGAATGAGGTGACTAATTATGAATTTAGCCAGGGTTGGCCTGAGTTTCGCGATGCTCATCAATTGAAGGTTAACTGTAAAGTGATTCTTTTTTTTCCCCCTTGGGCATGAGCGTAAATGGGTTTTTAATACTATAATCTTTGGGGAAGATGACGAAGAGATTCGCTACGAATGGTCAGGACATAATGTGCAATGACACACCTTACATCCAATACCACATAGGTGTAATTAATCTTATTTATTGGAGTTATTTGGAGAACTTCATTTACTATCTTACAGTTTTGATACTGCCATTTGTATTAACATCAAGATGTTCCTTTGCAATGTCATTAGCTGGTCTGTGTACTGCTTGTTTGCCTTCAATCCTTGAAGACTAAGTAATAGAAATTCACATACCAAATGAATCAGTTAAGTTGTAAAATTAGTCAAATATTTGACCAAGAAGTAATATCACCCCTAGTGGTGCTGGACCTACTGGTTGCTTGTGGCCAGTTGGTCGAGTAGATCGAAGCATGAAAACAAATGAGAGGTTTATTTTTTTTACCTTGCAGGTTTGACTCCTGTATACATCATTAGTAAAAAATTCTTGGAGCCATTAGAGATTTAGCCGATGGAAAATTCAAAATTCCAAAATTAATCGAGGTGCATAGAAATTCGCCAGAACACCCAATTACGAAGAAACCATTACTGACAATAAAATATTACTATTTGATGTTTCAACACCCACTTTGATTGCCACTAATGGTTTTGGGGAGGGATAGATTGGCGTAGATTAAGTCTTGGATATTACATATTTGGTTGCCCTTAGGTTTGAACTAGAGCCGGCTCATACATTTCGGAGGCTTAAATCAAACTTATTAAACGAGGCCCACACTATATTTTGCATACAAAAATTGGTCAATAAAGAGTCTTTATAAAAACCATTACAAAAAATTTACCATTACAAAATGCAAACTTATAGTTATCAAAAAATATACAACCGCTACAATATTTCAAAATCCATCATTTGGACATTTGTTTGTTATTTCACAATCACCGCATGAATTTTGGACCCTAAATTCGAATTGAGCCATTTTTTTTTATGGAGGGCTTACACAAAAATTATATAGGCCTAGTATATATATGTAGGGTCCTTGAATAATTGGGGGGCCTAAAATTTTGATTTTTTTGTGGGCCTAAAGCCCAAACTTATTGGGATTCATGTCTAAGCCGGCTCTAGTTTGAACCCCTAACATGTTGATCCCATGTAGCCTGTGGGCCTATTTTTTTTTTTTTTGAAAAGCAGATAAAGATTTCATTAATCCAAAGGGAGCCAAAGATGACATCAGCACAATAGGAAAATAAATGCATTGAGAGAGGTTCGGAGTCACTCCTACTATTGCTACTCGCAAATACTTAACCTACCTTCTCGCTTCTCAATTTCTAAATACAATATGTTAGTAAGATACCAACACACCTAAATGGGCCCAACCCGAAAACATCAAAACCAAAAAGGGCCCAAAACTGAAGACCCTAATCCTAATCTCAGCTGTTATGCCGATGCCCCATGAAAATGCCTCAACTGGACCCATGCCGCCACTGTCCTGTTCTGCCAAAAGCTGCTGCCCAGATCAACACCCTGTGCCTACATTGTCGCTGCCTCAATCTAGCCGGTGAACCCCGAAAATATTTTGGGTGCGTGTAGGGCAGGGTACACGTGGTACCCCATTTGCACCCAAAATTTTCTCGTGAACCCCAAAGATTATGTTGCTGCCATAAACAATGCCCAAACACCCCAAAGTGGATCACCATCTGCAATGGAGCCTATGATGTAATTTTTCAGCGCTGAACCGAAATACTTCTAGCTATTATATGCTTCTTTGGTCCATTGGATTTAATCCTTGGAGACATCAGAATCTGCTTTGTTAGGCAAAAGTAAAAAATGAAAAAAAGAATCAGGTGGAATTAAGCCCCGGAAATGAGGGATGCTACAATGTGCACCCCACTTTTGGGCCAAAAAATGAGATTTTGTAACAACAAATATGAGTTTTTGTGGGTTAAATATGAGATTGTGGCTGAAAATATGAAATGGCATACCATATGCACCTTTGACCAGATCGACGGACGAGATTGCGCCACATATGCAAAAAGTGACCCCTTATACTGGTCATCTTTCTCTCATATGGAGAGCCAAAAAAATCATAAAACCTCAGGTGATCTCTCATATAACGTTTTGGGTTTCAAAAATCTCATATATGAAGCCACGAATGCTCATAAAATTACCACAAAAATTCGAAAGAGCCACAAAATGTCATATTGACAAAAGTCAACCTCATAAAACATGCCACGAAATCTCATATAATAGTTTTGGACTGTAGTGAAAATGTGATACTTATTGTGTGTATATATATCGATGTGACATGTCTCATATAAGGTGTCACACAAATACATATTTGAGCCCAAATTGAGTCATTACGAAATGTTCTCAAAAATGCTTCGAAGAACACTCATATAAAAAGTCATTTGATATGAGAATTTTTTGTTTAAAAAATGAGTACTTGTGGATGAATATATGAGTTTTTTTGTGGACCACTACAGTCCAAAAATATTGTTATGTATTGATAGTGACATGTTTCATATACTTACCCACAAAAATAAATATAAGCACGCATATTTAGTCATATTCCCCAATTTCGTATATTGGTCCACAAAATCTCACATACTCAGCCACACATTCTCATACCAAAATTCATAAAATTTATTAACAATTTTTGGACTATAGTGGACCACAAAAGTCTCATATTTTCTTTCACAAACACTCATTTTGAAAGTCACAAAATCTCATATCGATTTTTTTTTTTCACATTTGCCAAGTGGTGGGCCCGGTGACCAACCGGTTGCCCATTTTTTTTGATTTTTTTATTCCAGAATTTTCTCATATGTATATGAGATTTTGTGGTCTTTTTTATTGGGTTTTGGTATTCCAATATTTTTTTTTGTAATTTCCATTAATATGAGTGTTTACTTTCGTCAATATGAGATTCTGTGGACTTATATAAGATTTTGTGGCTATATATACGAATTGCACACCAGGATAATGATCTATTGAGGGAGTCCTTAGGATAATTCCGTGCGGACCTCACCATTCCGGATCAAATTTTGACGATCCGAACCGCTCAATGTTTTTAAAATGCATTTTTAAGGGTCCGTGCGGAAAATCTTCAAAAAAAAATACCGGGAAGGGCTTGATCGGATCAGTTTTTGTTAAAAACGCTATATATAGCGTTTTTAACAAAAACTGATCCGATCAAGCCCTTCCGGGTATTTTTTTTTTGAAGATTTTCCGCATAGACCTTGGAAAATGCATTTTAAAAACATTGAGCGGTTTGGATCGTCAAAATTTGATCCGGAAAGTCGAAAAATGGTGAGGTCCGCACGGAATTTTTGTTTGAGGGAGTCCTTAGTAGATCGGCTTCCTTGCACACCATATGCCAAAAGGTGAGTTGCATATTGTAGCATTACTCCCCGGAAATGCCTTCAAAAGGGCTAAGATAAGTGCTGAAGAGCATGCCTATCTTGAACATGGTTCCCTTTTAAACACTTGAGTAGTTAACTGCAAAATAATAGTTGAAAGAACGAGCTCATTAAATTAACAGCGAGAGAGAGATGGATAAATGTAGTTGGAAGAACTGGAAAAGTTGGAACTGAAATATTAATTCAAGCCTTCGAATTCCACTACAGCAAATGTTGCTTTTTAACAGCGGCAGAAAAGCGCCTCCGGTAGAGGAAAAAAACGCCACTAATTCACAGTGAAGAACAATAAAATGAAAGACCACTGTTAAAGAATCGTCCAGCAGAGCACAACAGCTTAATTTTCTGTTTACATCACCTCAATATTCGTCAAAGAACTTTCAAAGATTCAATAAAGACATCTTGTCACACGTCAAAAGAACATCATATATAACCAAGACCCCATCAAAACCAAGTTTCAAGGCCCAAAATACATCATCCATTTAACAAGTCTACAGCATATGGCTTCATATATGATTCCAAAGAAAAAAGAAGCAGCTTCACCTAATACAAGTTTCAACAGCCAGTACGGGCTTATAGGGTAAGTGATACTCGCATACGGTTGAATTACTCTAAGACAATTGGATGGTTGTTTCCTGATTAATGCATGGATTGCACACAAAATATTGTTGACTATACCGGTTATAGTTACCTGAGGGGAAAGAAGATTTTCAAAGTTAAAACTGAGCAAAAATTATTTTTGGTCAACCATGTCTCAAGAAAGATTAAATGGATAGGCTATATTGTCTGTTGAAAACGATTTGGTGAAGAAGCTTGACTATGGAGACTTAATTAGTACGTTTGCAGCAAAAAGTGCGAAAAGACTAATTTTCAAGTGATGGATTTTGAGATATTGTAATGGTAGCATTTTTTTTAGGATAACCGTATGTTTATACTTTTTGTAAAGGTAAATCTTTTATAATGGTTTTTTTGTACAGAACTCTTTGTCAACCAACTTTATATGAAAAAATATAGGCAGGTCTCACTTAAGGAGTTCGCTTCCGGCCTCCAATACTTATGAACCGGCTCTGTCAGCTAACATATGGATACAACATAGCTTAGAATTTAGAAAGTGTGGAATCAAAAACATCCTCACCATAACTAAGGCTAAGTATATTCATTCATCCTTGTCCGAAATGACAAGCCAAAATGTCAAACTTCAAGCCTCAAGTCAAAGGCTTCCACTTGCTCTTCAATCTTCTTGAGAGAGAGTTGGTGACGTCCGGTACATGTTCAACAGAATGCGCAAAGTCCCATTCCCCAGGATACACAAAAATCAAGGGACGCTGCTGGGTGTACAGAAAAAATGGGACAGAAATGGTACAGATCGCGTTCGGGGACCCATTTTTGGGTCCCACACGAGTGATCTGAACCATTCATTGTTCTTAAAACATAATTCCGAGGGGGCCCACAAAAAATCAGCTCAATCGGACAGTTAGAAGTCCTTGAAACGGTGGTTGAAATGTTCACTCCATCTTATGAACATTTCAATGTGGTTGCTTCAATTGCTCAGGGTCTGGAGCCATAGCGGTTGTGCGCGGCTGGTGGTGGTTCCTTAAGCAAAGAATTTGGATCGTCATCGGCAAGGGTGTTGGAATTCTACTGGTAACTCGCATCTTTATTTGCATCTGAGAAATCTGGCTTCATAGCTTTACTTATGTATCATAATAGATAAATTGTTTCCAGTATTTACCCAAAAAAAAAAAATTGTTTCCAGCAAGTTATCGGTCAAATTGCCGATCGAGAAGCTGATTCCTTCATTTACACGTATTTGTACAGTACATATGGCCGACCCCATAAATTTGTGCAATTTTTTGTTTTGTTGTGATTTGCATGCCCCAAATCCCACTTCAACGGAAGCGCAATAAAAGTAAGGATAAACAATCGAGCACACACAAGACACAATATTTTACGTGGTTCGGCCTCAATGCCTACCTCCACGGGATAGAGAGATATCCACTATGTTAGGAAAAATAGAGAATACAATGTGAAATGAAAAACCCAACCTAGAATCCTAACACATGGTTCTATACAATGTTTTTCACTCACGCCCACACTATTTTTTCTCACCATTTTCTCCTCACAATAACACCCGGAGAGCACGGCAAACCCCCCACAGGCTGCCCTCCTTGTGCCCTTCTCCGGTTGTCCTGTCACACTCTCTTCTCACTTTCTTCTCTCCACTAAACACACGTATATAGGCAGTTGTACAACAAAAAAGTGGAGCCCAAAGGACTCTTCCAATGCCAGCCTTTTCTCTGTCTTTCTTTTTCAAAACCCAGCATCTCCCCTTCCCATGCACAGCCGGCACTAATTCCATTTCAGGGAACACATCCAATTACGTCACTTTCTGCCCTCCCTTGATTGATTCCTTCATTTACACGTATTTGTTCAGTATATATGACCCGACCCCTTAAATATGTGCAATTGTTTGTTTGACCATTCATTTACAAGTTTATACCGCATGATCATCCCAAACTTTGTATGTGTTTTTTTATAACCGGATGTCCAGGCTAGTTTGTTTGCACCTCGACTAATTCTGGGAGCCTAGAGGTCACGACCAGGCATAGCCCCAATGGCTTTGAGTTATGCTGGCAATGGGAATTGAGCATGAAACCTTACGTGGGCCTTTTCAGGCCTTCCCCCCCCCACCTCTCTTTTTTCCTTCTTCCCAAATTTCCTTGTGTTGGAGTTTGAATCACAGGGTACTTATGAAACACAGAAACTTTACGGTAGACAGTGACCACACTTGCATACATTAGAAATTTATAAAACTTATATACAACTTTTTTTTTTTTTGGGTTGCCCCCAGCCCCAGGAGTTGCCCAAGCCCGGAGGCTTGCTGGGCTTAGCACTAGGCCGGCCCTATGTGGGCCCAACTTTGCATGTTGAGATGTTCTATTGACAATACGTACATTCGTTAGTTCTTTTGGCAGTGTGTCCATTAATCAACAATCATGGAAAACTTAATACTCCGTATTTTTGGTTTAACGTCAATGAATGGAATAGCGTTGATTTTTTTACCAATTGAAATAATTTTTGAAAAGTCAAATCAAATTTACATACATTCACATGTATGAGAGTGAGGCCTCAAAAAATTGAAGGCCTTATGCGCTAGACTTAATTGCCTAGTGCTTGGTCCATCCCTGCCCTAGGGTCATCAATAGTGCATTATGTTACTCTTAGTGCTGTTAAAAACAACTATATATGTTCCTTGTTTTGTTGTTAGGTGGTTCTAAACAAATACAAGCAAGTACAGTATATGGAGACAGTGAAATAAAAAGAGTATAGTGAAATATGATAAGGAGACAGTTGTTTACTGGAGTATAATTTGAATGTATCTTTGTGTATCTTCTATTTAAGGCATAGATTAGGCGTAATCATATATTTTTGTGTATCTCCTATTTAAAGCATAGATTAGGCGGAATCATATGTCTTTGTAATCTCCAATTTAAGGCATAGATTAGGCGGAATTATATATCTTTGTAATGGCCGCAGCTTTGGCAAGAATTTCCGAATTGGCTGAATCTATCTTGAAAGAATTCAATCCTATTGGCGATGAAAATTCCATTGGTATCGGAGATCCGAAAATGCACCAGCAGGACATAAAAAAGGACAACCTTGCAAAAACCACCCCCAGCTCCACAAACAACAATTCGAAAAATACAAACCAAACCAACGGCCCTAAAAGAAACTCCCACCAATTCTCCACTTCCCTTGTTCCTATCTACAAGAGCCTTCTCGAAAATAACCATAAACCACTTGAGTCTCGAGATTTACCTGAAGAGCTTCCTGCTAACCATAACTCAAACACCTTCTGTATTTAACACCAGATACCTAGCCATCACACCAATAACTATATTCATCTCAGACACAAAGTCCAAGATCTCATTGAAGATGAAACCATCCTACTCCCTCTCAAAAAGCCCAACATTCTCTCTAACCCCACGCCTGAACACAAGCGTCAAGCCCAATGCCGAAGTCAACCAAATCACCCTTAGCTCCACTCTAAATGACCAAAGCTCCACAACCCAAAATTTCAACCAAGCCATGCCTGTTAACAAAGTCAAATAAACCCAAATCAACTGACCCAAAAACCAACCAAGGGCATTTCAAAAGTCTCCGCATCCTTATCTTCGATCTATAAAAAGCTTCTCATGGCCGGTCTCCTCAAACCACTCTAGCCAAAACCTTAGCCTCGAAAGCTTCCATTAAACCACAACTCAAATGCCTTCTGCACCTTCCATCAAGTGTTTGGTTATGCTACCGATGAGTGCCACCGCCTCCGTCATGAAATACAAGATCTCATTGACAACGAATCCATCTCTGCCCCACTGATGAAGCCAAACCAATGAACCACCAAGGATCATGCAATGGACCAATCTTCCACAAGTCTTAGGAAATTTCAAATTTCAAGTTTCAAGTCAGAGTCCTCTCTTTTATTGAGTCAATTTGTGTTTCTATTTCTACTTTGGTGTCTACCTTCATATTCGAGTCTGTAATGTCTTGCTATTGTCAAGAAAAGAGAAAAATCAAAAATAGAGTCAGCTTTGTAGTCCCGAACTACGTCATGACCTGATTCCTTGCAAAAGGATACGTAGGCAACCCTCAGTGGCTCGGTCGCAAGTTTTAAAAATCAATGTCACGCTTTTGTGTTAGAATTGTCATAATAAACTTGAGTTTTTGCAATAATCCATGAAAATGGAATTGTTTTCCACCATCATTTGAGATTCATGATAATCACGTTAAAACATGAAATGATTGAACTCTCAGCTCTCACAAGAAGAAGGAGTTCCAGGCGCAATTCTCCAACGTCATAAAAAAGCAATGTTTTCACACAAAATAATAATAATAATAATAATAAAATAAAAAATAAAAAATAAAAAAAGAGCCTGCTAGGTGGAAAACCCGAAAGGGCGCCATAGGCCAAAGTTAAGGCAAACAACAAAAAAGTTCGCTGGATCAAAACTTTGAAGTACGATCCAGGCAAAAGTTAGAGCATGTACAGATTCTTTTTATCAAGTTGTGCAATTCAAAATGAAGAAAGGCATTCTTTGTTTTTATTCCCCAGATAAATATATCCCTTGATAGCCCTTTTGAGACAGAATCATTTTCTTTGAAAAAGAACCCAGCTAGGCAGCTATCCCCCACACTGGGGTGAATTAAGAGAAACGAAAGTGCCAAATACATAATTATCAGTAGGATGTCCAGATGAATATGCCAAGCACATGATTACCAAAGAAATGTCAGATTTTCTAAAGTATCAAATGTATGGTTGCCAGTGGCACGTCAGAATTTCGTAAGAATGAAAAGTGTCAAGTTCATAGACACAACCAAATGCGAAACATTGAAAAGGAAGAAAGGAAGAAAGTGTCCATCAAAAGCCAAAATGGGACACGAAGGAGAACATTGAAGAAAACAGAAATAGGCACACAAACAAAAAGAGTTCAAGATAGCTGCTAGCTCTAATAACCCAGAAGAAAAATGAAATATTTTTAGCCTTTTATCCTTTCTTTGTCAAGCCCAAAGCCTTAGCCCCGTTATAACCTAAATAAAGTACTTTCAGATTGAAAAGCACAGCTTGATAGCGAGGATCCAGCGGGAACAGTGTCATTTTCCTTGAAGATCAAAAGTCAAAGCATTGCACGACACCAGCATCCACCAGAAGCAAAAGTCCAAACCGGGGCACCTCAATTGAAAATCAGTGAATCAGCATCCCGGGGGCATGGGTTTACAATAAGAAATCTTGTGTTTTGATTAAATAATCGATTAAAATGAACATCATTTGATGGAGTGAGACAATTTCAAAACCAAAGTACTCAGGTTTATGACAATTTCAAACATCAATTGTGGGCCACGTTTTGCCATTTCCCAAATTCTCGAGTTTGTCATCGCTTAATGGTATTTTCAGGTCGACACATTCTTGTTAGAGTCCATTCCTTTGTCACAAGGTCAATCCAGTAAAATAACCCACGTTTACTTCATGAGTAGTCAATCTCCACCCAGTCAGGGGCATCTTCAGGAGAGTCACTCTTTTGAGTCCATTGAGTCAGCCTCGTTTTGTTAAAATCTACCCCATTTTGTTAGAAGGTCAATGAGCATGTCATCTCCGCCCAAACCAGGGGTATGTTTGCTAAAGTCACTCGAATCATCTGGGCCTTGTCCAAATTCACACAAGGTCTTTTGTCCAGTCAACCTTTGGTGGTCTTGATATTCTTAAACTCGTGGAAGACGATTTCAATGCATGGAAGAGCCTATGTTTGGATAAACAAGTCAATGGGTTCAGAATTGAAGCTTGTCATCTGTTAGGGCACATTTGTCCAAAACTGGGGCATGTCAGCTCAACGCCATCTACTGGGAGAAGCACATACACCGGAGTTCAAGATTTGGGGCAAGAAAGCCAAATGGCTCAAGCCTCACAAAAAGCTGGAAAGCCCAAAAGGCCTAAAATCTCACAGAAAGCCCCGAAGCTCGAAGTCTTGATCAGAAGCAGCCTTAAACCCTGACCCTGTCCAAAAGGAAAGATAGTAAAACAAAAAGAGACACCCTATTGCACTACCTACTTTCTAAAAAGGGAGTGTTATCATTATGTCGTCAAGTGTTGAAACTGAGTCTCACGCAAGAGTCCTCATGGACAGTTTTTTAATCAATTTTGAGATACATTTCTCACCCAATGTTTTTCACGGAACCTCACTCGCTGGTTTCGCGCACACAACTTTTCACGAGACATCGCTGGTCTTGCGCACACAACTTTTCACGGGGACCTTGCTAGTCTCGCTCTAAACCTTGGGGGACCTCGCTGGTCTCGCTCTAAACCTTTGGGGGACCTTGCTAGTCTTGCTCTAGACCTTTGGGGGACCTCGCTGGTCTCACTCTAACCTTTTGGGGATCTCGTTGAACTCGCTCTGAACCTTTTGGGGACCTCGCTGGTCTCGCACGAACCTTTTTTGGGGACCTCGCTGATCTCGCACCAACCTTTTTAGGGACCTCGCTCGCACGAACCTTTTGTAGGGACCTCGCTGGTCTTGCTCTAATCATTTGTTACTATCGCATCTCTATCTGAATATCAATAGCCTTATTACTTTGTCTTGGATGGTCACAAAAGTTGATTGGCTCTGGTTCTCACACACAAGAACTCAACCTACTGAGTAGTTGACCTACCCATGGCTGTTTTCTCGCCCTGATCACGTTTCATGGGGACCTCGTTGGTCTCACTCTAATCATTTTTCACTACTCACGGAACCTCGCTCGCTGGTTTCGTTCGTAACACATCATTGGTTTTTCCCTCGTTGAAAAACAAGGCGGCAATCCTCACAATCTGATCCAGGTATGTTTTCTATAACTTTTGTGTTTACATGATCCATCATTTTGCTTATGCATCAAGCCCCGACGAACTACGCTGATCTGATCCCTACAACGGGGTACGTGGGCAGCTCTTATGAGCGCGACCACATGCATCAAAATTTACTTGTTTGTTTTGTACGAAGACGTTCACATCGAAGGGTGTCTTCTATCTTTGACGCGACTTTCATCACACAATGATTGATAGGCCTCGTCAAAGAGGGGCAACTGTAGACACCCCAAAATGAGACTTTCGTACACGTTTTTAACCCCGATGATGAAAAGAAACACTCAGAAAACTTTTCAGAATGGAATTCTTCGAGGCAACTTGGTCAACAGTGCTACACGACACTCACCTCCCCCATACAACACTTGCTCAGTCGCGCACGATGCTCTTTTTGAATTTTGGCGGTGCAAGTGTGTCGCGCAGTACAGTTTATGTACTGCACGGTAGAGCTACTGTACCACGCGGTACTGTCAGACATCATTCAGCTTTTTGCAGAACCTCCAGCAGCTCAAAATGTTGAAAAATTGTTCCCTCCTTCATCATGATTTCGTGTAGCCTACCAAATTGGAGTGTACACCAAGTATACTTGATGATCAAGATCATTTTCTACCCCTATATATACCGATCGGTTGGGAGAGAAAAGAAATGAAAAAAATTGTGAGAAAAACACCATGAAATACTCTCCAATGCTCTGTTAAAACTTAATTCACTCCTACCACACCCTACTTGTTTCCATCACCATCACCCCCCAAAATCATTCCTAAACTCACCCAAACAGAAAACACATTTCAAAACCCGATACCCCTAATTTTCGGTCCTAACCGTTTCCTGACTCTCAACCATTCTGTCTAATCCGAAACCCAAGTAACCATCTTGCCATAATCAGAGCAGAATTCGAAGAAAGGAGGAGGCTCAAGCTGCGACTAGGAGGTTTCAAAAGACATTTCGTTCCGAAAAGGTTTCGTTCGAAGGTAACAAACTCGGTCTCATTGCCCGAAACTCATCCTTTGATGTTCTGAAGGGTGGAACCAGGTTCAAATGGGGTCTCAAAACCTCCTTTGAGCTTGGTTCCAACAGAGTTTGAATACTCAAAGTTTTAAATCAATCAAAATCTCCATGGTTGTGCCATATGGTGAGATTTTCATGCTATAGGGCACAATCAAATGAGGAGGAACATTTTTAATCCAAAAACATGATTTTCCAAAATCAAAATAATCAAGTTTTTATCAAGTCTTATCATCATGTACGTGCTTGCTTTGTTTCTTCCTCCAAAACCAAGGTTTCAAACTGTTACTGCTTGAACAGTATTGTACGTCACTCTATTTGTGATGCACGGCACAGGTAGAGTACCGCGCGGCACTCTTTTCAAATCCGAAATTTTCAAATCATTTTCCTAGAAAGACAGTTTGAAATCTCGATTTTCTGTTTAATCACTTGTTGTTATATTAATTCTCATGTTATTTATTGTTCTTTTCATTATTATCATCTGCTTTGCATGATAAAGTGTTTATTTGATTAAAGTTTAGCATTAAAAAGTTTTCTAAAAATCCCACAAATATTTAGTAAAGACTAATTTTTAATCGGGCGAGCAGGGTGCATTAAAACCCTTCTCCATTCATAACTTGGCTCTCAAATTCAAAACGAATCTCTGTTTTTCAAATTATTTTCTAAATCATTTTCGAATTGGTTTCTCGGGTCCTAAACTATTTTCTAAAAACCCGGGTGGCGACTATTTTCAAAACAAACAAGTTTTTAAAACCGGTGTGGGTCGACGTCCACAAGTTATTTCAATCCGTTATAGTTTGTTTGAATCTCAACGGATAGGAATTCATAACGGGCATCATACGTGAAGATTGGTCTATCATACGTGAAGATTGGTCTCCAAAATCCGTTGGGTTAAGGTGAAGGTCCTCTTCAGATGGTTTCAATTAGACAAGTTGTCCACTTAGATGAGGACTTTCATTCAAATAAACACTAGAGCAACCAGAATGGACTTGCCAATCAAGAAGTTTCAAGCTTCTCCTAAATGCGGGTGGGTTTCATTGTGAGAACGCCCTTCTGGTAAGCAAGACTCCCTTTTGGTTTCTTTAAATTAGGTCTATGTAGACCAATGGTTTTTTTGATACATGGTGTCCAATTATTCATATAATCTTCCTCACTATTTTCTATGTTTTTATTTTTTGTTTTGGGCCTTTTCTAACCATCCTTTTCGACAATAAGGATTTGGATGTTGCAAAGTCTTCCGGATCTATTGATGTCAGAGTAGAAGTGAAGATTGCTAAATCAGACTCCAGTAAACAATTCACACCTCCAACCCCATTGGTCTGAAAGTTTTACCAAAACTCTTATGTAAAATCCTTAATCAATTGCTACAGCCTATTAGTTTTGAAATCTAAAAATGGTATTCAATGTTTGTCGTAAATTAGAATGAAAAGAATCCTTTTATCCTTTGATAGCGAAAAAGGGTCAGCAATTCTCATATTTTGTGATTGAGACCAGCCCTCTTCACTTGACGTGCACAATTCCAAATCCTTCATTTTCTTAACCTAACATTTTCATGTCTTGCTTCCTTCTTTTTCTTAATTAGTTTGTGTTTCACTTCTCACATCACTGATGATCAAGTTCTATTTAAACTCTAGTAGATCCGATCATTGCAACTCCTCAAAGCTTAACGCAACAATCTCAATTTCCGAGCCATTTAGTGCAATGTAAATTTTTTATTTTGTTGTATGTACATTTTCACTGGCAACCCAAATCATAGGGCAACTAATGAGTGTGGCTTCAAAAATGGGTTTTCGCAGTATCCTTGGTTCGAACCAGGCCAGTGGTGGTCCGAACCAGCACTGGCTATACAATTCTGGATGTCCCAGCATTGCTGATCCAGTGGTGGTCTAGAGTAGCGTACCCTTGGTCCACACTAGCATGTCCTTGGTCCAAACCAGCATTTTAGAACCACTTCTATAGCTCTCAGCATCCTTGGTCCGGACCAGAGCACACGTACAACAGCCTATTTAAGTGCTTTTTGTTCAGTTTTAGGATTTTTCTAAGCTTGTTTTGGAGAGAGAAACCCAGAGAGACTGAGAGATACATTGGTAGGAGATTAGAGACTATGATCCTTATTGATTATGGTGGATTAATTCGTCCTTCCCTCCATGGATCAACGTATAGTGAAACGTAAAATCTCTTGTGTTCTTGTGCGCTTGCTTTTCTTGCTTTTCTAACATTCTTCATCTTTATTGTTCTTGTTTCTAGATTGATTGTGCTTGCTACAATCGTTGCGTCTTCTACTATATCGCACAACGAAGTGGAATCAAAGCACCAAGGTTAGGGTTTCTAGCAGAGCATCTAGTTAGGGCTTCAATCTAGGTTTCATTAAAGATGAAGAGTATCAAGTATGAGATGGAGAAGTTCACTAGTAAGAATAACTTTTCTTTGTGGCAATGGTGGATGAAGAATATTATGATCCAACAAGGTATCTCAAAGGCTTTACTCAAGAAGGTGAAGAAGCCTGAGGGTATGAAAGACAATGATCTGGATGACCTTGACGCTAAGGCTACTAGTTCTATTCGTCTAAACACGTGTTGTGAAATTTTATTGTACTCGCAAGTGCACAAATCAGATTGATAGTATAGTTATGCAAGTGCGAGGTCGAACCGACATGCACTTGTTATTTTTTTAATAGGAAAACTAAATAAACTTAAATTGATTGAAGCCTAACCTAGTTATCAAAAGTTGAGATGTGGTTTTTAAAACTAAAAATTAAATGAGTGATAGTTAAAACAAACAAATAAGTTGACGATTGAATGAACCTAACAATGAGAAAAGTGACTAAGGTTTTTGAATCCACACTCATTTATTCATAGCAATTACTAACAACTCTTATTTATTTTCGTACTCTTCTTCACAGTAATTTGGTGGTTAAACTCTATTACCATGAAAAATGTCCTTGTTATGACCTTTAAGAAAAACAACTTATGTATGTTCTTCCTTGTTGTAATGTTCAAGACCAAAAAATCACATGTATCCGTTCGCAAACAAATCACAAAAGATATCCAGTGCTTGAAATTAAAAGCTACATAACAAGGCTAAATTATTAGATAGCAATCCAAATCATGGAAAAAAACATGATTGAATCCATATCCAAAATTACTAACTTAATTATATTGAGGTAAGAACAATTATTCAATTAAATCAAACGTTTGGAAAATAAATAATGAGTATGTAAATAATTACTACAAAACATGAGGTTTCATCGTTAACCCTAGTCTAGAAATCTAGACGCTCATAGATAAATATGCATTAAACATTGGACTAGAATCCATAAAAATAAAAAGCTTACAAATCAGCTCTTTTGCTCCTCTTATTTCTTTCCAAGCCGTGACCTTGTTCGGCTGCAGCCCTGGTGTAAATGATGCCTTCTGATCCCATTTAGGAAATTCACTCTCTTTTATTATGCAAGCTGCCGAAAATCTCTCCAAGAAGAGAACTGTCTTTGCCTTATATTATACCAAATCAATATTCCTTTTTTTTTTTTTTTGACACGGAAATGAGAAGATTATATTAATGAACGCCCAACGACACTTACAAAAACGGAATTCATTACAAAGATCTTGGACAAAGCCAAACTAATCATCTTAATAGAGAACAAAAAACGCACAAGGCAATCGATGTGTTTCACCCTAACCCAGACATAGCCTGACGCAAACAGCGGCACTTACAAGATTCATACCTAGAATCAGCATCTCTGAAGAGACTTAGTGCTAGTTAAAGATAAAAGACAA
This sequence comes from Vaccinium vitis-idaea, assembly GCA_963854785.1. Lineage (NCBI taxonomy): Eukaryota > Viridiplantae > Streptophyta > Magnoliopsida > Ericales > Ericaceae > Vaccinium > Vaccinium vitis-idaea. The sequence goes on along the minus strand of OY978222.1, from coordinate 14,005,359 downwards.
AGAATACCCAGATGATCGGATGGACTCCAACCAAACATGCTCGCACCAATGAACTCCCAAAACTACAGATCTTCAAAGTCACCACGAGTTGCCCTGCCAGCAATATCATGTCGGGTAAGAACACTGTTGGCACAGATACCATTGTAAAACAACCACGCCTGAAAGTACCCGATCTGTAGACAAAAATTCGTCCAAAGACGAAACTAACAACTCTCACAAAGCGAGAGACATAATCCTCTCAGATCAGACGGCAAGTCATTGATCTGGAGAGACAAAAGAAAAAGAAAGAACGAACGAAGAAAATAAATAGTACCATGGCCCTCCCCTCCCACCACCATGGGTATTGAAACCCTAGGGGGAGGGGGGAGGGGGGAGGAAGAGTAATATTAGTGGTGGCTAGGGTTTTCAGAGAAAAGAGAGAGAGAGAGAGAGAGAGAGAGAGAGAGAGAGAGAGAGAGTCTGTTGTAGTTCTGTACCCATAAAAGATCCATACCTACCAAATCAATATTCCACGGGACCTTTTTCTACATCTTTGGAATATGGCAATCAATTTTTTCCTTGTCAAAGTCAAATAGTAAACCCAAGCCTCCATAACTTTCCAATTTTTACACTACCGGAAATTCTTGTTGAAATTGACTTCCTAATGGGACTTGGATTTGTTTCGATTTGTTTTCCTTCTCGCAAAATTGAACCTTCCACTTGAAATTATTTGCTTACGGACTTTGTGCTTCTTGAATGCAACGGCCGAAATATAAATTATTATCATCTTTTTCCTGCAAATTTATAATTCAATGTGAATTATTATAAAGATAACAATAATGTCTAATTAAGCACAATAAAGGACTAACAATATGTGATATACGAATTCTATGTGTCAATATTTTGGGCTCATCACTAGGCGATGAAGTTAATCAAAACGTTTTAAACTTGGAAATGGCTGAAGCGATCTAGACATGAGGAAGAATCTCACCAACAAGTTGTATGTCAAAAAACATTTGTATGAGGGGTGAACAAGTTGTATGTCAAAAAACATTTGTATGAGGGGCGGCAGATGAAAGAAGGTACAAATCTTTTCGAACTTCTAAATTCCTTTAATATGCTGAACCTGCAACTTGTGGATTTTAAAGTAATGCTAAATGGGGTGGATAAGGCTTTCCCATTGGTAGCATCATTGCCTTTATCCTATGATCATCTGGTGACAACAATGTTATATGGGAAGGAAACCTTGTCTCTTAAGGAAGTTACGAGTGCCTTATTATAGCATGAGAAGATGAAGAGGGATGATAATGTTGGTGCAGACTAAGGGCTCGTCGTTACCAAACCACTGTCAAGCCAAGGTAGAGGCAAGTCAAAAGGAAAGGGAGGTTGGAATCAAGAAAGCTCGCAGTCGAGAGGGAGGTCGGACACAGAGAAGAAAGTGAAGTGTCACTACTGTCACAAAATGGGGCACTACAAAAATCAGTGTGAGGATTTGAAAAAGCATCTAGAGGGGAAGAGGAATGGAAAGAAGCCGTTGGAGTCTGTAAGCATTGCGGAGGAAAAATCAGACAGTGACATCAACACAGATTACTCTGTCTCCTTAGGTAGCAATTTTCTTTCAGTGTCATGGATTTTCTATTCTGGTTGCTCCTATCATATATGCCCTAATAAGGAAGTGATACGGTTCTAATGGGTAGCAATGCAGTTTGTAAAGCCATTGAAATTAGTAGCTTGAAAATAAAGATGTTTGATGGAGTTGTAAAGGTTTTAGGAAATGTCAGACACATGCCTGAAATCAGGGAGAATTTGATCTCTTTAGGAGCATTAGATTTCAGCTGGGTGTATGTACACAGCACAAGGTGGAGCAATGAAAATTAGCAGAGGTGCCTTGGTGTTAATGAAAGGGCAAACTGTGAATTTGTATAAACTGATTGGGGACACAGTTGTAGGTGGAGTTACTATCTCCACACCTGCAGAATCTAACATGGATGACATGAGACTTTAGCATATGCGGTTGGCCACATGGGTGAGTGTGGTATGTTGAGCTTCATAAGCATGACTTGTTGAAGGGGTCAAGATGTGCAAGATGAATTTTTTCAAGTATTGTGTGTATGAGAAGCAGCACATAGTCAGTTTTAAGACTGGTGTTCATACAACCGAGGAAATCCTCTATTATGTTCATTCAGATGTCTGGGGTCCAGTTATGGTATCTTCCCACAGTGGTATCCGTTACTTTGTCAGCTTCATCGATGACTATCCCAGAAAGGTATGGGTTTATTTTTTAAAGCATAAGCCTGATGCGTTTGTTACTTTTAAGAAGTGGAAAGCACAGGTTGAAACTCAAACGGGGAAGAAGATAAAGCATTTCAGAACTGATAATGGGACAAAATACAGGGAAAAGGAGTTCTTGGCCTTCTGCTATCAGAAGGGATTACTCGACACTACACAGTAAAAAAGACTCCACAATAGAATGGAGTAGCAGAAAGAATGAACAAAGTCTTGACAGAGAGGACTAGATGTATGCGGTTAAATGCAGGGTTGCCAAAGGTATTTTGGGCAAAGGCAGTTAACACAACATGTTTCCTCATCAACAAGTTTCCATCATCAACCATCGATTTCAAAATCTCATCAACAAGTTTCCATCATCAGGCTTGTGTCAACAAAATCCAAATTCCTCTTCCTAGCCCATACCAAAGCCTTTAGGACAGCCAAAGCCTCCACCATGAAAGCCGAATTTGCAGCCACACTTTCCATGCTAGAGCCCTTGAGTCCAAGGTTGGCCTCACGCCTTCTTAAGGTTTTTTGGCGTGGGTAGTGAGGAAGGAGGGTGCGAATATTTCTTCCTCACTACCCACGCCAAAAAACCTTAAGAAGGCGTGAGGCCAACCTTGGACTCAAGGGCTCTGGCATGGAAAAAGTGGCTGCAAGTTCGGCTTTCATGGTGGAGGCTTTGGCTGTCCTAAAGGCTTTGGTATGGGCTAGGAAGAGGAATTTGGATTTTGTTGAAATTGTTACTGATTGTCTTGTTGTAGTTAAGGGCCTTACTAATATTGGTAGTGTTGATGTTTTAGTTCAATCTATTTTGTATGATATTTTATAGATTTCTGGTTGTTTTTCTTATGTATGTGTAGTTAAGGTTCCTAGACAAATGGTTGAGGCTGCGCATGCCTTAGCCAAGAATTCTAATCGTTGATTTAATGGAATGTTTATTATGTTGTTTGCTGCTCAAAAAAAGAAAATAAACCTTGGACTCACCTTAATTATCCAAACTGCTATTTTGTAAAAAATAATTTGTTTATAATTCTCACAAAAAATCTAGATAATCGAATATCGGTAAGTGTTTTATTTGTCTTGAAAACAATGGACGGTTAAAAAACTCAATCCTTGTTTTCAATAGAAATCAGAAACTTACCGGTATCCGATCAACTTGATTTTTTAAAAGAATGATCTAGACATTAATTTTTGCAAATAGACGGTTCGGATGATTAAGGTGGGCCAAGATGGACCCCACGTGCCTTCTTAAGTTTTTTGGGTGGGGTACTAAGAAAAAACGGGTGCAAATATTTCCTCTATTTTCTATCCTCCTTCCGATTCAACAGTCTAGCTCACGCACACCTCGATTATTCGCCTCCTTGGCCCGGTCAAAGGCAGACCATCCACGCCACCACTAGGAAATTCACAAGAACTTACTTCTTGCGGCCTGACCCCGACAATTGAACCTTGATAAATTATGTGGAGAGTCAAGCCACCAACCTAACCGGACCAACCCTTCTTACACACGCATAGAGTAGCTTCTACCAAATTGATTGATGTGAATAGATTATCGTATCGCCTGCCTCCTTGTCAAAGGCAGCACACCTGCAACCGAGATGCACCTAACGCCTAGGCGCGCCTTTCGCAACTATGGCCCACCTTACATTCGGAAAAGGGAACCGGGGGAGGTGTTGCGCAGCTCCGTGCTGCGGAAAAGACTGTCTTTCCCAACACCACGTACAATTTCCAATCAATAAAGAAAAAATAAGACTAGATTTGGTAATTGGATTTGTAAAAAGTCTGGGCGGAAAAGCAGGAGTAAATTTTCTACACAAATCCCTCCTCAAATCCACTAAACTTGTAACCGCGTTCTCAAAATGGTGTCACCCAAGAAATAACAATGATCATGATCAATAACAGGACACCGATTCAGGGAAATTGCATGGCTATTTGGTTGGTTGGTTATAGGCTACACCTCTCCTAGGTATGTGTCGGTTTTCTGTTTCCTGTTTGATTAACAAATTACAATATACATACAATTCTTCAAAGCTTCTGAATCACCCTAAGTTTAGCACTTCTACACCGGCGGTTCAATCTTTCTTCCTCTTCAGATGGTGTAATGGGTCTCTTTGTCAAGATTGTTCCATTTGATCCTTGTATTTTCCGTCTAATCCACGCTTCTTTATTATCGTCATTGTTGTCATTGATTACTCCAAACTCCCTTTCGTACTTTTGGTCATCTTCATCATCACCACCACCTCTGCTGTCGTTAATAATGTCGATAAATGTCTGTTTCACTATTCTGTCCTCCAAACTGTGAAAAGATATAACAGCAAGCCTGCCCCCAGGTGCAAGGCAATCGAAACAACCATAAAGAGTTTCTTTTAGCGTGTTGAGCTCGTCATTAACAGCTATCCTCAGAGCTTGAAATACTCGTGTTGCTGTTTTTATCCAGCCTTGCCTTCCTCCTGTTATATGTAGATATTCATGATCCATGTCAAATTGTCATAAAATTATAATAGCAAAAGGATGGACGGAGCCAAAATATTTGAATTTTTCCCAAACAAAACATGAAAATTTTCTATTTGACAATCTAATATCATAACTAAATAAAGTCCAAAAATATACATCATAAATAAAAAAAAATACCATTACATAAGTGCATATGGCAATATGAAAATTATACAGGAAAAATAACAAAAATTCCGTAACGAGGCAGTAATAAATAGGACTATAGGAGCACACGTTTTACCTATTACTTAAAACTAACATTTTCCTAGGATTTTAGTTTCACAAGACGAACATGAAACATTACAAAAGAAAACAATATCATGAAAATGGTAGAAAGGGTAATTTTGAAGAAAACAAATTAAACCGTGACATAATTTCAAATTTTCATACTTCGCTCTTAAGTAGATGTCAAGAAAATGAATAACACCATGAAATCTAATTCCCATTAACCACAAGGTGTTTCAATATGTCCACATTATGTTCCTTAATATTAGAACGAGTAGATGGACAAGCTATAGCAGACTAGGAAAAGAAGAGGGGGGCGGGGGGAGCCCACCTTTTGACCTGGAAGTTGAACTCTGAATAAGATGTACTAGATCACCAGTAGAATGCAATCCACCCTTTTGACGGGCCTTAACAATCTTATTCTGAAGAGAATACCAATTGCTTTCCTCCCCGTAATCACGTAGGATTCGCCCCACTTCATTATCTGGCCAAGAATTTAGTATGTCTTCTGCTTTAAGACTTGCCTGTCACATTCCTGTTCAAATCAGTTAATTGAGAGGTGTATTGAGACGTACCAAAAGAGAGGTGCATAGAGATTTTGCTACAAGCAAGTGGCGGAACACAGATAGGGGCCGTTCAAACAAAATAAACATTTTAAAGGGCACAGAGATGCAGAACAACCGTCACAGGGATTTAAGAATTGGTTATGGGACAAGTTAATGAGTCAGAAAAACAGGAAAGTGAAAACATAGGGGAGAAAAGCAAGTGATGTTCATTTGTTACCTATGAAGAACCCCATTAACCCCATCATGCATACATACCAATTTTCAAGAACTGAAACAGTCTACTGCTATTTGGAAAACGGTTGGTGGTTTGGACATGCATTTGTTGTGATAAAGGCAGACCCCTTCCCTGTTATGATTCATTACATAAAATATTAAATGTATAAGAAGTGTCATACAATAATTGTTTAACATAGTCTATATGAATCTTACGGTCTCCGATCTGATTCAATTCACATTCCGCAAAACAAGGATGGTTCATGATACTATTGTACGGATATTAGTATACCTACACACTACCAAAGCAATAAAATATACGATGAATTTCTAGAGTATCATGGCATATAACAGCTCATACCTGAGGATTCATCCGCATATCAAGAGGCCCATTACTAAGTACACTGAATCCCCTTTCGGCATTATTTACCTGCACGACAATAGAGGAAACATCAGAACTCAGAAAAGAACCATACTATTTCACACAGGTGGAATATCTAGACTACAAAGGAAACCCATTACTCAACAGTGTTGTAGGCTTGTGGCCAGCACTGATTTATATGAAGCACTGACTGATTTATATGAAGCACGGATACAGACATGGGACACAGCAATTCTAGAAAATGAAGACACAGAGATAGAGTGGAACATGAAAGATATGTTTATACACCCTCGGTCCCAAATTTTAGTCCATTATTCCTTTTTTGGATGCCCCATAATCTTTGTCCACTTTGAATAGTCAGGGTGAAAAAATAAACCAGTTGCCCTTCATCCCCATATTCAATTAAATCGCAAAGGTGGAGGTAAGAAAAAAAAGTGGAGGAAAAAATGCACAAGGAGTCCAAAAGTAATCATTGTGTTTCAAAAAGGAGGCCAACTTTTGAAAGTAATACTCCCTCCGTCCCGCAAAGTTTGACACTTTCGGGAGTGCGTGCCATTTTTAAATTGCCTATATCTTTCAATTCATAACGTTTTATGTGATTTTCAAAACTTTGTTCAAAAGATCTAATTGAAATCTATCAAACGAGATCCATATTGCTTATATAAAACATTACCGATTAAAAGAAATAATCAATTTTTTCATAGGACTGGAATAGTGAAAGTGACAAACTTTGCGGGACGGAGGGAGTATATTCTAAAGGGTGATGATTGTGACCCTTTAAAATGGTGGATTCCAATAGAGGGAACGAAGTACAACTTTTTAGGATAGGGCTCCTATTAAATGCTTTATCAACCGATGGTGTATGCCTATATCCACGTGATTTATATTACACTTTTCGTCCAATACTTCTGAAGTTACAAATATTTAGTCCCAAAATTAAACCAAACCGAGCCTTATTTCCCAATTAATTGGGGTCGGCTACATGAATCCTTTTTTTTTCCCTTGAGCACTGTCAAGGGCTACATGTTCATTTAGACTTGGTCTACTCATATCCTTGCGCACGAAAGCATCTAATGTTCATATGGGTCTTCCTCTCCACGTAGCGTTGTTGCCCAAATCTATCCTATCAACTCTGATGAGTCTCAGTGACAATATTTAGTAGAAACGCCATGCGGCGTGTCCCATACATATTCGACGGGTCTCCTATGCGTCCAATATAGATACTGCATCCCCTAGGTTTGTCGCTGCTTCATATACAACTTGAATACAAATAAAATACAAGAAAACTTTGAGAACATATTCGTGACTTTCCCTGCCCGCTCCAGCAAAAGAAAACATAAAAGAATAAGACATGTAATCAATAACTCATCCATATCCCCACCACCCGAGAGAGAGAGAGAGAGAGAGAGAATTCGCAACAGCATCTCCGTCATGAAGTCAAGTGCTATACACAAATAAAAACAGATGTTTAAAAACCAAAACCTGCATGGACGACATTCCTAGATCCATTAAGATCCCATTGATGCTGGGGGTTAACAGTGTCTCATCGACCTCACGCAGCACATGCTTGATATCCCTATAATTCTTCAAAAAGGTATGTGCTTTCAATTCTGAAGTTGAACGTGAATTACTATGCAACATTGTATTGATCAGAGCTTGACCTTGGTCAAATGCAACAGGATCAACATCCATGCCAACATATAGCTGCATTTCCGGATGCGCCTGAATTATCTGTCATTTGAAGTGAGAAAAACATTCAAATAAAAATTATCAACATTGTACTGGTTAATTAATTCGCAGATAACTCAAAATAACTCAATAAAATGAATAACTTCGGAGATCTAGAATAACCTCCCTGATCTTTTTGCATGCCAATGTGTTCAATGGTATGAAAAAGCAAAATATTAACATAGTAAACAATCAACACTCGAATATACACCATCATGCTTTATTTGCCATTATGGGAGCAATGCTCGAGAAAATACAAAGTATGATGATGTATGAAACTAACAGCTAACATGCAAACTTGGGTCCCACTTTTACCAATTTTTTCAAATAAAACAGTGGGATTAGAGATGCCTTAGCCGTGTAAACCAAAAGCACATTGTTTAAACCACAACTGACCTGTGTAACTCAATTATGTAGCATTATCCAAATTCGTTACTTTATTGTTCGAGAAGCTTATTTTATTAAATTACAGTGAATCTTGAGCTTCAAGTTGAGATATGCAACGAGGATACATCAAGTTTGGTGCCTTCTTCATATCCTCTCAAACCCAGAACGCCACAAGTTTTCTACAACTTTAACCAAATGTTCTAGCTTCTAGTGTTCTTCAAAGTCAAGATATCGCATCTCACTTGTTTTAACTTTCAAGTTCAATATAATCAGCAAAAGAGAATGACGAATTTGAAAATAACAATTGATAATAAAAATGTAGCCAACAGCCTATGAGTGAAAGGTAACCATATACCAATTCACAATTCAAGACAACTGACACCTTTATATAGGTGAGCTTACTGACCACTCACACAGAATGGCAGCCATTCAGCTGTAGTGTGATTGGCTAATTAGCCACCAGGACTCAAAGACAAAGTGAATGGTTTTCAATCAAGAGAAAAAGGGATGAGAAATACATGGTTAATCGACCACCAAAGATAAAAGGAACAGTGGGTGGTATCTCTTTCATAGACATTAACAGACTATAATCCCCTCTTCTTTTCAAGCTTTCATCAAAATTACCTGAAATCACAAACCCACATGTGGTTACTCCACCCCCCGCCTCACCACTTCAACCTGCAGTTGTTCTAGCACACAGTCCACGGCTGGTTCCTTCCACCATGCTATTATAGATGAATGTCGCTATTTTCCTAAGTATCTAACAAGGCAGGAGCCATTGGCTAACCTACAACATTTTAATAGGTCATTGGCAAATAAATAGCTACAAAAGTATTATCTTGAATCTCTCTTTCTCATAAAGGTCAAATTTTTTAAGGGCATTTTCTCCCTACTAAATTTACAACTTCACCATTAACGAAGCTTCTACTCAAATTTATACTTAGATTTGAACTTTCCCTTTGGAGTGCCTCATACAAAATGAAGCTTTTACTCAATTTTGACTCAAATTTGGTTTAGAAATTGAGTAAGGGCAGGAGATGCTCTAGAATCCTCTAAAGTCACCCACTCCTTGACTCAAACTCAATACCAATACTAGATTGAGTTTTCCTCAAATTTTTCCGCTTTTCACAATTTACAACTATTCCCTTCATGAAGTTGTGACTCAAATTTATGCCTGCATTGGGGAGTGCCCATTGGAGTACTTCGAACCAGCTCAAATTATTACCAGGGCTCGAGATGCTCTAAGTGACAGTCAATGAATAAGGGAAAAAAGCACAAAAACCAAAGGGGTTGGGAATAATAAGAAAAATTACTGACGGCGGAGGAGTGTCCAGCAGCTCCAAGGGTACAATCGACGAAAGACCGTAGCTGTAGTGAAGCAAATACGTCGAGTACTTCACCGAGCATGACGGGGATGTGGGTGGCGCTATCCCCGTACCTCAAAACCGCCTCCTCGTCGAACTCCTTGTCCGACCGCGTCCGCCTCTTCACCACCGCAACGGACGCGGCAACAGCTTCCTTGTTGATCTTCTTCTGCTGCTGCTGCTTCACTTTCTTCCTTTTATCATTGCAATTCCGAATACTTCTACAAGCAGAAGAACTGATGGGAGTTGCGAAAATGGTAGCAGCCGATAAAATACAATGACGATTGGAGAAGTTATTTAGTGAGAGGTGAGAGAAAGAGGGGCGAAGGAGGAGGAGCTTCCTTGCTACTACTGCTGCAGCTGCCGCTGCCATGGCCAGTTGGATCAGTTTGGTTTTTAGGTCGTTCGTCCAACATTCTATTTATACGAGCCCTAGATGGCACGAAGCAGTCCATCCAAGTCCGGCCCATTCATATTTATATGAAAATTAATGGAATAATTAGAGGTGGTAAGTGGTAATTTATAACCTAACCTATGACCCATCCAAATCCACCCACTCAAAACCCACCCCACCCCACCCAACCCAACCCAACCCAACCCAACCCAACCCATATTAAAATCAATAAACCTGGCGGTACAGAACGAAGTGTACAGAAAATGTACACAGCGTGTTCGGGGACCCACTTCTGGGTCCCACACGAGTTATCCGAACTGTTCATTGTTCTTAAAACATTTTTCCGAGGGGGCCCACAAAAAATCAGCTCAATCGGACGGTTAGAAGTGTCTGAACCAAAGTCCCACCGTCCGATTGAGCTGATTTTTTGTGGGCCCCCTCGGAAAAATGTTTTTAAAACGCTTCGGATCACTCGTGTAGGACCCCAAAGTGGGTCTCCGAACGCGCTGTGTACATTTTATGTACACCTCGTTCTGTACCCCCAGCAGCGTCCTATTAAAATATGGGTCATGAATGGGTGAACTCAAAATTACCAAGGGTATGCAACTCCAGTCGGTGGAGTAATCCAACTCACAAATGACCTAGCGAACACTTCCCAGGATTTTCGGTTTTCACGAAATCAATACTGTAAATTGTAAGAGCATCCTCATCTGGTGTTGTAAAACACTGTGCAAGACAAATTGTTGAGCCAAACCCCCCCCCCCCCCAAAACCCCCAAAAATCAGCCTCTCTACTCTCCCTCAACAAATTGTGTTTGCTACAGTAACGTTACATCCCTAGCGAGTTACTGTTCACGGGCTTAATTTTTTTTTTATTGCTTTTGCCAGTGGGGCTCGATGGGGACGGGTGGGGCTTGATGGGGACGGGGGAGAGAGAGGAGCACGTGGAGAGGGAGGAGAGAATAGATGGCTGACGCGTGGGCATCCGAATAGTAGTTTAGTGACACGTGTACGCGTGAGGGCAACAGAAGGTCCACTTCCGATTTGTTTAATACAAAAGGTCCACCTCCTCCTCTGACAGTGAGCAACTCCCAACGTGGGAGTTTAGTTTTTTAGGAGAAAAGAATTTTTTTTATTAGATTTGAGGGGAGTAGTTTAATATAATAAAGTTTGGATAGAGAGTCTGATTTTTTGAGTTTTTGATAAAGTGACTTGCTAAATTGTAAAAGGTGTTTTTGTGGTTAAATTTGGTCCAAAATTTGTTGAAGCTGATGAGGATGCTCTAAGCAATACTTTACAAAGGAATTTATGGTGAAAATTCATTCTGAGCGTGTCCGACATCAAGCCAATTTTGAATCTAAACGACAACTTATTTTTTAGGGATCTTTTTTGATCGGATGAATAATTTCTGTTGTGTCTTTTGATATGGTAGTTTGGGTGCTATCAGATGTTAGACAGTAGAGATGTATTATACTCAATTGTTTTGTAACTTTGGAGGTTCTTTGTGAATATAGATGGGTTATTAAATTTAATCAGCATTTTGGGTTACATATTTGAGGCTCAAATTGGCTGGTTTCAATATGTTGAATCTATGTGAATCACCTTTAGCGGGGTCAACTCTTTCTTGGCGGGACATCAAAAACATGTATCTTTACCGATTAACCAATTTCTAAATATTGGAGTATATTCGAAAGAGAGAATGCTTTTGCATGAATTTCTTCATTTTGGTTGCTTATTTTGTTTCTTGTATAGTTATCACCTTGAAGTCCATTATTAGAAATGCCAGATGAATGAATTAGCTACATAGGAGTATTTCATTATTACAACTGATTCATGTGTCTTGGCAAAGTGTAGTAGTTTTTTCTTTGTGATACACCCTTTTTTTAGCATGATTTGAATCCACAAATATAACAGCGCATACTCTTTTTTTTAAAAACAAATAAAAATTTTGGGTTGGGTTGGGTTGGGTTTGGGTTGACCCATATTCAACCCACCCATGTCGAACCCATTCACTTTCAACCTACATTCAACCCACCCACATTCAACCCATAACCCATACCAACCCACACAAACCCAACCTAACCCACCCATTTGCCACCTCTAGGAATAATCATTCTTAAAATCAATGGTAATACGGGGCGGGAGCGTAAAAATGTCACTCAAAAACTTAACAAGCAACTAAAATTTGTAAATGCGAGAATTGAGATTGCGAACACTAAATAAGAATTGAAAACGGAAGCAAAGACCATTTGGAAGGATTATGTGATAGGCTAGTCCCTCCATCCAAACAAAACAAACTAAAATTTCTGAGTGCGAGAATTGAGAATGTGAGCGCAAAATAAGAATTGAGAACAAGAGCCAAGGATGGAGTCAGAGAAAGACAAGTGGTGGTGGCCGCCACCACAAGGATTTTAGAAAGTGCAATTCACAATTGGTAAAAAGATTTCATTATAGTCCACTCCTTCCTTTTGTGAGCAACCCTTAACAACCAATTGAGCCTTGTATTTTTCACCCTCTTTTTCTGACAACGCTTCTTTTTTTCGATACACCCACTTGCACCCAATGACTTTTTTTATATTAAAGAGATAGAATTTCATTTCAACGAAAATACTATTACAAACTACCGGACAGAAAGACAACAGAACAGACGAAAAGAATATAAAACGTAACCAAAACAAGTGAAGGATATAAATCCAGAGAGAGTTTGCTTCGGTCGTCAGATGTCCATGATCAATGTACGTTGTCCATTCACTGCTGACTCGGTAGCCCCACGAATGACGAGGCTTCCATGCAAAGACTGTCTGATACAAACCAAGTGAATGTTGCACCTATAGTCGAGAGCTCCGCGGCACGGTTAGACGTCATGCAACTAGATAGCCGAGACCAACTACAGAGCTCTAAAATCGGTAGAGAAAATGCTAGGAAGAGACGCAACCGTGGATAGAAGGAAAAATTGGTGCGTAGAATCCCAATTCATCTGTGGTGATCTCTCTTAGCTTATTTGCTTGCAGCAAAATAACATCTTCTTCCACATCATGACGCCCAAGAAGCCCATCCACAAAACATTCCACACATCAAATTAGGCCAACCAAACCAACAATGCAGGCCAACCAGATTAACAATGCGACGCCAAGAAGTAACAAAACTCCTAACTGCTCCATTACATCAAACATTCCAACAACCGCCTCCATCACAAGTTCCAACTGATAACCCCAAAGTTTTCGTGGACCTTATCATAACACCCAGAAAAGCTAGAGCCGAGCAAAACCGTCAACGCCACTAAACGGATCGACACAAATCATACATCCTAAGATCAATGCTCGTGTTTGAGAAAACATGAGATAGCTGTGAGCATGCAAACGACATGTATCGAGAATTAATTTTTAAAAAAACCTGTAACATGCGTGCATGACAAAAACAATAAAAGTACTATGACAGGCCATACGGAAATGTACAATCAAGCATGACCTCAACCACAGTCGTGAAGCGATCAAAACATTGCCCCCCATTCCAATCAGGGAAAGCTGTAGACAGTGAGGGGGCAGGGCCGACCCTGAGTTTTTAAGGGCTTAAAGCAACAATAAAAAAAAGGACCCTAAATTATTAAGATAGGCATAAAAAAAAAACCTAACTTTCCCTAAACAAAAGAGCATTAATAAGAAATAATACCAAATATAATAACAGATTATTTCAATATTTTAAAAGCATCATTTAGATATCACTAAGTAAAAAAAGTAATCAGTTCAAAGGCATCACTTGAATATCACCCTTCTTGCAGTTTTAGCTGCAAAAATACTAATAATATCCGCACAATCAATCTTATCCGTCATGTCATGTTCAATGGATAGGATAGATAATCCATTCAGCCTTTCTTGTGACATAGTTGAGCGGGGGTAGTTCTTAATTAGCTAAGAGATTAAATCTACTTAGTCAGTCATCAAGCAATTAAAATAACCCAAGAGATAAAATTTGTCACTTTTCCTAATTCACTGATAAGTGATGTCCCATAAGGTACTACCAATAGCATAAACAAATCCACAATAGTATAAACAAATGTACTCAGTTAGTCATCAAGCCCAAGTTAAATTAAACAATGCTTTTAAACCTCATAAACAAAACAATTAATTTCAAAACCCTAAAAAATAGAATCAATACCTGAAATTAGCTTGAGATTTGTGAGAAGGAATAGCATTTAGCGCTCATTGAGCCCTGATTAATTTCAAATTCCCACTCTATTTTTCTTCGTGACTTCTGACTTCCGAACTTCTTCTTCATCTTCTCAACCGACCTAGTGATTTCCAGACTTTAGTCTCCAGATTTCTAATTTCGAATGGAAACCAAAAAAGGTGTTGTACGTATAATGGGTTGGGAATTGGAATGCCAAAAGTTATTCCTTCAAAATGAAAAAAGGGACCCAATTGATCCAAAACTACAATTCTGCCATTGAGAGTTTTGGGCCTTTTTCATTGGATAATAGTTTTTGGGCCTTCAAATTTAAATTAAGGTGGGCTGGGCTATTGTTTTTGGGTATACACACACACACACACACACACACACATATATATATATAACACAACTACCTATTGGAGGCCCCACCTTGGGATTTAGCCCAGGGCCGGTGCTGGGAGGGGGAAACGGAAGGTCGAAACAGCGAGATGCATGAACAAGCCAAACACTTCTAATTAAAGAGATCCATGACATGCATGCTAAACTGTTTAGATACACAGAATGAACTTTTTCCCCCCTAGTCAATTACTAATTTCCTAATCTAATGCTTCATTCCACCACCCTATTCATTCGCTTCCAAGATTAAACCTTTAAATTTCTATATATTGTAACATATTCCTACGATTTTAATATACTAAACATGCATGGTTTGGACTTAGTCAATTGATTTCTTAATCTTTTTACTCGTTAACTAATTTCCGAATCTATTTTTCTATTGAATAGCCTAGTTTCTTCACTGATTACTGATATTCTACTCTTTTTTAGTTGGTTGATGTTAGTGAGTTACGGTGATTTTAACAGAACTTGTTTTTAATACATTTATGGGTTAACTTATCTATGTAATTTTTAAGTGCTTTAAATTGTTTATGAAAATGATATCTTAATTTCAAGAGAACCGTGGTTCAAAACCGAAACCAAACTGTATTTTAATGGTTTGGATTGGTTTGGTTATATGAATTTTATGGGTTAGTTTGGTTTTCAAAATTCATAATCTGTAGGTAGTGGTTTGGTTCATGGTTTATTATATAATGGGACCAATCAGGTCCATGCTTACTCCTACAAAATTATGGTAATTCACTCCACTTTTTGACATGGCAGAGCTAATTAAGGGTCCTATTCGAAAAATTTACTTATGTTTCCATCATAGTTGGTTTGGATCATTAAGTTGGCATCCTCAAATTCAAATAAACGCTAAATTACCCTTTCTCTTTCCTAATTTATTAAATATTTCTCTCTCAAAATCTTTCATTATTTATTAAATATTTCTCTCTCCAAATCTTTCTTAATTTATCTCAATTTCTCTCTCCTATCTTTCAAATTTATTTTCTTTCCAAATCTTTTAATTCTTTCTCTCTCCTAGTCTTCTCTCCCCTAAAATATCAAAACAAAATTTAAAAATATTAAGCAAACTTGGCAACCCGCGAACATGGTAAACTTATTTATAATGAATACTATATTGATTTATTATCATTTTTATTAATTATCATTTTTATTATGTGAAATCACCGAAATAGTAAAACAATAAACTATATTCACTATGTAAATAATCTTCTTTTAAAGGACATGTGAACGTGGTTGATTAATTTACCATTTTTTCACCAAAGTGGTAAAACAATAAACAATATTCACTATTATTTAACTTCCCTTTAGAATTTGGCCCCCGCAATGGCTCCCTTAAAAATTTTAACCATGATTCTTGGATCAAGGATTTTTGGATGAAAACATAAAGAATTACGGCAAAAATCATTTATGTTTTCATTCCAAAATTCTTTGCCTAAAAATCTTTACCCTATAGGCAAAGAATTTGGGATGAAAACATAAAGAATTTAGGATGAAAACATAAAGAAAAATCATAGTTAAAATTTTTAGGGGAGCCGCATGTGCGGGCTAAATTCATAAAGGTAAGTTAAATAATATTGAATATGGTTTATTATTCACTTTGGTGAAAAAATGGTAAACTAATCAACCATGTTCACATGTCCATTAAAAGAGAGTTATTTATACAGTGAATATGGTTTTTACCACTTTATCAATTTTGTTTATTGTTTATCTATAGGCAAAGAATTTTAGGATGAAAACATAACGAATTTAGGATGAAAACATAAAAAATAATCATGGTTCAAGTTTTTAAGGGAGCCGCATGCGTGGGCAAAATTCATAAATGGAAGTTAAATAATAGTGAATATGGTTTATTGTTTTACCACTTTGGTAAAAGAATGGTAAATTAATCAACCATGTTCACATGTCCTTTAAAAGAGGGTTATTTACACAGTGAATATGGTTTATTGTTTTCCCACTTTGGTGATTTCACATAATAAACATAATAACTATGGTTAAAATTTCTAAGGGAGCCGCATGCGTAGGCCAAATTCATAAAGGGAAGTGAAACAAAAGTTTTTTGATTGGATGGTTTGAACAATAGATTTTGTGAGGAAATGAAATGGTTTGATAATGTTGTGCTCCATGAGTAGGGGATAGGAACCGAATTCCATTTAAAAAGGAAACTGACACCACCCATTTAGCAATCAATGTGATAATCCACGAAATATTTGGAACAATAAACAACTATATGCAAAACTAATAAAGGAATAAATAAGGGCATAAAGGTCCGAATAGCCAATGTCGGGGTGTAAACATAAGTATTCAAATCTTATAGGATGGCAACATAAGTAGAATTTTCAAACAGTATGCCTAATTAAATTTCTCTTTTATAATTACGTTCTAATTTTTATTTTTTATACAAAATATACATAACGTAAACAGGAAAAGACAATTAATGGAGTGTGATCAAAATATATGTGGAATCTCAAAATCATTTCCCGAATTTACTTATAGTTTGAATATAAAGTAGTTTTATATGCAATAAAGTATCTCTTTTGATGGATATCATTTATTCTATAAAGAATTACTCTAAGGTCCACTATAGTTCTTTGTAACATGTCTAGTCCACCTCATATTTTCAAATCACCTCTAATCTTTTTTTTTTTACATTTTCGAAGGTGTAAGGTGTAAGGTCCACTCTCTATTTTTAGTTGCCAACTATACCCTCACATTCAATTTAGTACATAATATACTTTCGCCGGAAAAGTGACCGGAAAATTGGATTTCGCCGGAAAAGTCGCTGGAAAATTGGACTTCGCCGGAAAAGTCGTCAGAAAATTGGACTTCGCCGGAAAAGTCGTCCGGTGCAGATAACCATATCTGGAATCACAAGAGGTGGTTATCTGGACTCACAAGATGTGGTTACCTTTACTATTTTTTTTTAAAAGCCTACTTGGGATCAAATATGTTTATCTGGACTCACAAGAGGTGGTTATCTAGACTCACAAAATGTGTTCATCTAAACTATATTTTTTTTAAGGCCTATTTGGGATAAGATGTGGTTATCTACACTCACAAGACGTGGCAATTGGTCAAAATTAAAGGTAAATCGTGGCCAAAAGACCACTGTTGCACACTCGAAGACACCGCTGCCCCAACACCTGTTGCACACTCGAAGACACCACTGCCCAATGTTATTAACTGCCTATTCCTTTTCCCAAAAACTTCAAATCTCCACTTGAATATTGAAAGCTTCTTCCCAATATCAACGCATAACCCCGACGGGTGTCACCATGCATCGCCGAAAAACTTCCATCGGCCCAAAAACTTCCATAGGTCCAGAAAATAGCCCATTCAAAGAGTAGCATCTGCAGAAACATCCAAAATCCTGAACTGCCGCTGCTGCTAGCCTGATCGTCATAAAAAAAAAACCCCACCAAACGAAGCAACAATTAAAGATTTGACGGTCGACAACGGCAGCAAAGATCAGAGAGAGAGGTGAGAGTTCTTAACTTCACCGGAGACGATGACGAGAGTGAGAGGAGGGGGTGTCTGTGTGTGTGTGAGAGAGGAGGGGGTGTCTGCGCGGGGGTGTGGACACTGCCAACCAGCAATTCGAGAAATTGCCGTGTGTGTTCGTGTGGGTAATTTGTCTTTTGGATGTGTGAGTGGACCGGATATGTTATAAAAATATTAGGTGGACCAGAAGTTTTTGGAAATAGCTATAATGGACCCTATATCAATTGCCCTTTATTCTATTAGACAATTTTTTTATAATCATAAAAAATACTACGCTTCAAAAGGTAGACTATTTTTTTATGGGTCCTAAATATTCGAAAGGGATTATTACCGGCTCCTTTGGAAAAAAAAAACCAAAAACAGATTATTGGTTTTTTCATTTTGTCCTTATTCAAAAAAAAATTGCATTTGTTAGTTTTGCATCAAAATTTTGTGGTTTCTGGATTCTTCTCGACGAGACAAATCTAACAAGTACTATAAATTTATGGTCAAACCAAATATTTTTTAATAAAGCCAAAATTAATCCAATAATCCAAGTATTTCGGCTTTATTAAAAAAAATATTTGGTTTGATCATAAATTTATACTCCTTGTTAGATTCGTCTTGTCGAGAGGAATCCAGAAATCACAAAATCTTGAAGCAAAACTAATAAATGCAAAAAAAAAATTGAATAAGGACAAAATGAAAAAATCAATAATCTGTTTTTGGTTTTTTTTTTTTCCCAAAAGAGCTGAAGTTCCTTAACTATCACATTTTCTCAAATTATTTGGATTTGCCATAGATTTTATGGGTCCCATAAAATCAAATGGATGATTTTATAGGATTTTTTATTTTAGCACATTGATTTTAGCTAAAATTGGATATCCTATGAAATCATTCAGTTGATTTATTTTTTTAATTTCTTTTAATAATCGAGAAAAAATTGACACAAAGCTAAAATGTCAAATAAAGACAAAAAAAAAAAATTCAGGCAGCCAAAAACGCCCTTAAAAAATGATCATGGCTGTGTTTGGTTAGATAGTTTAGTTTAGTTTTGATGATGTCATCAGGTGTAATGAGTGGAGAAAGATACAGACATAAATGAGAGAAATGATGATGTCATCAAAACTAAAATTAAAACTAAGGCTCTGTTTGTTTGGAAGTTGGGGATGAAAGTGGAAAAGAATAGAAAATAATTGGGTGGAAAATGAAGAGGAAATTTGAGGATTTTCTCTTGTTTGGTTGTATGCAGTGAAAGGAAAGAAAAGTAAAGGAAATAAACTTTCCCTTGTTTGGTTTTAAAAGGAAAAATGAAAAGAAAATGACCCAAAGGTTGGTTTATGGCTCCGATCCAACTCCGGCTAATGAAATCTATCGCAGGGAGAGAGAAATGGGAGATGGAGGAGAGGAGGTGAAGAAATCCACTGGCTGCTGTGTACAGTAACTCGGTAGGCACCGTGTATATTTTATTTTCCCTTATATTTCTCCTCCCCTATATTTTCATTTGGTTTTCCTCTAGTTTTCTTTCCCTTTCTCTTCTCTCCCTCTATACCAGCAACCAAACAAAGGAGTGAATTTTTTTTTAATTTTCCCTTCTTTTCCACTTCCATGCCCAACTTCCAAATAGACCCTAAAACTAAACTGAAAAACGAATAGGGTCATGAATGTCATCATATTCTTGCTGTTTCTGGGTCTACTCTTTTGGTCTCTCTGGCTTGCCATCAACTTTGTTTACTTGTTGCCTTTTACCCCTCCCCTAGATCTGGGTTGCGCTTTTTGGATCTCCGATGGAATCAGTGAATACGGAAGGAGGTGATGGAAGGGAGCAACGACCACAACTTTCCACATCATTATCACAAGAATCAGGAGGAGCAGGAGGAGGTGAGAGTACTAGTGTGCAACCATCAGCAGCAATTACTAGTATAGTTAGGGCTGCTGCTGTTCCAAAAGAAACAAGCAGTCCCAATTTTATGGGGAAACATCGAATGGCAGCTGCAGTTGCCCAACTTCATCAGCAAATCCAAATCATTCAGGAAGAGCTGGATGAGCTTGAAACATTAGGTCAATCTTCTATTGTTTGCAGAGAGTAAGTTCAACTGGATCCACTTAAATTTATTCGTACTTTCTTTTCTTGGTTTTTTTAATTTTTGGTAAATCAAATGGAAGGGCAGGTACGGTACCCGTCACATCCGCCATACAGTATTGTTCGTCCCATCACACCTGTGTCGGGACAGAAGCTACGTACGGTGGTTCCTTATGGAGTGACAGACAATACTTCGTGGTGGCGGATGACGGGTGACGGGTACCATACATGCACTTCAAATAGTACCAAGGGAAAAAAAAAGAAAAGAGAAAACTTCAATTTTCATTATCAGTTGTAGTTCTCAGTAATAATTAACCTCTCTCTTTCTGTCTACAGGCTTGTGTCAACAGTTGAATCCGTCCCCGATGCGCTGCTTCCCGTGTAAGTTGTAACTACTCCTCTCAAGAAAATACAGTAATTTGTTTCAAGTTCATGTTTGTGTAGAAAACGTACGGTGGTGTTTGGTAATTTTGAAATTGTGAAAAATTAAGGTTGGTGTTTTAATTAGAAATGAAAGAACAACGAAAGCCACATCCTCCCGCATTGTCTTCTAACGAAAAATTCTCTATCAATACCCGGTAGAATTGTATACAATAGTTTGGGCTAAACTTATCTTAGTAGTTGATTGGACCGTGCAGTTCAATATGTTGCTTACTGCGAGTCCAATTTTGATAATATTGTTTGTTCATTTAGTAAGGTACCTGTGTATGTTAGGTGTAAAGAAAATGAAATGCTGATATCATACTTGTTACCATGTGATTTTATCGCATTGGGTTTCAAAATTCAACGACAGTTGTATATATACAGGCTGGTTCCTAGAAATAAATAGGAACAAAATCTTTGAAACTGAGGAATTCTTTAGAAGAGCCGCTTGGATAATCTTCTTGAAGTAAGGTGGAGAAGTTAGAATGTGACAAGCAGTGGTTCTGAAAGAAAGAGAGTTTGAAAAGATTGTTGATACTGCTAAATCCATGGATACGAAGCTTCTATAAGATTATGG
The DNA here is from genome assembly GCA_963854785.1 of Vaccinium vitis-idaea. Classification (NCBI taxonomy): domain Eukaryota; kingdom Viridiplantae; phylum Streptophyta; class Magnoliopsida; order Ericales; family Ericaceae; genus Vaccinium; species Vaccinium vitis-idaea. Next base: position 13,984,229 of record OY978222.1, on the reverse strand, counting down.
ACAGGGGTTGCATTCTTGGAATCAGACACCTTTGCATTTCGCGCCAACAAGATAGACACAGAATGCAAACAAGAAACCGGACACAATGATCCTCATTGAGAATCACAGAGCCAAAAGTAGAGTCCCACCATCCAAGCCAATACGGTAATGAGGCAGCACCTTATGCTGTTGAGTATAAACCTAATTGGAGCCCAAACCAGAAGCTGGTCTGATGAGCTCTCATTTATTAAGACGATGCAAAGCATTTTTGTTAAACTTGTTACAAAAGGGACAAAAAGGATCCCCTTTACATCCCCTAGAAGACAAACATTCTCCTAATGAGAGGGAGTTGCTACACACCTGTCAGAGAGAGAACAACAATTTGTGAGGCATTTTAAGCTTCCAAAGGTAGTTCCACATGAAAGAAGACCAACCAGGACTAATGGAGGGTGAAATAGAGAGAGAAAATGAATGAGAGAGCAAGGGAACTGTGAAAGTGTTCGCAATTTCCTGCTAAGTAAGAGCTGGAATGCACAAGGTAAAGTGAAATTCCCATTTCCTGTATCCCAAATAAGTCTATCTGGAAAGCCAAATACTGATACAAGGCTAGGAAAGGATGGCTTCCGAAATATGACAGGGAAGGGAAGTACTCTCACCAGCTTTTCATTCCAAAGATTAAGATTGCGGAGGAAAAGATGAAAAGTCCACAACCGCAAGGATTTAAGAAATATGTCATCATTAATATGGCCCAAGAGATTAGCTAAGGTGGACTAAGGAAACCAGGCATCTGACCATAGGAGAATGTTTATTTAATTGCCCACTTGCCATCTAAGACCCAATTCTAAAGCTTTCCCACCAAAAAGGATACTTCTCCAGCTCTAAGAACAATATGCAACAGGGCCGCAGGGGTATCTTGCAGGAAAGAAGAGTTAGTATCTACCCCGAAAAAACTGAGAGATAAGTGAATCACTATGAAAAGTAGTTCTCTAACCCTGTTTAGTAGCTAGAAGAGCTTGATTCTAGAGACTCAGATCTCTCATGCCCAAGCCCCCAAGTTTTTAGGTGGACACGAGCGATCCCCAGATTACCAAATTGATGGATGTTTTTATTACAGTTCCCTGACCTAAGGAAAGTGGAGATGGAGGAAAGTTTATTACCCACTTGTTTGGGAATTTGCAAATGGACATAGCAAAGAGGAGAGAATTAAATCGATAAGAGTGAACATACCAGCTTTGTCCTAAAAACAAGCCATCCAACTTGGGCACTTTTTTTGGAACTTCCAAATGATGGTGTCAAAGATCTCTCTTCTTTTTTTTTCCAAAATTTTTATTAATCTCATTGGAGACAGAAATGAGAAAGTAAGAGAAGTGACCAAAGAAGACGCTGTTCAAATAATTAAAAGAAAAAGTGACTAAAGAAGGCGGATTTTTGGTGCTGATGAAGTGACTTAACTTTTCAAAGTTAATGACTTGCCAGACACTCAGCAATATGAGTTCAGAATACACCAGAGAGTTTAGGAACAAGAAGTCAACTTAATGAAATGAAATCTATCATCAGCAAATCAAAAGATGAGTGATTAGTAGAGCTTCTCTTTGACGTTTTAATGCCTACAAGAGAACCTTGACTGTGAAAGTAAAATAACTAAGGAGAATGATCACCCTGCCTAATCCAGTTGGGAGACAACCAGAAAGCTAAAGCACTTTCTGTAATAAAATCTGACGAATTCTTTCAAGGGTCTTGCTCGTATCCTGATGCAATAGGATTTGAGGGTATTTTTGTCATTTTAATATCTTTATTGTTATTAGGGTTTTGAGTCTATAAATATGTGTCTAGTGTCCTCATTAGGTAGTTTTTGATATATTGATAATAGATATTTGAGAGCTTAGTCTCTTTTGTATCCCGTTTTGGGTATCTCCTCTTATGAATCTATCTTTTGAGTTGGTTTGCATCATATCTAATTTGAAAGCAGCATAAAAATAATTGGAGAATTTTTTTTATCAAACGAACGGATTTAAATCCTGGAAAATAGAAATGTTATCAATTATTAATCTACCAGGAATGGAACCATTTTGTTGAGGAGAAATGTGACAACATATAAGCTATTCAATTTTTAAGGCAAATATGCTGATAATTATTGAATACGTAATACGACTGATTGATTTTTTCCATGAGTAATTTACTCAATGGAATTTTCTAATCATAAAATAAGGGCATGGTGAGCCCATGATTTAGACTACACTGCCACGTTAACTAACTTAATTTGCAAGAAGATCCATTGTTGAACAATACAACATATTATTAAGTGCCCCGAGGCATTGTCTTTCTCATTCACAAGAGTGGGTGAGGCGGGAGTGTGCAAGACCCACCTCACCCACTCTTGTGAAAGTGCGAAAAATGTTCCGAGAGCATTGAATAATTATTCCCAACATTGCTGTCAAGTGTTCCAAGAAGTACAGGTTATCTGTGGGTAAGTTAGTGCATGTTATTTCTGTTGGTAAGTTACAAATATCTTTTTGTTTGTATTAATAGCTTGTGTTTATTTACACAGGACAAAAGGCCCGGCGGTGGTTGGTTGGGACCGGTGGTTCCATGGTGCCCATGGCTCACGCGGCCGCAGACGGTGGATCTGAAGCTTCCAAACTTCATGAGATGCTTTTGTTGGATTAACCATTTTTTCAGGTTATGACATTGAAAATGCATAATACTGGTCTAATGTCTATTCAAACTTGATTTGATTATTTGTGGATCCAATATTAAACAACCTTCGATTGTGTCAACCGAAAGCATAGCTCGGATAGCTTGGTATGTCATCAGCAAGTTCAAACCAAAGCCAAAAATTGTACTAAGTTGGAATGTGTAATATATGCTTTGTTCAATAACCAACCGATTTTGGATGGGATTTTTTCCGAGATAAACCGGAGTTAAATTCAATGGGATTGTTTGTACTACAGTCTACACGTGAATACAAATTCTGGTAACTTTGCTTATTGCATGCAGACGGGCAGAAATTATTCAGAATAAGCCCACCAAAGTACCTTAGGTGGTCTGAGTTATTCTGGCAATGGCCATCTCTCAAATTATGTACTACTTCCAGATGAATTGCATCAGTGAATTTCATTTGAAGTAGCAAAAAATATTAGCATTTTTTCGGTTTCTGCAAAAGAACCTCGATGCAGAAAATGACAACTCTTTCCATTTTCCCTTGATATGCAAGAGGTACACTTATATATACACTCACAAGCGTAAGGTTGATGTAGCATAGAAATTTTACAATAATGTCCCCCTCTGAAACACAACTTTACCAACTATTTTTCAGTAAATGGATACGGGAAAACTATACATGAAACAGTTCAGGAACCTAAGCCAAGCCAGAGAGGTATTTGACCACATCTGTAAACTGAACTACGCACCCAAGCTGGCATATTAACTGAGATTTGTGTCACTTTAAAAGTGAACATCAACCGCAAAAAGAGACACGAGGGAGGAAAATAACTACCCTCTCTGCCCTAAAAATATAGTTCCTTTTTGGAGATCGTGCCACTTTTCAATATAATATATCTTATAATCTATAACGTTTTAGGTGATTTTAGAAACTTGTATTTTAGATTTAATTGAGATCTATCAAACAAGATCTATATTGCATATAAAATGTATTACCGATTGAAAGATATACTAATCGATTTTCTATCCGGTTAGAATGAAACGAGGGACTATTTTTGGGACAGGGGGAGTATTGTTCTAGTGTGCACAAAACTGTACAAAAAGAACAATAGAACCAAAACTAAAATGCTTTTGTATAGGGAGACATTGCAAAATGTCCATGATAATTTCTTTCCAGATGTGAGCCAATGTCACAGAACAAGGCAATTCACCAACACTAGGTAGTTGGTACAAATAATGTCTGCAGTCGCAAAATGAATCAGATTGCTGAATGAGAGAAACCGACACAATGTATTTGACATTTGTCAAAGAGAACGGCTAGTTCGTATCCAGATTCTCACTATAGTGATACAGCAATTAGGAAACCAGAGCCAAAGAGCATTGCGACAGCCAATACCAATGGTATTGTAATGATTAAATTGCAGCAGTAACAATTCTTGTTGCAGTAAACTGAGCAGTCCATATGAACAAAATTGCAAGCAATTTCTTGTTCCATAGATTTAACAGCAATACTCGAAAAAGTATCCAACTAATAGCACAACACGGAACTAGCCACTTTCCATTAACCACAAACTAGCGCGTTCCAACTGATGCCACATTTTAGCACGCACTTGAACGAACTAGTGTCAAATGGAAAGGCAAGCACTGAACAAGGTAATGGCCATTACCCAATGCTGGTTCGACAACTTGGGCTGTGATGGCAGCACCTTTGGACAAAGGCATTCAGTGTGCAAAGATAGGACAAACTCCAGAACTGAAACAACAAATTTTTCTATTTGATCAGTGAAACAGGCATCATTTCCTTCTCGAGGCCCTAGAAAACATGTCTTTGATATTTCTTGAATCTGTCTCCACTTTTGCCTTTTTAGTTTGCCGTCCACTCCTGGTAGTTTTCTTGTCACTTCCACTCTTTTCCTGATGAGATTGAAAACCTTCAACAAATCATAAATCTCAAACATGGATATGAACCAACTTTAGAGGACACCCGGAAAAAACTCAATGAAATAGCAAACATCATTCTACAAAACAAATTGGCAAGACACGTACGTGTCTTACAAACGAAAAGAAAGAAAAGGTGACTTACGTTTTCGACATGCATGTCAAAGATGAGCTTTTTGTTTACATAGCAGAGCAGTTTGTACTGATTATTTATACCTGTACAGGCTCAAAAGATGTAGTGCCGTTCTCCACCGTCGTTGGGAGCATTTCAATATCTGCTGTCTTAGCTGCTTGTATATCTAACCTGGACATGATTATGTAAAGATGTCATTGGATCTGCAATGCATTATATTCCAAGCCTGTAAAAATAAAATGTATCTTCTCTTTATAAACGGGACAACATAATCCACCTTACGGAAATTAAGTTGTAAATAAAACAGTTCATGACAGCAGATTACTTTAGATTGTCACATAGGAGCTTCAACCACGGCTCTTCCTTCAAATACTCGCCCAATACTGAGACTGCATCAGCTACTGCACCATCGAAAGATGTTTGTTACTGATAGTCAAGAGACTCCACGAGGATCATCGCACAAATTGTGCAGGACAGAAAAAGAGTTCTCTTCATGAGCTAGTGTAAGCTCAGCAGAAAAGTGATTTATGATATGAACAAAGTTGCTGCCGTTCGATAAAAATTCCTTTCACTTCAGTTTAGTACCCTTTGTTCCTAAAATGTTTATACTTTGGTAGTTCCGGACCAAAGTCATAAACTTTACCTTTCAATTAGGCCTGTTAATGGACCGGATTTTATCCGAATCCGATACGATCAAAATCCGGTCCAATTACAAAATAACCAGAATCCGACTTATACAAATCCGTTCAAAGCAATCCGCATCCGACAACTCGGATATCCGATTTGACTCTTTTGATCCCTTTAAAAAGTAAGCATACACACACACATACACATATACATATGCACATATATATGCTTAAAAGATTAAGCATATATAATATCATATTCTTACTCACGTACATTTCTAAATATACATATAACCAAGATGTAGCATTTCCTGAATCCGATTAACTGATACAAAAATGCAATTTATCTTAGATTCTCAATGCTGAAGTCAGAGCCACCTCTTAGATTCTCTCACTAAATTTCTCGGTGCAATTTATCTTCCCCCAATCCAATTCATAGATACAAAAACGCATACCCATAAATATACTGACATAGACATGGTCCATCTTTCTTCTCTTTGAATTTCAGAGGCTGCATTCAATCACCATATGTTGAGTGTATCAATTTGAGTTGGTGTGGTATGGGATCAAAATTTGTGAACGGATCGAATCAGATATCTGAATCCAATCTATTAAGTTTCGGATCAAAAAAGATTATGGGATCGGATTTTATTACTCGGATTCGGATTCTTTCACACCCGATTTGGATTTAATCCGATTCATTGACAGGCCTATTACATTATCTTACCCTATTTCCTGTTTCATCGCCCTCACTCAATGTACAAAGCTTCTATATGTAGGTGCATGCATGTGTGTGATGTGGAATCATTTACCAACTAAATGATCATATGGTGAAAGAGGGCAACTATAGCTTTCATTTGAGGCCTCAGAGCTCCTGCCTTTTTAATTATGATGAATTCTCTTACAAGAATCTGATTTCTTGCTTAACGTTAGTCTACCTTTCAACATTTTCCGGTATGCTAAGGCACCAAACCTTATGCAGCAGGTTCACATGTACATACTCCTACAAGTTGCACGCAGCTGTCCTCAATTCCATATTACTAGCCAACCAAAAGAGTCTTATGACCCCTAATCAAAATCGGTTCCAATTTTTTAGCAGTCTCATGAACTCACAACCATTAACTGATAGCTAAATGGTGGAAAACAAAAGGTAGAAATATTTTCATCTAAAACCATACATATGTCCTTTTCATCCCGTGCAGCATAGTTTTTATCCAATGTGAGTAGAGTCCGCTTCAGTTGGTCTACCTACAAAGACAGGTTCCAAAACATGAGACAGGTCTGTTACTAGAAAATGAGATGTTCCATATTTTGGTGCATAATTAAATAACTAAATATTCAAAGTGCGAGATAAAAAAGAATGAACAACCACAAATCAGAATACACCAGAGTTGTTTATGGCCAGATTCTTAGAAGCTACAAACTGAAAGGAAGTTATCTGGTCAATATCAAGTAAAAACTAAAGATACTACGAGGATTTGCAAGCATTATTTTCTTCAATGGCCCACTTGATAATTGTGGGGTTCCTGATAGATGCTTAAATGTACTCATTTAAGCTCCCCAATTAATACTTTGTCATCCATATTCCGTTATTTGGACATTAGTGATGTGTTTCCTGTATTTCCAGGTTTTGTGAGCCGCTAGACATGAAGCGGGGCTTAAAGACTTTCCTCGGAGAGTTGCCACGAAGAGAGGACTTGGAGGGGTTTGAAGAAAAAGTGATTACAAACTATCACAAGGCATTATACGACAAGTATTTAAAAGCGAGCGATATGACTGACCTTATAGTTCAACCAAGCTAACACCTTAGAATCATTAAGCCGAAAAAACTTTACTGATCCAATTTCTGCACATACAAAGAGAAAAGGAGGGAGTATTATTCATGAAATTTTCCCAAGAAAAAAAGTAAGTATTCTGAGCTTCCACTCTATCGTCATCTACTTTCTAGGATAACCATACAGTGACTAAAGATAGTGCAGGACATCATGGAAGGAAATGACTTCACTAGGTTTATGTAAACTGTGATAAGCAGTCTAACTGTCTAAGTACTCTTGAGTCTTGAATATGGAAAAAAATAAAAACCCCATATAAGCTAGCTGCCTAAGTAAAAGTTAGCAATGGCTCCACAACGATCTTTTGCTTCGGAGAAATCAGATGACTTATAATTTTAAGTTTTCAACCTATCTCAGAGAATCTCCCAAGTCCAAGGAGTCAAAGATTTAGTAGGAACCTAAAAATGGCATTGCCATACTACAAATAGGCAATCCCAAGTTGATCCCTCTTATGCAAACACAATCAGCTTGGCCAATGTCGTGTCTGGTTTTACTGAACCTTTCCCATGTACAATGTCAACATCAAGTTCTACATTCACCGACCAAAATGCCACCAACAATACATTTCAGAAACATAATATAGCATATCAGTATCAGAACCGTATAGGTAGTGAAATACCTTTAATATCACAAACTACTTGCATAGATGTCTCTACAATGGAAAGTAAATGTCGATATCCCGGATAGCCGTTAATAAAAATAATCTCATCTAGTTGCCTGAACTTCCCAGGATCATCTCCCTTCTGCAGTCATATCAAAGGTACACAAATAATTCACAAATCAGCATGTAAGCAAGATATAAGCTACTGAAAAGATGGTTATACCTTCATTCGTGCTTCCTCAAAAATTGGCAACAGGATGAACACAGGATCAATTGGAGTCGCGGTATATAGGCGGCCATCTGTCGTAGATAAAAGATAAATAACCAAGTTTAAAAAAAAAAAACTTATTGTCAATTAGATTCAGCATAGCTGTACAAAGCTCCTACACTAATGTGATATAGGTACAGCTATAGCTCTATTTTAACATGAAGAAGTTTCCATTTTTTTCAGAAGCTTACACATGGCACCTCACTTGTAACCAGGCATTGTGGAACTTGACTTCACAATACATATTTGAGCAAAAAAAAAAGCTACAAATATTTTTCTTACAATTGGTAAAGTATTCCAGAAAAACACCAAAGGATGCAACGCCAATAGATTGGAGTAGAGGAAGTAAAGACTAAAAACTATCAACAAGAGTAAACTTCATCATGAAATCAACAAAAGAGAAGGATGTTCTATGAAGCTTTCCTCTAACACAAAAATGCACACCATGTAGTAAATACATCTTAATGTCTAGTATTGTCACTCCAATAGTCAAAAGTATGTCGATTCCTCTACCTCCACATGCACCGCATCAAACATGGAGGAGCCAACATCAACACTTCTGTTCACCTCTCAGCACGGCCTAATACCCTATGCTCCTGAAGCACCTCACAATGAAGAGGTGAACCACAGACCTCCTTGCCTTCCGAACATCACACGTGATTGCAAAAGAAAAGATCCCAAGTTTCCATCAATCAAGTCTAAAGGTGATCTCTCAACAAAAACATATTTTGGTGGGAACTCCCAACTTCCAAATAGGCTTCATAGGAATGAGTCGTTGAACCTCCCTGACGAAGCTAGTGCAAAGATCCAATTGAGAATATACCACTGCCGCTTCCCCACTGCCCCCCATATCAAATCATCCTGCTTGTTACAAGCTCAATCCCATATCACAACAACAACAATAACATGAACCATCTAATCCCCAATCATTGAGGGCATGGGCAGGGATGATTGGACACAGACCTAACCTACTTTTGCTTAAAGTTGTGTTGGGCAGGGATGATTGGACACAGACCTAACCTACTTTTGCTTAAACTGAGCACAACTCAATCAAGGGAAAGAAAAGAACAAAGTTCGCTAATTATGCTAGAAAAAACAGGTGCAATGGTGTAATTTGCTTCTTTTCTTAACTTTTCCCACGAATGACCATGATACCCAATGTTAGTTAGGAGAGAGAGAGAGAGAGAGAAAGAGAGAGAGAAGTGTGTAAGGTGTTAACGAACCCCAACACACGAACTGTAATTTATATTATTGAGTACCACAATACATAACTAAAATAGACGATGTGGGACAAACATAAAACTAGCAGTATAAACTATTCTAACACTCCCCCTCAAGCTGGAGAATAAATATCAAAAAGTCCCAGCTTGTTACACAACAACTCTAACCGCGGCTTGAACAATGATTTGGTAAACATGTCGGCCAACTGAGCACCCGTAGATACATATGGAGTAGATATCACACCACCAGTCAGCTTCTCACGTACTAGATGGCAATCAACTTCAATATGCTTAGTCCTCTCATGAAATACTGGATTTGAGGCAATATGAATAGCCGCTTGATTATCACAATACAGAGGCATGGGCAATTGCACACTAAATCCAATCTCTTCAAGAAATGATCGCAGCCACACAACCTCACATGTCGTGTGTGCCATTGCTCTATACTCTGCTTCTGCACTGGACCGGGCTACTACTGTCTGCTTCTTGCTTTTCCAATTAACAAGATTTCCACCAAGAAAGACACAATAACCAGTAGTAGATCTCCTATCAGACGGTCCTCCTGCCCAATCAGAATCAGTGAACGCCTCAACGCGTAAGTGTCCACTAGCTCGATACAACAAACCCCGTCCTGGATGTCGCTTAAGATACTTCACAATTCTAAGGACAGCCTCCCAATGTGGATAACGAGGAGCTGACATAAACTGACTCACCAAACTAACTGCAAATGAGATATCCGGACGTGTAATCGTGAGATAATTTAACTTACCAACCAACCGGCGATACTGATCAGGATTATGAAGCAACTCCCCCTGGTCCACACACAGTTTGACATTGGGATCCATAGGAGTCTCAACAGGTCTAGCTCCCAACAAACCTGTATCCTCAAGAATATCCAGCACATACTTTCTCTGTGATAAGCTAATACCTTCTTTGGACCGGGCCACTTCAATACCTAAAAAGTACCGAAGTTTTCCCAAATCCTTAGTATGAAATTGCTGATGTAAGAAGGTTTTTAACTCATCAATACCTCGCTGGTCATCACCGGTAATGATAATGTCATCCACATATACAATTAACAAGACTTTCCCTCGACCAGATGTGAGGGAAAACACAGAATGGTCAGTTTGACTACGATGCATGCCAAATCTCAAAACCGCATCACTAAACTTGCCAAACCAGGCCCTAGGAGACTGCTTGAGGCCATAAAGAGCTTTACGAAGCCGACATACCTGAGTACGCTCCCCCTGAGCAACAAACCCAGGTGGTTGCTCCATGTAAACTTCCTCTTGAAGATCCCCATGGAGAAAGGCATTCTTGACATCCAGTTGAAACAATGGCCAACCAAAATTTGCAGCGAGAGAAATAAGAACTCGAACAGAACCAAGTTTAGCAACAGGAGAGAATGTCTCTGAATAATCAACACCATAAGTCTGGGTGTAGCCTTTGGCAACAAGGCGAGCCTTATAGCGCTCAACAGTGCCATCAGGAAGATACTTGACAGTGAATACCCAACGACAGCCAACAGTTGTCTTACCAGCAGGAAGAGGAACCAGGTCCCAAGTACCATTATGATGAAGGGCAGACATCTCATCCTCCATAGCGGTCCGCCACTCAGACACAGATAAGGCCTCCTGAACAGACTTAGGAACAAAAACAGAAGAAACCGAGGTAGTAAAAGCTCGAAGGGACGGTGACAAATGATCATAGGAAACAAAATGAGCAATAGGATGGAGAGTGCATGACCGAATACCTTTACGGTGGGCAATAGGAAGATCAAGGTTGCTTGGATCCCGCAACGGAGAAGAAGATGGCGCTGGAGGTGAAGGTGGTGCTGCCGGCTGAGATGGCTCTGGTGGAGGTTCTGGCTGAGACGGCTCTGCTGGCTGAGATATAACCGGTGGATTTTTAGGACGACGATGATAGACCTGCAAAGGTTTTGGTGGAGGAACGGGACTGGATGGAACAGTACTAGAGGGGACAGCTAGAGGACACACAGACTCATATGCAGGCAAATCATTGGTGGCGATAGACTCCGAATAAAAAGGAAGAGACTCATTAAATGTGACATCAGCACACACAAAATGACGACGTAAAGATGGGGAGTAACATTTATACCCTTTCTGAGTGCGAGAGTAACCAAGAAAAATGCACTTAATGGACCGTGGGTCCAATTTACTCTGGTCGGGATCAAGAGCATGAACATAACATGTACACCCAAAAACCCGAGGGGGTAATGAGTGGAGAGGCCGACCGGGAAACAGAATTGTATGGGGTATCTGACCCCCAAGAACAGTAGAGGGCATACGATTGATCAAATGGCATGCAGTAAGAACTGCGTCACTCCAGTAAGACTTAGGAACTTTCATTTGAAATAACATGGCACGCATAACTTCTGATAAGTGTCGAATCTTGCGTTCGGCAACCCCATTTTGCTGTGGAGTCCGAGCACAGGATGACTGATGAATAATCCCATGATCATCAAAAAACTGAGATAAAGTACTATGAAAAAATTCGCGTGCATTGTCAGACCGAAACATACGAATGCAAGTATTAAACTGAGTCTTTATTTCCATGTAAAATGATTTAAAAATAGTCTTCAACTCAGATCTCTCTTTCATAAGATAAAGATATGTAATACGAGAGAAATCATCAACAAAGATAACATAATACTGAAAACCAAAAACATTGGGCACATGAATAGGCCCCCAAATGTCTGAATGAACTAACTGAAAAGGATGTGACACACGACGTTCATCCCTAGGATAAAATGGTACTCTATGATGTTTACTAAACTCACAGACTTCACAAAATAACTCCTTAAGAGAACTACACGAAGGTACTAGACGCTTCAAACTCTGAAGAGATGGATGACCAAGCCGACAATGTTGTTGATATAAGGACTCTGATGACTGAAGGGCAATGGGTTGAACACCATCAGTGGTTAGGTAATACAGACCACCACGCTCAACACCGGCACCAATCTTCCTCCCCGTCTTGAGATCCTGAAATACACAACCATGAGGAAGAAATGTGACGGAACAATTTAAGGATTTTGTAAGTTGACTAATAGACACAAGATTAAAGGGTAAACGAGGAACATGCAACACAGAGTTTAAAGTAAATGACGGGGAGACAGAAACTGAACCCAAACCAGTAACCTCAGTGGTAGAACCATCTGCTAAGGTAACATGAAAGGTTTTATCCATGGACTGACAAGTAGAAAAGAATTTAGAAGTACCAGTCATATGATTAGTAGCACCAGAATCGATAACCCAAGGAGAAGAGAAAGATGATGCAACACAAGCAACGGAGGAACCTGTCTGAGCGAACGTAGCTGTGGAAGAAGAAGCTGCAGCAGCAGAAGGCTGAATGGACATAAGACGCTGGTACTCCTCTGCTGATATAGTCACACTGCTATCGGTAGAATGAGTAAACTGCCCAGTATCCTCAGAATGAGCAACCTGATGAGCCTGGGGAAAACCATGAAGATCATAACAATAGTCCACTGTATGACTTGTACCCCGACAATGAGTACAGAATCTGGTACCACGACCACGACCAGAACCACCGCGACCAGAACTACCTCCCCCTGACGTGCGACCACGACTATTTCCACCACGACTACTGGACCCAGAATCACCACGACCACCAGAACTACGACCACGACTGCCAAACCCAGAATCACGGCCGCGACCACGGCCATTACTCGATCCAAAACCACTAGAACCCACTGAAGCTAAAGCAGAACGATCAGATGGTGGCTGAGAGACAGAACCAACATCTGAGACAGAAGCCTGACGAAGACGACTAAACACCTCATCGAGAGATGGCAACTCCCGCTCTCCCAATATCTGAGACCGAACTGGATCATAAAATGATGGTAAACCATATAGGAATCGAGCAACCTCCAAACGCTCACGCTGACGCGCCATAACCTGAGGATCACTGGAGATAGGCTCATAAACCCGGAGTTCCTCACAAATACCACGAAATCTGGCATAGTAGTCCTCTAACGACCCAGTACCCAATGACAGAGAAAAGAACTGATGATGGAGATCATATGTACGACGAAGATTATCAACCCCTGAATACATCCTGGCAACCCGATCCCACACTTCCTTGGCACTATCAAGGTAAAACAGAGGGCCACTGATCTGAGGTTCCATACTATTCCACAACTCAACTCGAATATGACAATCCTCAGCTTCCCAGTCACTGTAATCCTTAGCATCTTTGTTTGGAGGACTGTCTGTCAAATAATGAAATTTTCTCTCACCCATATAATAAACTTTGACAGCACGAGACCAAATTGCATAATTGTTGCCATTCAAAAGAATGGAGGTAATGGAATCCTTCTCACGACGCCGAGAAGAACCAGAAGAACTACCAATAATGATAGAACCAGAATTAGGGACAGATGCAGACTTCTCTTCAGACATAACTACCAACCAACCACCAGATAATCACCAATAGATCAAAGATAACCAACTGTTCTCAACAAATCAACCAAACAATCACGAAAACCAACTAAGCAACAACCAATACTAGATGAAACTACTGTAAGTTTGCATCTGCTCACATCAAACAACCCAACAAATACTAATAGACCGTACTAATCATACCAGACACAACAAGTCCACAACCACTAATCAAGAGAACAGCACCAGTCCAAGCCAATCATCGACGATAGCCAGAAAATAGAAATCGACAGTAAAGTGACAGGAGACATGCGCTTCAGACGAATTCAGACATCTTTCGGGAGTACAGAGACATGTTCGAGCATCAATAGAGCACTGGGTATCAATTTCGAACCACTGGTTTAGGGTTTTAAAGGGTTTCGATCTGTGTAGAGTTAATTTCGAAGGGTATTAAGGTCGTACAGGGTTGAAACAGCAAGGGAACAGGGTCGTAATAGGGTTTTCTGAGGTCTGTTGGCTTCGTTTTTGGGTTTATAGGTCGAATAGAGGGTCGATTTTGAGTTTACAGGTCAAATTGAAGGTCGATTTTGGGTCTGTGAGGGTCGATTAGAGGTTTGTAGGTCTCGATTTTGGGTTTACAGAGATAAAACGAACTGGGTTTGATCGATTAGGGTTCGATAGGGAAAGACGATGAGTGTAGAGGTGATTTAGGGTTGATGACATCAGTAGTTGGTGGCTAATGATGACTAGTTAAGGGTTAGGGTTTGGGTTAAGAGTGGCTCTGATACCATGTTAGTTAGGAGAGAGAGAGAGAGAGAGAAAGAGAGAGAGAAGTGTGTAAGGTGTTAACGAACCCCAACACACGAACTGTAATTTATATTATTGAGTACCACAATACATAACTAAAATAGACGATGTGGGACAAACATAAAACTAGCAGTATAAACTATTCTAACACCCAACAATATATATGCCCTATACAAGGGAACATGAAAAGAGAAGGTTCTTTGATCTGTCAAACAGTTAGGACAAGACTTTTTTTTTTTTATCGGTAGGACAAGACTTGTTAGTGAAAGGTATATAGTATATACTTGATCACCACCATAGTCAATCTTTATTCCTCCTATTTTCAAGGCATTAGTAAGGAAAAATACCTAAATTTGTGCTGTAAAAAAACATTAAGTGAGAGTTGCAGAGAAGTGATCGTAAAAAATAGTAGTTAGTGGGAGTACAGATACCTTATTTCCTTCTTTGTCAATAAGAAATCCCTTTAGATTTGATCTTTACTCCCACATTTCAACTAACTGAGGTTTTCCTAGCTATCTTTTCCTTTTATTCGCCTGAAGAAGAGAAATTTCAACTATATGCATATACTACGTTCATGCATTAAACATGGGAACTCTCATCTATGAGTCCTTACCAACACACATTGTTGATGTCAATGCAAGGGAGCAATACTTATACTCATGAAACCACATTAAGGTGAATGTTTACCTTCACAAACGTAATCTCCCACAAACCAAGATCCGTAGGATTGCTTGAACCAGTGAATTTCTTGAAGAGCACCATCGATCAAGAGGAAGCATGTACCATTACCTGTCACGTGAATGATGAACTATCTTCATTTTTAAGATGGAAGTGATAGATGCAAATGCATGATCTATAGCAATTTTGCAGCTACTTAATGCATTAGTTTTGAGCCCCTAATTTCATTATTAAACAGGCACAAGTCATTAGGAAATAAATCAACAGGAATAACCAGATTTAATCACATTGTACTTGATTTTAACAGACAAAAATGATGTCTGACATTACTTTTGACCACACAAGATAATTGGAAATTTGTTGTAAACTGATGTGCATGAACAAGAAATGCTCACATTCTCCCAAATAACAAAATAAATAGGTTGTGCCTGAACAGAAGTTATTAGGAAATAGGTTGATGTGATTACTCACGGCATTGAAACTACAAATCACAATTGCAAGCCAATATACGAATATAAAAGGTAGGCACAACATCAAAAAATTAACTAACGCATTATAAGAACCTAGTTTTTTGACATTACCAGATTTTGGATGCCGAAGGGACAGCAATTGTCCCCCACATTTTCCAGTCGCTCTAGGTTCTGTAACATTAAGGCCAGTTGCTTAGATATAATCCACTTGGAAAACCAAAAAATTCAGACAATGAAATTAGTTTAACAAATGAACTGTACAACAAAGAACAACTCAAACAAAAAGGGAAAAAGGAAATATGAAGCATCCATCTGTTTGTTGCATAATTTACATGAAACTTCTTTTAGCCGTTCTATCAGGTGCACATGTTTCACAGCCTCCCAGGTGTTTTGACCTGCTACTTGCCTCTCGATTTTGAATTTACAACGGCACAGCCAGAAACATATTAAAAAGAGTACATGACTTTAATGTTGCAAAAATATCAGGAAACATCTTCCAATACTGCCAGTAACCTACAATTAAATCCCTAGCAAACTAGAGTCATGTAATCAGTGCCTTTTTTGGTCAGTTCTTTGGTCCTCTGTTGTGGAGTTTACTTCTTTTATTTGTTTTTTGTTGGGTTGAGGTGTTTGCAAGAGGGCCTTATGGACTCCTTGTTTTGTTGGATTTCAATGCTATCGCCTTGATACTTTTTGGTTGCTTAACATAATCCAATTTCCAAAGAAAAAAGATAACTCATAACTAATAAGACAAAGATGGGGAAGACAAAATTCCAAGCATGACTACCGTGTCAGTGGCTAGCACATTTGAGGTCTTTACCGAGCACAATTAGGTAGATGCATAACATTATTTCCAGTATTTCCCAGTCATACTTGCTAAGTAAATGAAACTCATATATTTGCAGTTCAAATTTTCCATTTCAAATACCACAAAAGGAAATGAAGAGGCTCTTCACGTTATCATTTGTATCATTATGTGGAAATGCCGAACACCTAGTCCATGCCACATATACGTAGATAACAGTTCAGTATATTATGATTCCATATGAAGAATCGCATACTGAAGTTAATATTTTGTTTCCTGCCTCATCAATTTTGAGACATTTCGACTCACTGATATCAAAAAATACAAAGAATTTCTAACCACTTCATGTGGCGTATGAATCCAAGGTCAACGAATACACAATACCAAATAGGTTCAGACTTCAGAGTTACCTGGTGCAACAAGAAGACGAGTTTCATCAACACCTTCCCACCAAGACATGGAATCCTTCAGCAAAAAACAAGAATCATTAAGCATTTTGGCTCTAGTATTGAGGGAAAATTCACATGACTCTCATGAAGGGGAGCAAAATAACCGAGCCGAGCTTCGTAGTATTCAAGCTCTACTTGTTCACTAAAGGAGCCTAAAACTAAAGCTTGGTCGTTGACTAAATGAGCTTAAAACTCGAGCCAAGCTCAGCTTGTTTGTAAATGAGCCAAGTCCTCAGCGAGTTGAGCCCGGTTCGTTTACTAAATGAGCTCCATAAAGGAGCTGAGCTTTTTCGAACCTAGCCCAACCTACACAAACGAGCCAAGCCAAGTTTAAAGGGTCACCTTGGCTAATTTACTACACGAGCTTAATACTCGAACTCGAACTCAAACTCGAACCCGGCCCGTTTACTAAATCAGCCCTACTCTTATCACACGTGCCAATTGATTCACTTCTGCTGTGTGGATCGGACATCCCTTACTCCTGGAGGTGTGTTTATTTACAAGGTCCCAAACATGTTACGTTTAAGCATCTAAATTAGCCATGAAATAGAACAGCAAACATAGAGAGAGAGAGAGAGAGAGAGAGAGAAGAGAGAGAGGAGATGCGTACCTGTTCGATTTAAGATTTTGGGCGGGTTTCTGAATCCCTGATTCTGCTATCTTAATGGGATAATCTTGCCACAATAACATAGAAAACCCTAGAATTTGATCCTGGTCACATATTACTGCCCATAATTGTATTTATTCCAGCTACAATCCCACTACTAATTTAACACTAATATCGAGCCTCATTTACACAAAACGAGGGCTTAAAGAAACAATTTATTTTCTGTATAAAGCATCAAAGTTTATTCGCAAATTGAAAGAACTTATTGACATTTAGAAACTTTCGAACAAAATTTTGACTCTATTTTGCAAAAGAACATTCTTTGCAAGTTCACACTGAACAATTTTTTTGGGACGGGAGTACTTGTTGCTTAATGTCAAATCAAATTATGTTCGCTATGTGTTGGATCTAGATTACACATTGTGATTCTTTTATCTTCTTAAATGTGTACAATCAAACTCTACCAATATTAATTTTTTACTATTGTCTACTTGCAAACTTCATTTGCGATTCACTGTCATAGTCTTTCTCCTTTCTCCTTTCTCCTTTCTCCTTTCTCCCTTCTCAATTCCCCTATTTTCCTATCGTTTATCTTTCCAACCGCAACATGTCCGAGTTACTGGCTAGAACACTGAAAAACATAAAGACAATAGCCAAAGTTTAGGTCCGAGTTATTGGGTAATAAGTTGTCATCTGATTATTTTGGAGTCGAGCTAAAGACTTCAATCATGGCTAGAAAACGCTAGACGCTAACGGGGTGTTTGGCTGGTGTATTTGATTTTGAGTGGATTTGTAATAAGGGCGTATTTGATGGTGGATTTGTAAGGAGGGTGGACCCACCTCGTAAGAAGGGTAGATTTGTAATGAGGTGTTTGAATAGTATTTTAAGAAGAGAGATTTGGAGGGTGGATATGATAGGATAGGATGGAAAATGACGAAATTGCCCCCACAATGGTATTTTAATATTAAAAACTGATTTATGTAATTAAAATTATAGTAATTACGTAATAATTAAATTAAATACATAAAAATAATTAAACAATATATTGACTGGAAAAAATAATTTCGGGAAAAAAATTTAATTAATTAATAAGGAAAATGTTTTTTTTTTTTTTTTGGTTGAATGGAGAGTAGATGGTGTATGATTGATGAATATTTGGTGGATTGGTAGATAGGTTAAAGAATGGTGGGTTTGTATTAGAATGGTTGTTCAAAAATTTCCTATAAATACCAAACATGAGTCATTTGGTTATTTACTTGGTATTTTTCTAAAAAACAAGTATTATATTTGTTGTTATTTACTTGGTTTCAATGGCACGCCGGGCTTGGAGCGAGATTCAGGAGCAAACTTTGCTCCAATACCTTACGGCCCTTGTTGATGAGGGTGTTTGTCAAAGTGATTTTGGATTTTGTCCATCACATTCGGAAGTGTTAAAAAAATCAGATGCAAGCTTCTTTCCCCGAAAGTGGTATTACAAAAATTCATATTGAAGGGAAGATTAAGGGTTGGACACGGATTTATCCGGAGATGGGGTTGGACCAGGAGAAGTATGGGGGGCGCTTGGCTAATACCCCCTCAAATCCACCAGCCAAACAAGCTGTAAGGATCCAACAATGGAGGCCAATAATGCAAGAAATATAAAGACAATAAATAGGTGTTGATGAGATTAGCCGATGTGTGCCAACAAGGACTTTGTAGATGACAATTTTTCAAAAACATACTGTAGATTCTATTAGCAATGCCATTTTCCCGATTAATCTTATTTGTAGATAATGTAAGAGCAAGTCCAATGCTAGATCTAAATTACTATAGTTAGTTCTATAATTTGGCATCAAAATGTATTTTTTGGCCAAATTATGGAACTGCCACTTCAGTGCAGTTTCAAATTTCACTAACTTTTTCTCCACCTCATTTTTTTTATTTTTTTAATCTAAATGTAACTATCTACGTTGTTTTCAACCCTCGTTGTCATCTAATGAGTTTATTATAAATTTAGTTAATTGGTTACAAATCTTTAGAGTTCATTATAAATTTACAATTGGTGGTTGTAGGGCCTTAGTGCATTGACTCATAACATATTTTGAGATGGAGTAATAATCAACTTTGTGGAGGAATCAAAGTGCAATTTCTGCACTTAAATGTTAAAATATCAGAGAACTCTCTGGGTGTGTTTGGTTAGATAGTTTAGTTTAGTTTTGATGATGTCAGCAGGTGTAATGAGTGGAGAGAGATAGAGAGAGAAATGAGGGAAATGATGATGTCATCAAAACTAAAACTAAAACTAAACCGGAAAACGAACAGGGCCAGAGTTTTTCTCTTTCATTTTTTTCGTTGTCCTCTCTCTCTCTCTCTCTCTCTCTCTCTCTCTCTCTCTCTCTCTCTCTCTCTCTCTCTCTCTCTCTCTCTCTCTCTCTCTCTCGTAAACTCTACAAACCCTAGTACTTTCATCCAGTGGCGGACCCAGAAATTTTGTGTAGCACTCAATTGACAATGTCGAGAAAATTTGTTTTATAATAGAAAAATATTAACATCAACCCCTTAGCTCGGAGTATAATGTGTAGAAAATGTACTGATATCCGAGAAAAAATGTATTGATATATATATATTTGTCAGAGTATATTGATATCCGAACTTGTTTGTCATATTATCCTTTGCCTAATGGATGGATGTTAACAAGACCTTTTATATTAAACAACAACGAGTAAGATGTTTATACCACAACCACACTAGCAACTTATAAATTGACAAATATAAATCAACCAATGTTATGGAAGAAATTGATGCATCAAAAGAGATAAATCTAATTATTTTCAATTTATATACAAATGACATATTTCAATTTTAGGTGTTGTTTATACAATTACATCTTGCCAATCCCCCCCTGAATCCGCCCCTGCCTTCACCTCAAATCAAAGGCGAAGACTCGAGATTCCGGTTTGTCGCAGATTCCAGTGTTGATTCTGGCATTTTTCAGGTTTGTAGCAGATCCCGATTGTTGTTTCAGGTGTTGTTCAAATTCCGGTGTTGATTCCGGTTAAAGTTTCCGGCCATTTCTTAGTCGAAATCTACAAATTCCGGTCACTTTCTCGGTCAATTTCAGGTATACTCTGGTTCAGCTTCTATATGGCAGTTGAATTTCAGTGAGGTGGCAAGTTGGAACTACTTTTCCATTTGTTTTATTTTAAAACTAGATTTGGTCTTCCATTGGAGCCCGATTTTTTTATTGGTGCTATATTATAGACTAGTTTCAAGCGCTCGTGCCCAGCACGAGTTTTATGCCCGTTTTTGTACACTTGCCTTCGCATTTGAATGCACAATGCCTTTGGAACATACACAAGGAAGAAAAATAATTAAGCAGTTCTCTGTCATCGAGGTCTAGAAGTAATGACATTAATATAGATGGCAGTAACAAAATGCCAAATTGTAACAAAATGCCAAATTGTAATTGTAGTTCTTCAAATAATTAAGGAGCAAAAGCAGTAAAGCCATGAAAATATTGTGAGATACCTCATTCTAGCTAACAAACCAGTTCTTAAGAGTCAAAAAGAACATAATACTGGTTTGAGATCCCCTGCCTCTCTTCTCTCCCCCCATTCGCTGTCCCAGTACCTACAAGCCGCCACGTGTATGTTGTAAAATAATACTCCTTCCTCACACACACAGAATCCCATAAAGTCTGAAGCCCCAACCCAGCAAATGTTCATCGCCGGTGCCGTCCCCCTTACTCCATTTCCTCCCTTCGTTTCCATCAACAACGACTATTGCACCAACAGCGATGATCAATAACAAAGTTAAGAAACTAAGGACAAAGATCAATAACAGAGTTATCTCTGTCATCGAGGTCAACAAGCAAAACAAATCAAAAGCTAAGCAAATAAATAGAATACTTTACAAATCTGATAGCTTTACTGCTTCGAGACCCATCGATTTGAACCTGTAAGACATCGCGAAGTTGAAATACGTCTTCGAGACCCAGATTGCAGGCGGAACAGCACTGCCACCACTTCCAATCGGCAATCCCCTCTCCGAATCTACGTTTCAATCACCGATAGCATCGATCTCCATGGGTTCCTCTTCCACCACTTTGAATCGGCGATACAGCCTTCGAAATCTGCTCCTTCTTCTTCTTCTCCACCTTCAGAACCGCCGTAAGCAAAGCTCCAGTCGATCGATCACGAGTTCGAACAGCCTTGAATCGCCACTTTCTCTCTCTCTCTCTCTCTCTATCGCCTGGAAGCTCTCTCTCTCTCTCTCGGGAAAAATGAGGGGGGACACAGAGGGAAATATGGGAAAAGTTGGGAAGGGGTATTAGCAAACGCCAAATGACCCAATTGCCCACGTACAAAACGCCTAATTACAGCCAATTCAGAAGCAGAAATTTCCAATCGAGGGGTAAAATCGTCCAAATTGGCCAAAAATGGGATAACATGAAATTGAAAGTTCCTCTCTTTCTTGGCCTTCGGTTTTGGATATACAACCCCTTCCACATCCCCTATCGGAGTAGCTCTAAAACATAAGAAATGGCAACCGCGTACGTCAAAAGCGGGGCAAAATTGTAAAAGCTCAATGAAAAAGACTAGGATGTGTACTTAATTACTTATTAACCTTGACTTGGACAAAAGAAAAGTTCAAATTACAGTACCGGCCAAAAAAATTCCATAATGAAATTGATCATTCTTTTTACAAAATTGGCCAATGTTAATTATAGTAAAATCATTTTTCTGAAAAGTAGTAAAATTTAAGAAATTATTTAGAGGCACTCAGTCTTGCAAAAATCACGATACTTGTGCTATGAAGCTCTTGGTGGGTACCAAGTGGTTAAAAAAAAGATTAGGTAATATAATAATTCATATTCATGAAGTATATATTAAATACAGAACTCATTTAAACCACATTTCTTTAGGGATGGCAATTTTCCCCATATCTAGTGGATACCCGTCTCTCCCCGCCCATATGAAGGCAGGGATAACCCAGAATTTTTCCCAATAGTAGTGGGTATGGTAGGACATGAAGAAAATTCGCTCGGGTATGGAGCGGGTATAATTTTGTAATCACCACCCCCAAATACCCGTACCTGCCCCATACGCTCCCCGTATCCGGTTATACAATATTATATCTTGAGTATAGTTATATATGTAAATAATTACCTCTTTAATTAACAAATCTTATCAATTACTACCTATCCTAAACTAGTTACTCCCTCCGTCCCATAAAGTTTGGTCTCTACGAAACTACGTGCAATTTTCAAACTAAAAAATAATGTATTTACCAAAATATTTTTTTAATTTTTTTGCACCGTATAAAAGTTTTCGATGAGATCTATCAAACAAGATCCATATTGACTAAAAAATTATTTTCGTAAGCACGTTATTTTTTAGCTTGAAAATTGCACGTAGTTTCGTAGGGACCAAACTTTATGGGACGGAGGGAGTAATATTCAAAGAATATCAATTAAGATTATATTTTTAACTATAAGTATCGTATTATTTCATTCTTGACTTTTGTATTTTTTATTTTTTTGTTTCGATATGGGTATATTCGGGGAAACCCAATCACTATCGGGACGTGGATTTGACATCTCCAATGTCGGGGGGGGGGGGGGGGGGGGGGGGGTGGGTCTTTCTTCAATCAGGGATCGGATATGAAATAGTGTCCCCCAATCTATACTCTACCGGTTGCCATCCTTACATTTCTTTTATCATCAATGGGAGTATATCGAGGATCCTACTTTGAAAATACGAATAATCAATAGTGTCCAACACAAGTGACAACCAAACACCGAGAAACAAAAGAAAATAATAAAAACATCATTTTCTTCAAAATTGTACTCCATTACATCAAGACTGTCGGAACATACATGAGCCAATACAAATGTCACTGTGAGAAGAAGGCTCACTCATTTAATAAGATAAGATTAAACCTTTTGATATGACCCACATCTATAGGTGAGCCCTGAGTAGTTCTTTTTTCTTCGACGGTAAGCAGTGTCCGGACAAATTTACACACCTCAATTAATTACCTCATTAGTCTGGTCCAAGACAAATCATCCATGTTGGAATTAGCGGATTCACAAGAAATTACTTTCTTGCAACTTGACCTCAAGAATTGAACTCTAGTTAATTTTATCATTGTATAGGGAGCAAATCCACCAACCATCGGACAAACCTTTGTGTTGAGCCATGAGTGGTCCATATATGGAGGGCCTTATTCAGGCATCCTTGAATAAGGCCCTCCATATATTTTGCGTTAAAAAAACTATTCAACATAGTCTTCATAAAAAACATTACAAAAGATTTATCATTGCAAAAACTTAAACATAAAGTCATCCATAAATAAATAACAATTACAATTCTTCAAAATCCATCATTTGAATATTACTTTTCTCGCACTTTTAGTTCCAAACATACTAATTAAGTTATGCCATGAGCCGGCTCTATATTGAGCGCCTCTGGTGAGCACATTTGAGCCGTCTAGAGTGTTTTGGACGGCCCAGATTTATTCTTTCATGGAAAAATCCAGACCGTCGATTGTCGAAATAGACGACTCAGTTGCGATGATCACCAGCACCCCAGGTCCGCTCTGTATTTGAGGTTTTCCACCAAAGATTACTACAACTTCCTTTCTTTAATTATTGCCGGCTCTATTATATGTAAGGTTTTCCTCCAAAGATTACTATAACTTCCTTTCTTTAATTACTGTAATCTGTTATTATTAGTACTACTAAAATAACTTAAGATCCTTCATTAGGCAAACACCAATAAACGTTGACTTCCTTCTCCCTCCCCTCTCTCTCCCCGTCCCTTCTTCTTCTTCTTCCTTTCTTTCTTCTTCCACTATTAATACAAGGCAAAACAGGAAAGCCAGACAAGTAGGAAAGCCTGCAAAAATATATAGATACACAATATATATCCATAGGAAATCATGGAGGCCGGGGCGCCCGAGTCGGAAGGCCACAACCCAGACAACCAGAAGAGCAACCAAAATCACCACCACGGCTACCACCACTATTTCTTACGATACGGCAGCAGGGTTGCGCTGGTTTTAGGGGCTTTTCTGGTGATGTTCTTCGTTCTTTATCGCTCCGCCTCCCCTTTCCAAGTTTTTCCACGGTGGTCTTCTTCATCCAGCCCGTTTCATCAAGGCTCTGCATTGACGAACGTCTCCTCTTCTGCTCCCGTAAGTCAATTCACTTGTTTAACTCCTAGTGCTTTACCTCCCCTTGGCCTAACTTTACTAAATTGGAGACTTTTTGATACGGTCTTTTTAGTCATTTTTCCTTAATTTTTACTAGTTTAGCGTGTAATTTTTACATGGCATCGTTCGGCTTAACGATAGAAATCGACAAAGCATGATTAGACCAAAATCGAACAAAGTTCATATAAGTTCATGAAACAGCCTCTCTGGTCTTTTTCAGAAAGTCTTTTTCGTCTTTGAAAAATCAGGGTTCCTTAATAATCTGTTAAATAAACAACCCTAATAGTATGAATGCGAATCAATAAGTTATCCAGCACAAATCACACAAGCAATTAAACAGATGAACGCATGATATACGTGGAAAACCCCTGAATGGGTAAAAACCACGGGAAGGAATCAAATCACTATAATCTTTGTGCAGTTACAGATATACCTATCCAAACAAAGTAAATCCTCACAACGTTCTAAGTATCACCTGCCGAGTCACACGTACACCACACCCAGTGATCTTGATCGCCAACGCCTTGAATCGCACAAGCCTTCCAATCCTTTTCCTTTTGAACTCTACGAAAGGGCTTAACCTAAAGAATGATGATGTTGATGTAAAATCCTCTCGAAGATTATTTGTTGGCTTAGAGAATCAATCAATCTTTGAAGTTCTTCGAGATTCACAAACCCTAGCCGCCACAGATGTTTGGAGGTGGAAAATATGAGTGGTGGCCAAGTTGTCACTGCAAAACCCTAGCCAACGTTATATTTATAAGCTTCAAAATGTGCTTGAGCAGGTTCGGAGTTGCTCGAGCAAGTTACTAAAGGCAGCCCATTTGCTTGATGTGTAGCTTGTATGTTGCTTGAGCAAGTTTCTTGAATTACATCAAAATAATGACCGCAATAAAAAGAATTACATATTGATTTCCTTCCATACCTAAACAGACACTCTAAATAGTAAAATTACAACTCGATGTAAATGTGTGTTTTGTCAAATGGAATTGCCAAAACAAAGGAATCCGAAACTTGGTCCTTACAGTCTTATTATTTGAACTTTTTCAATTTTGATATATATTGTCATTCTTTTCTAGCTGATCATCTCACCGAATTAAATAATTTGATGTAAAAATTATACTCCGATATAGTAACAATTAAGAAAAAACAACCAAAAGACCGTAAAAAAAAGTTGACGAAGATAAGTTAGGCCAAAGAGGGCCTTTATGAGCTTAGTTTGCCCAAAAAAATTGCATATATGTTTGTTATGTATTAGGAAACTGAAGGATCGCTTATGTTTACTTGCGAATTTATTGAGATTTGGAGGAAATGATTTTTACGTTTATGTAGGAGACACGATAAAGAACTAAGACGTTGAAATGTTAATTTTTTTTTTACCATAATCAATTTTAATCTAGGTTTACCCTTATAAACTCCTAGGTTTTACATATAAGCCCTTATTGAATCCCAATATTAGATTTATAGTGAATTTTCAGAATCCAACAATCCGATTCTAACTCATACCACATTAGTGGATTCAACGTAAATATATATATTTTTTGATCAACAAAGAAAATTCATTCATCAATAAAGATAAAAACATGAAATGAATACAATAGGGAAAGAAATGCACGGCTCCGGATCAGCTGTCCCGGGAAAATGGTGTCCCGCCCTGTCCCAAAGCCAAAACGGCAACGTTTTGGTGTAAGACCAAACCTTTTGCAAAATGTAATTTTGTAGGGCCCACTTTCGGGTCCCGCACAAACGATCCGAACTGTTAAATAATTATTAAGGTGGTCTCGGAGAAAATCAAGCCCATTGGATTTTTTTACATTATTCATCTAATTCTTTGATTTTCATTAAGAATTTAGGACCCTACCAGTTTGAAAGAACCTTCGGGAAAAGTTATAAAATTATAGGTTCGGAAACTCATTGATCTGAACTATAAGAGTCGTAGGGCTCATTGAGAAGAGCATCCAGTAAATAAATTAACTTGTTCGGACATCGATTGGTATCAAAACACTAAAAATATGAAAAAGGAGGGCAATTTGGATGAATGTCCTGAACTACACCAAGGTCGCAGTGTCGATTCCCGTCGGTAGCGATTTGTCCTTGCAGTCGCCTCACCTCAAGCAAATAAATGGAAATGGTTGTGGGAGGAGCTGTAGAGATTAGCCCGGTCTGATTTATCGGCAAACGCATCATTAAGTCCAAGTAATTACAACCTCGCAATTAAAGCAGGCCCTTTGGAAAGCGATGGTATCGTGTTTCCGTTTATTTGTCATATCACTCGAAAGAAACCTCCGTTTTGATTCTGTTGGTTCTCGATAAATCCTAAGTGGTAGAAAATACAAAAAAAATCGTTAATAATCAATTAAGTATATAGGTCTCAGATCCCCTGTTCCGGAAAAATGGAAACCTAACCAAATATATACATTATATATATATATATAGGAAAAACTTCACATAAGGGACCCTTATATAAGCCAAAATCCGGACTCCTCTTCACAGTCCTTGGATCTCATCCAAGGGCTCAGATTTAAAGTGGGTATTCGCGAGTTAAAAGCCCCTTACGGGTTGGCCCATATGGAGTTCGTGGGTTAAAACACCCTATCGGGTTAAAAGGGTTAAAGCTTCTCTTCTCCAGCTTATCCCCAAATCGATCGATGCTCTCTCTCTGTCTCTTCTCAATGACGACGACGAAGAAGAACACCAAGGTTCGATCTCTCGTTGTCTCTCTCTCTCGTTCTCGTTCTCTCTCTCTCTCTCTCTCTCTCTCTCTCTCTCTCTCTCTCTCTCTCTCTCTCTCTCGCGCGCGCGTTCTCTCTCGTTGTCTCTCTCTCTCTCTCTCGTTGAGTTTTGTTGAGTTACTATTCACTAGTCAAGCATATAAAATATTATTTTTTGTCTAAAGATATCATCAACAGTATCATTGAAATTGAATAATTAAAGGTTAACACATCACCTTTTAATTATCTATTAGAGAATCGCTAAAGTTAACAACGTAGAGAGGTACTCAAAGAGATAATCAAAATCCTAGCTATCACCTTTTCAAATTATAAAAAAATTTATTTAAGAATTTGTATTTTTTAGAAACTGTTTTTTTTTCAAAAAAAAGAAAAACTCTTAAAAATAGTTTCCCGGAAAAAAAATAGTTTCCTTCAAATTTTTTTCACAATAACGGTTTTTGAAAAAAAAAAAGTGAAAAAAAAATCTTTTGAAGAAAAAATAGTTTTCAAAATAACATTTAAAAAAATAGTTTTTGAAAAAAAAATAGTTTTTTAAATAATTTTTGAAAACTATGTTGAAAGGGGCAAATAAAATAGATAAAAGGTTTTTATGAAATGATAAGTGTATTTAATAGAGGAGATGTGGAGTCCATTAAATTTGGTTATTGTGAAAATGTTGATAACTTTAAGTATGCAAAGACCAAAATTTAGTTATTGGTTAAGATGTTGCTATCTTTGATTATTCCATTATGAGCACTTTTTGGGCCGCAAATTACTAACTTTAGCAACATTTTGGTTTTAAGTATGTCGGTGCAGGTAACCTAATTAAGACAACACTATCTTTATTATATTTTCAAAGTTCTCTCTCTTCTTTTTAATATAAAATACTTCATCCGTCCCAATTTATTGGTTTGGTTTAGGGATTTCAACTAATTAAAGGAACATAGGGATTACAATTGTCATACTTTTTCTTACCTCCTTTTACTTTTCAAAACATCATCATTACATGAAATTACTCTAAAAAAAGAAGAGTAAAGTTGGAATTTCATTAATTAATGGCCCCTTAGTTTTAAATTGGAATAATAAAATCAGGATAACAAAAAGTACGAAAAATTGGCCTAAAGGTCAAGTTTGGGGCAATAAAAGGTTTTTAGCCCAGCCTAACTTATTTTAAGGCTTCCAATATATTTATGGGAAATTTTTGAGGACTTAAGAACAACACTATAAAAAAATACCCTTAATGAAATACTGCGCGCGAGAGGAGAAATGTCGTGCGCTTTGACCAAACTTGTTCTGCTACTGCTATGACCGAACCTGCTACTGCTCTGGCATGTGGAAATTGATGACTTTGGGTGATGAGAGAGAAAAGGATGTATGGGTAATATGATGTGACATGACCTCTCTCTCTCTCTCTCTCTCTCTGCGTGGAGCTGTGGAGTAATTGATGGCGTGTGGGACAAATTGATTTCTCTCTCTTCAATTTTTGGGGGTTTAGGCTCTTTGGGGTAGGGTATAGTGAGTTTAGGCACTTCGGGTTTAGGCACCTAGGTTATCATATGGTTTCATAAGGTTTTGGGGGTTTAGGCACTTTCATACGTTTTAGGGGTTTAGGCACTTTCATGGGCTAGCAAGGGTATTTTGGAACGTGGGATTGATTTTTTCTCTTGGCATTAAGGAATTATTTTGTGTCCTATTTGCATGATTAGCCCCTATAAAACATGTCCTTATAAAAAAAAGACAAAAAAAAGTAATGTTTGGACCAGAGATTGGGGACTTGGGGAATACATATGTATTCTTAGAATTGACTAGGAGAATAGCTAAGGCCCTGTTTGGCTGGTGGATTTGAGGCCTGATATATAGAGCACCCCTCTTCCATATCCTGGTCCCACTCTATCTCCGGTCTTTGGCTGCAATTTCTTCCTCCCGGAGTAAATCACTGTTGGGAGATACAATCCACCTGCGGGTGGATTTGCTAACGACGAATTCAACCCTGTCGTTACCAAATTCGGGGGTTTTTGGTACCAAAATCAAATCCACCCTCCCTCTTGTTCTGTGTATCTCGATCGATTCATTTGTGGCTTGGGTCTGGAAGAGTGCAGAAGAGTGAAGAGAAGAGGTACTCTGTCGTTCCATCTTCTGACTCCATTTTCGATCTGTATCGACTTCGATTTTGACCATTTGACAGGTAAAAATGCTTCACACGACTGAGATCTGGTGTTATTGTCATACCAAACATATTTTTCCCCAATTTTTTTGGGTTTTTTTGCATCTAGTTGTGCAGAAATATGTGGGTTTGATTCGAAAAAAAATTTGCCCTAATTTGAATGGTTTCCGGTGACGTTTAACATACTTGTTTCTGGGTTTGTTTCTGTGATGAGTTACTGGTCTCATTTGCCCTTATTTCTGGGTTAAACTCCATCAACAAGTTGCCCAAATTACTTGTTTTCCGGTGCCGATTTACTTGCTAAATGTTGCCCTAATTTCTGTGGTTGAATCGATTTACCATCCAAACACCTCACTAACAAATCCACCCTTCTTAAGAGGTGGGCCCACTCTCCTTACAAATCCACCCAAAATCAAATCCACCTGCCAAGCGCCTGTAGCATTGTTGTAGCATGAAGACAAAGAGTGACTATTTAAATTTAGAAAGTACAATTTTGCTAGCAATATTACCTAGTTGTTGTGCTTGCCCTTTATGGTCCGATTGGATGGGGTGTCATTTGGGGCATAAATATGGGGGGTCTAATTTATGTCTCGGTCCAATGTTATGAATCTCGTCCCGTACCGGTCCATACCGGCCGGTATTACCGGACATAAAACGTTACTCATACCTCGGTGTTCCATACCGTCCAAAATACCAGCCAATACCGGGCATACCGGCCTTGTCTCGAGATCTCGGCCGGTACACAAAAACTAATGTATTTTTTTTCTTTTGATAAAAGACATGAATTGTAAGGTATTTTAACCAAATTTGGAGCTCAATTTATATTGATCATGTTAATATAAATTTATTTTATTTCTCTATTTTAATTTTTGCAATAATACATAAGTATATTAAATATATTTAAATATGTATATTGCAATAAATTAGAAACGGTACTGAGATACGATCCGGTATCGGTACGTACCATCCCAGTAAAGAAAACGATACGCTGACCGGTACGAGATTGATAACTATGTCTGGGTCCACGGCTATAGAATGGTTTACCAATAAAAATGAGGGGGTGTTATTTATCACACACAGACTAAATATCACCCTTGCAGGGGTGTTATTTATAGACAACCCATAGGGTGTTCATATTTAACACCCCTGCTAAAATTACCGAACTAGCCTAATTAATTCCGCTCCCCCCAAGACACATATTGCTTCCCCACCAATGCTGCCTCTGGACATTTTTTTTTTCCAGCTTTTGCGATTTCCTTCGGATCGAAAAATAAAGTACTTCTATGCATAATTTATTAAGTTTTTGCACCAAATTAAACTACTAATAGAGATCTTTAATTTGATACGATTTTTTTTGAAATATAATATACTTTAATATTTTACATTTTTGGTTTGTTGTCCTCGCTTAAAAAAAATAAAGTGCTTGTTTGCATAAAATTTTAAACTTTTTGCACCAAATTGACCTACTAATAGAGATATTTAATTTGATACAATTTTTTTTTTAAAACAATTATATTGTTTAATATTTTACATTTTTGGCTTGTTGATTTGCTTTGTAATATCATTCAATAAAAAATAAAGTACTTGTGTGCATAATTATTTAATTTTTTTGCACCCAATTAAACTTCTAATAGAGATTTATAATTCGATGTGGAAAAATTTGGTAAGTTGTGTATGAATGTATTTTACATTATTGGCTTGTTGAGAGAACTTGTTCAATTTGTCCATTTGTTCATTTATTATACACGGTGTTGGGTTATAATAAAAAATTATTAAATAAATACGTAAATTACAAATAATTAATAGATATTAGGTGGTAGATTCTAAATTTATCTAAAAAAACGTTTTAATATTTAATAATTTTCAATTTTTTTGTTAAAAAAAATTACAACTACTTATTATAGCTTATTTGTTGTCAAGTGTAAGAAATTAATAAGTTTTGTATCTAATATAAGTAAAAAATGCATAAAATGTAAAATGGGCATGTACAAGGGCAAATTTGTCTATTGACAGTTTTTTACATCCTTATACCTCCATTTCAATTACCATTCAAACCAAGTACTATTTAATCACCCCATATAACCAAAATCATCCAAACCAAGGGAGTACTACTTAATCATCCCTCCATAAATGTCATATTAATGTGAGCAGGGACGGAGCTAGGAATTTCACTACGCAGGGGCGAGTTTTTTTCCCAAGATACTTTGCAGGGGCGAGCCTATATAATTCATAGGAAAATTTATTTTTTTGTATATAAACTAGAGGGTTTTTTTTTTCTTCGCAGGGGCGACCGCCCCTCCGTGGCTCCATCCCTGAATGTGAGGGCACCCTCCATACATATTACCCTTTACTATCTTATCCCCGCTCCATATATAATACCCCTAAAAATAATCTGGCATCCAATCGCGCCTTTAATACTAACTATTGGTCGTCTTTACCAAAAAATAAATATTGAGCGAAGAAAATAAATAAATAACAATTAGACCACGAGAACACAAAAGAGTTTTACGTTGTTCAGATAAAAAAAAAATTTGGCCCAAATTCCCCTACTTCATGGCAGTCTCATCTATAATCATTAGTCTCATCTATAATCATTAATAAATCTCAATGATTATACATATCCACTTACATCAAGTAAATTCATAGTGGATATGACAATATTTTTCGTAATAATACAATTACACAGATAGCGGATTAAGGCGCGGATATCTCAATTTCTCTCTGTCATTTTGTCTCGTAACTAGCAAATTGCCCGTGCCTATGGCACTCCAGTTATATTTACTCCACACGCTACACTACGAATTCATTTGTGTCGATGCAAAATATTTTTTGATGAAATGTTAGTCCTGAATCTTGATGCAAAATGTTAGTCTAACTAATTATTTATGCCTGCGACACTCCAGAAAAAAAAAAAAAAAATTGTTTGAGCCCTTATCGCTATTTCTAATTTTTAATAAGAAGAATAGCATCTAACCCCACAGCACCACCAATGATTCCCAAATCATATAAATACCAAGTTGCACTGATAGGATAGGATACAAAAAATTATAATCGAAATCATAAAATTCAAACCAATACTCCCATGTAATGTTGCATTCATAAAATCCACGTTCAAGCATGCCATAAAACCTGGGCCGGCCCAGGCCCATGAGGCATGGGCCTAGGGCACTCTCAAATAAGTCAAAATTAGGGGCACTCCAAAATATTTTGGAACGAGGTTTGAGTAGGAGTCTTTTTTTGGGGTTCTTACGCCGGCCCTATTTTGTCAAAAGTTTTCCTTCCAAGCCCACCTCATGTCAAACACATTTCGTTTAAACCCATTTTCACGCGCGGAAATTAATAAGTACATTTTTTCGGCAATAATAAATGAGCACGTGATGACGTGCTGTCGCACAAGTCAGGAGGCGTGTACGTGTCAGGCGTGTAGCTGCATGTAGGTGGCGTGTAGTCACATGTAGCTGTCACTCTCTCTCTCTCTCTCTTCAAACTTTCCAGGTGTAAAAGGTGAGAGGCTGTCACACACACTCTCTCCTCATGTACGTCATCATTGCTTTTCTTACACACTATCTCTCTCTTTCTCTCTCTTTAGTCCTGTTACGTCAACCCTCAAACTCTCTCTCTCTCTCTACTAATTGTGTAATTAATTCCTGTTAATTCTACTTCTATATATTTCAAACCTTTTTTATTTTAGATTTTAAAATAAAATAACTTTTGTTATATAAAATTATTTTTTATAAAAATTATATATTTGAAATCTACTTGATGAGATCTTTCAAATAAGATCCCATTTGAATATAAAATTTTGTACATGTAATTTTTTTTTATACCCATTAATTAATACTAATTTACATCATTTCTAAACAATTCACACCCACCCAAATGAAAGAATTCACAGACTTTAAATGCAGAATTCACATGCATCACAACTCAGTCTCCAAAATACACAATTCACACCCCCAAAAAAAGAATTCACACCCCTTAATGCAGAATTCACACCACTCCTAAATAATTCACAACCCGTAAATACACACAATTCACACCCATGCAACAATTCACAAGACCAAAATAGATCACAATTCACACCCCTTGTAACAATTCACACCCCAATAACACACAATTAACACCCCTGCAATAATTCACACCATTAATAACACACTTTCTTTTTGGGTGTGAATTTTGTATGTTGGAGAGTGGACTTATGATGTGTGAATTCTGCAATTCAAGATTGTGAATTCTTTTTTTTTTTTTTGCGGTGTGAATTGTGTTTTTTGCAAAGTGAGTTATGATATGTGAATTTTACATTTGAAATATGTGAATTGTTTTATTTTGGGGGATGCGAATTATTTAGAAAGGGTATGAAATCTTAATGAACGGGTATAAAAAAAAAAAAAAAAAATTACACTTATAAAATTTCATAGTCACAATGGATCTTGTTAGAAAGATCTCATCGAGTAGATTTTAAATATATAATTTTTATAAAAAATAAATGTTTATAATAAAAGTTATTTTATTTTAAATTTAAAAATAAAAAAGGGAGAGAGAGAGAGAGAGAGAGAGAGAGAGAGAGAGAGAAAGTCAATTCAATGTCAGAAAAAGTAGCACCAAAGTGGTACCATGCTGTGTAATTGTCGGCAAAGTGGGAGTGTGTGACATGTAGGCATCTATGTATGGAACGGAAAAAGTCTATCACGCGCGCATCAGGGCCTACGCGGAAGGGAAATACAACGATGGGCTGGCATGGGAAAAATCAAAAAAAGCGGGACCGGCCTGGAATTTTCTGTCTTTTTTTAGAGCCAAGAAACCCAAGAGGCCCAAGGTTAATTCAAACCCATTGCTGAGTCTTAATGGTTTTGGCCCTTTATTATTTGAGAACAAGTAGAGGGATGGGCTACCAATTATATAATGTTCATTGAGTTGGTTTCCCTTGAATAGGCGATGTGGGACTGAGGATTTCAAAACAAGAGTCTTCCTTTATATAAGTGCTCTTGTCCCACATTGGAAGAATATGGGTTGGAATAAATACTTCTACGCTGCCAAAACACTATGCCTTTGTGCACCACTAAATGATGGTTTTGTGTTTCTCTCTTTTGCAAACAACCGATGTGGGACTAAGACAAACAAAGGGAAGCAAACGCTTGGAATAAGAGAAGGAAACCTTTGCTTCGTAGTGTCATTTGTTCCACGTTGAAGAATCACACGTCTAGAGGCATTCCTTCACTCTATAAAGGTTCTTGTGGAGGATACCTCAACCACTTTCACCCAGGCATGCGAATTCAAGTCTTACACATTGAAGGGCTAACCAAAAACAGTGTAAAGAATGTTTCTAAAAATGAATTTGAAGAGCTAACCAAAAGCATAGTGAATTTCTGTGTTCTGGTAGACAAATTATTTCACTATGTTGTTTAGTTGTAAAAATGTATAGGGCAATATGTAGCGATTGGGCCTCGGGCACTCAAATGCTGAGGGCCGGCCCTGCATAAAAATTACTACTAATAGAGTCAAACCCAAAATAAGAGCAGATATTACTACCTGGAGTTTGGAATAGAAAAGGCTAGTGTGTTTCTTAGAGGGACTATGGCGTTTCATGCCCCGGACGTTTGAGGTAATAACAAGTTTGT
The DNA here is from genome assembly GCA_963854785.1 of Vaccinium vitis-idaea. Taxonomy (NCBI): domain Eukaryota; kingdom Viridiplantae; phylum Streptophyta; class Magnoliopsida; order Ericales; family Ericaceae; genus Vaccinium; species Vaccinium vitis-idaea. The sequence goes on along the minus strand of OY978222.1, from coordinate 13,949,046 downwards.
GATGCTCTTAGATGTTTTGGGCCGCACGCGCGCTACACTGATGTATTCAACAAGTTTATAGCATTGGCTGAAAGGTCCGGGTCGGATAGGAAAAGGTTAGCGTACAGCTACTGCACAGAGAGAGAGAGCGCCATCCTGGACCCGGGGAACTGGAGGACGGCTCTGTAGGGCGACATTCGAGCCGTTGATTTCGGCTCAGATTTCATCTTAGCAGTGTATGACTTGAATCAGAAAAGTGCGAGATAAAATCAGAACCATTAAAAACACATCCAACGACTCGGATGCTGCCTTACTACGAGTGCTTGCATGGTCTCGTTTCCAGCTCCTTGCTGACAATACCAAAATAGTAAATCGCAGGTCAAACACCATTTAAGTTGACTTTCTGCTCTCTTTCCTCTCTCTCTCTCTCTCTAGACAATTGACCTTGTTCAACCAATAGCATATCGAGATCGTGACCCACTGGCATAGCCATGATCACCTGGTAGGTCGTTTTTCACACCAAAAAAATTAATTAAACGAAATAATTACTACTACTCAAATGAATAGTGATAAGTATTCCGAGTATCGTCCTCACGGATTATAAGCTAAGCTGCAACTATTTCAATTGATTTCTGAATTAATTCGAGAAAAAGTGATTTGAGTTTGGTTTCTAAAATTATCTAAATAATGAAAAGCAGGTAAGATTGTGAATTAAATAATATGAAAAAGAAAAGGTCTTAGGGTTTCGAATCCACCCTAACTTCGCAACCAAGTAATTATATTAATTTAGGGAAATCAATTACCGAAACGACAATCACTTGCTAAAAGGTACAACCCCTAGCGATATCGACAAGAAAATAGCATGTGATTGAAAACCGGGCATAACCTATCTTCGGTTGGCACGAATCGTCTTCGATTCTAAAACTAATTAATCTAGGCACGACTCGTCTTTCCTAGGCATAGACTATCCTAATTCACAATTCCATGCGCCAAGAAAATTGTTGCATAACTATGTATTTGCATTCACAGAAAACAAACACATAAAACTAGATAAGAAAAATAAGATCGAATCATAAAAATAATATACAACCGTCGTTTCGGTAATCAAAATCTAAATTAATATAAAAACGTAGTTACTTGGTTAGGGCTTCATCTACACCCTAAGAGAGATGATTAGTTGCACATGAGAATGAGAGAATCAAAAGATGTTGATGTAGTCTCCATCATAAAAGAACAGCAACTCCTTGTACGGCTTCAATACCGCAGCCCCCGTAGGTTGAAAGCTTCCTACCGAATCCTTCAGTTTGCTGGCTGCCACAATTCTGGAAAAAACTAACTCCCCACCTCAAGGCTGCTGCCTTCTTTATATATACTTTTTTCCCAAGTCTATTGGTCTCTCTCAAGCCCTAGCCGACATTACTGCTAACTAATTAACTTGGGCCGCCACGACTTCTTTTAATTCCCGCTGCCTTGCTTCGCATGTGTACCATGTAAGGCAATTGTTGACCCATGACCCATCATCATGCATGTGTTATTGAACCCAATTGTTGGCTGACCCATTACCACGTACAAATCCAAAGTCCAAACTTCAATTACATGGTAAAATAATTGGGTGCTTCTCGTTGTTGTTTTCCATTATAAGCTTTGTCCACCGATTAATTTGATCACGGGCTCTGATTCGAAAACAAGTAAAATCCAACTTTTGTGCTTATTATATGAAAGCCTCCAAGTATCTACAAAAGCACGCAAACAAAGTATTATACTCCAATTAACAAAATAAATGGACTTAGCAAGGGTAAATTAGGGGCGCTCATGTGTACATTTTGCGCGCCTATCATCACCTCACCTCGATCTAAAGATACCTTCCAAGACGTTGTTTCCTCAAATAACGAAGAGCACTCCTGCGTACCATAATGGGTACTCAGAATTTGAAATTCAATGATTCAAATTCACTAGACTTTTTGAATAACGAAGGAACAATATATTGTACATCTCATTGAAAATCAGTGTACCGTACACCCCATTGATGTATATGATTTTGATTATTTTTGCGTATTTTTTGGTAGATTAATGTGAACAATAACGTAAATAGTGAATTTTTTAAAACCCATAACGGGCTGTAACAAGTATAAAACCATTACGTAACAAGGTTACTGTGAACAGTGTGTGAATATTGAATTTGTAAAAATCTATAACTTGACCAAAACCCTATGTAACAAGTACTAAAAACATAAGTATCTTACAACCATTTTCAAGGGGTGTTGTAGCCAAATACTCTCTCTCTTCTCTCCCTCTCTCTCTCTCTCTCTCTCTCTCTCTCCTGTTTTTTGTTTCTTCTTTCCTGTTACTACAAAGGGATAAACAGGAAAGCAAGATTATTTGCGAACTTCGTACAAACGTATATCGATACTATATCTCCTGAAAAATCATGGAAAACCACCACCATTACCACCTCCATTTTTTCCGACGAGTTAGCAGGGTTGCGCTGGTTTTGGGGGTTATTTCGGTCATGTTCCTCGTTCTTTATCGTTCCGGCTATACTTTCCAAGTTTTTCCACGGCCGTCTTCTGCATGGACCACCTTCTTCTCCTCCTTTTCAGTGGTGAGTTTTACTTGTATATTTCATACTGCCGCCGTATCAAGAAGCATAACGGTAGCTATTAAAATTGACTTTTGAGGCCATCATATTTTAGAAGTAAAAGATAAGAAATTGATGAAAAAAGCTATAGAACAAAATCAGGTATGGCTCCCAATATCAGGCAGGCATATAAGTTTAGAATCAAGCAGTGAATTAGGGGGGTGTTTGGCAACTAATTTTTTGGTTTTTCATTACCCATTTTCAATTTGTGGGTGTTTGACAGCTTCATTGCAAAACGCATTTTAGGATAATGAGTTTTCAATTTTGAGAGTTAGAGTGGAGAAGTGAAAAATAGGGGTTGAGAAACTTTTTGACTTCTCATTTTCCACTTTTCTCATTTTCATCAACAAAAAGACCTAGAAAAATGCATTTCTTTACATATCCTGTTGCAGAATGCATTATGCTCCCAAACACTACTATCAAATTCAATATGCATTCTTATCATAATCCAAAAGGCAAAAAAGTCAAAAGATTGAAAATGAAAAGTTAAAAATGAGGTTCCCAAACATCCCATAGATACAAAATGATAGGAGTCAGTTGATGCATAAGCTAGTGATTTCAATTTTTTTCCCAGCACATCGTTCTACGGGGTGTAGTGCCCAAGGCAATACAGAACCCCAAATCTCTTAATTTTTGGAGACCCAGTAGTGCGGGGTGCAGTACAGGATTGTATGGCAAAATATGAGCCGTCCAAAGTGTTTTCAACGGTTCAGTTATCGTACAAGTTAAATAATGATCTTACATGTAAGATAATACTCCTATTTGAAATCAGTCGGGATTCCGCATTACAACCCTCTAGTGCAAGGTATCCGATTCTGATTTTGGATCTGCATATATTTTAAAGAAAACACTCAAAATATGCTTATTAGTACTTGTTTAAAAAAAAATTCATTTTCAGTGACATAACAAAGCGTGCCACAATTTTAAGCCATTATCAATTCACTGCCGTCGTATAGTATTGACATATGTACTTACGAAAAACTAAAAAAAAAGAAACAAAACAAAAGACCAGGCTTAATTAAGCGTGGTAGGAGAAGTTTAGTTGTTTTTGTGTATATTGGTTGTGAATCCCAACTATTCTATAGATTTGAGTTGATTGAGACGGTTTTTTTTTTTTTTTTCAAAGGTCAATAGTGTTCGGGTCAATTTACGTGCATCACGACTAATTTCTTTTCCGGTCTGATCAAAGGGGTCATCCACGCTGAGATTAGGGAGATTCACAGGAAATTACTTTTTTGCAGCTTGACCCCAAAATTCAAACCCCTAGCCAATTGTGTGGAACAAACCTCTCAATCAACCGGATTAAGCCTCGGGACTTTTGATGCATATTTTTGCACTCCATCTAGATAGCTCTGACCTTCTGGATATTGTAGGACTAGTTCAATTTTCTATTAATTTTAGCTTAAGTTTGGTAATCAGTCAATAATCGATGGCTCATTAAGAAATTTTTGTTGACAATGCATGCCTGCAAACGTCAGGGTATGGAACTTTTCTTCAGTTTTAATGATGTTTTTTGTTTTATTTTTTTTAATGATTAAGCCTCCAAGGTATTTGTGTTCCGATGAGGCATTTAACCATATCCGATCGAGTTGATTTTTGGTACACTTGTAGTACTCGACGAGCTCTATGCGGTGAACGTCTCCGATCGTCGAAAAAATTCCGGCGCAGCCACGCCATGGGGTGCACAGCAGCCACCCCAGGTCCCATAGCGCGCATCTCTGCCGTTCAAAAGGGTTTTGACGATCCGCATTAAAGAGAGGAGAGAGGGAGGAAGAAATTTGACCTGTTCAAAATACTTTTGGACGGCTGAGATTGGCGCTCGGGCACCACATGTGCGGTACCCTTTACACCCAAAATTTTCTATTTAACCACAACAAATATTTGGCCGACTTTTTTTTTTTTGATCTGGATATTTGGCCGACTTGTTCAAGAAAAATCTTTGGCTGACGCGTAAGTCAAACAACATGAAGATTTTTTCTAAAAAGAACTATTTATGGAAAATAATTCTTACAAGAAACCTTTTTCTTTTTTTCCCATTTTTTAGTTGGAATATCCGAACATGAAAAAGCATGTTCCATATTTTGAGTGTAATACTGTAGTCTGCAACTGTGAACTTATTCAGATAACAAAAATACAACATCGCCAAAATCCATAAATATATAAAATAACCAAAATACTCCTATGACCTTTACATCGAAGGACAAAATATCCTCCTCGTCCATGAAATGTCCAAAATAGCCGTAGATTATAAGATGACCAAATTTCCAAAAATTTTAGAGTGTAAAAATGACCGACATACCCACGCATATTCAAAATGACCGACATACCCATGCATGTAGGTATTTGGTTATTTTGTAACGGAAGGAAAGTATGGGTATTATGGTTATTTCGTGAGCAAGGAATTTGGTGGTTTTAAGGTGAAGGGTATTTCGAACATTTCCACATGTCAAAGTATTTTTGTCATTTTCACGTGTTTACATTTTCATAATTTCTACATTTAATGTTACTTTTGTCACTACGTATTCGCAGTATTTTGGTTATATTATTATGCATGGGTACTTTGATTATTTTTAAATGGAAGGATAATGGTGTCATTCTATAGACATAGGTAGGGTAGGCACGTGTTAGTTGTATGTACTAGTGATCAATTGTTAGCATTATAGGTACGTCGCAGTCAGGGGTGGAGCCAGGATTTTGGTTCAGGGGGGCAAGAATTAGACGCGTTCAGGGGGGGTGCAAGGATTTTGTGAGGTATACTAGTAAAATCCCTATAGAAATTTGGGGGTCGGGGGGGTCAACTAACCCCTCTTGTCTCCATGTGGCTCCGCCCCTGGTCGCAGTTTAGTACACAGTTAATAACGGCATTCTCAATGTTATTCATGTCAAAAACATTCGTGAAGAAGGAATCCTATATTGTTTTCGGGTGCATGGTGTTTGTTTTTGCTCTTGAAAGAGAAAAAAACTATGTACTTTAATCCTCTGGCATAAATATGTTCGTATTTGTTAAATTTTTAGGAGAAGTCAGAACGCGACAAGTTGAATGATGTTTTAGAGAAGGCAGCAATGGGAGACAAAACAGTGATAATGACAACACTGAATGATGCATGGGCAGAACCAGATTCAATATTTGATTTGTTTCTTGAGAGCTTCAAAACAGGGATTGATACGAAAAGGCTTTTGAACCATTTGGTTGTAATAGCGATGGACCAAAAGGCATATGACCGTTGCTTGATCCTACACCCTCACTGCTATTTTCTCATTACCAAAGGCAAGGACTTCTCTGGTGATGCATTCTTTTTGTCAACTGAGTACTTGGATATGATGTGGAGAAGGATTCTCTTCCTCCAATCTGTTCTTGAGCTGGGTTACAACTTCGTTTTCACGGTACTCTCTCTCTCTCTCTCTCTCTCTCACACACACACACACAGAATCAAATTCATTTCGGGTATTGTTCATAATGCACGTAGAGGCAGACTGAAACGGAGTCACGTGCCCCCACTCAAATCCAGTTGGTTTTCCCTTTGGTAATTATGCTATTAATGGTAACAGACTACTTCGTAGTGATCTTAGTAATCGCTCCATATTATTATAAGTAGACCGTTAGTGCTACACAAAATACAATACTTGTTTCCGGCCAGGCACCACCATGACCGCGCCTTCAGTCACACCACCTCTTATCACAGCACCGGTGTGCCAACCACCAAGGTCTCTCTCTCTCTCTCTCTATGTTGTCCTAGTTACTATGTGTTTGTACCATAATTTTTAATTTTTAACAAGTGGCAATAATATTGGCTAAAAAAGACTTTAATTTGAATTCGGATTTATCCCTTAGCCGAATTCCCTACAATTTAGGAGATAATGCATTTAATTTGAAAGTGATAAGGTGGTTACCTAAATTGTAGGAAACAAAGTTTATCCCATGATATTTTCCAAGAGGCCAAAATTAACATCTGATAATTAGATAAAATCACAAATAGTTAATTTCGGCCATATGTGACATTTGTCAGCACGATATCTCCTAGGAGATCTGACGATATCTCCTGGTACGAATATCTCCTGACACGTGGCGATATGTGAGCATCAGACATTCTTTGAAATGCATGAAGCTTAAATCAAGGAAAGAAAGTAGTTATTGCCACGTGGGATGAAAGCCTCCAAGGATTTAGTTACCACTTTTTGTGGAAAGTGGTTAGTTATAGAAGTAGTGTGACACTTGGCGGCCTAGGAGTTAATTTCAGCACCAAATAAAAGGGGATGACTGAGTTAAAGGGACACTTGGCAGCTTTGGAGAAGAGTTTTGAAGAAAGTGGACAGAAGATGTGCCTAAGGGTCCAAAAATCTCCTGAACCATTCATAGGCAAATGATGCCTATAAATATAAGTCATTGTGCAACATTACAAAGGTCCACGCACCAAAAGCTCACAACAACATGTAGTTTTATTTCCTAATTATCAAGTTAGTCGATTGTTTCCTTCTCAATCATGTCTCTTATTTCTCATCTCTTTTCTTCTTCTTCTTCTCCTTCTTCTTCTTCTCCCATGTAATCTTGTTTGTTTTTGTTGTTGAAGTCCTTGTTCAAGGCAATCGAACCATATTACTTTAGTTCGTCTTCATAAAGTATCACAACGCTTGAAGGAGGTTTTCAGATCAGGCGCATTTATCATATTTACATTTGGAGATTTCCTATCTCCTGGCACGTCCGCACACACACAACACCACTTGGTGTTGGCATTAACAATTCTCCTGTCCCTGGAGAATTCCGTGTCAACAGTTTTTGGCACGCCCAGTGGGACCTTTTAAGGCAACAAAGGTTAACAAGATGGTAGGATGTGGTGCTAGAAGAGGAACAAAGAATATGGTGACGGTTGAGGCGTTGGAGAGATCAAATTGCTCCAGCCTCTAAAAAATGTCTCCAGGAGGCGGCTGTTGGAATGCGGGATATTATTCTTGAATCCAATGCCAGTTTGTCTTTAGGGCCGTTTAATTTCATTTTCGGCCCATTTCAGGAGATCACATATTCTCAACAAAGTTTGACGAATGCCATCAAGGAGACGATGGCCCTGATCGGAGAGAATATGATATCTCCTGGCCCTTCATGAGGTTCAACCGCTGATTCGTCAAACATGCCAGTCGTTTCTAGTTCAGCCCTTAGGAGATTTTCACGAAAATCTCCTTAAGTCGGCAGGAATTTTACTTCGGATTAGGCTGAACGAGACAAATGAGAGAAATGGTCCTCACCAAAGATCTTCTGTCCCTTATAACGATCATTTTCCAGGAGCATGAAGAGATCCAATTCGTTTTTCAACAATACCTTCTTTAGGAGGTCAAAGAATATCAGGAGAATTTGATGAAGGCCATCAAGGAGATGCTGACCATGTTTAGACAAGATCTCCTGGACCTCTATGAAGTGTGGGTTCTATTGTTGAGTCGCTCAGGTTCAGACCTTAGGAGATTTCAGTTGCTTCTTGACTCAAGAATATCTCCTCAGGAGCAACAGTCTAAGCCGGCAGGAGTTTTTGCTTTGGAATAAGCCGAAAGAGGTGAAAGAAGACGTTGGTCCCGACCAAAGACCTTCTTCTTCTCGCAACGGTCAACCTCATGGAGCATGGAGCAATCCAGATCTTTCTTTTAACAATCTCCTGAAGGATATAAGAGTCAACAAATAGTTTGGCAAAGGCCGTCAAGGAGATGAGGGCCTTCTTCAGTGATAAAGTGACCTCTACACTTACTGGTGTCGCAGAAGATATCAACTCATCAGCCAAGGTCTCTGTAGACACCCCGATTTTGACCTGGGATACTTATCAAGCATTCCCGATGATGATATAGACCAATCGTGCATACCTCGAGGCTAAGAACAAGGCTTGAACTCACCAAACCACCCTAAACCATTCTAAACCCTCCTAGAACAACCTTAAACCAACTAAAATGACCAAAATGCCCTTCAAACCACCCAAAATGCTCTTCAAAATAAACCCAAGCCTACACCATCTTCTATTACATTCAAAACCCTCTTTATGGATATATAATACGTCTCAATCCGTTTTGAAATGAGGGAGATGTGCCCATTTTACCAAAACGACTTGTTTTCCCGACCTTCTGAGGGTAAAATGGTCACACACTTGGATGTAAAAATTATCTTGAGTTCAAACCACTTGGGTTAGAAAGTACACTCAATTAGCTTTCCAACGCTTCAAACCATGCATGAAATGGAGTTCGGTAGCACCCGGGGCAGTCCCGTAAAGTTTGGCCTGCAGGCCCTTTGAGCGCTCAAACCCCCACTTTGAGCGCTCAAAACCCTTCGCGCACCAGAAAATTTTCAAGGCATCTTTCAGCTGGTTTTCCACCTAAACTATGGGCTCCCCCTAGTTTCTAAGCTTCATTTTCATGCCAGAATCCCTCTAATAACATTCCCCCTCCAACTTGAATTGCAAATTGCAAATTCTCCCCATTTCTCTCTATATAAACCACCCTCCACCCATTGTTTAAGCCCCCCCCCACTCCTTGGCTGATCTCTTTCACTCTCACACCCTTTATCAGATCAAACCCACTCTCTCTCATCCTTCAATCACGTTTTACACTCTCTCTCATCCATTTCCATCATCTTCAACCTCTAAAACACCCAAAAATCTCATCTTTAAGACCAAATACACATAGGTCTTTAAGATACCAATTGATCCTAACCTCTTTCTCACTCTAAAACTCCATAGTCAGCCCCTCTCTACTGTAATCATCCATCAATTGCAGCTCCATCATCCAAAATCAATTAAACCCACTTGATCATGCCAAAAATGGTCATCTAACCTTCAATACACCCCCATCCACTCAATCAATCATTCAATCAGCCCTACACTCACACTCCTCTGTCCAAAATACTTCATCTATAGCCCATAAATACAGCCACTACCCATCCATTCATCAAACCCCAAGTTCAAGCCTTGATCATAGTTGAAAAGGTAGAAAATCATGTGAAAAATCACGTTTTGGTCATCCTGAGGGAGACCAGTGAGTTCATGGAGGTTCCACATACCTTCTATGAGCTCACAAGGTCTTAGATATCAAGAAAAACTGATTTCAAAAATCTGAGTTCGAAATGGTTCGAGCGCTCAAACCCCCACTTTGAGCGCTCAAACTCTGTTCTGTTTTGCACTTGTTTCTTGTATATTTCAGTTCAATATCCTGTTATATGTTCATCACAGTGTGTGTGTGTGTTGATGTTTGGCTAAGTCAACATATTCACAAAGTGTGTGTGTGTGTTGATGTTTGGCTAAGCCAACCTGTTCACGAAGTGTGTGTGTGTGTGTGTTGATGTTGGCTAAGCCAACCTGTTCACGAAGTGTGTGTGTGTGTGTGTGTGTTGATGTTTGGCTAAGCCAACCTGATCTCTTCTCCCTCTCATTCTAATCATGCTTATGCATTATGCATGGCCCAATACTCATCTCTCACGCATGTATGCATTTCATGTTTATTTTGTCAATGTTTCTTGTTCATCAAGTACATTTACATTATTGTGCACTATCTTGAGCTTGTTGATGATCCAAATAAAGGCAATAAGGCATGTAAACACTCAAACCATGAAGATGGTTTGAGCGCTCAAAGCATCCCTTTGAGCGCTCAAACTGTTTTCTAGTGCATCAAGAGTTTTCATCATATCAGTCTACTAACTGCGTTTTGAGTGTTTTGGATGCCTCACAATGATATATTTTTCACCCATTCTGCCTTTATTGCCTTGTTTGGTTCATCATCAAGCTTCAAGTTTATGTTGACATGGTCATGCCTTTTTGCTTAGTCATCAAAGTATCGTTTTCAAACAGCTTAAAGTGCGTCAAACATGTTTTCATCAAAACCAGAATCATCAGAAAGCATCATGAGAATGTGTGGGAGAAAGAGGTTTGAGCGCTCATACTGTCCTCTTTGAGTGCTCGAGCCTCCGAGGGAGGGTCTGATTGGTTTAGTCCATTATGTGTGTTGTTTATGTTATTTTCAGCTTTTAACTCCTGTTTAGCATGCATTAATGATTGTTTCTCTGCTGTTTGTTGTTGTTTATAATTTGCATCCATCTATCATCATCATCACTCATGTAGTTCGCACCTCACATGCATACACCATAATCCATTGACATGTTTATCATCGTTATATGGCTCCCATCCCCCATTTCCCATACTTGTTCAAAGTTGAGTTGCATACATTTATTGTATAATCCCACAAAAGTCAAGTAGAGACCGGTCTTCGAACCGGGCGAGGGGGGTGCCGTAAAACCCTTCCCCTCTCGTAACTGAGCTCCCGAACCTAAGATAGTTTAGTGATGACGGGCCAGTATTCCTTATCCATTGAATGAGGCATGAGTCAATCGAGTTCGGTTCCTTGGGGACAATTCGCTAAAACCCAGGTGGCGACTCCGAATCGATTCGAGAATCCTCTAGAGGTGCGTCCACAGTCTCCTACCATGGATTCAGAAGATAATTCGGCCTTTGTGACCGAGGGGGGAAATACACCTCCTGATGATGTCATCCAGTTAGAAGATTTGGAAGCTCCACCAACAAAGTTATATGATCTGACAAAAGATGTTCAAGATCCTTTGGAGGAAGTAAATTTGGGCTCAGAAGATAAACCAAAGCCCATTTATGAATATGGAGAAATACCAAACTCCCTTTTTAATTATCCTTAAGGAGAAACAGGGGGCATAAAGGAGATTTTTTGTCCCAATGTTGTCGCTCAAACAGCCTATGGGCCATAATTTTTGGCAACAGCCACCAAGTCTTCTTCTCAACAAGGGGATCAGGAGATATCAAAGATTTGTATAACCTGATTCTCAAGAGGACAAAGAGGAGCAGAATGAGTTTCTTCGAATGTGAAAACCGTTGAGCTTTAAGCCAATTCTACTTCCTGGAGATATTGGCTCACTGTTAGAGGAAAATCAGAAGGGACGGTTTGCAATACCATTCTAACCCTTCCAAAGGAGTTTTCAAGTTTCTCTTGTCAACACACAAGTATAGGAGGCATGGGGATGTGCAGATCGAAATTCCTCTTTACTTTAGGTCGAATGAGGTCAAAGCCAACAAAAAATGGCAGGAGATCTTGTAACAGCCATGATTAAAGGTTCAGGAGATAACAGAGCCCTTTATTTGCGTCACCTTCTGTTGAGCAAAGGGGGCTAGGGTAATTCATTTCTCCTACATATTTACCTATTTTGGGAGGATTCTGACACCATCTCCTTAGGAGATAGGAGGTTTGGTGAGATCTAGAAGCTATTTACATCAGGAGAAGTTTCCCTTATAAGAAGATTCAAAGTTACACCGAACTTGGGCAATGAATACCCAAGAAGAATGCTAGACTTAAAGAATTGTGGTCAAGAAACAAAGAGAAGATTTTCTCCAGCCAACACACATGGCAGGAGAAAGAGGTCTTCAGTATTTACACACGTTCGGCTTGCCATGGCCGAAGTGTAGAGAAAATTGGAGAACCTGACGATCAAAACACCCCCTACTTCTTGCCAATAATTCAAAGTCAAACATTCAAAACTCCTATAGCCAAATAATGATTTGTCAAATCCCTAGAAAAGGAAGCTTCAAGGGACTAAACAAGGAATGAGATTGGCTAAGGAGGGATAGAGTCGAGGAAAATCAGAAACTTCCTCACCTGCTTAAGGAGAAATCAAGGTTGAAGTACCGGTATGTCTAGAAGAAATCTGAATCTCTACCCCTTAAGGTATCATGGAAAGACCTCTTTAAGCCCAAAGTTCTTCAAGTATAAACTTTACACAATGGGGGGCAAAGAGGTCAATGGGGGCAAGGCCAAAATATTGAACGATGCCACGTGTTAGAAGATAACAGTAAAAAGAGTCCCCTTCTCTTTGTATTCTTATAGCCATTATCTCCTAGTATCTATGGACTCTTTTTCCCCATTATTATTTATATAACATATTTTAAACTCCATTTTATTTCAAAAATAGAGTTTGTGGGGGGCAATGTTTGTACCATAATTTTTAATTTTTAATACGTGGCAATAATATTGGCTAAAAAAGACTTTAATTTAAATTCGAATTTATCCCTAAGCCGAATTCCCTACAATTTAGGAGATAATGCATCTTTTGAAAGTGATAAGGTGGTTACCTAAATTGTAGGAAACAAAGTTTATCCCATGATTTTTTTCCAAGAGGCCAAAATTAACATCTGATAATTAGATAAAATCACAAACAGTTAATTTCAGCCATATGGGACATTTGTCAGCACGATATCTCCTAGGAGATCTGACGATATCTCCTGGTACGAATATCTCCTGACACGTGGTGATATGTGAGCATCAGACATTCTTTGAAATGCATGAAGCTTAAATCAAGGAAAGTGGGTAGTTATTGCCACGTGGGATGAAAGCCTCCAAGGATTTAGTTACCACTTTTTGTGGAAAGTGGTTAGTTATAGAAGTAGTGTGACACTTGGCGGCCTAGGAGTTAATTCCAGCACCAAATAAAAGGGGATGACTGAGTCAAAGGGACACTTGGTAGCTTTGGAGAAGATTTTTAAAGAAAGTGGACAGAAGATGTGCCTAAGGGTCCGAAAATCTCCTGAACCATTCATAGGCAAATGATGCCTATAAATATAAGTCATTGTGCAACATTACAAAGGTCCACGCACCAAAAGCTCACAGCAACATGTAGTTTTATTTCCTAACTATCGAGTTAGTCGATTGTTTCCTTCTCAATCATGTCTCTTATTTCTCATCTCTCTTCTTCTTCTTCTTCTTCTTCTTCTTCTTCTTCTTCTTCTCCCATGTAATCTTGTTTCTTTTTGTTGTTGAAGTCCTTGTTCAAGGCAATCAAACCATATTACTTTAGTTCCTCTTTATAAAGTATCACAACGCTTGAAGGAGGTTTTCAGATTAGGCGCATTTATCATCTTTACATTTGGAGATCTCATATCTCCTGGCACGCCCGCACACACACAACACCACTCGGTGTTGGCATTAACAATTCTCCTGTCCCTGGAGAATTCCGTGTCAACACTATGTTATTTTGTGCTGACAATCGCTCATTTTTTGTTGACTTGTAAACGGAAGTATCCCCAAGTTCTTTAGACTTCCCCAAACTGTGTGTATACCTTACTAACATAAAAGAGGCAATCTCGGAACATCGTTTGAGCATCTCCAACCATACTTTATTTTTCAATTTTTGTTCCGAAGAATTTCACTACTCCAAATATTAAACGGATAGAAGCAACTCCTTTCGACAGAACCAACTTGAGAGCTTCGAAATTAGCCAAAACCTTCACCGTAGTTGCAAAATACTCAACGACCATCCGCATTAGAGTACCCCTTTAGCCACTAAATTTGAAGCTCTTCAAAGTCTCTTTTGACTGAAGGCATTCACAGAAGAGATGTTCAGTCGTCTAGCTCTAGGTATAGAAGTTAGGACAAGGGAGAACGTACAACCTCCGAGCAGCTTTAGCCACTGAATTAAAACATTCAATCTCTAATTCCCAGCCCCCATGCTTCATTAGGCAACACAGATCTTTTCATTACCTCCAATTTAAGAAGCACATAAACAAACACAAATGTAGATGCAGACACGAGTACGAACACATGACATGACGATTCTATATTTATTGGGAACATGGATACAATAATTGAGGGGGACAACAAACACACAAGAATCAATACATTTGTATATATTTCAATTGTGATTGATATGCATATTTTATTCACAAACCCATACCAACATAGCATAGCAAAAACCGTCCCAGATCTTCTGTGCCCAAAACCCCTGTGCCTTTGTGCTGAGGGGTTTTGGGCTGTTGGATTGTGAATTTTTTATTTTTGGTTTGAATGTTATGGCTGATCCAATGGCCGGAAAAACCCTTGGCATAGAGGCACAACGGTTTTTCGGCACAGAGAATTTGGGGTTAGCAAAACTAGAGGTGTCAAACGGGTCGTACCGTGCCGGCATGGCCCATTTAATTTCGTGTCAACCGTGCTTTGTGCCTTGCCGTACAGGCCCATTTACTAAATCGTGCCGTACCGTTTCTTAATCGTGTCGTGCCGCGTTGTGCCGTGCTCGTGCTGGCACATCTCCGAGTTTTGTCGAATTTTTTTGTATAATCTAGCCAAGTTTCGTCGAAAAAAGAAATTTGTAAATCTAATAACTATAGCTATATTGACTTATTAAAAAGTATAAAACATATAATTCAAAAATTTTGGCATAATCTAGCCGAGTTTCGGCATATTGAGATTCGCATAATATTTGTATTGATTTATTTAAAAGTGTATAACATATAATTAGAAAATCTATCATTAAAAATTATTATTTTTGGTACATTAAAAATTGGTATTTGTTATGTCATGCCCTGGGCCCGTGCCCCGCGCTGTGCCCCGCGCCGTACCGCGTCTAGCCCACTTCCATGCCATGCCCGTCTAGACCTTGTCGTGCCTTGCCCGACCCAGTTTCGTGCGGTGCCCATCTAAAACAGTGCTCCTGCTTTGTCGTGCCACATTTAAACGTGCCGTGCCCGTGCCAACCCAGCCCATTTGACACCTCTAAGAAAAACCATGAGAATTAACATTGGTTTTACATAATTAAGATGATCCTATTGGAAAGACTAACCATGAATTACAACTTTTGTACATAATGATCCCTATTCCTTTCCCAGTTTAGTTTTAGTTTTGATGACATCATCATTTCCCTCATTTCTCTCTCTATCTCTTTCCACTCATTACACCTGATGACATCATCAAAACTAAACTAAACTATCTAACCAAACACAACCCTAGTTGTTTTATCCAATTGAAAATCTAAGTTATTAGTATTAAGATTGGTTCAAAAAAAATATGCAAGGAATTCTTTTACTCTACAATCTGGAAATGAAAATGATATGAACTAAAATTATATATAAGATAATAAGACACATAAAGCATTTCAAATGAAGGTGATCTTTAAATGGAAAATAATCTTGGAAGTTGTTTACTTTCCCATTTCTATCTTTCTCATTTTGTTTATAATTGCAGAAACAGTTAGCCTATGTTTCAAGACCTTTAACCACTTCTTTTCTTTCTTTTTTTTATCTTGTTCCTCCAGGATACTGATATAATGTGGTTTCGCGATCCATTTCCACATTTTTATTCAGACGCTGATTTCCAAATCTCATGCGATTTTTACTGGAATTCGTGGGATATGAACAACAACCCAAATGGAGGATTCAACTATGTGAAATCAAATAACCATTCAATCAATTTTTACAAATTCTGGTACAACTCAAGAACGAACTATACAAAAATGCACGATCAAGATGTGCTTAATAAGATCAAATATGATCCAATGTTGCGTGAGATTGGAATCACAATAAAGTTCTTGGACACAGCATATTTTGGTGGATTTTGTCAACCAAGCCAAGACCTCAACAAAGTTTGTACAATGCATGCCAATTGTTGTATTGGTTTAGATAGGAAAATCCATGATCTTAAGATTATGCTTGAAGATTGGAGGAAATACTTGGCCTTGTCAGATGATGAAAGGTCATCACGACCAAATTCTTGGACAGTTCCCCAAAATTGCAGGTATTATTGGATACTTGAATTACACTTGCTCATAATTTTTTTTTTTGAACTGCACTTGCTCATAAATTTGGATAGGTTAATTAAGAAGCATATATACTTTTTGGTACATAGAAGCATATATACTTTTTGGTACATAGAAGCATATATACACTTCCATGAATGGGGTATTTGTGGAGAGATTATTTTGTGATCCTGAAGCAATGCTCCATCCTCTCATATAAATGTGTGGGGGTCTACACACTTTGGAGTGGGGCCCTCACATTGATAATGAGAGGAGGAGCATTTCCATATTTGTGCTGTCGAAATTCGGAGACGAACACTTTTCAAACAATCTTCAACACTTGTCGAAGCGAGTCGTGTTACCACTTGAGTTTTTTTTTTTTTTTTTTTAAACCAAACACAACTTAGACAGTTGGAGAATATATGCTAGACACCAAGACTGAAGTAACTTGCCGTAGGGTTGTATAAACAAGGCATTGGATTTTGCACCTATTACCCTTTTGCCCTTTATATGGAAGGTATAAAATTGCCCTTCATATTAAAAATGTGACTCAAGGTGAATAAAGACACAAAAAAAAAGTGCGAAGGGATAAATCATTTCCCTTCATCTTTTGATATTTTAGTTTACTAATCAAAATCCCATTCGACCTATTCAAGAACCTAGATAGTATTCGTTATTGTTCTCAAGTACGCCTCTTTTTTAGTATGTAGAATGTGAGAATGATTTTTCGGTAATGATATTGTGTATGACCAATGTTATAGTGAAGAGCAAGCAACTAAATATAATCTTGTTGGATTACTATTAGTCATTGAACTTTTCTAGCCTTTTTAAATCTTCATTTTCTTCAAAATACTAGGTTCCGTATGTCCATGCCGTGTTGTATAATTGTTCCATGTTTGTATCTATACTTCGTAGTCATTGATTTTGTATAATTGTTCACTTAACATGTAAAAAGTGGTTACTCCATATGACATGTTAGATTATTGTACTTTTGTCCAGCCTTAAAGGTTTGGTCCCACCCTAGAAGATTCAACAAGGAAGCAAACAATTGAGACGGTGATTGAACAAATTGCAATGGACAAGGAGTACAAAACATTTCTAGGTGCTACACTTACAATTGTGAGTTCCATTCTAATAATTGGATTTTTGGTAAAGAAACTATGTTTTCCCAAATGCTTCTTTCATTCTTATATTTTGTTTATACAGTAACAATTGTGATTTTCGTGAATATTAAACTCTTGATTATGTGCATAACAACAACAAAGCAAAAGAAATTCTTAAGATCCTTCAGCTACAGCATTACATCTTCATCTGCGTTGTGCCTTCTTCTTCTTCTTCTTCTTCTTCTTCTTCATCCTGTAAATAAAACAGGTATTGATGTAAGAAATATAATTAGACATCTTGTTTGAGAATTCTACTTATGTTGCCATCCTATGGGATATTCAGACCTTTATGCCCTTATTTATTCCAATATTTACTTTATTAGTATATATTGTACGATTGACAAATTATCTTTTTCTTTATTAGTTTTAAATGTAGTTGTTTGTTGTACCCAATATTTCTGGTATTAGCACATTGATTCCTAGATGGATGATGTCAATTTTCTTTTTATATTTTGTTTATACAGTAACTATTGTGATTTTCGTGAATATTGAACCCTTGATTATGTGCATGACAACAACAAAGGAAAAGAAATTCTTTAGATCCTTCAGCTACATGCAGTATTACATCTTCATCTGCGTTGTGCCTTTTTTTTCCCTCAACCTGTCAATAATACAGGTTATTAATCTAACTACTGTGAGTTTCCGCTACGGTTTTGGACTATAAATTGTCAAATCAACAAGTTATTCTTCTCATAAACACCTGATTTGATAAATTTTAGTCCAAAAATATTGAAAACACCGTAGTAGAAACTCAGCCTAAACTACACATCGATCGAAGTTGATCTTATTATCATATATATCGAATTTATTGAGACGCAACATTATAAAAGGAATACCTTTCTGACATACTGAGATAAAATAGGAAACAAAAACAAAAGATAAGAATACACAGCTTTAACGTTCTACTTATTGGGCAAGTGGTGGCTAGCTCATGCAGTAGAGCTCTTGAATGTCCCACACTGCATCTCAGGATCAAGTCCCATTACCACCTCCCCCATGTAATAGATTAGGAATGACGAATGACACACAAAAAAAAAAAACGTTCTACTTATTGAGATTAACTTATATGCGGACGATTCGCAAAGAGGGGGTTTGTACCGAGCAAATTTATGTCGTCCATCCTAATATTCAATGGCCCTGATCTATGCACACACACACACTCTCTCTCTCTCTCTCTCCTCATTATAAGCATCTTGGGGAGAAAAAAAAACGAAATACGTGAATTATTCAATCCTCCAGGGTTTTACAATAGAGGGTATTTATACAGTACTATATTCCACCCTAATTACAGTGCACTTGCAAGGGCGGATACATGAATCTACTTTGGGCTAACCCAACACACACACCCACATATATATTTCCATATATATATGTATAGGGGCCGGTTCCCCTCACACTTAAAAAAACACACGATACAGTAGTGACCTAATGAGAGATCCCTTGAATTGCCTAAAATGCTGACCTCCCATTTCCGATCATATTTTGATGATCCGAACCTTTCAATGTGTTTACAACGTGCTTTTAAGGGTTCCTGCGAGGATTCACAAAAAAAAAAAAACCCGGAAGCACTTGATCCGAGCAATTTTTCATAAATGTGTATATAAACAGTTTTATGAAAATAAAACTGCTCAGATTAAGCTTTCCCGGTATTTTTTTTTTTTGTTGATTAACGGGATATTACCACATTGGAGAACGTAACCTTGGGTTTTGTATAAGAAAAGTATCAACTCATTGAATTTTAGGAGGAGGTTGCTCATTGGAAATGGAATTATCGACATTAAAGTAAGAAGGAATCTCACTTTTTAAGACAAAATTATCCACTCTTGGTTTGAAGAACGACAAGAGGGTTTCCTCCTTTTTTTTGTTGATATGTTCAATTGTAATTTAACCCTAAAAAAAAAAAAATAACCCCAAAAGATTGCAAGAACCAACATTTTAAACTAGTCCAACCTACTCCTTCGAGGAGTAGGTGAACGGCAATGGCGACGAGTAAAGGAAGGCGATGGCTGATGGGTTCTCTAGTCCTCGATCTCCCCTCTTTCGTTTTGTATTTACAGAGAGTTGATAGTCCAGAGATAGACTTCAGGTTCACTTCAGATCCGTCCCCCATCCCTTTTTGCTTTTGATTAACTACAGATCTTTTTTTCTTTTTGACTAGTCACAGATTAGTCCCAGGATTGTGGGTTGGACTAAGTTTGGACCAACATTTGAATAGGTTGGGCTAAAAAAATTTTATGGGGTGGGCTAAAATGTATTGGGCTAACATATAATTTTTTTTGGGTCCACCTGGGTTGGAGCGCACCTTAACCCATGGTGAGCTTCGCCCTTGTGTGTGTGCGCGCAAATGATTATACGTAAATATATTTGAAAATTGATATTTGCACTCCCAATTTTGATGCAGGGACTCCAAGCAATGGTAGTTTTCCAAAATTAACCTTTTGCAAGTTCCATAATTTACTTCAGGCACTCCAAAAAACCTTTACTCTTCTCATTTACCTCAGGCACTCCAAAAAAGTAGATAACTTTTCTTTTTTAATAAAAAATAAATAAATAGATAGTTGTTCAACTCCTTTTACTGCACGTTATTGAATTGCCTACTTCCATATGTAATGTTTCCTTGATAGAGTCTTATTGTCTCCATGTTCTGCACCAGGATAACCTGGACAAGTGGTCTTCGGTCTATGATTGTAGAACCATCCTTTTGTCCATGCAAAAATCTCTTGGGAGTTCTGTCACTTTTCCTCTCAAGAGTTCTCATAACTTTGGTAATGTGCTTTGTTTGTCTCACTATGAGTTTTAAAATGTAGATTTGCAGCCGCCATGAAGATTTTGAGGGAAAAATGGTAGATAATGAGTACGAATTTATGAAGATCTTGTGTCGCAACCGTTATGAAGATTTTGCAGCATCAACATTTCAATTGTGTGCTGCTTATTTTGGAGAATTATGGCAATTTTTATTTTTTTTTTGGTTCAAAGTGGCGTGAAGCAATCTAACATAGATGCATGTTTAATGTTTGGAACCTAATGTTTATGTTTTGGATGTTTAATGTTCGGAACCTAATGTTAATGTTTATGTTTAGAATCTAATGTTTATGTTTGGTTTTAGTTAGTAAATGAGGAGCTAATTTAAGGGTGGAGTGCCTCCAATGATTTTTATATTTTGAAAAGGGTGGTTTTGTAACTTCATTAAATTTTGGAGTGCCTGAATCAAAAAGGGAAGCCCCAAAATCAGCACCCATATATTTATTTAGTTTCGTTTTTGATTTCAGTGTAGTTATCATATAAAACTGAAAACAAAACTGAATTTTGATTTTTTCAAATTATTAAAAATCAGAACTATAATTGCAATTAAAAATCAATTTTAACCGCAATTAAAAAATCAGTTAATAAAAAGCGTTGTTATTGCTTCGAGGGAAATTGTCATCCCCTCGTAACATTTTATATTGCAATAAGTTCTTCTTCTTTTCTTTTTTTTGCGGCAAAAGTCAATAGTGTTAGTTGTAATTAGTGAGATTTGAACTTCTGTCAAATGTATGAAAATGCACGGTGGCTACGTACCACTCCACTTGCTGCATGTATTCATGAGTGACTGTACTAGTACTTAAGAGAGTTCAAGTGAAACCCCTAGGTTTAAAAAATGTACTAAATTTTTTGTACGTAATTTTTCAAATATGACTTAATTTTCTTCGTTATTGTTTGCGCTTCTGTAATCAATGTAAACAAAGATGTAATTCAATTTGTGAGTGAGTAGACAACATAGGTCAACAAAACCAAAATTTTGCATTCTTAGTTTGGTTTGGTCTCTAGATACATGATATTTCATGTATTCTAGGGTTCATTTCCCTTTTCCCACTCAATGTACTCATTATCGAGTTTCTTTTAATAAATCTTGTTGCCATTTAAAAAACAAAACCAAATTAATCAGGCTCAACAAAATTTTAACCAAGTAAATTTTTTATTATATATCAGTGTCATTTTATTATCAGTTCACTGGGCTGACAATAAACAAAGAAAAAGACAAAAAAAAAAAAAAAAAAGACATTTCAATGCAATTTTTTTAAATTTTAAAACACATTCACAAACTTTTACATATTATTTACACATTTCAATACACTTTAAAACCTTAACGACAGCCTATTAAACTGATTTTAGAATTTTCCAACATAGTATAATTGACAATGTGATATAAGCGCATTGCACACTGATCGTATCACTATCAATTTTGTTATCGCTATCGATTGTACTATCAATAACCGATTAATCGAAACCAACAAAATGAATGAGGTATCCCTACAACAAAACTGGTGAGGCTAATTCATCAAGGTCAGTCGATCGCAAGGAATCAACACTCAACGGAAAAACAGTTAGAAACAGCATGGGAGACCATTGGATGTTCTCATGAAATTAACCACATGAACTTTCACTTCTCAATTAATCGGTCTATCCCGTTAATGGAACTTACACCTCCTTGGTCTATCCTCTTTGATCAAACCCACGCCTCCAATTCTCGTTGATCGAACTCAGACCTTTAAGATGAGAGCGAACCCCTAACCAGCGAAGACAGCCCTCGTTGGGAGGACACAAGCTTTGGCTTTTGCGTTTTCTGTAAAGCCATTTTTGGGAGACAGCTGGTCGGCCAAAAGTCTGCCCCATAAAGGTAGCTAGAGTGCCACCACACTTTATTAATTGATGAGATGATGAAAAGCGAAGTCTTGGGGCATTCAAAGCTTTAGGTGAGGGAAAAGTTGCATTGATTGGTTGTGGATTCATGTTCTTGGGGTGCAATTACAACCATATAAATCTCTGAAATTTATTATAAATTAAGTAGGGTAATGATTTTCATGCTTTTTTTTCAACAACAAAAAAAAAAAACATCTCCTCTTTTATGTTTCAGTAACAAAATTACTCGTCTGTTTTTTTATAAATGCATCTCCTTTTTTATCTTTTACTAACAAAATTACACATGAAAATTCACTACAAGAAAAAAAGTGAGGTGCATTTATAAGAAAATGGGGTGTGAAAATCATTTTCCACTAAGGCAGAATTTCCGCTACGCTACTTTTAGTATTTTTGGAGTACAAGTTGTTAAATTAGAGATTCATTCCCCTCATATACATGAACTGATTTGATCGTTTGTAATCCAAAAATACCAAAAATACTATGGTGAAAACGCACCCTAATTATCTCAAACAATCAAACTCACATGTGTCTGCCCATCGGGTATTGGTAATACCTCTGGGTTTTTAAGGGGGAGCAATTCTAGTCTATGGGAACGATTCAACTTTTACAACTCAGTCGAAAATATAGACCATTTAAATATTATGTTCATCTATCAATTAAGATGTTTTTTAAAAGGGTGTTGCTAGGTACCACCCAATGGGTGATCCATCATACATTCTCGGCCCCCAATGGAAATTTAACCTTTCTGTGCCAAAAAAGTCGTTTGTACGTACCAACTGTCCCTTTCCTTGTCATCTGCTGCATCTTGCTTTTTGAATGACAATTTTACCCTTTACACTATTCCACAAATACAATACTAGTATAACATTTCGATCCACCAGGTAAAACACACGGACATGCTTCCGTTCAAAAAACAGAAGAAAGCAACACATGAGTTAAAATAGGCTGGCAGCACAGGTCCTCCAAGTCAAGTTCTGATCAATTGATCAATGGCGATGTCATCTACTTTTGTTAAAACTTTGGTTCATTCGATTCAGGAACTGAAACTTTAATGAAGCAATCGAGCTTTTACAGGTATTTGATTTAGCTGTTTTTTCCAAAGACCCTTAAAAAAAATTCTAAACAAATTGAGAGGCTCCGATTACTCGTGTGGAACCTTGAAATAGGTCCCACAAGAATGGGTGTTACTGGTATGTGACTGAGTGGGTGTGCCCCTAAACTTTCTATTTTTCTTTAGCCGCTTGTGACTAAGTGTTTTCAATTCTGCTCCTACCTTGACCATATACTCAAAAAAAATTAAAAATACCCGCTCCGGTTGGATAGGTTGAATTGCCATCCATAAATGTGACTATACAGTCTATAGTTGTTCATAATTTGCGTCTAGTTCAAAATGAGGAAGCATCACAAGTGTTAGAAGAGGAATTTGTATTGAATAATCTGATTGATGATGTTCATTGTCCTCCAATTTCGAAAACAAAAGGGCGCCCTAAAACAAAACGATTGAAAGGTGGAAAAGAGACACGGACTGTAACCAAGGCTTGTGGACTTTGCAAGAAAGTTGGTCATTATATTACAACATGTCCGGAGAAGGAAAATATTGATCTTGCCAACGGTTCACAAAAGAAGAGAAAGAAGATTTCAAGTAGTGATATCGGCTTGAATCCCGTCTTTTCTCTAAAGTACTAGGTAACATTCCACATTATTTTCTTGAGCTTGATTTTCTTATATAGTATTGAAGATTTCATGAGGTATATATAAGCTTATTGTCTGTTATTTTAAGTGCCGTGAAGTAAAAAAGAACTCAAATATACCTCGAGCAGGACCACCCAATCTGTGGGGAACTCAGGGGAGGATTCTCATTCGTCAATTCACAATTTAAGGGCTCCTATACCAAATCTGGACCACGGAATAACTTTCTCTTGGGTTGGGAGGGTACCCTTTTGGAAAGGTGAGGGACTTTTGAGTAGAGGTTCCAGTTTTCGCCCCTAATAATTTCACAAAGTTGAGAGTTCGCTTCAAAAGGGGGAGAATTATGTATAGTGGACCGAAATATAACGATGAGACGGGTCACAGTTGGTTCGGACCAAGGTTCTTACCCAAACGTAACTAAGCCCATTACTAAGCTAAAATGGGCCGAGTCGGTATCCAAGCCCAATATGAACGTACCGAGACGGTAAGAGTCAACACAAGTAGGAAACCAAGCCGAGACAACACTGATCCGAACGAGTTACCCGAGCCGGGTAAACCCGAAATGACTCGCGAGGAATACGGGAGGCAGTTCATGTATAACGTCATAGATGATGTCATCCGAGACGGTTAACACTCGTGCCTGACTCGTGAGGAGCCATGTAAACGTAACAACTTACCCTACGTCACCATGACGGCAGTCGAGCCGTTATTTCACACATCAAGATATGATTCGAGGGACTCCCATGCAATGATAACGGATTGAGCTTGTGACATGTTGTGATGTCATCCGAGCTAGATGATTGATTTACCCCTGAGCTTGGAGCACAATTCAGGAGAAGTCTATATCAAGGAAGAGAAGTAAACCTAGAATGTACACAATTCACTCTTACTCAACTCATACTCTGCTCTTTGGTACTTCTCTCTTCAAGTACTCTTACTTGATCGTCGAGGTGCCTTTCCTGGTCAAATTCCGGCTAGGTTGGGTGCCAACGGTGGGTGTTCATTGTGCAGGAGTACCAACTGAACCTAGAACCGTCACACCTACTGTGGAGAAGGGCCAAGCCACAGGGTTCATCTAAAACCGGGCACCACATTATGACTTGCAAAAAATTATTGAAATGGAGGAAGGAAATTTCTGAAAGGGAGAAGGGTGAAATTGGTGATATGGAAGAGGGTGCTTTCGAAGATATGGATGGAACAGTAGAGTTTTTTTTTGTATGTGAAGTTGTTGATGAGTATATAATGTTGTTCAACTAGTGTGGATAGGATTGTAAATAGTTAAAAAATTTGAGGATAAAATGGTCATCAGATTTACATAATCTAGAATCAGAACCTGGAGCTACTTTTGATCCAGATTGCGCTTCCTCGAATCTACTCTCAGAATTCCTGCCAAATACGTTCATTATCTAAAAAATAATCCAGAATATAGAATCATGAATATGTCCCCGCCCAGGATAAAGATACGGGTACAGAAAAAATGAGACCGAAAATGTACCGATTGCGTTTGGGGACTCACTTTTGGGTCCCACACGAGTGATCCGAACTGTTTGATTCAAACGGTGAGACTTTTCTTCGAGCACTTCCAACCGTCCGATTGAGCTGAAATTTTGTGGGGCCTCTCAGAAAAATGTTTTAAGAACAATGAACGGTTCGGATCACTCGTGTGAGACCCAAAAATGGGTCTCTGAATGCGATCTGTACATTTTCTGTGACCTGTTCTGTACGGGTAGCACTGTCCCAAACGTGCCAAATACATGGAACTTGGAAGTGAGAAGGGGCATTCCGGGGACCAGATGGCCAATCACACGTTTTTGTTTACTACTATTCGGCGGCGTCTTTAGTATCACCCTATCTCGATCTCTCCCTTTACCCAACATTGATTGCAAAAGTCCAATCACACGTTTTTGTGGACTCAGATCCATCACAGTCTCGTGTGTAGGTTTTTTTTTCTCCCTTTTTTTCCCAATTTAACTCTGTTTGGTTGGCTGTTTTACAATCACTAGGTTCCTTTGATTGTCGGAGTATTTTTATTTTTATGTTACGTTGTTGTCTTGATGAGAAAAATCAAAAAAATATATTAAAATATAAATCAAGGTTTAAAAAGAATTCACTAAAGACAAAAGAAATTGAAAAACGAATCAGACCAGCTCCATTAATCACTGATTAGTAGATAAACAAATTGTGTCTAATGTACAGTTTATGGTCAAAATCAGGTGAACTTTTCGATTTCTAAAAAATTGTTCATGTATTTTCTCATGATTGATCAAGTTGAGTTCTTAATGATTGATCATTCACAGAGTACGGGATGGGCGGTTCATATCGCCATTGTGAATCCATGATGGGACTAAAAAATCAAAATTTGGAGGATTTTGGTTGGCAAGGCTAAGGAGGTGAACTTAACCTCCCAATTGACCTCATCAAGTTGAATGAATTATGATGAAAAACTATAAAAAAAAAAAAATTGCTTAAAATTTGAATAATACTGACCATTTTCAACAAATATTAATTTAGTCCAAATGCAACTTTTGTTTAGTATATGAGCTAAGGCGTAATTGTTGAGTTGCTGAAACTTCTATCCATATAAATACCCATAAAGTTATACTGGCTTTGATATCAAGTATGTAAGGACCCGTGTAAAAAAAATCACTTTTTGGAGAAGTTTCGATTTGGCCGATAAAAAGTCCTGGTAATTGTTCCTTGGATTTTTCTAATCACAATGGTATAATTGGAAGTTATTTTTTAGTAAGGCAAAGTCATCTTTCGCCCATTTTTTTCGGAGAAAAATGTGTCGTTTTTCGGTTTTGTACTAAAAGTGGGGGGATGAGATTTTGATGTGATGAAATTTTTAAAATTTTGGAAATGCCATTATTTCTAAATGAGGGGTACTTTCTTATTTTCATAAATAAATTAAAGTAAAGATAGTCTTTACTTAAGTTTGATTTATGAAAATTAGTATTGTGGTCACACATTATATACACAAGTGACATTTGGGTGTGAGGTGTAATTAAGGGGTTATAATAGGTAGTGTGTGGGGGAAGTTTGCAAAACAATCAAAATATCTCACTCTCCCTCTCTCCTCCACCGATCGGGCACCTCTCTCTCTCTCCCCTCCTCCATTTTTGCACACTTCAAGCTCAAAACTCTCCCTCCTCACTCAACCACTTCAAGAACCAAGGCCATTTTCGTGTTCTACACATTGTGGGGAGCTCGGGTCACCTTGGATTCGCACCGAGAGCTCCAACTTCCAGATTTTGGGGTTTCAACACCTAGGGTTCCATTCTTCTTCCATTTTCAAGCAAAACCTTGAGGTAGGGAAACAATTACTACCTCATCTAGTTACATACTTGTGATTTGTTGAACATATCTTGTTCTTGGTTTCAATTTCTTGAAAAATTATGTTTTCCCTCTTTGTACGGGTTTTCCTCATTTTAATTTAGTGATCTACGAAATTGGTTGTTGATTGATGAAATTGGGAGTAGAATTGACATCCCTCCATGTTTAATTGTTGTCTAGCATCTCTAATTTAAACCTAGACTATCACATTTGCATTTGGGTTGAAACTCCACATCTCTATGGTGAAAATCTGCACTACTGCCCCTTTTTTAGCCGCTGCCCCTGTTTTTCAGCAGCTTCTCCAGATTTTCTGGGTGGTCTCCGGCCACCCTTTGACGTCCGTTTGGCCTCCAATTGTCCAAAACTTCGTATACTTGATATATAGCAACGTGATAACCCCAAAAACCATTTTGAAATCGTTAAACTATGACTTTCACACGTGTTTTTATTGGACAATTCGTTATACGTATCGGACACAAGGCATATTGGATTGGTTGCCCCTTTTGGCGAAAATTGTGGCGTTTCAAAAGAAAGGGTACTTTGGTGAAATGAAATTTGGGAAATGGACTTGTTATGAAAGTTTTAATGAAATGTTTGGGATAATGAGGTGTTTTAAACCAATGTCATCATTTAGTAAAATTTTGATAAAGGCACGCGTGGCCTATGGAACCCAGCAGAGGCACGCCGGACCTATGGAACCCGGCAGAGGCACGCGGAGCCTACAGAACCCGGCAGAGGCACGCGGGGCCTATGGAACCCAGCAGAGGGATTAAATCTCTTGAACTAATTAAAATGATGGTTTTTCTTCGATGAAAGAAAATGAGAAATGAAATTCTGAACTATCTATTGTGTTTTGTCGAAACTCGATGCATGGACTTGGATTTTGAACAAAATGAAAACTTGGGTGGTGTTGAGTACTTGGAAATGAAAATGTTTTTAAGGTACATATGGTATTTTGGTAATAATGGATACTTGGACACAGTTTTGGACACGTGTGATACTAGTTGATGATTTTGACAAACTTAATGAACTAATGGGTACTTCTTGGACACATATCCCTTGTTTTAGCTTCCGTTGTGTTCTTTTGATCATCTCTTATCTTGGCAACACACATCATGCGCATTATCATATTTATATGCCTTGCGGTTGTAGTATGATTTTTCCTACGAGCTAGTGAGTTCACCCTATCATTTTCAGGTACACGGCATGGAGCATGAGATTGGATGCATGTGGAGTGATACATTGCATGGAGTTTACACATTTATGAAGTTATATTTTTTTTTCATCTTATAACTAGTACTTTTGATAGATGGCAATGTAATTTCTAATCACTCAACTTTTGATTTGTTGGGACTTATGTAATAACTTTAAACTTTTCTATCGGGTATCTATGTGTTCGGGTACGGGTTAGTACCGTTTAGCGAACCATTGACCGATGTATGAATGGAACTTTGCCTTGGACTTTTCTAAGGAAAATTGTTGACTTTTGACTTGTGTCATGTGGACACTCGTGTTATTTAATTGGTTAAAAAGCAGGGCGTGACAAAGTATATGCAATAAAAGAAAATTGCAAAGGATTTGAAGACTTATAAAACTCCAGAGCTTTATTCAGAATAAAGAGGGTTATTACCGTGAAGGGTAGGAGATAATACAAGAAGAAAGGGAGTGGAGAGAACTCTGCCTCAAACAACTAAGACGCATTCCTTAATTAGTGAATTTTGACCGAAAACTAAATTCAAATGCAAATAAAATTACAAATGAAAATGAAATGAAAAGATAAAGATGCCGGGTACATCCTTGAGCCCCATCGACAAATGCTTTTATCACATACAGGGATTGAGGGGCCTCCATAATTGAGATGCCTTCAGACGTCATAGATAACGTATTTACGCCAATAATTGTACGACTTGATATATCATTCCATGTGACCTTTTCCTTTTTTGGAGGAATGCTGCTCCGTAAGCGTTTGGGTCATGCCGCCCCTAAAATCTCCCAACGTGGGCTCATTGAGTTCCTCATCTTCATAGGGATCTTGAGATTCTCTTGCCAGACATGAGAAAGGATTGTTGTCTTCTTCATGAGTCTTGGCTAATGTCATAGATTCATCATCAGAAACCTTGGTGAAAGTTTGAAGGAACTAATTATTCATGTGGTCCATGGTTCTTATTACCACTTCTTCATCTGCTAAAGATGGATTTTTTGCCTTAATTTGAGCCGAAATGTCAAGAACAAATTTTTCATAGATAATTTCTCCTGTTGCTTAAAATTATGGATCTTGGTTTTGATTTCCAAGACTTTCTCTTCAATTGAGATTAGCATCCACCAATGGTAGTGAAAAGTCCTTTTCAATACGAGAACATTAAACTTAATATTATTATACTGGATATCCCATCTTCATATACAAGGAAACCAAATTCTGTAATGAATAGAAGAAATGTTTTTCCTTCTCGAATAGAGTCTTTCTCTCTTAATTGAGGGTAATATTGATTAAAGGATTCTATTTTTCTTTTGGATTAGTGTAGGAAGATTATCCTACCTGGGTCCAAATTTTGACCACCAAATTATAAACTAATTTGAAGAATCATTTTGTCCAATTAAATTAGGACATAATTTAAAAAACCACGAATTTAAAAAACCACGAATGCATTCATTTTTATTTCGATAATAGAAAGCCAATGTCCATGCATTAATATAGTCCCAATAATTGTTTTTGACTGTATTAAAACCATTTTCAGAGCAAACTGATATCGATCGAGATTTCTTTGGGTGTATTCCCTACTTATGAATTGGCATAACCATTTTAATTATGGCCTTGTTGTAGCTGATTGTGCTATTTTTCTGGCCATACTTTTCATAAGTATGACTAATTTCATCTGATCCAGTTTCTGTTAACATGGCTTCATAGATGCAACAGTATTTCCATCTGGAACTGGATGATTAAATGTATCCAAATATCGAGACTTTATTTCCCATGGATTAGTTTGTCATTGCTCGTCCTGGGATTCCAAGATCATAATTTGCTTAGTAATGGACGAGGTTTTAAATTCTCCCTCTAGTTGAACTACATCTTTTGTTGAAGGTCCTCTAGAGGAGGATGCAGCATCCTGATGGTCATGAGATATTCTAGAGAGTGGGGCGAGGATAATAATAATGATCAGCCCAGAATAAGGATGTTTTTAGAAGAATACATAACCTTAATGATGGAATTAGATTGTTGGGATTGAAGAAAAGTAGATTCTAATTCTTTTATCTCTTGGCTGCTAACATCTGAATATATTTCTTCAGAAATAACGTTTAAAGAAAGACCTTTAACTATTTTTCCCAATTCATCCAAATAATTCGGAATTTTATTAGGATTTCCAAGCTTAAAACCTGTGACAGGCATAGGAGGTTTAATATTAGTAGGTTGGATCTGCTCCAATTTTGTTTCTCTGCTAGGTCTAGACTTTTTCCTTTCCAAAAGCAAACAGCCCGATCCTCAATTCTAATTAATTGAGATCCAATAGTTTCAAGATGTAAATTGGTAAAATTATTCTGCTTGTAAATTTCATCTGTACTACTATCTCCTTCTAAGGGTTTGATAAAGGCGACAGTTTCTAGAGTACTGGATTGTGATGATTTGGAATACTCTATCTTGAAAGGAACAATAGGGGAATGAACCACTTTTATGACGGCTCCAGACATACTATGCCAATTTATGTGATAATCCTCCATAAAATTTATGGACTGGTCTCATTCCAATATCTCCCATAAAACCACTGAGAAAAAAGGACAATTCTCTTAGAGTATTCTATCCAATAATAAAATTCTGCCTTGAATTTTTGTAATGGCTCGTTCTTATACTTGAAAAACACCATTTTCAAAAATCTTCGTATTTTGGTTGGAAAAATTCTTGATTAATAGATTCTCAATCTACAAGGAACTCAACCATGTAAACTAAAATTCATTTCACTAGCCGCTAGCAATTCTTGATTTCTCGTCTAATTGACTGAGAGGAATTACGGTAAACACCATGAGGGATTTGATTTTCAGAAAGCCTTATGCTTTCAAAAGATATTTCCATTTATAGGAGGTTTTGGTTGTTCTGACACAGAGTGTCTACTAGAAATAGGTAGACTAACCTTATAGAGTTTTTGTGAGGAGAAACTACTCATAGCACTTCTACTTCTAGGATAATACCCGATAGAAGGACTTCTAAAGTTTAAACTGATAGTACCATCAGTATCCTGTATTATTTGTTCAATTTTTTTATTTACAATCGGTTTACGAGCAACATTATTGATTGTCCAACTCTGTGGAAAAGTAACTTTTTCCTAATCAATTAACCTATTGGTTGCAATATTTGAGGTGAACATGTTTGTTTCGATTAAAATCGTCTGATCTGGTGGTCTTAATTGACGCACTCTAGGATTAATAGTATTCATAACTTTCTAATAGATACGGTAAACTATTGCTATAACTTCTAACCCTGGAAGATAATCATATCCTTTGGTCTGAATTCTAAGATTCAAGGCATCTCCTATATTTTTATGTGTAAGGGATAGAGTAAGATTAGGGTAAGCATTAATGTAAACGGCCGGACCATGACTAAACTGGTCTCAACAACACCCATAATTGATGATCTACAATTATTGCAGCTACCATCTCGCAAAGTAGCTTTTAGGCAAGATCCATTCCTAGGATAGTAAGTGGTTGGAATGCCACTTGAACGTGTCCTAAGTGGACATATCTATAATTTCTCATATGAGAAATCAAGTCTCTTGGTTCCATAAGATTAATCATCTTATCATTATCTTCTATGCTTTTAGTTCTCTCCATGGTTTTTATTGCCATGCTACTCTTGAATTCAAGCATACCATATTTGTAAATAGTTTCTGGACGAATAGATGGAATTGTCCAGTGATTTAATTGCTCTTGCACATTGGCAAATTCAACTAATTTAGTATTTTTTATTCTTTCTGAATCAGGTTTAAAAAACCTACTCAACTCGATATTTAAATGTTAATGTTTACTTAAGTCTCTATTTAACTATTATACATCATTTATACTTAGCTTCAGAGGGTGGTAAATTAACAATGTCAAATACTCCACATAAAATAGCACGTTTGTCAACGGCTTACCGACCACGGCCAAACACTCACATCATGAGATCTAATGGCAACACAAAACCCAAACGCGACTTGGGTGACGTCCCACTATTTTATGTAAATTATTTGTTAATGATAAATTATCACCATACTAAAAATTAGGAAAAACAAGGCATAATTGCAAATAGAATCTTATGTAATCATTCACAGTCTATTTAAGGCACCATCTGGCTCTGATACAAAATATATGCAATAAAAGAAAATTGCAAAGGATCAAAGACTTATAAAACTATAGAGCTTTTATTCAGAAGAAAGAAGGTTATTACAGTAAAGGTTAAGGGTAGGAGATAATACAAGAAGAATGGGGTTGGAGAGAACTATGCCTCAAACAACAAAGACGCATTCCTTATATAAGGAATTTTGACCGACTAACTAAATTAAAATGCAAATGAAATGAAAAGATAATGATGCCAGTTACATTCTTGGGCCCCATCGACACATGCTTTTATCTTGTACAAGGATTGAGTGCCTTTATATAATTGAGATGCCTTCAGACGTCATTGATGATGTATTGAAGCCAATATTTGTGCAACACAACATATCATTCCATGTGACCAATTCTTTTTTTTGGAGGACAGCTGCTCCGTAAGCGTTTGGGTCTTGTTGTCCAAAAATTCTCCCAGCGTGGGCTCATTGAGCTCCTCATCTTCATAGGGGTCCTGAGATTCCCCTGCTAGACATGAGAAAGGATTGTAATGTTCTTCATGACTCTTGCCTGATGTCATAGATTCATCATCAGAAACCTTGGTGAAAGTTTGAAGGAACTAATTATTCATGTGGTCCATGGTTCTTAGTACCACTTCTTCATTTGTTAAAGATAGATTTTTTTTTTGCCTTAATTTGAGCCGAAATGTCAAGAAACGGATTTTTAATAGACAATTTCTCCTGCTGCTTTGCTTCTTAAAATTCTGGATCTTGGTTTTGATTTTCAAGACTTTGTCTTCAATTGAGATTTGCATCCACTAGCGGTAGTGAAAAGTCCTTTCCAATATGAGAGCATTAAAATTATTATTATTAAACTGGATATCCCATCTCCATGTCCAAAGAATACCAAATTCTACAATGAATAGAAGAAACGATTTCCCTTTTGGAATAGAGTTTTTCTCTTTTAATTGAGGATAATATTGATTAAATTAAAGGATTCTATTTCCTTTTGGATTGTTGAGGAAGATAATCCTGCCTGGGTCCAAATTTTGACCACCCAATTCAAACTAATTTGGATAATCATTTTGTCCAATTAAATTAGGACATAATTTAAAAAACCACGAATGCTTTCTTTTTTTATTTTAATAATAGAAAGCATATGTTCATGCATTAATATAGTCCCAGTAATTGTATAGGACTATATTAAAACCATTTTCAAAGTGAACTGATATTGCTTGGGATTTCTGTGGGTGTATTCCCCACTTATGAATTGGCATAACAATTTTAATTATGGCCTTGCTGTAGCTGATTGAGCTATTTTTCAGGCCATACTTTTCGTAAGTATGACTAATTTCAACTGAGTTAGTTTTAGTTAACACAGCTTCATAGATGTAACAGTATTTTCCAATCTGAAACTGGATAACTAACTGTATCCATATATCGGGACTTTTATTTCCCATGGATCAATTTGCCATTGTTCGTCCTGGGATTCCAAGATCGTAATCTGCTCAGTAATGGGTGAGGTTTTAAATTCTCCCTCTGATTGAACAACATCTTTGGCTGAGGTTCCTCTAGAGGAGGATGCAACATCATGTAAAGAAGGAAATTCAATTGCTTTGGCCTTTAAGTAGGCTTCAATATCTGCTTGGGTAACCCTTGATTTATTACCACAACCATTGCCTCTTCCTCAAGGACTATTTATTTGGCCTCGGCATCCACCTTGGTCTGGAGGTCTTTGCATTCCTGAAAATTAGGCACGAGCAAGAATATCAAGTTCTCTGTTCAATTTCCTAATCACCTAGAATTTTAGGAAATTGTATTCATGACGTTCATTATCACTTGTAAAATTGTTATCAAAATAACTGAGTCGCCTTTCAAGATTGTGAATCCAACTGATGAGGTTAATTTGATTATGCTTTTGGATTATAGTCGGTATCCAAATACTCCAAATTTCATCGAACAGTGGTCGTTTGAAAAGTGTTTCTCCGTCGTCCAATATAACTAGGAGATGCTGCAAATCAGCAATTTTAATTTATTGACAAAATGATTTAATTAATCTATCAAGAGCCTTTAGCTTAACTTCTAATTTTCGACAATTGTTAACATATTCCAACCTAGCCGAATCATAAACATCTTCTAAGTAATCTTTGAATTTTTTTTGATTATTTTATTTTATTTTTTTATTTCTGCTATCTCTTGAGTGCAAGAAAAAATTAATAAATCTTCTTTGATTACCTCGCTCATTTGTGCCTTGTAAAATTCTGGGATAAGGAAATCAATAGATAATTAGTTTCTCCTTTAATGTATTCAATATCAAAATCGAAATCAGATAATTCAGCTTGCCACCTAGCAACTATTTGTTTTGAAGCTAAATTTTTAACATCTTGCTTTAAAATCTGTTTGGCTGCACTACAATCAATTCTAATCAAGAAATGTTGATTTAGTAAATCATCCTGAAATTTGGATATACATTTGACAAAAGAAAGAATTTCTTTCTTTATGGCATTGTAATTGGTTGTGCATTTTTGAAAAGTCCTAAAGTATAACGGACTAATTCTTCTTTTGAGGTATTAGGATTATATTGCTTTAAAATACCCCATAACCAATGTTAGAGGCATATGAGTTTCAACAATTTTCCTCCATTCCGGATTTGCTAAAGCTAAGGAAGGCAATTGCTTGGCTTTTAATTTGAACTTTGTATAGGCTTAGCATGACACTCTGTCCAAGGTGGAGGATTCTTCTTCAACCTTTCATAAAGAGGAGCAGAATCCTGAGCCAATTCGTTATAATAGTCTCCTATGTAATTAAGACTTCCTAAAAATATCTGTAATTGAGTCTTATCTTTTAATTCATCTGGAAAGTTAGAAGCAAATTCGATACTTCTATCAATAAGAACTGTTTTCCCTTGATGAATATGATGGCCCAAAAATCTAACCGTAGTTTGAAATAATTTCAATTTTGGTGCCGAAACAACTAGACTAATAACATCCTTAAAAATTCTAAGGTGTTTTATATACTGATCAATTGATTGACAAAATATTAAAACATCATCAATATAACAAATTGCAAAATCAGCATATAGAAAAAAAAAATTGAAGGAGCGTTTTTTAAACCAAATGGCATAACATTCCATTCATAGTGACCAAAAGGAACAATAAAGTTGGTTTATGTCTATCTGATTGATTTATTAATTTGAATTTGTCAAAATCCAGATTTTAAATCAAATTTAAAAAAGATGACAGCCTTATTTAGTCTATCTAAAAGATCCTTTTTATTAGGGATTAGATATCTAATCTGCATTAACACTTCATTAAGAGGCTTATAATTTATCACAAGCCTTGGAACACCTCTTTCCTTTTCAGCAATCTTATTAACATAAAAAGTTGTACAACTCCAAGGAGAATAGCTTTTCCTGATAATTTTCTTTTTAATTAGATTGTCAATTTCATTTTGACACATGATTAAATATTATTGTTTCATTTGACTCGGTCTAGCCTTTGCAGGAATTTTCTTTTCATCAAAATCCTTTTCATAAGGTAATGAAACAATATGCTTCGTTCTATCCCAAAAAGCATTTGAGAGAGCATTGCAGATTTCTTTATTAAAATCTTGATCTATCTGAGAAATTTTCTCCTTCATAAAAGGTTTTTGAAGCATTTCTTCAATATTCATAATTTGTATTTCTTTTTTGCAAAAAAATTATCTGCCTATCTTTAGCAGTAATTTGATGAACAATATCATTGATCTCTTTATAGGTTGGAGAAGATATGAATTCAAAAAATATCTCACGACCATCAATATTAGCAGATATTCCAGTAGTACTGGTGCACATTTGGCATAAGCATAGATAAGAAGGGAGTACCTAAGATTACCTGCTGTTGGAGATTTTTTATACAAAGAAAAGTTGTTTCTAAATATATTCTTTGATTACAAATATAAACTTCATTAAAAACAGGTTAAATGCTACTAATGTTATGTTTTACTTATCTTGATATGAATTGTATCCGAAAAGGATTAGTTCCGACTCAATCCTTTGAGAAAACCTCTTAGAACCTCACAAATGCCAGTGGGTTAAAAGTGATTATAAAATATACGCTTTAATGTTGTGAGTTCTGATTTCAAGATATTAATTTCCCCTTTTAAATTAGGTATGGTAACTGGTTTGGGATATTACCATTATCCTTTTTTTCCAGGGCTTCTTTAAGATTATAAACTCCGGAAGGGATTTGGGGATTTTCTTCTTCTTCATCAGTAGAAGCTATATATTTTAATAATTTTTATTTTTAATTGGGGATCTTGGATTTGATCTATAACATCTAACAAAGATTTTTGTTTATCAGTGAAAACATTAATACTCAAATCATTCATCTCTACAATAGCTTTTCAAAAATTATCAGAGGTTGAACATTCCAAATTGTTGCAAATACTTCGTAATAGAGTCAAATGGTGGCTTAATTAGATTGTTAATGAGTACATAGGATTCTATTTGCAATTATATCTTGTTTATCCTTACTTTTAGTATGGTGATAATTTATCAAACGCAAATAATTTACATAGGACGTCACCCAAGTTGTGTTCAGGTATTGTGTTGCCATAAGATCGCGTCATATGAGTGTTTGACCGTGAGCGGTAAGTTGTTGATGGACGTGCTATTTTATTTAGATTGTTTGACATTGGTAATTTACATCCCACTGAAACTAAGTATAAACAATGTATAATAGTTAAAATACAGACTTATGTAAGCATTAACATTTAAATATCATGTTGAGTAGGTTTTTTAAACTTGATTCAGAAAGAATTAAAAATACTGAAGAAGCAGTTGAATTTGCCAATGTGCAAGATCAATTAAATCACTGGACAATTCCATATGTTCGTTCAGAAACTATTTACAAATATGGTATGCTTGAATTCAAGAGTAGAATGGCAATAAAAACCATGGAGAGAATAGAAAGCATAGAAGATAATTAATCTTATGGAGCCAAGAGACTTGATTTCTAACATAAAGAATTATAGTGAAGGGTAGGAGATAAAGATGCCGGGTACATCCTTTTGCCCCATCGACAAATGTTTTTATCTTATACAGGGATTGAGTGGCCTCTATAATTGAGATGCCTTCAAACGTCATGGATGATGTATTGACGGCAATAATTGTACGACTTGACATATCATTCTATGTGAAGTCGTGCAATTATTGGCATCAATACGTCATCCATGACGTGTGAACGCATCTCAATTGTAGAAGCCACTCAATCCCTTTATAAGATAAAAGCATGTGTCGATGGGGCCCATGGATGTACTCGGCATCATTATCTTTTCATTTCATTTGCATTTGAATTGAGTTTGTCGGTTAGAATTTCCTACATAAGGAAGTATCAAATTTGCTTCTAAATTTCTAGATGAATTAAAAGATAAGACTCAATTACAGAGATTTTTAGGATGTCTCAATTACATAGGAGACTATTATAAAGAGAATTGGCTCAGGATTCTGCTCCTCTTTATGGAAGGCTGAAGAAGAATCCTCTGCCTTGGACAGAACGTCATACTAAGGCTGTCCAAAAGAGCAAATTAAAAGCAAAGCAATTGCCTTGCTTAGCTTGGAGGCAAGCATCAATTCCTAGGAGAGTAAGTGGTTTGAATGCCACTTGAACAAGTCCTAAGTGGACATATCTATAATTCCTCATATGAGAAATTAACTCTTGGTTCCATAAGATTAATTATCTTATCATTATCTTCTATGCTTTATGTTCTCTCCATGGTTTTTATTGCTATGCTACTGTTGAATTCAAGCATACCATATTTGTAAATAGTTTCTGGACGAACAAATGGAATTGTCCAATGATTTAATTGCTCTTGCACATTCGCAAATTCAACTAATCCAACATTTTTACCTCTTTCTCAATCAAGTTTAAAAAACCTACTCTACATGATATTTAAATGTTAATGCTTACATAAGTCTCTATTTTAACTATTATACATCGTTCATACTTAGCTTCAGTGGGTGCTAAATTATCAATGTCAAATAATCTAAATAAAATAGCGTGCACGTCTCTCAATGGCATACTGGTCACGGCAAAACACTTGCATCAGGCGATCTTATGGCAACCATCAATGAATTTTGACTTCCAGTGCTCGCTATTAGCATCTGTTCTTTGCACAACTTTAACTGAGAAATCATCTTATACCAACGAAAGTGAGTTAATGTTGGGCATTTCAAATTCTATAATAATTCCCTTCCTATTTCTAGTTTGTTGTCATAGGGACCAACGAAATGAAGAAAGATGGATTGGACAAGGGTATAAAGAGCATCCTGTTGCTAATTTTTTTGAAGTATCGTTTTTAAAATTGACATCCGTTGGTTTTTAGAATCAGATGATTTACTAATGACTTTCTTTTAATGTATTTTTATTGTGAATTACAGATTTTGGAATATGATTAGAATATATTATAAATCTGTAGAGTTTTTGAGAGATGTGAACAGAATAGATTTTGGAACGGAGTAGTGTTTGGAAGTATAATGATGAAAATAAATTATGAGTTAGTTTTTTACCATGTTGCTCTTGTTATTTATTGCGGTACTATAATATGTTCATGAATGACCCTTTTAGATTCAGAATTTCTTTTAGATATTGTTTGATTAAAATATAATTTTGCAGTGCCACTCCACAAAATTGGGTCCTTATTTGAAAGTCCTAATTTTTTTTTTTTCTATATAGGAAATCTTAAATATTACTTTCAAAAAATTACAACTATTATTATTTTGTGATGGACATAGAAATAAAATCATGACAGATATAAAATTGTTACATAATCAAAGAACAAAACATATATATAAATTTTAAAAATTGTAAAAAAAAAAAAACAATCATCAATGTTTGGGATTGGATATAAATTAAGGGTACCCTAGGAAATATCTACCAAAGGCATTTATAATATAGTGTTTTTACCTGTAGGGGAAATTTATTGCAAAAGTACCTTTAGAACTGATTATCAAATTGTGACTCCATTGTGTGGTTTTGAAAATGCATTTTGGGAAAACACTTTCTACGAATAGGCTGCGAAACAGTCATAATGCA
Organism: Vaccinium vitis-idaea; assembly: GCA_963854785.1. Classification (NCBI taxonomy): domain Eukaryota; kingdom Viridiplantae; phylum Streptophyta; class Magnoliopsida; order Ericales; family Ericaceae; genus Vaccinium; species Vaccinium vitis-idaea. Next base: position 13,909,657 of record OY978222.1, on the reverse strand, counting down.
AAATGAATTATATAGAATGGTTAATCAAGGCTGCCAAAAACGACCCCTAAATGAAAAAAGCTACGACACACTAATTGATTTTGGAAAAATTATTCAATGCTTTTAGGGTATCGCAACACGTTGCCCTAAGCATCTCATCCACCACACATTTGTATGTAGCCCAAAAAATATAGTATGAATTCCATAGAATTGTGCGGTGAGGAGAGGCTTGGGATACCAACACGTAGTGCCCCAAGACACTGAATAATCTCTCTTGATTTTTTGACGTGTGTAAACATTCTTTCAAAAAATAAAAATTAGTGTAATCATTTTGATAAGAGCAATGCTATAGCCACTATCTAGTGTACCAACTATTACAGTAAATGTACACATGCCGTTACCACATGAACAGCTTTTGTAATAGTTCCCGTAACATTTCTCTTTTATAAAAAGTGGTGCCCTTTGTTTGTATCCTAAATTGATAATGGTTGCCTTTTTGTACTCTGACATCGGTGACCTCTCGACCACCAACTTGTTCCCCACCCAAAAAGATTGGAGTATAAAAAAGATCTCAACTTGTGTCACTTATCCTGCCAACGGGATTAGCTCACCTTTATAGCCTCAGGCCTCATGGCCCTCATCCACCAAATCCCTTCAAAAATTTCAATTTTTCGGGCTCCATCACGAGCCTAAAAATATGATCTGAACTGTTCATTCCTTACCTTTGACTTAGAACAACCTATAATGCAAAAATTAGTTCGATCGGTCATCAATTATTAGACAAAAATTGCGTCTAATGGACAGTTAATGGTCAAAATCAAGTGTGTTATCCGGTTTCCACGAAATTTTTGATGCATTTTCTCAAGACCAATCAAGTTGAATTTTTACACATTGGTTTTTCGCTGCATGGAGTAGGGGATGAACGATTTGGATTACCGTTGTAAACCCATGATAGGAATCAAGAAATTAAAATTTGATGGAGTTCGGTGGAAAAGGGTATTGTGGTGAGACCTCCCCAATTGACCTCATTTCCTAGGCAATAAATAAAGAAAGAAAGAACAACCTAAAAAATCCAAAAATAGCTAACGCCACACAACCCATTCCATTTCCAAAAAGCCCAACTGTAATTACACCATTTGGTGATTACTAAATTTATAGTAGTCCGATTATGCGTATGTACACATAGGTACGTACGCGCACGAAGACATTTTTTGGACCGTCGAAAACACACACGGATGGTCAAGATACACCGTTCGTGCATTTTTCGTACACGGAGCACGCGTATGAATAGTTTTTTGGAATTTATAAATTGATTATGTGAGACTCCTTTTGGGTTCCACACCAAAGAATGTATAAAACATTTTTTGTGTACGATGAGACCCATTTCAGAGTCTCATATTAAAGATCGAAATCGTACAATTTATTTAGAGCACAAATTAAACAACTCTAATAAAATTGAGTTTCTATTATTGTCAAACGGACTAAACTAGTCTAAAAAATACGAATTTCAAGGCAAATTATTTTTCTCATATAGGTCAATTGAATGACTTTTAAGCCGAAATAACTTGTCTAAGAATCTCATAATCTAAAAATGAACTTTTTAGGAAAAACTCACACCACGAACACGAACGAATTCACACAATTAGGTGTACATTTGTTGTATTTTATTTTATTCTATTTTATTTTATTTTTGTTTTAAAAACTCTACTGCTCCAAATCTTTGACCCTCCCTTCTTCTCTCCATCCTCCCAATGGAGATGACCCAACAGCCCATTCCAAGCAGCCCTTCGATTTCTTCTACAACCACAACCACCAAGCGCCAAAAATCAACAGTAGAATCTGAATCAAACCACCAGCCGTTGTTACCAGGCCTTCCTGATCACATAGCCCAACTCATCCTCTCTTTAGTCCACCATCCATCCACTCTCTCCTCCGTCTGCCGCCAGTGGCGCCGCCTCATCTACTCCCCTTCTTTCCCTCCCTTCCTCTCTCTCTACGCCCTCCTCTTACCCACCCACCAATCCCAATCCCAAACCCAAACCCAAACCCAAACCCACCTTTCCATTTTCGATAACTCGCGTGTTCAGGCGAGCTTACGCACGACCCACCACCCAATTGAAATCTTGACTTTGGATCCAATCTCTTCTTCTAATTGGCAACCCATTCCCCCTCCTCCCGCGCCACCTCTCGGCCCAATCCTCCGCCACCACCCTTCCTTCTTGTCACGAAACTTGCCAATCCAATCCGTCTCTGTTTCGGGCAATTTAGTCCTGCTTGCCGCCACCGCCGACAACCTCCTGCCGGCGCTCCCTCGCCCTCTCGTGTTCGACCCAGTTTCGAGAATCTGGGGATTTGGTCCCCCGATTAGCACGCCGCGCCGCTGGTGCGCTGCTGGCACGTCGGGCGGCGCAGTGTTCGTCGCGAGTGGGATCGGGTCCCACTACACTCCGGACGTTGCTCGGTCCCTTGAGAAATGGGACCTTCGAAAGAGTTCCATCAACCACAGAAATAACGGTTCGTATTTTACCGAAACTAAGAGCCAAGGTTTTATTTTTCGTCTTTTCTATATTTATTTGAATTTTTTTTCTTATCTACAATTTTTTTTCCTGTTCAAAAAAAAAATTGTATTCATGAAATTTGGTTTTACAGGAAAAGTTTGGAAATGGGAGAAACTGGAATCGATGAGGGACGGCAAATTCAGCCGAGAAGCAATCGACGCCGTCGGGTGGAGAGGGAAGCTATGCATGGTGAACGTAAAAGGCGGTTCGGCTAAACAAGGCGTAATTTACGACGTGGCGACCGATGATTGGTCCGAGATGCCGGAAGGGATGATTGCCGGGTGGAGGGGTCCTGCGGCGGCGATGGACGAGGAAACGCTGTACGCGGTGGACGAGTCCAAGGGTGTGCTGAGACAATACGACGCGGGTAGCGATGGGTGGGAAGAGATATTGTGGGAGGAGAGGCTGAGAGGGGCGGAGCAGATGGCAGCCGCTGGCGGCAGAGTTTGTGTGGTTTGCGGCGGCGGCGGCGGGATTCTGGTGGTGGATGTGGTTGCGAAGCCGGTTAGATTAGTGTGTGAGGTGAGTGTACCGGTTGGGTTTCAGGCTGTGGCGGTTCATGTCTTGCCTAGGATGAGCCGACCGGATTGAGAAGATACCGGTTCAAGGTTTAAAACTTTTCTCTTTATCTTCTAAAGTACGTACTATTTTATTCCATTCTTTCCAACATCGATTGGACCTCTATGATTTTTCTTTGTAGTTCAGTCCTTTTTTTTGTTTGTTTTTTTCTTTTTGAGGGTATTGATCCCAAAAGCCAAAAGGTCTTTTTTTTTTTTTTTCTTTTTCTTTCCAAGATCACAAAGCTGATTGTTACTCATTTTTATATTTGTTAAAATGAAAGTAGAAAGTTGAACTTCATGTGTTGTGGATGGTGAGCTGAGGAATGGTGGCAGCATTTATTGCTCCATTGCCGTATTTTTTTGTTTTTTGTATTAAGCAGTACTTTATTTTTGATTTTTTTTATAAAAAATCTCAGCTTACAATTATCAGGTGTTGTGGGATTTGAGAAGTTAAGAATTAGTAGTGTTAAATGTTAATTTGAGGGAATCGAACCCGCCCATATGAGTGGAAATTTAAGCAAGGCGCCAACTGCATTAGTATTACTCAGTACTACAACTCTTAGAATTTATATTAGAAAGAGGGGGAATAAAAGATATCGAGTGTAATCACAAGGGGTAACGGCCTAATTGTCAAGATTTGGAACTTATGATTTGCTTTCTCCTAATGTCTTAAGTTTGAAACTTTGGCCACTAGGGCTGTCCAAAGTTTAGATCGGTTTGGATTCTTATCCAAGGACCGAACCTTAAGTTAGGGTTCTAAGAAAATGCAATTCATGTCCGAACCAAAAGTCTTACAGTCCAATTTTGAATCAATCCGTGAGTTACGGTTCGGTTCCGGTGTTATTCACAGATTGTGTTCCATAAACGCTAAATGCAACAAAAAAAAAGCCAAAAAATAAAAATAAAAATAAAAATCCTTCCATTCATTTCTAAATGTGTTGCTTTGCAAATTCAACTTATTAAAAGTAATCATTATTATATTTTTCACATCAACTTTATCTTCACGTACACCTCTCACTTCAACTTTTATCTCTACTTTCCGAAATTATCATTCACTTTTATCCATTAACTCTTTATCTAATAACTTTTCAAAAGGGTAAAATAATAATGAACAAACTTTTACCTATTAACTTTTCAAAACACACACTTATTAAGAGAACAAAAAATGAAATGCTTTACTCCTTATTTGGAGACAGAGGGAGTATAGCAAAAAATACATACTCTCTCCGTTAGGATTTGTTGGTTCGTCTTGGAGATCCTAACTTTTTTCCATTACCTTTTGAGTTTGTTCATTTCCAATTTGGATCCGAAATAAAGGCGTCAAAGATTCTGATGTGGCATTGAAATCAGTAGAGAATGCGCAAGAAAAACTCTAAAAAAATTCAAAGTGATTACTGATTCTCTCCTGTTAGTAATTATTTGTTGGAGCGAAATTGGGGGACCTGTAGTGATTATTGATCGACGGGTCGGATTTAATCCAAACTACAAATGATCCGAGCTGTCTATTGTTTGGATTAAAATCCGACCGTTCATTACCAAGTGGCAATGTACTGAATTTTCTGCTTGTAATAAACGGTCGGATGTAGCTCACTACACCCCTTTAGCGAGCCCCTCACTACAGGCCCCCCGATTCCTGTTGTGGCAGGGTACTGAATTTTCTGTTCGTTGTGGTGGTGTACTTATTTCTATTAAGGGGCAAAAAAGTAATGTTACCGTACTTTATCCTTTCACTTTTGAAAATGAACAAACATTTTTGTACTTGAAAAAGTATGTTTGTGGAGCAACAAATCAAGACCGAGGGGTATTAGATTTCATATTCCAACAACTAAATTCCATACCAAAAGGTAAATAGTGCCGAGCGAGCTGCCTCGGATGAAGCCCTTGCGCTCGCTCGGTAATGGGGTAGACGGCTACTCCTTGGCGAAGATCACGCAGACGGAGCTCGCTGGGCGGTTAGTGTAGCTGCCGAAGTGAAGTCTGAGCCGTGCTCACATCCCTGTGCCGTCTTGGATCTGCTTAACCCATTGGGGGATTACGCCAGTTAAGACCCTCGTCCGTTGAACCCTTGTGGACCTCGGCCACTACATCTCTATTCCCGTGCATTTTTTGCCATTGAATTGCACAACAAACCTTCTGCAGAGGCACAAATATTTTTGGTATAAGAGACCTGGGCTGCGAACTGAGGGCACAATAACCCTACTTTGACCAGAGTTGAGGATAATCCAGAGTTGAGGAATATTGGTGGCTGCATTTATTTCTTAGTTGTTAATATTTTCCATTTTCCGTATTAACCAATACAATTCACAATTTATATCTGAAATATAGAGATACAAGCAGGAAAAATAAAAGATATTTGCCGTGAATATCCTGGCCGGGTTTCATGTAGTGGCGGTTCCAGAATGAGTCGGCCGGAATAGGAAGAAACCGGTTCAAGATCAACCTTTTTCTCTCTTTCTCTCTCATCCGCAATTAACCTTTTCTCCGCTCTTCTATTCTATTCTATTATCTGTTCTATTCTTTCCAACATCAATGTGACCGAAGACGGAGCCAAGAGGGAAAAACCCTATTGTTACATTGAAAAAATATACTCGTATATATCATCAAATTATATAGTATGTACCACTCCTTTTGCATGATATAGCTCATTCCCCTATGCAAAAATCTTGACTCCTTCCCCAAAGGCGGAGTCAGCATAGGCCCAAGGGGTCACGTGCCCACCTGGAATTTTATCCCCTACACTTTTTTTTTTTTTTTTGGAACACCTACTCAAAAAATGTTAAAGAAATTGAAAATCTTGGGTATTAGGCTTATTGTTTACGTTATGTTCATGTGTTTCCAACTAAATCAATGGATTATTCACGAAACAATCATGCTGAACTTTCAAAAGATTTGTACACCTACTAAAAATATGTTAAAAAAGTTGGAAATTTTGGGTATTAGGCTTATTGTTTACGTTATTTACGCGTGTTTTCAACCAAATTAATACTCCATCCGCCCATTTTTAAGTGATCCGTATCGGAATAAGTGCAATTTCAAACCCCTAAAGAACATGTTTCTTTATATAATTTAGAAAAAAAAATTATACCAGATTAAAGTGCTCATTGAGTAGTTTAATTTGATGCTAAAAAAAAATTAAAAACATTCTACGGAAGTACATTTTTTAACGTCCACAAAATACACGTTTTCTAAAGGTATCACTTAAAAAGAGACGGAGAGAGTAGACTACTAACGAAACAATCATGCCAAACTTACGGTGCCCCCTGTAAATGAAAATCCTGACTCCGCCATTGTCCGTCCTTAAATGGGACCTAAACTTCAAGTAGTACTCCGTATGATTTTTCTTTGTACAGTAGTATTTTTTTTTCGTCTCTTTTCGAGGGTAAATAGTTATGATAAAATAGTTGAAAATAATTTACAAAATTATATTTATTTACTAAATAATTATATTTATCCCCAAAGGGTTTTAATTTATTTATTTTTTCTTTTCTTATTTCCAAGATCACAAAGCTGATTGTTACTCATTTGCATACACATTTCTTTTCTTTTCTCTCTCTCTCTCTCTTTTTCATCAATTTATATAGTACCGCCCGTCCTCCACATATATAGTCCATTCCCGTATGCAAAAATCTTGATTCCTTCCTAAATGGATCCTAAACTACAAGTAGTACTCCGTATGATTTTTCTTTGTGTGTGTGTCTGTATATATATTTTATTTTTTATTTATTTATGTCTCTTTTCAGGGGTGGGGGGATGGATCAAGACGCTGATTGTAACTCTTGGAGTCAACACGCATTGCTTGTTTCTTTTGGTTCTTTTTATTTTTGTTTTTTGTCTTTTCTATTCCGTATTAAGAAGGGAATAGTACTCCTAGAAAGTTGAGAACTTGTTGCGTAGTGGATGGTTAAGAGCTGGGGGGATGGATCCAGAACTGAGAAATGAAATGGCGGCCGTTGCTCCATTGGAATTTAGTCCCTTTTTTTAATAAGATAAGAAATGATTTTCGCATTGTTTTTTAATTATCCGTACTGATTTTCTTGTTTTCATTCATGTGAATTTACTACATTGCCTCTTAATGTTTGAAAAATGAACTTAAAATAGAGTAAAATGGTAATTATACGTGAATTAAAAAATAGTGTTGTTGCAGTGGCGGAGCTAAGATTTTGACCCGAGGGGGGCCGATTTAATAGACATATTTTTTTTATCTAAGCATATATTTATTATATTATATATACCTTTTCTTTTTTAACATAACACATTGGTACATTGAAATTAATCTAGCATAATGCATTAAAAGTATATGAATGGTTTTGTTCTATTCTTTGGGCTACTACAACACTCACATCGTTATTTTTCATGTATGAAAAATTGAGAAATCAAAATATAAAATAACTTGTTTTTTTAGTCATTCAAACCAAAATTATTAAGATAATAAGGAATAACTTAGGCGAATCACACACATCTTTTCGGAGGGCAAAATGTGAGCAACCAGGCATCATGGGCTTGGAAAACTATTGTGTGGGCAAGGAATCTACTCTGTAAGGGCTAGAGATGGCAGGTTCATTCGAGCAAAGATATCCGTGTATGGGAGGATCCGTGGCTACCAAAAACCCCTTTCTACACTATCAATCAAGTACACCAAGGACAAGCAATATAGAACGGGTCTCTGATCTTATAAATGCAAACACGAAGACTTGGAAAGCACCACTTATCCAGGAAAGCTTCAATAAGGAAAATTCAGATCTTATTCTTTCGCTCCCGATTAGTAACACTAAAAGAAGAGATGACAAACTTTGGCATCCCTCTCCAAATGGTCTTTTTTCTGTTTAATCCGCTTACCACTTGGAGATGGAAAGTTTTTCTATTGATAGGGAACAACAGGAGCCCCAAACTAGCTCTGCTGGTGTGATGCCATTGATTTGGAAACAGTTATGGGGTTTGCCCATACACCCAAAGGTTAAGACTTTTTGCTTGGAAGTGTTCAATGGAGCGACAACTACATGTTCTGCCTTACTTGCAAGAAAAATCAGCTCTGATCCAATATGATCTTTATGCGGTAAAATGGAGGAATCAATCTGCCATCTTCTTTTTCAGTGTGAGCTTGCAGTCGAAGTCTAGATTCTTTCGTCCTTTCGTTTGAGGCCAGAAGAGCTACAAGACTACAGATATATGTTGGACTGGTGGACATGTATTCAAGATCGCATTACCCAAGCTTGACTTCCGGCTTTTTCGATGGGAATTGGCCTCTCTTATTGCTGGTGGATTTGGAGAATGCGAAATAAAGCTGTTTTCAATGGAACAAGGTGGCAAACTGAGGTAGTAAGTGGGAAAGCACAAACAAATTTTTATGGTTTTATAGATGCTAACAGGAAGCCTCCCACTAACTCTCCAAATATTTCAAATACTTGGGATGGAAAATGGCAGCATCCTAGGGAAAGTGTGGTCAAGATTAATGTTGACGCCGCTGTGTCTAAGGCGACAAATACTATTGGGACGGGCAATTGCGGGAGGAGACAATGGTGTGGTGCTTGGAATTCTTTTGAAAATTCACATGGAATTAGCTCTCCGAGGATTGCCGAGGCTATAGCGATTCGGGAAGGCTTGAATTTGGGAATTTCTATGAATTGCCAGAAGATTATCATTGAATCAGATGCGGAGCCGATAATTAGAAGTTTTGGTATTTCAAAGATTTCGACGTCTGATATCGTAGTTTTGGTGCAAGATTGTTTAGTTCTTAAGAATTCATCTTTCTCATGTCGATTTAGTTTTGCTAAATGAGATTGTAATCGGGCCGCACAGGACTATGCAAGAAAGGCCCTTTCTAGCAGTTTGTTCGATCTGTGGACTTCCGCTCTCCCCCCATCGGGCTCTTTGCTTCCGATGTTTAGGCTTTTTCGCCTTTTGGATTAATAAATCTTTTCTCTTTTGTCAAAAAAAAAAAAAAAAAAAAATGATTGTTAAGAGCTGGGTGGATGGATCCAGAGCTAAGAAATGGCTGCTGTTGCCGGTTGCTCCAATGGAATTTACTCCTTTTCTTTTAATGAGAAATGATTTTTGCACTCTTCTTTTATCAGTCGTACTCATCTTCTTGTTTTCATTCATGTGAATTTACTATGTTGCCTCTTAATGTTTGAAAAATGAACTTAAAAAAGAGTAGAATAGTAAGTTTACGTGAATTAAAAAAGTGTTGATGGTAATTTTTAGAATTTATTTTAGGAAGTGAATATTGGAGAAAGATTGCGAGCACTTATTACCCCATGTTTTAATATCAGTGAGCCCCAAAACAATACTACTATTACACAACTTTTCCTTTCTTTCTTTTTAATAGCATGAAAAAGAAAATAATGAGATTGTAAGAATCCAATTATTTAAAAAAAAAGAAAAAGAAAAGAAGATACCAAGATATTTAACAAACGGGTTGCTTTAAATTTTTTTTTAATGTATTTGTGATATGTAATATAATTTAAATTTAAATTTTCTCAAACATATATTTTGACTATTCAATAGAAAATAAATGAGGTGGGAATATATTATGTGTATTGTCTGTTATTTTTATTGGCAAAAACAAACGTAAAAGTAAAATTTCAGAAATAATTCCGCTAGTTTGCATGAAATCTCAATTTAGTCTCTTTGGAAGGGAAAATAAAAATTTTGCCCTTGAGTTCCGTTTGTTTCATTGACAGTATCAGCGAGATGAACAAAATTACGACGGAAAGTAGCAGATCAAAAAATAAAAAATAAAAAAATATTGGGACGGAATACATACCACGTGGTTATAATTGACACAATTAACACTAGAAGGACGAAATTGAAATTTCATGCAAACCAGACAGACCATTTCTAAAAATTTCCGCCTCTTAATATCTCTATGTGATAAAGACACAAGCATGTGGTGCTTTCTGATCTCTATTGATTTGCCAGGAATCAGAATTTGGACAATGAGATGAGATGGTCCCAACCCCTCCTCTTGTAAGTATCATCGAAAACAATCATCTTGACCAGAATAGGTATAAAACCATCATACCTTTTTTTTTTTTTTTGGTTTATATACCTATAAATGTCCGATGAATATCCCGATTCCCGAGTAAATTTCTCAACAAGTTCTGCAATATGACTGGTTTTTTCAGAATTTTTTAAAATTTAAACCGAAGCCTCTCCCTCTCTATTCCCTATCCAAGCCGACGATAGCCTAATCCCATAACAATAGTGATACATACACTCCCTCCCCAGCTACACCCTCTCTCACATGGGGTGTGGGGCCCACATGTGGGGACCACACCCCATGTGAGAGGGTGTGGCTGGGAAGGAGTGTATATATCATTTTTGATCCCCTAATCCTTCAAGAACCCGATAGTAAGCATGTGTTGGCGAGTCAACTGATTTTAATAAGTCTTCTGAATGAGATTCGAGCTAACCAAAGCAATCGAAAGGCTTTCCATCATTATTATCACAGGTATCCAAACAAACCCATTTTTTTTTTTTTTTTTTTTTTTAAGAAAAGTTGATGTCATTTTGATACTCCCTCCGTCCCATTTTGTTTGTCATTTTTAGTAGACCGTGTCCGATTTCAATTGCTTATATCTTTTAATATGAATTTCAAAAAATATTCAATATGGATCTTGTTTGATAGTTCTTGATGAATTTTATTATACGGAGTTTTCAAAATCATGACAAACATTACGGATTAAAAGTTATAAGCGTTTGACCGATGACACGATCTTCGAAAATTGACAAACAAAATGGGACGGAGGGAGTACTTTTTAGTGTCCGATTAGAATGATTTATGTCATCAATGATTTTTCCAACGACAACTACAATATGAGTAATTAAAACATATCATCTTGTTACAGGGTCTGCTTTGCTTCTCGCACCGTACACATAAAACACTAGAATGATCAAATAGCGGACGCATGATTTGTACTCAACGGATACTCGAATCACATGTATTTTGACATTAATAATAAAAAATTATAGTAGATGATATAAATATTGCTACTTATTAGTTCTGAAAAGAAGATGAGACTGGGTACATGTGGCTTCAACATTTACCCAGAAATGATGCAACCATGCCTTGTGCCATAGGAAAAAGATAAAAAGCACATTTGAGTTCCCTTGCCCTCTAATGGAACCTTTAGGCTGTGCCATCATTGATTTGTATAGAATAAATGAGCTTCTTTCTTTCATAAACATTGTTCTCTTCTTTGTCCTCCGTAAAAATCTAAACCCATGATCAAACAGACCCTAATTACAGAATCAAGGATCCATCGAGACTCACGAAATTTGACACTCCCAGGAAGAATCTATAAATGACACAAACATAGCACCATAGCAAAAGTTGACATTTGATTCTGGATCACCGGGGACAATCTGCGCAGAAAGCGAACCTACTTCTTGCAAAATCACTTCTATTGAGTTTGGATCATGTTTACAGAGATTTTTATGGAGGGAATGGAAAAGGTGAAGGAAATGAAGCCTTATAAATTTATTTCTGTTGTTTCCATATTATTTCATTTCTCTTGTTAAATCCTCACAGAAATCCACGATTCAAAAGCAGACAGAATTTGCATGAACAAATCTGAAGGATATGCCATCACAATCCTTAAAAGGAGTCAACCCAAGAGTCTATTCCTTGAGACGACATTCTCGGGTGTTCTAGGTACAGACAGACACCTGAGTTTTCATTATACATTATGGCACACACAGGAACACATGGAAGCAACTTTACCAGATAACTGAAAGGTCATTGTGAGCTGCTAGCTGGAGGATTCTCTCTTGGATGCTTGGAGGCATAGTGATCAACAAGCTGTTTTTCATTAGCTAGCTGTGCCTGAAAATCAATACATTTCCACAGTTTACTGATAGTTTTTCGCAATTAACAAGGATATCAATTGAAGGCAGGAGCATGAGTAACCTCTAAATGGTAAAGCACACGAGAAATAGAATAGAGAATAATTGCATATTATCAATGAAGGAAAAACTTGCTGCATAACTCAATAGAGGAGGTGTTTCATAAAAAAACAAAAGTGCTATAAAAAGTAGAAATCCCATGGGGGAAGTAACAAAACGAAAATGCTGACGAGAAAACATTGTATCTCCTACTGCAGACTGCCAAGACCCTTTATAAGGTTTCAATGAAACACACTACTTAACTTCTTCAGTTAGTATTAATCCTCAATAAGTCTGCCTAAATAGAACCAAGTCAACAGAGCCCCTTTTTGGAAAATTTCCAAATTCTTATCCTTCCTAATTTTTAAGCTCATGACAAACTTATTCTTCCTAGCCCACCCACCTTAAGAATTTTTTCTTGAATTACTTCCTAGAGTTGAATCACTCAAATGGAGTTCTTCTGCTAGAAGAACCTTTCCACCATAAATATTTCCAAATTCTAAGCACGAGACACCAGCCAACCTCCATGTTAAAACACAAAACTTTGCGAGTACTCAAAACTCTGTAAGATGGTCTTGCAAACCTGCTCCTAGTGACTAATGGCTTTGCATTGCACGAAGCAATGAACAAAGCTTGTTAGACATCCTTTGAACAATCTTGGGCAACAAACTGAAGACTTAATAAAAGCCTCAAGAAGCTATATCCACGCATGTGAAAAGCTTAACAGTGGCTTCCCAGTTAGGAATGCTGCCAAAACATCGAATAGAAAAGTAATACACACAAAACAATTGCTAGCTAGATAACCTGAAACAGTAACTAATTAAACCCTGCTTTGCCTCAAAAATTAGGTTGGACCAGATGTGCAAGTGTGCAACCAGATTGCAGTCCAAGAAGCTCAGAAACTTTCAGTAAAATGGGGGTAAGTGTCAACACTTGGCTATTGTGTCTAGTTTTTCCACTTTACTGAAGAAACAAGTTCAGACACTTGGGGTACAGGCGTGTCTGTTACATAACAGACGCATGAAAAACCTGAAAAGTTAGAAAATCTAAGTTGCCATCAAGTGATACAACCATTTCAATGGATTTTATACCTATTTCTTTCAAAAACTACCAACTCCGTAACTAAACAAATTCTAGAGTAGATCTTAGCCTTTTTATTCTAGGTAGAATTTGGTTTCTGAGTTGTGACTGATAAAGTAATTATTTTCATCAAAAACGGGTGAAAAAGAGTTCTTTTATTGATGCATCCTCGTCATAAGGCATCTTTATTTTCTTTGGAAATGTGAGCATCTTGTGTGGTACTCGTGAGTCGTGTCCCATCTCCATATCCGTGATTCTTGTATTAGAGTTCTAACATTTTAAGTGCCTTGCATCAAGGAACAGAAAACTCTCCATTTGCTAATTGTTTTCTTCAAGAAGGAAGGACATGTATGTCAGGAAAATTCTATGCAAAGTTTGCAGGAGCAACTTAATTGTTGAACTAAGCTTTTGTTCATTTGGAATTCTAAAGCCTTCAAGAATCAAAACATAAAACTGCTGTAAGAAAGTTGCCCAGTAATTTAATGACAAAAATAGAAAGGTTGCAATTGTTCGAAGTTCATTTCCACGGTATATGAAGTACATTGACATTGCATTAAATACCTTGGATAGCAATTCTCCAATTAAAAGTGAAATCTCAGGATTGTTCGTTTCAACTGTTTAGAGAACAACTCTCCATCTGAAAGCCAACTTCTCCAAATAAAGTCATTGTACTCCCTCTATCACTTTTTGTTTATAAGGTGATACACTAATTGCACTTTAAAAAAATTCACATTCAAGTGGTGCCCCTCAAAGCCATAGTAAGAACCCTCAGCTCTCTAGACTCTCTCTCCTCCTCTCTAACTTTCTCTCAAGTCTCAAGTAAGGTTTCAACAAGGGGGTGGGGGCGTGGGGCTGCTGCCACAGCAACCTCCACCTTCCTCTCTGCACCTTGCCTTCCATGCCCACCTCCATCTCCTCGCTTTTTCAAAACTCCACCTTCTCTCTGCTACCATCTCTCTTTCTGTCTCCGCTCTGCTCCACATATCCCTTGGCTTTGCTTCTATCTCAGGTGGGTTCAGACCTGATGTGTTGTGTAGCGAAGGTGGCTTGGCTTTGACTTCTCCAGCGAATAAGTCACCAGATCCGACACAGCGCTTCCGGTGTCAAAGATGATGGCTGGGGTATTCCATGTTCTCTCTCTCTCTCTCTCTCTTTTTCCTCCCACATAGAGGTTTTTTCATTCACTTTATTCATTGGTTTCATTGACTAGAAACACTGGATTCAGATCCATACTCATGCCCCTCAAAGCCATAGTAAGAACCCTCAGCTCTCTAGACTCTCTCTCCTCCTCTCTAACTTTCTCTCAAGTCTCAAGTAAGGTTTCAACAAGGGGGTGGGGGCGTGGGGCTGCTGCCACAGCAACCTCCACCTTCCTCTCTGCACCTTGCCTTCCATGCCCACCTCCATCTCCTCGCTTTTTCAAAACTCCACCTTCTCTCTGCTACCATCTCTCTTTCTGTCTCCACTCTGCTCCACATATCCCTTGGCTTTGCTTCTATCTCAGGTGGCTTGGCTTTGACTTCTCCAGCGAATAAGTCACCAGATCCGACACAGCGCTTCCGGTGTCAAAGATGATGGCTGGGGTATTCCATGTTCTCTCTCTCTCTCTCTCTTTTTCCTCCCACATAGAGGTTTTTTCATTCACTTTATTCATTGGTTTCATTGACTAGAAACACTGGATTCAGATCCATACTCATGACCTATTATTAAGAATTTTTTAGCCCCATATCAATCTAGATTATTTATATCTTACCGTCTATTAACTAGAATATGGGACGTAAACTTGTCTGATATACATACGTGAGAATATAAGGATGTATAGAATTGAATGTATCTCCAACTTGCAACTGTCCTACGTATCCGCATCTCCGTATCATGTCGTTTCTGTGTTCGTATCCATAACTGTGATTCTTATCTTTTAAGGATGTTGGAACGAATGTTAAGGGCCTTAAGGCTCATATCGGTATGGAAGATATGGCTTATAGAGCTAAGTGGCATCCAATCATCCATAATTACAAGGAGATGTGTCCTCGCAGATCTAGCAGCAAGTGATACTAATGTACATGGATGGAAATGAGTCTGGGAAATTATTCGACTTATCCATAATTTAAAACAAATCCGCTCATTTCGAACTTTTGATTCACGCATTCCCAAAGCTTACCCAAACCAATAAAATGTGAACTAAGCATATGCTCTAGAACATAATTGTCAATTTGTAAGGAAAAATGACAGGGTAATAATTATATGCATACAAACAACTATTGAGCTCCATCTTCCACAATCAACAATCTGATATCGAAATTCCAAAATAAAGATGATTTTATCATTTATGCATCAATCTGTATATACCTGCCTATCCCAATGTCTTCGATAACTTGGCTGCATTTTGTTTTTTCTTTGTTTTTTTTCTTTTTGCCGGCTCGTCGCTATAAACTCCAAACATATCTCTGCTTTGAGGTTTAGAAAATGCTAGGAACAGGATTAATTCTCTCATTTTCCAACTTATCACATCTCCCAACATTCTTTTTTCTTAATTTTATTTGTTTAACCTAAAAACTCCAATAAGAAGACTAAATCACCGAAAACGGAAAAGTAAATGAAGGTATAAGTTATATAAGCTATTGCAGTTCCTAATAAACAGAACAAGATTATTATCTTCTGATCCGTCACCATACTTTCCAATGATCCAATCAATCCACGTCTGAGATATATAGTCAATGGAAACTTCAATTCAACTAGCATGGCCCAACCTGTTTTAGCCCTAAATTCGTCATTGAACCAAACACATAACATTGATTTTCCAAAGGCAATATTGATGCCCTTGATATCAACCAGAAACATGAGGAATCTAAAGTCCGATCTGAAAAATCAATGGGCGGAATAAAAAAATTCTGCGGATAAGTACGTGATTGGTAACGTAGAAGACTAATCGTACAGAAACAAAATGCAGGTAAAATTGAGGCAACCTTACAGATGGGACAACCAACTTTGAGGGCCACCGCACGAGCCTCAAATTGAGATCCTTTCTGTTTCTGATTCCTCTCCTCATTTTTTCTCTGGGCTTCGATTTTCTGCTTTCCCCTCGTCATCTCTCTCTCTCTCTCTTCTCGGTCTTTTACTGCACTTCAACGTTCAACAACCGATCAATCCAAGTCTATTCTATTTTTTGCGGTTTCTTTCTTGGCGTCATTACGAGAAAAAACTTGGGTGCAAATAGGGCACCAGGTGGTGCCCTTCGGCACATCTGGGTCATCCAAAAGTGTAATGAACGGTCTGCATTTGGAGAGAGAAATAGGAAAGAGAGTGAAGTGAGAAAGTGTTTTATTCCGGACCGTTCATTACGCTTTTGGACAGTCCGGATGTGCGAAGGGGCACCACGTCGGATGCTACCCTCTCGGCACTCCTAAACTCTCACTTTTGTTTTCACTGCAATAATGATAGGTGTACAAGAAAAGTTTTCAATATGGCTTAAAGACACTCACATGGTCTCACACACCATGTGAGTGTGTTGGAGTCATTGAGACTTTTGTTATACCTCTATCATTTTTATTCTCCTAAACTACAAAACCCTACACTCAATGGATTTGGGAAGCCTATCGTGCACTAGGTGCATAGCACTGTACCATGCACCCATCCAACCGTCTGTTGCAAAAATATACGGGTGAGATTAAATCCAATTTCATGTGAGAGTCATTGTTTGGATTTGATTCAAGCCTTGCATTTCCGCTAAGGACAGCCAGGTGGGGTGCATGGCAGGGACCCTTGTCCACACTCAGTCGCGAAACTAAAACCGGCCAAACCGGAAAAAAAAACGGACTTGAAAATTGGTTTGATTTGGTTTTTTCAACTATTGGTCCAGTTTGGTTTTTAATTTTAAAAAAAAAGATTAACCATTTCGGTTTCGATTTCGTTGAAGTAAAAAACGTGATAGATAAAAATATATTATAATATATACATATAGATAGGGTAACAAAATAAAAGAACTTGGGGCCTAACTATTGTTGTGTCGGGAAATTCCAAGCCGGTCCCATTTTTTTTGTTTTGTCCCATCCAAGAACTTTAATGTATTTCAATTCCATAAAAACCCACACGCCCCACACGTTGACACGTGGGTCAGCAGCCAACTACCCACTCTCTCTCTCTCTCCTACCCGTCGTTTTCACTCTGACTTTTTGGGAAACACATTGGAAAGACAAAGAGGGAAACACAGTACAATAATGCTAGAGCCACACACCCTCTCACATGTGAGAGGGTGTGTGACTCTATCACTATTATCTTTTAAAACTTAAAATATTTATAATTTTTATTTTATATATCCGTTTTTAATGAAATTTAATTTTTTAGAATGTACTCAACGACATCTACCAAACAAGACCCATATTGAATATGAAATTATATGTATAATTTTATTTATTTATTTATTTATTTATTTATTTTTTTTGGGGGGGGGGGGGTATGAACTCCTCTTTTTAGAGAATGTGAATTCTACATTTGAAGGATGTGAATTCTTTCATTTCAAGGAGTGAGTTTGTGTAGATGATGTGTGAAATCTGTATTTGAGGTGTGTGAATTCTTTCCTTTTGGAGGGTGTGAATTCTTTCATTTCGGAAAGTGTGAATTATACATTTGAGGGTGTGAATTCTTTCATTTGGGGGTGTGAATTGTGTTTTTTTAGGGTGTAAGTTGTGTAGAGGATGTGTGAATTCTATATTTGATGTGGATGAATTTTTTTTTTAATGGAGAGTGTGAATTCTGTATTTTGAGAGGCGTGAATTCTTTCATATTTTGGATGTGAATTGTGTATTTGTCTAAATTAGTCCGGTAAATTATTTTGTTATGGAGGGTGTGAATTGTGCGATAAGGAGTGTAAATAACTTTTTTATTTTGTACATATTTTTATATTCAATGTGGGTCTTATTTTAAAGATCTCGTCGAGTAGGTTTCAAATATATAATTTTTATAAAAAAATAAATGTGTATAACAAAAGTTATTTAATTTTGAAAGCTAAAATATGTGTGAGAGGGAGAGTTCACGTGCATGGTAGGAGTAGGTGTTTGATCAGGATATGATAGAACACATGTAAGACATGTGTAATTAATGAAGGTTATTAGGTGGTTGCACAGAGACATGGGAAAAACGAAAAAGTTACGCTCCTCTGACGCGCGCGTGAAAAAAGGGCCTAAATGAAAGAATATGACACAGGACCTAGATGGGAACACCCTCCCAAAAGAGGGCCGGCCTGGAAGAACCACTTGTTGTGTTAGAATTGTTGTTTGGGCTATTGTATATGCTTATGATGGAGTTTTAATCCAAATTTGTGAATTTTTTAGCCCAATAATAGTGGGGAAAAAAAATCTACTGATCTAGGCCCAATTAACATTTTCGATCCAAAACATTAAAACCCAAAAAACTGGTCGAATTGAATAGTATCGAACCAAACCAAAACGAATTTCATACGGTTTGGTTTTGGTTTATATATTTGGAAACCGAAATGTTCGGTTTGGTCAGGGAAAATTTCAAAAAACGGATTGATCCTAACCAACCGAACCGAATTACACCCCTATTCAACCACTGTCTATCTAGACCTTTCAACTTGCCCCATTAGCCTTCACTCGTATAATGGCCGTTAAAGAGTTAAGATGATGCTCGATCAAATATTAATTTTGTTGAAATGTGACGAGAATTTTCAAAATGATATACATATAAACTTGATTTTTTTTATTATAAAAATGGACGTCCGGAATTTGTCCAAACTGTCTTCTTTCATTCAATCTCATCCAATAATTTCTCTATGTTTCTCCTCATAAACACCTAGCCTATACCCTTGCATGCATCATCAAAACCACCAAGATGCCGGACGTTGATCACGGATATCGACGGCTGAAGCAATATCTCTCGCTGAATATGTATCTTTCATTTGCTTTGTTTGTGTCTATATTCTTCTCGTCTGTATGTTGCCTTTTAGTCTGTTGTCTTTATATATATATCCATTAGTTTGGGTAATACAGTAGAATTTTCCATGAAATGAAATTCTCTCTATTGCTAAAAAAAAATGGTCCAGACAATGACCAAGTCTCTGATTTGTCAAATATGCAAGTTTATTTGTATGTCTTTTTGGTCATTACTTATCACATCTTGAGAAAAATAAATTTAAGCAAGTTCTCTAACAGTCACCGTGTTGGGAATATACGAAAAAATGAGCTAGGAATGATCGGTTCAGGAAAGTATCTCTAGAGTAGCCCAAATTACGGAAGAATCTTGAGAAAAAACCCATAGACTGGAAGTTAACTTTGGGTTCGAGAAGAATCATTAATTTCAGGCCACAAGAATTCATAAAATGAGCTACATAATTCTTAGAGGGTATATAGTGTGAACCCAGATATAAAACAACAAATCTGGAGCCACAAGAATTCATAAAATGAGCTACAACATTCTTAGAGGGTATACAGTGTGTGAACCCAAATATAAAACAACAAAAAATCATTAAATGAACCAAAAACATTCGGTCGTGGGATTTAATTTACTAATTGCAATTTGATGCAAAACTTAGGTGGGGCTAATTTGATAGGAGGGAAGTGATCGGAGGATGAAATGGTGAAATTAAAAATGCTTTAATTTAACTTGCACAATAAATGTGACGTTTCCTAGAGAAAAACAAACAAATTAATGTTCTTAAAGAATAATAATGAGACTCAGGAGTAGCTCAAGGTGATGTTTTATAATATAAAAAAATGCAATAGTTTAAGTTAAGAACTTAGGACACCTGTGTTAACCCTCTAATTATTCCGTGCTCCTGGACCACCTCCACGTGATTCTTCGGAACACATTTTATGGAGTCCACGAACAAGTGTATTGACCTCATGTAAATATCCGTTACTGAAGTGATTCGAAGTATTACGTAGCCATGCTCCGGGACTATTGAATAATTAGTCTTGTTAATGTTACTTAAATTGGCAAAGAAAACCATGCGTTTCTCTCCCCCTCTCACTCAAATATAAAACAAACAATAGACCTTCAAAATGCTCCTCCTTTCACAGCCAGGTCCATAGAACCAGAACCCATTTGAGTGTTAATGGAGATTTTCTTTCTCCTCTTTGCATCTCTTTGCATTTGTATTTCTCTTCACTCCCTTGTAAACCTTTTCCGAACCAAACTAAAACTCCCTCCAAGCCCTCCCACCATTCCTTTCTTAGGAAACTTGCTGTGGCTCCTCAAGTCCTCCCAAGACTTCTCCAACCTAGAGCCCACCCTCCGCCGCCTCCGCGCCAAGTACGGCCCCATCGTCACCCTCCATATCGGGTCCCGACCCTCCATCTTCATAACCAGCCACGGCGCAGCCCACCGCGCCTTGGTCCAAAACGCCGCTGTTTTCGCCAGCCGCCCGCCTGCCCTCGAGGCCACCAAAGTATTCTTCAGCAACCAACACACTGTGAGCTCTGCGGCTTACGGCCCCCTCTGGAGGGTCCTCCGTCAAAACCTCGCGTCTTTTTTGCACCCGTCTCGGTTACATCTCTTCTCTGACGGCCGCAAATGGGCGTACAATGTGTTGAAAGACAAGCTCGAAGCGGAAGCCGAATCCGGAAAGGGAAAAGCTTTCCTAGTTCAAGATCATTTTCAGTATAGCATGTTTTGCTTGCTCGTTTACATATGTTTCGGAGAAATGCTTGAAGAAAAGGCCGTTAGAGAGATAGAGGCGGCGCAACGTCCCATTCTTACGAATTTTATCCGATTCAATGTGCTAAACTTCATGCCCAGGCTGGGGAAGATTGTGTTTCGAAAGCTTTGGAGAGAACTTTTAGAAATTCGGCGTAATCAAGAAAATGTCTTACTGCCACTTATTTTACAACGTCGAGAGAAAATGAATAATAAGATGGTCGCAGAAAACCACCAAAAGCACGCTGAGAATATTGTGCCATACGTCGACACCCTTTTCGGGCTTCGGCTTCCCGAAGAGTATGGAGGGAGAAAGTTTACAGATGGAGAGATGGTGAGTTTGTGCTCGGAGTTTTTGAACGGCGGTACCGACACGTCCACCACCACATTGCAATGGGTGATGGCTAACCTGGTGAAGCACCAACAGATACAAGAAAAGCTGGTTAGGGAAATAAATGAGGTGGTGAAAAAAGACCAAGAGATTAAGAAAGAGGACCTAGAGAAAATGCCTTATCTCAAGGCCATAGTGCTGGAAACCCTGAGGCGGCATCCGCCCGGGCACTTCATACTACCGCGGGCAGTCACCGAGGACACAGTGTTGGACGGGTACCGCATACCTACCGACGCGATGGTGAACTTCACGGTGGCGGACATGGGGTGGGACCCGAGCGTGTGGGAAGATCCGATGGCGTTTCGGCCGGAGAGGTTTTTGGGTGAGGGTGGTGAGGTGGAGTTTGATCTCAAAGGAGTGAAAGAAATCAAGATGATGCCTTTTGGAGCTGGGAGGAGGGTTTGCCCTGCCATTACCATGGCCTTGTTGCATCAACAATATTTTGTGGCAAATTTGGTGAGGGATTTCAAGTGGGAAGTTGAGGATGGGGAGGATGTGGATTTGAGTGAGAAACAAGATTTCACCATGATCATGAAGAATCCACTTAGAGCCCACATCTCCCCAAGGATAATAGACTGATTTGATTTTTGTTGTTTGTTGTGGAGGAAAATAACATGGTTCCGTTAAGTAACTTTTTGGTCGAGTTTGAGTTTAGTTTTGTTATTGTTACATAAACTCTCTTTAGCTTATCTTATGGTCAAAATATTTATCCTTTTGGATTCATCGTGGTGGGAGCAATCCGATAAATATAAAAATATGAATATATCATGTAAAAAGTTTAGAAAATATAAAAAACAATTCAATCAATCTACCTTTTCATTTTCATTTTTATTTTTTATTTGTTAATGAACTCTTTTAAGCCTTTTTTATAATATTTTTATTTTTCAGCATTTTTTGGGCGTACGTAATCGGACGTCGACAGACACATGAATAAAGTATTACATATGCCTATCAATGTCTGATCAAATTTACATATGTGTTCTCATCTTTTCCTATTTCGGCTTTATTAAAAAAAATATATGGTTTGACCATAAATTTATACTTGTTAGATTCGTCTTGTCGAAAGGAATCCAGAAACCACAAAATCTTGATGCAAAACTAACAAATGCAATTTTTTTTTTGAATAAGGACAAAATGAAAAAAATCAATAATCCGTTTTTGATTTTTTTGCCAAAGGAGCCCTGAATGTTTGAGCATTTGGATAAACATGTGTTCTTTTTCAAAATCTTCTTAAAAAATATACTTCAAAAAAACTATATTTTGCTGAAAAATGGAATTTGGCTAGCTCACAACACCACCATCCTTGTGTTATTTTTCCTCTCGTGCATCATTCCCAGACTACAATAATCCCCAAGATCATCAGTATCATTGTCATCATCTAGTTCGGTTCCCATTTTTTTCTTTTTCCCAGCAAATCCACCACTAACTTTCATGTTTCTCATTTTATTCCTTCATCTCCTTTGGCTTACATCATAGGATTATCCTCACTAATTTTGCATTCTCATCTTTTCCTTTTTTTCGATATATCCTCATTGATTTATCAGAGAGCTTAAGGGATAGATTTTATGTAGTAGGTGATTTACAAAAAAAAAAAAATTATCAGAATGCACAGTGTAAGCGTGGATTTATTTATTTATTTATTTTTGAACTGAAAACTATATGTTTTGTCCTCTGCAAATTTTGGGGATGAAATTTTTGTGAGGTGTGTAATATCCCATATTTTCACAAAATAAGTTTGAGGATTTTTTTTATATAGTTGGACTATTTCTTTTTATACTATTCAAATAGTAAATTTCGGGGGACAAAATTGTTTTAAGGGGGAGAGGTGTAATATCCCAACTTGCTATTATTATTTTTATTCTGAACTTGTCGACGAAGTAATTGTTTTTGAGAAGATTTATTTGGTTGGTGTTTTTTAATAGGCCAGGGTCTTCATTGGATGAATTATGGACTTTGTGCATGAAGTGTAAATGCAGTGGGGACAGTATTAAATGGGATATCACTTTTGGCTGTGAGAAGTACTGTAGTTTATTAAATGAATGGTCTTGGTTTGATAATAGTTTGTAGGTAGTAAGCTCTTGGATTCCTTTTTCTTTATGCATAACACTACAACAAATTCTATTTCTTGCTACGAAAATAATTCCTACAAAATAAATTTTGTCACTATATGTTCACTTGTCGTGACAAAATTTGATTTTGTGGCATCAGACCATATAAGATGGAGTTATTGTGACAAAATCGTTTTCGTTGTAATATTTTGTCACAACAAGTATGGCGGGAAAATTTCCCGCCAGTGGAAATTGAATATTACCACATAATAATTTTGTCACGATAAGTTTGTCACAATAAAGGTCCATTTTGGATATATCATGACGAAATAGTTTGTCACAACAAATTATTATTATTACTACAATTTATTTTGTTGCAAAAGAGTTGGGACTTTACTTATAGGGATGAAAATAAACTTCCTCGCAATAGGTGTACATACTTGCAACAAAATATTTGTCACAATAGAATTAGTTATTGTTACAAAATCTCATATGTGGCAACAGGATTATAAGAGAGAGCTATATATGGTGACAAAATTAATTTCGACACGATAGTTAGTCACAACAACTATGATGGAAATTAAGTCTTACTACATAATATATTTGTCACTATAAATTTGTGGCAGTAACGTTTAATTAAAGACATTAGGCTACGAAATATTTTGTCACAACAAATTATTACATATAACTACAAAAAAGTTTGTCACTTTTCTCAAAAATTATAAATGCCATTATCTTAAACAATATTTTTCTACCAATAAATGTCATTATCTTAGTTTACAATCACTTTATTAAAAAATTCTACCAATAAATGTTGCCTTTTATGGAATTTCTTTTGGTTTTTTTTTTACAGAACGTGGATTAGATTAATTGTACCAGGAAGTAAGTTAATTGCATCGTTAGACACTTTATTGAAGAAAAAATATAATTTTCCTAAAGAATCTACGTCTCGAAGAAGGGGATTAATAAATCTGATCGGGCCAAAAATTTACGTGAATGATTTAATCAATAAGCACAATGAAATGAACGATCTCGATCATCATGATTGTGTCGCGGTTGTGTGCCTAACACTTGATCGGACATAAAATATCATTTTCCTAATGAATTTGTGTCTCGATGAAGGGGATTTCTAAATCTAATCGAGCTAAAACTTTTCATGAATGATTTAATCGATAAGCTCAACGAAATCAACGTTCTTAATCATCATAATTGCGTCCGGTCATGTCGCTAACACTTGATTGGACATAAAATATCACTTTCCTAATGAATTTGTCTCGATAAATGGAATTTTTTAACCCGATCAAGCCAAAATTTTACGTGAATGATGTAATCACTAAGCACAACGAAATCAACAATATGGATTGTCATGATTGTCTCGCGGTCATGTGGCTACTATACATTCAACTACAACATAAGACTTGGTTTACTATCAAGTAAGTTGAACATAAAGATTCTAAAAGTCATTATCAAGTCTATTTTTATAATGGTTGATCTGAACCGTTAAAATTATACGTTTTATTTATTCCATTGGTTTAACTAAAATTAAAAATCAATGGATATCGATAACCACATGATCAGAAGGATATTAAGGCGTTATTATGCATTAAAGTCTTAGTGTGCACCACTCAAGCCCAACTGAGTTCTTTTTTTACTATCAGAACCGTCCATCTTTTACATAATATGGGTTATGTTATTTATTTACCAGAATGAAATTAATCGCATATCATTAAACAATTGATCAGACGTAAAAGATTATTTTATTAATAAATTCGCATCCTTATGAAGGGGCTTTCTGGAATCGATTAAGCAAAAAATTCGCGTGACTAATTTCATCAATAAACACAATGAATACATGATCTATAAAGACCCGCCCCTAATTTGAATATTTTAAAATTTCAATTCAATCTGATACATATAAATGGTTGGTCGTTCATAATTGAGGATTCTAAACTCTAAATGAATTTAGAAGAAAAGTTAGATGAACGGATCAAACATTTTCCCTCATTTGATTGAGCTAATTTTTTTCGACAATACGTGAAAGATAAATTTTAAATTAGTAAACGGCTCGGATCATTTTGTGAGACCCAAAAGTGGACCCACATAACCATAAGTACATGGCTGGTATTGATGTAAATCTCTTGGAAAAAGAAAAATGGTCTCAATATTTTTAATGCCCCCGTAAATATAAATTTGAAGTCCTAATCAGGATTTTTTTTATATATTATAGAGATTGAGGTGTAATATATAGTAACTTTTATAAATGTTCAGGAAAATTGTAAATAAGCTTTTTTTTCTTTTTTTTTTTTATTCTTTGGAAATATATAAATAAGTTTTTTCAATCATTGTTAATTAGAAAATAAAGAATAGAGATAACTCTTAAACTAGCCTTTTCATCCTTCTATGGAGTCGATCAGTTTTACAACGTCTCCTCCCACGATCAGTTTTTCCTCTCTCCCTCCCCCTTCCCTCTCGGCTCTCCCTCCCACCTCTGTTGTACGTACGACCATTCTCTCTCCATAGCTTTCTTACTCTCTCTCACAAGGAATAGAAAAAAAAAGTCACTGGCACCACCAACCGATCACCGCCGTCCGACCTCGGTTCCGTCATCTCCCAGCCCTATCGCTTGTCTGACCTCGACCACAACTCGGTAAGTCGAACACTCGCAGTCTCAGTGTTTATTTCATCTCCATTTTTTTTTTTTGGTTTTTTTGCGCTGGAGTTTCGATTCAGGGGTTTCATTATGTTCTCGATTTGGGGGTTTCGGTTTGGGATTTCAATTTTGAGGGTTTCAATTCCAAGTTCAGTTTTGGTGATTTCGGTTAAGAAGCAAAACAAAAATGCAGTAGAGAAGAACGATCATGCAAAAATTTAGTCAATTAACGAGCAAAACAAAATACTCAATTTCGGTTGCAAAAAATTGATTTTCTTTACTTATAATTGGGGATTGCATCATCCCTTTGCCTCAACCGGTCAATCACACAATATTCAACCGTCATGCTTCCAAAATCCTCCCTTATGGTTGAAACCCTCAGTCGATGAGGGTGACAGAGAAGAGAACAGTAGGTGTTCTACCTGAGAGAGAGAGAGAGAGAGAGAGAGAGAGAGAGAGAGAGAGAGAGAGGAGAACGGTCGAAGGAATGGAAGAGAGGATTCTCCCTTTGGAGTCTATCCTAGGGTTTTACAAAACATGTTGGATTGACTTATTTGCCCTTTTAAAAACATGTGAGAAGCACATGGCCCCATTTTCCATCCAAATTGATTCCAGCCGTTTGCAATAGGATGAAGGGGGTAACGGGAGCATAGTTGAGGAACGAAATAGATTCTGAAACATAGTTTAAGGACTAAGTAAAAAAAAAGGGAGCATAGTTTGAGGGATGAAAAAAAAAAAAAAAACCTCTTAAGTTCAAAGGCAATGTAGATTGTTGTGATGATTATGGTTATGAGTGGTGTTCTTTCATTTATTATTATTTTCCTTACAAAATGATTATGCATTATTGTTCACCCCACAAATGGACAAATCTAACACAAAACCCTACCCCATTCTAGGTATGGGTATGTTGTTTGGATAAGTACTATTAGAACCATAATTAATCCCCTGCTTGTAAGAGTCTTTTACTTTACGTTGTCGTAATGAGATTAAGGTAGGATTCACAATTACTTGGCAAGTTATATACTGTATACTTCACTTATAATTTCTTGTTATCTGGTTATTTATGGTATTTCTCTTTGGGCTTCCCATTGTGTCCAACTTGTAAGGTAATGAAATGAGCAACTTTGTCCTCAATTTGATGGTATAGCTAGAAGCATCTCCTTAAAGAGAGAGTGAGCATCTACTTAAAGAGAGAGTGAGCATCTCCTTAATTAGATTGCATGCATCCTATTATTAATATTATTGTAATTGATGTGTGAACTAGCAATTAAACATCATTTTCTTATTTACTGTGATGGCTCACTTTTAATGTGACGCTTTATGTTTGGGTCTTGTTACCCTAGAGCTAGGTGAGCTACTTGATGGGTTTTGCTTAGCGAACATAGCATGTTCTCCCCCCCCCCCCCCCCCCCCCCCCCCCCCATCTTTCTCAATTTTTTTTATGGAATTTGTTTGAGTTTCTGTCGACTTAGCATGTGGAGCTCTAGAAAGAATACTGGTAATCGTCACTTGTGCTCAATTGGAAAGTAACACACAATGGAAGAACACACTTAGCTTAGTTTTCCAAAAGATTTTAGCACCCATGTGCTAAAATCATGATATTTTAAATAAAAAAATAAAGTGGTTCCGTGTATCGTTTTTCGATTTTTTTTGCACCAAATTAAAGTACTCCTCGTGTACTTTAGTTTGGTGCAAAAAAAAATCCAAAAACGATACACGGAACCACTTCATTTTTTGATTTGAAAAATCATGATTTTAGCACCTGGGTGCTAAAATCTTTTGGAAAACTGGGCCTTTTAATTTATAGAGTTAATTTTTTGGCTACTTCAAAAAGGATAAGAGGGCAGATTTGAAGGACTTCTACTCATAGAGCTCAGTTGACTATTTCATCAGGTATGGAATTGTGCATTCCTTGAATGTAAGAAGATCATTGAACAATATTTTGTTCTTGTAAATTAGAAGTCTATTTTACACATACGCACAGTGTTATTTACTTTAGTGCTTGATACTCTATTTTGTACATTGACCTCTTTTATGAAATATATTTTCAATGAGTTGATAGATTTGTCGTGGATTGCTTACTCTAAATTTGTAGGTCAAGATCTGTGCATGTTACAACTCATATGGAAATATTTGTAGTATTGAATCTGCTGATGTAACAGTAGTAAATAAAATAAATATTTGTTCTTTTTATTAAAAAAAAGGGTCTACTTTAGCAGCGGCTTCAAAGTGTTACTATAGATAGGCTTACCAGCCGCTCTCCAAAGCATCACTATAGATATATCTATACCAGCATTTTCCAAAAACTTTGCTATAGGGATTCACCAACAAGGATCTTCTAGCACAACACTTGTTGATAACTTTAGCAATGGTTTCAGCTGCTGTTATAGAACGATTTTCTTGTAGTGGAGGATTGGAGGCACACCAACCTTAATACCTTATGCACACAAATGAACAAAGTGGATGCTCTTTTGTAATTTATGTTTCATTTATATGATTTACTGTCTGTCATCTATTTAGATTTTATATATGCTATAAATCTCATTCGGCTCACTTGTTTCTGTATTAGTATGAGCTCATGTGTATAATATACCAGTTTCCAACTTTGCTTCGTATTCTATAAGTTCAACATTTATTTTTATTTATTTTTGCATTAGGATCTAAGGGAGAAGGCTAAATCAATTCAATTTTCCTTTCTTACAAATCGGCTATCAAAATCAGATATGATGCTCTGATGCTCTTTCAAATTAATATTTCCAAGAACAACTATCCCACTTGCATAGATGTGTTATAAATGTTTAGCTTGCATGATCATCCTCATTTTTCTCTCTTTTCTCAAGAGTGTAAGCCATATTGCTACACCGTGCAATTGCTTGTGTGTCCTTCTGTAGGTGGGAGAGTTGGAATCACAAATTGATAGCTTTGAGGGTGAGATCGAGTGGCTCCATGTCAACAAAGGGAAAACAAGGCCGCCCAGATTCGGAGGGTTGTAAAGAACAGAAGCACAATCCTACAACACAATTGTCATATGTTTTTGCATCGATCCCTTGTTTTGATATTTTTTTTTGTCATCGTTGGATGTTTGGATGTAGTTAGGAATGATAAACTATTTTTTGTATTCAATTGATGTGGATATGTGAGATGGAATAACAAATTACTTTTTTAATGTATTTGCCTACATTTGCTCTCTTTTTGTGATGATATATCTTGTGTAGGTTTTTTGTGGTTAGCTAATTTTTTTGTCACTAATGGTGTGTCTAGACAATACTTAGTGTGACGAAATTGTGCTAATGGTGATAAATTAATGATGATATTATGACAAAATAATTTTACCTAATGCATTTTTGTGGCGAATGGGTATTTTCTCACCACAAGCTTGTAGTGACAAAATTAGAGTACGAATCGTAACCAGTTTGTTTCGCCTCTACAACTTTCTAATGACGAAGCTAGAGTTTTTGCTACAAAATCGTTTCACCATTATATTTTTTATACCTTATAGAAATAATTTATTGCAACAAACTTTAATCTAAAGCAACAAATAAATACATATTGTAGCAAAATATTTTGTCACTACTGCTGAAACTTCTTGTGAGAAATACTGTATCTTGAAAAAATATTTTGTCACTACTATTGAAACTTTTTGTAAGAAAGTTTTTTGTCACCATAGTTTTTGGTTTCTTGTGACAAGTTTGAAATTTGTCACAACAACGACGAGTGTGAAATTTTGTCACAATAAACTTATTACTACGAGCTTATTACAACTTAATGGTGATATGGTGGCATCACTTCACTATGAGCGTAGCAGCACTGCCAAACCATGTCAGTGGCCATGAGAATAGATTTTAGCGTGAAAGAGAGTGGAGGTTTTGATCTTGGGAGTTCACAAAATACGGCATGACTATTTTGAGGTAACCCGGGGAGTATACAATATGGTTTCCATTTCCGAAATCCTTTCATTTCTATCATTTCGTACTCCTTTGAATATCTTGTATCATTTGTTCTATTATGTGGAATTTTGTTGAAAGTGGAATAATTGTTATGGAAAATGATATTTTTGGCTAAAGTGCCATGGAAATGTTTAATACGATGATCGAGTGACCTTGCCAATATCTTGGCTGATCCGGGAAAGCCAGATAAGCTAGGTGAAGTAGGTGAGGGGAGTCACTGATCATGTACTGAGGAGGACCAAGTATGACGTCCTTGGTGATTTGTTAAATCGGCTTGATAATCGTTGTTTATTGATTCCACTTAAATGCAAGCATTGCTACTTTGTTGTATCGTATACTTCCCGGATATTTTTATCTTTCAGGTGTGGAGCCGGGTTAGTGAGACTGATTCAGAGGATTTGATGATTATTTATTTGGTTGAGAGAATTTTTAGAGAGTATTTATTCCAAGACTTTTATACTTTTTGAGGAATGTAAATTTTGTATTGAGGAAAATAGGGCTGGAAGTTTGTAAAAATACAGTGTATCTAGAGTTTTATTCCTAGAAACCTTCTGACAGGCAAACCCACATTGTTCAATATTCTTCATAAACAACCTTTACAAAAGCCCAAATGGCTAGTGTCAATTAACCAATCCAAAGCAAATATATGAACCTACTAGAGATTAAAACTAAGATAAAATTTTAAAAACACAAACTCATTAATCTTTAATACAACAATTTACAAAAGAGTTGCAAATATTTCAACCAAACAATAGAAAGTAGAACAATCCATTGTTGATTGCCAAAAATTGATTAAAATTAACTCCATAAAAAATACAAAATTAACATAAAAACCACACGATAACAGTGAGAACGAGACTTCGTGCTTGCACGGAGGCAAAAACTAGTAAAGATAATAGGGCAAAAAAAAAAAAAGCGCAAACAACCATAGTGGGCATTGTTAGGATGGAGGCATTACGACTTGTGAAGGTACTGATGAATACTTCTTTGTCAGCCTTCCTCTCAATTGTCTGATCTTTGCATCTACCCTTGCAGTGAACCCAATCTTCGTCTCCTGTCTTGCTTTAGACCGCTCTCTCGTCCACATACGAGAATCCTTGACATCTTTCTTGTAGTACTTTATTTCTTGGATAATGTGATGATCCATCGGATGGAAACACCGTTGGAATGATATATGAGCCAGATATGGGAGGATGCAAGTGAAGGTTACTAAAAGAGTGGCATACCAGTACATAGGAGCAGGAGCGAGGGCTTCAACTAGGAGTTGGAAGGCATTCGTAGAGTAGACCGGTGACATCATTCCGTAACCTAAAAGGAATAGGTACCATGTGGCGACGCTGCCCCATATGAAGAAGTGTTGGATCCAAGTGAAGTGGGTCATAGTGAGTGCAATCTGGCAGTTGACTGCCCAAATGAGGCACGTGAACATGGTGGTCCCCACAGCTGACATGTCGGCGGTTTGGCCTCCGGATCGAAAGGGTTCGTTATAGAAGAAGATTATGTTTAGGAAGAATATCATAATTGAAGAATACAGTCCATTTCCTATCCACCCAAATATTCTGTACCAGTCGAAGAACAAGTTTTTTGGGCCTTGTTGATAAAGGGCTGGGAACTACAAAAAATGCAGGAGGAATGTGTTAATGTGATAATATTGGATAATAAGACAACAAATTTCTCAACAGAGGTGTTCTTATTGACCTACCTGTAAGCAGATCTCAGCCGAAACATCTTGTTCGAATACTCCAAGTGAAATGACAGGTAATGAGGTGAGAACAACATTGAATAGCAACATGTATGAATCTTCATAAACTGATTGCCCAGAAAAGCTGGCGAATGCCTCGAAGTAGAAGAGTGTGAGTCCAAAGGCTATGTTCTTGTAGAAGAAATAGCAGATCTAAATGAAGAGGGGTTTCAAGTTAGTATCAGACGGGGCAGAAAAAAGTAGCAAACATAACTATGCAATGCATATTGTACATCCAAGGTAGAAATAGGGAATTTTTATTGAGTGGTTATGCTGGAAAACTTATTATGGTACAAAACACACTACAATTAAGTTTTCCCCTACCATGCAATTGTAAAGGAAAAATAGAAAACAGTTATTACCCAGTAATTTCTCCGTTTAGTCCATAAAATATGTGGGTATTGGTTTACTTGTCTTCGATTTTTCATTGCTTAGAGAAATTAACCTTGAAGTAAAATGATGATAGCTTATTTATGAACGCTTTATAAATTTGATTCACTTCTCTTATTTTCAATCCAATGTCACAATTAAATTGGGAAGAAAAAGAATCATTCTTAACATGTCATGCCAATAACATTGTCTTGAATTAGTACCATTTGAGCAATTCTTTTGTAACACCAGTGTCCATGGACAACCAAAAGTCTTTCCAAAAATCGGAACTGAGCAATAGCAAAGTCACTAGCCATCACAGCCTGCAAAAAAGCTAAGAATATTGTAATCTGGCTATAAAGAGGAAAATAATGTGCAAAAAATAACCACCCAAACGTGGTTAATGGTCCAATTCATTACTCATATTGCCTAAGAAAACAATGAAATTTGCAATAGCAGAAGGCTAATGGAAGACTAAAGTGGTCCATTGAACAATACGTGGTTATGTCTCTAACAGTTTCTAGTAAGGATTAAATATTTAACCATTCATATTAACACATCGCAAACTCTAGGGTTTACAGGACAAACAATTTGATACTCCTACCAAATTTGCAACATAGCAGAGAATGTATGAAAGTGTTGAACATTAACAAAAAAAAGTTGAATGATGAAAACAAGAACAACCTAATTGAAAACAACAAATGCTCCATGATATTTGTAAGTGTAGCTATTTTCCCACAAGTGATTTAGATTATCCAGATGGAATATTCCTTCCCTTTCTCTTTTTACAATGTTTTCTCCAATAAAATGGAGCAATACATAAAGTTTCTATCCAAAGCAAAAAACAAGAAAACTTGTTGATGGCCGTTCGTAGATGAAGCCACAGGACTACTCCTAGATAAAATCTACATCAAGTAGGACTAAAAGATATACTATTTGTTGCTATTAAACATAGACATTTCAAAGGCACTAGCAAAATTAGAACTCTATAGAACTCATTTTACCAACCACTTTAGGGTTGCAGTACGCAAGATGAGCCT
The DNA here is from genome assembly GCA_963854785.1 of Vaccinium vitis-idaea. Lineage (NCBI taxonomy): Eukaryota > Viridiplantae > Streptophyta > Magnoliopsida > Ericales > Ericaceae > Vaccinium > Vaccinium vitis-idaea. Next base: position 13,876,758 of record OY978222.1, on the reverse strand, counting down.
AAGAGATGCTACAAACCTGCATTCCTTCCACTCCACTGATGCCAACACCAATATCTGCTTCTTGAATCATTCCAACATCATTTGCACCATCCCCAATTGCTAAGGTAATTTTGCCTGTTCCTTGTTTTACCAATCTTGTCACCTAGTTATGTGACCAAACAAAATTCAATCAAGACAAGCACCATGAACATATAAAGAAGAGATGGAAGTAAACTAGCAGGAAGTAGAAAGTCCATAAGGCAAACCAAATCTACTAACCCGAAAAAAAATCTAATTACAGAAAAGAACAGTACCAGGGCTTTCTGCTTAGGAGAGACACGACAACATATGACAGATGCACAATCAATTGCCAAATTCAAGAATTGATGCTTCAGATCATCCTCTAAGGCATATGCAAGGGTTTTCCCATCAATAATTAATGCAAACGCAGCATGGGGATCCTTTTCAAGCTTGATCATTTGAGAGGCATTAGTGATTTGCATCATAATGTTGTCCTTCACGGCCTGGGGCGTTACAAATACCAACAAATTCTAACATGAAAATGTATAAATTTCTGAAGGTTATGCGCATCCTTTATTAACACATACCTGTTTGGAATCTTGTGCTAACTTGTCTGTATTCAGGGCTGTTATGCAAATTTGCTTCATGCCCTGTCGAAGTAAACTACAAGAAAATCTGGAACATGCAAATAGTAGTTTAATTCTAGTTCCAAGTTACGATGGTTCAGGTGGAGTATTTTCTCTCTTAATAGTTTGATATTGAGTTTGATTGATAGAATACCAACCCTATGTTGATTGCTGTTTCCAACTTATCTCCCGTTAGAACCCAGATTTTGAGACCAGCTTGAGCTAGTTTATCAATACATTGAGGCACCTATAGAAAAACAATGCAGGGGTTAAGATGGAGAGGAACACAAGACTGCATTAAATATTCTCTCTATCTTTTTTTTTTGCTCAGTAATATTCTATCTCTATTAATGACAAAGAAGTACCCCTTTCTGCAGTTTATCTTCCACAGCAGTTGCACCAACAAGGATTAAATCCTTTTCAATCAAATTAGATACCCTTTCAAGCACTGCCTCCCGATCACCACCAATGGAAGTCTTCGCCTTGATAAACTCATTGTTCCAAGTAGAATACTCTGCCTCTTCAAGTTTTCTGTAAGCAAGAGCTAGTGTACGCAAACCAGCTTCTCCATAGTCCTTTAGGTGTTTTGTAGTAGCTTCCTCATACGTTTTTCCGTTCTTTGATAATCGTTCAAAGATGATGCTGCATAACCCAAGCAAGTGGAACAATTCATCAAATTACCAAAAGGATGACCTTGAAAAGTTAAAAGAGATAAGAAAGCTCAAAGCCTATCCAAGTGACATCATTATACAACTCTAACTTCCTCTAATGAATATCAGGGGGATCACGATGAAAAGTTAATGTAAGGATTTTATCAGCCAAACCTGTCTGCACCTTTACACAAGAGAAGAAGTTGGCCATCCTCGTCCTGAGCAATAACTGACATTCTCTTCCTTTTGCTAGTGAAGTCCAACAAGTTAAGAATTTTGTATTCCCTGAAAATTCTCCAGATGTCACATTAAAAGCAAAAAGAAAAACGCCCTGTAGCAATCTCTAGTCCATGAAAGCAAATTACTAATTTCATGATCTAACCTTTCAATTGGCTCTTTAGAAGATGGATCTCTTTCACGAACAAATACACTGGATTGAGTTCTTTTACAAAACTCAAAGCCAAATTCCCTTGCAGCAACAAGAAAAGCACCTTCATCTGGGGATTCTGCTTCATAAGTAAATCCACCAGTCTCTTCATTTGCTTCTGGAATTGCAGTGTGACAAAGAGAAAGTATACGGAAAAACAGCAAAATGACATCTGGATTTGGCTCTTTCAACCAATTTCCATGCATGATGCGGCTGTCCTCAAAGCTAAATCCCTTTATCGGAGGTTTCAAATACTTTTCCTCTTTACAAGTAACAACAGTTTCCAGCTCAGTTTCTAAAACATGCACACCACTTTCATGGGCAGATTCAGAGACTTCACCATCAAGATTTAAAGCCATCTGTCTGGCAGCAGCAATTTCAACTTCACTAGCACGTGTCCCATAAGCCATACCAGCAATGGAACACTTGAGGAAATCCATCTGGTTGCATGTCAAAGTGCCAGTTTTATCAGAAAGAATCGTGTCAACTTGACCCAACTCCTCATTTAGATTTGATGTCCTTGCTTGAGCAGGAGTCCCGGTTTCCTCATCATACATATGGATGTCCTTATTAATGAATGTTGCTTGGAGGACCTTAACCACTTCAATGGAAACATAGAGTGAGATGGGTATCAGATAGCCATACAATATAAGGGCAGTGACCCAATGGAGAAGACCTGACCAGAAAGGATGCGTAGGATCATACAAGGTTGACTTATTATATGGTTGCATATACCACCAATCTGGCATTTGGAGCCATGTCTTCATGACAAAACCGAATGAGCTGATCAAGGAGATCAATATAAGGAGGCTGAAAAGAATGTAAATGATTTTGTCCATCTGTTTTTCAATTCTGCTCCTTTTCGAAGGAGATTGTGTTCCATTTTGCATGACTTTGCTATCATGACCAGTGAATATCACCACTCCATAAATGTAAGCCGTATTTCTGAGCTTTGAATCTCTAAGGAGAATTTGACTAGGATCTAAAGGATAAACCTGGCGATCATAGTCAAGATTTCCCACAAAAGTGTAAAGGTTGGGATTTGGGTCTTCGCATGAAATTTTGCCTGTAAAATCCTTAAAAGTTGTGTCGTCGTCCAATGGCAAAGTTACCTCCAAAGCTCTCTTGACTTTTAGGTTCGTCTCTCCGTCCAAGTTCATAGTCTCCACGTAACAAATTCCATCCTCATAACTAGATGACACAAGTAGTAAATCCGCAGGGAAGAATTTGTCCTTCTTCACTTTCACCACATCTCCGACTCGAAGTTTCATCCATGGCTTAGGACCAAATACTCCATCACCTTTATGGACCATAGCTTTTCGCATATTTACTTTCATGTCCTGAATAAACCTACGCCAATCTTCCAGAGCTTCCTTAGCCATACTAAGACCAACCACAAAGGCCAAAGGAGCAAGCATACTCCAATATGAGAATGGAGAAAATTTAAAGACAGACAAACATGCAGCTAGTAGGAAATACAAGTTGGCAACACGACGAAATTGCTCAAAGATGGCCTTGGGTACAAATGTGACGATGTTGTACTTTGTGGTTGAGATGTAGTTAGAGCAATATTTAATAGGTGTCTTTGTGTGGCGAATTGGTTTGTTGCAGTATACAATTCGTGAGAATCCGGGGCCTTGGAATGGATGTGGCTCCTCTCTTTCACCATCATGTGGACGAATGCATGCAAATGTGTACAGATTACTCCGGCGGAGCCTCGCCCTCATCCTTCCTCCTGCCATTTGTTTTAGGGCTTAGTTCAATATATTGGTATTATCACATAACCACCTCTCAGCAAAGAGAAAAAGAAGAGCCCCAAAATTCTTCCCTTCACCCTTGTAACTAAAGGAGCCACTTGTGCTATGTCTCCTCCGAGAATTCAACAAGCCCAGAGGAATATTAGGTCATAAGAGAATTCTCAATTTGCAAGAATGCCTAACCTGACAAAACATCAACCCATAAATATATACAGATTAAAGGTTAAAGAAATGAATACAGATTAAATCTTTCAATATTATTTTTCAAAAAAAAAGTTAATGAGATAATCACCACCTTCGCATTTACAGATCACCAACAATGAAACTTGAAGTTTTGAATACATTTCAACAACATTAATTAAGAAAAACCTACCAATAATCATGCCTAATTCAAATTTGGGATTTCCACTGTATTCTTGATTTCTAGATTATGGAAACAAAGATTAAAAATGCAAAAATGGCAACCTAGAAAAATTAATGTAAATCACAACAACAATGACCCTATTCAAATTCATAAGCTGTCCAAAACAACAGAAAAATAAATTCGAGACAGAATTTCATCAACGAAACTAATAGAGAGAGGGGGAAAAAAAAACACCACACCATTCCCAGCTGAACCTATGGAAAAAGTATCAGTAGCAATTTAAAGAATGTGCACCGAAAGCTATAATAACATTCATCCAAAAATCAAATGAAAAAAAGAAAAAAGAATACCAAGGCTTTCCCATCTGAACCCATGATAAAAGAATTGCTAAAAAATTAAAGAATGTGCACCAAAAGCTTAAAATCAAATTACCCAGGAAAAAATTATAAGCAAACAAACCAAAAATGAAAGCGGCAGTTTTGCAATGACCTTAGTAAACAAAAATGAGGAGAGAGAAAAGATGTTACCTTGAAAGAAGAGCCTAATAAATCCAACCTAATAAATCCATGCTTAACGGAAAAATAAGACAAAAACCCATCAAGAAAACAATGAGATCGAAGAGAGAGGAAGCAGAGATCGCAATGAGAGAGAAAGAGGTGGGTCTAGGGAAAAAAAAGCCCTCTCTCTCCATTTAATGTCCGAACCAGTGGCAGGAATTTATGGGGGGCCTCTCTCTTCTCTATCCCTCTCCCTCTTTTCTCTCTCAGCGTTTATGTTTCTCATTGTGAATATATGAATTTATTGGAATTCTTGTTTCAGCTTTTAGAAAAGGGAAGAAAAAGTACAAAAAAAAATGTTGTTACTAAAAACATCTAGATGCACAAGGGAACGGAGAACCAGTGGTCCAATTTTTTACTGTGTCTTGCTACTACTAGTGACACCATAAGCACACAATTTTTTTTAAAAAACACGTATTCTAGTGCACCTTTTACACTTTTTCAATAAAATATACATCTATTTTTATACACTTCATACATTCTAACACATTTTTCAACTCTAAAATAAGCCCATTGGGCAAATATTAGCATTTTCCTTTTTACTAATTTCATCACCTGGAAACTGGTTCTGAGATGGTGGGTCATATTATCCACATGGCATGGTAAGCACTAATGAGATGATTTTTCTGTTGCTGAAATGGTGGACCCACGTCACTCAATGGTTAGTGTAATTTCTGTGGGGACAAGCTCCATACTTTACTTTACTTTATGTACTCCATCCTCGTCCCAATTTGCTTGTCCCTTTTGAAGAATCGAGTTTTTACAGAAAGAATGATGAGACATTTAATTAGGATTGACGTTATCAATTTATACTTACTTAATGCTTGGTTGACTTGACACTTAAATGTAAAAATAACGGGCAAAAGAATAATGTTGCACAACTTTTATGTTGACTTTTATAGTGGACATATCTTTTTGGGACGTTAAAAAAAGAAATAAAAACCAGTAATTTGGGACATAGGGAGTATAATTTATATGAGAGATTGTACAGTGACTTGAATTGTTAGGTATCAAACAAAATGTTTAATCCAAAGTGCCTCTACGAATCTTGGAAATTTGAGTGACAGAAATCGCCAAAAAAAAAAGTGTGTTATAAACAGCAAAAAGAAAAGACACATAGATATACGTAAAAAACCTCAACGTGAGAAAAAAAAAAAAAAACTACGGAGTTTCACTAGTCCACTATAATTGAATAATATGGAGTAGAAGTCTTCTCCTTTCTCTCCCAAAAAAGTTTTCTGTTGCCTATTCTCGTGTTTAATCTAAAAACACTCTAACCATAATTACAAAGCAACTGCAATACAAATAGGTAAGGCTCAATGGCCAAAATTGTCCTGTGTAATTACTACTGTTTTTGCCCCATTTGCTTCTAGCTATTGTTGAAAGTTGTCTGAATCCCCAACATGAACACGTTGCTTTAGTGTCAATATAATTCTTGAGGTTTTAATATATCTATCTTTTTTGGATTTCAACTAAACAAAAATGCACCACACACAAATACTACCTACTGAATGTGAGTGAGTTTGTGCATTTGTGTGTGGTATTAGAATGATTCTTCGAGTGAAATGTATGGTGGTGCTAGAGCATTGGGAATCATGTGACGATGCTTCTCCGGCATTAGAATAATGTTTCAACTTTATATTCCTCCTAACTTCATTCGATGGGTTCGTTTCATAAAAGAAAAATGTCACATGTGCTCAAAAAGTGTACCAAACAATTTTTATTGCACACATATAATTAATATGAGCTTGTTTCTTTTGGAGGTAACTTTTACATTTTATTTTCTATTTTTGAGTGTTTAGCACACCACATCCATAACACATTATGTGAAAATGAATGTTTGATTTTTGGGTTTAGAGAAGAGAAATAGGGGGAGAAGAGCTTTTAACTTCTTATTTCACTTTTTCCATTTTGGTTAACAAAAGGGCCTACAAAATGTATTTTGCCCATATCTCTTAAACATTAATCATGTTGCAAAATACATTTTGCATGTATCTCCCAAACATTCTATGAATTTATACTCGTAATGCATTCTGGCTAAAATCTAAGTAAAAATGTAAAAAATAAAAATGCAAAAAGTTAAAGAATGAGGCTCTCAAACACGCTAGAAGCAATGGCGATGGGATTGGATTAGATGAAAAAACATGGAGCCCACATTGTAAGTGGTTGTCCCCTAATCCCAAGGTCAAACAAACAAGGGGAGTGGGATTGGACTATTGTTGAGACTACTTGAGGCTTGAAAGAGGAGAGGAAAGATAAAACAGTGAAGCAAAGAAGAACAGACATTTTGTTTCTTCAACAAACAAAACAAAAATCAATGTCAAAGGTTTTTGTGAGCTCTCTATGGGGGCATTCTGAATTGGAGTATATGGAGGTGATGCTAATGGCTTTGCAGGTGATATAGTAACAATCTGGAATCCTGAAGTCTTTAACATGGAGGCCTCTTGCAGTGGTAGCAGTTTTACACTTCTTAAAGGTACTATCAAACCTGAATTTAGTTGTACTTTTATAAATGTGTATGCTCCATGCAATGTATCTCATAGGAGGAAATTGTGGGAAAATTACAAAATCTGAAATCATATTTTTTTGATCCATGGTGTTTGGGTGGAGACTTAAATGAGATCAGAATTATCAGTGAGCAGCAGGGTTGTTCAAGAAGAGAAAGTGGTATGACAGATCTCAACAATTTTGTGGATAATTTGGAGTTGGTGGATCTACAATTGTAAGGAAGATTGTACACTTTGTCAAACTCTCAGGAAAATGAAAAATGGAGTAGGATTGATAGATTTTTAATGGAGCCTGATTGGTTGGAGAAGTTCAAGTTAAAACAATGGGGTCTTCCTAGGACTATGTCTGACCATTACCCCATCCTTTTGATGGAAGATGAAAGAGAGTGGGGTCCTAAACCTTTTAGATTCTTCAATGCATGGCTTTCAAATCCCAACTGTCTAAAAATCATGGAGATGGCATGGGGTGTTAATGTGAATCAGAGATGGGTTGTAGATAGACTATTTACCAAGCTTAGGCAGGTGAAAAAAGATCTGAAAAGTTGGGCCGAGGAGGAATTTTGGGAGTTGAAAGGGAAATTAGAAAAGGTGGAAGCTGAGCTGCACACTCTTGACTTGAAGGCTGAGCAGGGGATTATTTTTTATGATGAAAGAAAATCCAGAAGAGAATTAAGATGTGAAATGTGGAGATTGAGTAGGCTGAATGAATGGATGTGGATGCAAAAATCAAGAATTAATTGGTACCTTAATGAAGATAAGAATACAAAATTTTTCCTCACTATGGCATCTTGACAGAGGAGAAATTGTTTGGACTGCTTGGAGATAAATTATGTTCTTATAGAGGCAATTGATCTAATCAAGAATGGTGTGTTCGACTTTTAGAAGAATCTGTATGTTAAAGTTTGGGAAAGCAGACCTATGTTCATGGAAAGGTAAGGGGATGCTATCAATGAAGAAATGGGAGCACAACTTGTAAAAGATTTCTCAGAAACTGAAGTGTGGAATGTAATCAAGAGTTGTGATGGGAATAAAAGCCCTAGTCCTATTGGCTTTACATTGCAAAGTATTAAGAAGGGTTGGCCATTTATGAGGAAGGATATCATGAATTTTATGGGGGAGTTCCACAGAAATTGCAAAATACCAAAAGGGATAAACTCTTCTTCCATAAGTTTAATTGGCAGCAAGTATAAAATTTTGTCTAAGGTTCTTCCTAGCATGTATGAAATTTTGTCTACGGTTCTTGTTGATAGTATTAAACCAACTATTCCAGTGGTTGTGGGTGATATTCAATCAGCATTTTCAGGGGGAAAGAAATCCAAGATGATATATTGAAAGCAAATGAAGTGCTTGACAGCTGGAGAAAGAATCAGAAGAAGGGGCTAATCATCAAGTTAGACTTTGAGAAGGCATGTGATAATTTTAATTGGATTTACTTGTTTAAAATTATGCATTATGGGATTTCCTACTAAGTGGATCAAATGGATTAGGGAATGTCTCTCCTCAGCTTGGATATCTATCTTGGTGAATGGAGCTCCTACTCAAGTCTTCCAAATGCAAAAAGGAGTCAGGCAAGGGGATCCACTGTCCCCTTTTCTGTTTATCATAGTAGCTGAAAGTCTAAACTGGATGTTCAAGAAAATGGAAGCTCAAGGTCTAATTTCTAGGATGGAATTTGGAAATGGAGGTCCAAAGCTTACTCAATTTGCAGATGACGCATTGGTTTTTTTGTAAAGCTAAAGTGGAAAATGTTGCAAACATCAAAAGGATTTCTGAGGAACTTTGAAATTACATCTGGGCTTAAAATAAACTATGACAAAACTGTGCTTTGTGGTGTGGCTGTTCATGAAGAGGAATTGAAGAACTATGCTAAAATTCAAAGGTGCAAAATCCACCAGCTGCCAATCAAATACCTGGGAGTGCCTCTTGTAAGGAGTTGATTGAGAAGGTCAGTCAAAGGCTAGCCATAGGAAAAGAAGGTACCTTTAAAATATAAAAAAGAAAAATTCACATGGTGGCTTGGTCTAAAATCACTCAACCTAAGAGTAGTGGTGGTCTTGGGGTTAAAGGGATATGAATGATGCACTGCTCACAAAATGGTGGTGGAGATACGGGAATGAAAAACACGCACTATGGAGGAAAATCATTAATTCCAAATACAAGGCACAGGGAAGGGATGGATTCCTAACATGACAATCACAAACAGAGTGTCAACTATTTGGAAGGATATTATGTTGATACAAGATAAAACCCCCCATTGTTTTTTTTTTTTTTTTTGATCGGCAAAAATAAGTATATTAGATAAAGGTGAGAAGATACAAGATAAAACCCCCCATTGTTATAACACTTATTTGGAAAATATTCATATTAAAGTTGGGAATGGAAACTACATCATGCTCTGGATTGATGAATGGCTATGTAGACCTAACCTTGCCACAATTATGATGGCATCTTTCACAACCCCAACCTAGTAAACTACGTACTGAGAGAGACCCTCCAGCTTTTGCCTTCCCATGAAACCTTAGCCTTTCTCTTTGCCCTGCGCCGCCTTTCAGGCGGCCGTCGCTGGCCGGCCCCTCTTCCGGTTCCCATTCCCCATCGTCTCTCCATCCCCTTGTTTCTCTCTCCCCGTTCTCTCTAACCGCTCCATCCCCATGTTTCTCTCTCTCTCTCTCCGTTTTCCTGTCGCTCGTTGCTATTCCGTTGATCTCTCTGCCGCTCCCGCCAATGCTTTTCTTCTTCGATCTTCTTTCGCTTGTTGCTGCTCGTTTCATTAAGTTTCTGGTTTTGTTTGTTCTTCTGCACTCTAGGTGTTTGTCAAAAGTCCTATTTGTTTTTTTGCATCAACAACTTCATTTCTTCTCTTGTTTTCCCTTGTTGTTTGATGTGCTTGGCTGTTGAAGAGCTTTCATGAATAACTCTAAGGATGGTTGGATTCCAATGGTGGGTAACCAACGCAAAACCAACACTTTTAGGGGTTACAAAAATCTCAACTTTGGAGGAAAAGGGGAAAATCAGAGCTTCACTCTATTTATCGACAATCTTCCGAAGTTCACTAGCCAGACTTGGCTCAAAAAATTCTTCACCAAATTTGGCATTGTTAAGGATGTTTTCATTCCACAGAAAAGGAGCAAAGTGACAGGGAGGAGGTTTGGCTTTGTTAGGTACGATTGCGAAGTTGCTGCTGATCTTGCTATATCCAAATCTAACGGGTTATGGATGGACGATAGGAAACTTTTTGTCAAATTCGCTTGTTTCAATCAAATTGTGAAAGATAAGGATGCGAATTCTAACAAAGACTCTAGGGAAAATGCTGCTCATGGAATCAACAAAAGACGTGAGAATCCGACTTTCCCTTGTGCTGAATCTAGCTTGAGAGGTGAGATGGGGGGTGGCAAAGTATCCTATGACCAAGTGTTGCATGGGTTCACTAAAGATGGGATGCATAGTGGAGCTAGGCCAGACATCCTATAACTCGATCCATCAGGTAATGAATGGTTGTATAGAAGTGTGGTGGCCAAAATTGCACAAGTTCATGGAGGTGGACGATATTAGTAGGGATTTTGAAAAGGAAAACATCAATGAGACTCTCATTAGAAGTATTGTGGGGGGGGGGGGGGGGGGGGGGGGAGATGTCCTCATTACTATAGATTCTCGTTTGCATAGATGGTTCAATGAGATGAAGACCTGGCAAGGTGAAGTTGCTATGTCAGAAAGGTTTGTTTGGCTCTGCTATATGGGGATGCCGCTAAATGCTTGGAATTTGGAATCTTTTAGGAAGATTGGCGAAAAATGGGGAGCCTTCATGAAGGTCGATGATTCAACTTTGAATTGTCTTTCTTTCACTAATGCTAGAGTTCTCATTGCCTCTGAAAATATGTCTACTATTGACACCTCTATTTAGATTGAGATTGATAATATCCAATAAAGAATCCAGGTGAAGGAGGACCTGAATCAGCTTAGTGAGGAGGTAGGTAGAAGGGTCGCCTTTAAGAATCTCTTACATCCTATTGTCGATGATGATGAGGGTTGCAAGATCAATTCTCAAGCAGAGGTGAATGTTCAAAAGGACGGTACATACATTGATACTCATAATTCAGCCATTAGGGAAGATGTATCTGCAGTGGGTGACAGCAATCATTAATGAAAAAGCTGTCAGCAATGTGGCTCCTTTGTTCGTGGATCTCGATTCTGGTGCTTCTCAAACTAACGTTGTAGAGGAATCGGATCTTCTTGCTGATGGGATTTTTTTTTATGGCCATTGTCCGGTTCTTAAGGATAATGGAAAGGAGGACACAAGGGCCAATGATTCTATTGAGGCTGTTGTTTGCGAAGAAGACGGTGCTAAGGGGAATGAGGGTCCTTACACCCATAATGACATCCCTCAGGCCGTTAAAACAGTGGTTATTCCTACTCCAGATAATGAATATCATGATTCATGCTGGAGTGAACTTCCATTTCATAAGGAATGGTTATGCCCCCTAAAGAAAAAGGTGGTGGAGAAAAACAAGAAGAGATAGAAAAACATTGGTGATCTAATAGGTCTTCCAAAAGCCAGGAAAAGAAGGAAAAAGAGGAACAAATGTGTTTTGGTCAGGTCGGCCATAGCTGCAGCAACACTTTCTATCTCTTCGGAAGGGATTAAAAATAGAAATAGGATCATTCTCAATGAAGAAGAAGCCGCAAGAACAATCTCAAAGATCATGAGTGAAGACTTCATGGGTAATGATGAGGAGGTGGTAAGCAAATTCATGGCTTTGGAGTAATCAAAGGTGGTTTAGGTTGGAGTTTGGTTTGTCTGGGCTGCTTTGTTTTGCTCTAGGGAGGTTTTTGTTAGGCTTTTGTTTTTTCATATTCATAAGGAGCTTGTGGTAGGTGGTTGCTTCGGTTCATCTTTTTGTTTTTCTTTAGGTATGCTTTCCTGGGGGTTTCGACCTTTGAGGTGGGCTTTGTCCTAGTGGTTCTCGTTTGGCTCCTTGCCAACCATTTGGGGTCTGATGTGGTTCGTTGCGTCTTGCAGTTGAAGTTCTCTCTCCCGCGGTGGTTTGGGCGCAATGTTCCCTTCTTCCCCTTTAATCTTTGTTCGTGTTTCAGAGATTAATAAAATTCTTTGCCGGTAAAAAAAACCCTGCCACAATTTTTAATTCCAAGCATTTTCAAACTTATTTGTAATAAGGAAGAACTGCTTAGTGAAGTTGTTGCAAGGAAAAATGCTACGCTCCAATGGGATTTTCAATTTAGAAGAAATCTATGTTATGGGAGAAACTTGTCCTGGAAGAAAATTCAATATAAAATCAATGTATGCAGTGATGATCAAGCTGATTCTTTGATCTAGGGAGGTGATTGTTCAAATAAATTCAATGTAAAATCAGTGTTTTGGGTGGCTTGTGAGTCTTGGAAGAGTCAAGACTGCTAGTTACTTGTTCAGAATTGGGGTAATTCACAACTCTGAGGATGTAGTATGTAAGTTCTGTAACTCCTATAAAGAAACACTGGATCATTTGTTACTTCACTATCAGTATGTCTGGGATGTTTGGTTAGACATAATTCTTTGGTGGGGTGTTAAATGAGCCACCTCTCAATCTATAACTGCTCTTTTATCGGAGGCTTTGTGCTAAAAAGAAATTGATATGGGAATGCATTCCTTTTTATGTCTTGTGGACTGTGTGGAACCAAAGAAATATATGTGTTTTTTACAAGGTGGATCCAAGTTGGGGTGAGGTCAAAGAGCTTATCAAGACTAGAGTAGCCTTTTGGGTTAGGAGCAAGGATGGTTGGAAGGATTATTCGGTTGAAGACTTTCTGTTTAGATTCAAAAGCATTTTGGATTCCTTTAAGGGGAAGGAGGGGGCTTGGGTGGGTGGGCTGTGTAGTTCGTGTCCTGATCAGTCTTTTGTGTCTTGTCGTTTTTTGGGTGTCTGGTTCTGTTTTGTTTAGGTGTCTAAATTTGCTGGGGTGTTGGGTTGTTTTGTCTTTTGTCTGAGTGGTCCTTAGTGGTTTGTTTGGGTGTCTCATTGAGCTGGGGAGTTGGGTTGTTATGTCTTTTTGGGTGCTCTTTTGGGGTCCTGTATCCTTTGTTGTGGTGGGGTGTGTCATGTATTTTGGGGTGTTTCTTTTGGTTTTGGGTTAGTGTCTGTGTGTGGGTTTGGTATCTAATCAAGCTAATGCTTATGACAAGCTGAAGTGTAATGCTATCATCAAGTGAGTGCTGCCAGTGTGCTTTGATTGGTTGGGAGTGTTAGGGTTTCAATGGATGTAAATCTTTGGAAGAATTCACTGATGCCGATTTCTTTTGGCTTTGTTTTTCATATATGTTCCTTGCAAGTTGATTTCTTATCAACTAGATTGGGTCGGATGTGGCATATGATTGTCTAGGTGCTAAGATGCCAACCTTGTTGGGATGTTAGTATTTCGTTGCGATGCCGTTTCATTCGTTTTCCCTTTAATCTCTAAACTCTTTCATTGATTAATAAAATTCTTGTTGCTTTTCAAAAAAATAATCCCATGACTCACTATTGTATCCCACCTCCCCTATGAGATTACTATTCCCAAGACTATGCCAAACTTCGGATTAAATTACCGCTTATCCAACGGCTAATATTACTTCCCAGAGGTTCATCTCAACTTTTATCTCATCCTGACCGAACACAATACAAAACTATACATAATCTCCACTCTCATCCTCCTTGGATAAAAAAACATATGAACCCCAACATTATTATCACATAGTATTTACCTTATCCCATATTTTCCAATCCCTCCAAACACGATTGTCTTGCCCGTGGCTTTGATAATGAATGGCGTTTTTCGTCAGGATTTTAGCTCTTCCGATGAAGATAAACATGCCCTAGTGAAATGAAATGAAAGATGCTTTGTCAATATTTCAATATTTCTACGAACAAGGAGCAAGATATTTGTTCCGAAAGGAGCATGAAATTTCAGACCACAAGAGAACCAAGTGTTGAAATATCTAGTATTTTCTTATTTTGGTAAAACCAAACCTATAAGAAACTGCAAACTACTACTGAGTATTGGTATTATCACTGCTATTAAGAGTGCTCTATGCAAATTTTGCGGTGAGGAAGTGGAATCAATTGATCATTCTTTTCTACTTTGCTCTTTTGCTTGGTGTGTTTGGATAGAAATCTTGAAGTGGAGGGGTGCCCAATGGGTGACACCACATTCTATCTCTCCCTTATTTCAATGGTGGTTTAGTTGGAGAATCAGTAAGAAGAAGAAACGTATCTGGGACTGCATTCCTCTTGTAGTTCTTCGGTCAATTTGAAATGAGAAATGAGTGGGTTTTCCAAAATAAAGGGCTTGATTGGATTGAGCTGGTGGATTTGATCAAGGTTCGTATTGCCTTATGGGTGAAAGCTTCTTGCGATTCAAATAACTATCCAACCAATGACTTCGTTTACAGGTTGGTTAGTGTTTGAAAGTACTTTAAATATCAATCTTTTTGGATCTGTATAGTGTAGGGTTCTTAGGCCTCTCTTTAGTTTTTCATGGATATCTGTGGGTTTATTGGGTATCTCTGTGTTTTTTAGTTTTTTGTTTCTCTTTCTTCTATTTTTGGGTCGGTTGATGTCTTTTTTTCTGCTCGGTTGACTTTGGGGTTGTATGTCTTTTATATGATTTGGTTTGTGGTAATGGGGCTGAGCAAATTACTCTACTTTTTTTGGCTAGTCTTGGTTGGATTGGGGTTATGGGTCGGGACGTACCTGTCTTATTTTTGGGGGGTTTATGTGTTGGGTCTTATTGAGTCTGGTTTTTTAGGTTGTGTCTTGGGATTTTTTGTGTCCAGCCCTTTGGTGTCCATCTCTGCCCTTGTCTAGTCTGCTTGAGTCTAATACAACCAAGCCTATGGTTCTGCCTTTTGCTATTGATACTTACGATTCTTGTGTTGAACTTGTTTGGATTCTTGCAATTGCCTCTACGGATCCCTACTGCTGCTGGTTCTTCTTTTCAGAAAATCTTTGGAATGGGTTCATTTTCAAGATGCTACCATGCTATGCGAACTTCAAGTTTTTCAATTTCAAAGTAATCTCTTGAGTTAAATTCAAGGACTCTCAGGTTCCACATTTCTTACTGCTTGCTGCTTCTGTGGAATGGATACTGTTAGAATAAGCTTTATTGTTAGTATAAGCTTTATTGCTAGTTGTCCCACATTGGGTAGCTACATATTGTGTTCACCTCTCTCATACTATAAATAAAGTCTTTTGTGCTTGGATTCGTTAACACCCTTACACTTCTTTCCCTTTCCCTTTCTTCTCTTTCTCTCAAACAACATGGTATTAGAGCCACCCCTTCTTCAACCCTAATATCACTGCCGTCCATTATTCATTTCCAAAAAAATGAACACTGTAGATCGTCTTCTACAGTCATCGTCTTCCCTAACCCTAGAAAACCCTAAATCGTTATCTCCAATTGGTACGGCTGCCTACAAAACCAAAACCCTAAATTGACCAGACCCTATAAGACTCCAATCAACCCCAAATCCAGCCTTTTCGACCTCAAACGATCCTACCCATAACTGAAAATCCAAACTCAGTACCTGTTCACATTCAAAACACTAGCCAGAACCCGAATCGACCCTGTTTCGAACCATTAAAGTACCTGTCAGTTATCGCCGGACTCTAGTGACCATCGTTAGACCTTCTACCACACTCGACTACCTTCATTGTGGCTTGTTTCTATGATTTCGAGCCTCAAAGACTCAATCTGGACCTCGTTCGTTTGTCTCCAGCACTCGTCAGTGCCTGAATAGCCTCGCCGACTATAGCTCAGTCCCGGCGACCCTCGGTGGCCCTTGTTTGTCTCCGGTGACCCTTCTGGTTACTGGTACTCGTGTTTATGGAAATAAAGACTCAGTTTAATACTTGCATTCGTCTATTTCGTTTTGATAATGCACGTGAATATTATCGTAATGCTCTTTCTCAATTCTTTGTTGATCATGGCATTATACACCAGACCTCTTGCGCTCGAACTCCACAACAAAATGGGGTGGCCGAATGCAAGATTCGATATTTGTCAGAAGTTATGCGTGCTATGTTATTTCAGATGCAAGTGCCTAATTTTTATTGGAGTGATGCTGTCCTTACAGCATGTTATTTGATCAACCGTATGCCTTCCATCGTCCTGGGTGGTCAGATACCCTTTACGGTATTATTCCCGGGTTGTCCACTTCACTCTTTACCTTCTCGAATTTTTGGGTTTACCTGTTATGTTCATGCTCTAGATGCTGATCAGGACAAACTTGATCCCCGGTCCATTCGGTGTATCTTTCCAGGCTATTCCCGCACCCAGAAAGGGTATAAATGTTACTCGCCATCATTACGTTGATATTTTGTGTTTGCTGATGTTACATTTAATGAGTCATTACCATTTTATTCGGATACACACACTATTAGAGATGAGTCTATCTTTCCTATGGTCGTACCTTCTATTCCACCTCCTCAATCCTTGCAGGAGAAACCTTTGCAGGTATATGTTCTCCGTGACAAGGTACCAGTAGCACCCGCCCCACCAGTGCCCGCCCCAACATCTTCCTCGTCACATGATCCGATAGTTCCATCTCCCTTGTCTGATCATGATCTTCCCATTGGTATTCGTAAAGGTACTCGTACTTGTACTTCTCATCCTATTTCCCACTGTCTCGTATGCTCATCTGTCTCCTTCTCTTCGTGCTTTTACTTCTTCTATCTCTTCCATACATGTTTCTAACACTGTACATGAGGCTCTTTCTCTGTCTGAGTGGCAGACAACAATGGAGAGTGAGATGACT
Source organism: Vaccinium vitis-idaea (assembly GCA_963854785.1). Lineage (NCBI taxonomy): Eukaryota > Viridiplantae > Streptophyta > Magnoliopsida > Ericales > Ericaceae > Vaccinium > Vaccinium vitis-idaea. Next base: position 13,860,086 of record OY978222.1, on the reverse strand, counting down.
GCTCTCCATGAAAATGACACTTGGGAGTTGATTTCTCTTCGACCAGGAAAGTCTATTGTTGATTGTCGGTGGGTCTTTACGGTCAAGTATAATCCAGGTGGCACTGTTGAGCGATATAAGGCCCGCCTTGTGGCCAAAGGTTATACACAGAAATATGGCGTTGACTATGCTGAGACTTTTTTCCTGGTTGCCAAGATCAATTCTGTCCGGGTGGTTATTTCTTTGGCCTCCAATCTTGGTTGGCCCTTATATCAGTTGGATGTTAAGAATGCTTTCCTTCGTGGTGATCTGCTCGAGGCGGTCTATATGAAGCAACCTCCTGGGTTTGTTGCTCAAGGGGGGCGTTCTCAGGTTTGTCGTCTTTGCAAAGCTTTATATGGTCTGAAGCAGTCACCTCGAGCCTGCTTTGGTCGGTTTAGTGAGGCTGTGCTGGAATTTGGTATGCGTCGATCTCATTTGGATCACTCTGTATTCTTCAGACAGTCCGAACAAGGACGAATAATATTGATTATATATGTGGATGATATTATCATTACTGGAGATGATCAGTACGGCATTGATGAGTTGAAGCAACTTTTACAACGTCAATTTCACACGAAAGACTTGGGTAAGCTGCGGTATTTCTTAGGTATCGATGTAGCAAGGTCCAATGATGGGATTAGTTTGTCCCAACGGAAGTATGCTTTGGATATTCTTGAGGAGACAGGTTTATTGAGAGCAAACCTGTGGAGACTCCAATGGATCCTAATGTGAAGCTTTGTGTTGATCAGAGGGAGATATTTCCTCATCCAGACCGGTATCGTCGCTTAGTTGGCAAGTTGAATTATCTTACAAATTCACGTCTGGATATCTCATTCGCTGTTAGTATGGTGAGTCAATTTATGTCAACTCCTTGACTTCCACACCGGGAAGCTTGTCTTCGTATTGTAAAGTATCTCAAGGCTCATCCTGGACGTGGTCTGTTTTATCGGTCCAACGCTCATTTGCGTGTTGAAGCCATTACCGATGCTGACTAGGCAGGGTCACCATCTGATAGACGGTCCACTACTGGGTACTGTACTTTTGTTGGAGGCAATTTGGTCACATGGAAAAGCAAGAAACAGACGGTTGTCGTAAGATCCAATGCAGAAGCTGAGTATCGAGCCATGACACACACATCTTGCGAAATTGTATGGTTGAGATGTTTACTCGAGGAGTTAGGCTTTGGTGTGCAGTTGCCTATTCCTATGCATTGTGATAATCAAACAACCATATATATTGCTTTAAACCCAGTATTTCATGAGAGAACGAAACACATTGAAGTAGATTGTCACATTGTTCGTGAGAAGATAGATGGGGGTGTGTTATCTACTCCATTTGTGTCTACAGGAGCTCAGTTGGCTGATATTTTCACCAAGCCGCTGTTTAAACCACGTTTAGAGTTTTTATGTAACAAGCTGGGATTTTGTGATATTTATTCTCTAGTTTGAGGGGGAGTGTTAGAATAAGCTTTATTGTTAGTATGAACTTTATTGGTAGTTGTCCCACATTGGGTAGCTACATATTGTGTTCACCTCTCTCATAATATAAATAAAGTCTTTTGTGTTTGGGTTCGTTAACACGCTTATAGTTCTTTCCCTTTCCCTTTCCATTTCTTCTTTTTCCCAAATTGCCTCTTTCTCCATGTTGCTGCTTGCTGTTTTCTCTTGATGTTGTTTTCTACAAGGATCAATTGAATGCTATTCTTTTATCGCTGTTTCTCTTGATCACAGCTAGGTCTTTTGGTTTGCTGAATTGGATCAAATTTGAGTTGAAGAAAGGCTTAGTCTTATTCGACCACTTGTATCTTCCCACCTTCGTGTCTCTTATGTTCTCTTCATGGATGCTTGTTTGGGCTTTCATTATTTATTTATTTATTTGATAATCAGCTTCAAATAAAAATAAATAAAAAAGGATAACCGAATGTACAGCCTATAAGGGGCATACCCCAGGGAGGAAAAGAAAAAAAAAGGAAATAAAAGGATGGCCAAAATGGCTACAATGGGATAGGCTTACTAATATAGTGGGAAAGACTGATTAAATTAACTAGTTGCAATGACTAGCCTTCCAGAGAAAACAAATACAAACCCCTCTCTCAAATCATTTTTCTCGCTCTCTCTCTCTCTTCGAAAACCCTAGCCACCACAAATATTACTCTTCCTCCTTCCCCTCCCCCCAGGGTTTCAATACCCTCGCATGGTGGTGGGAGGGGAGGGCCATGCTACTATTTCTTTCTCCGTTCGTTTTTCTTTTCTTTTTTCTTTTGTCTCTCCAAATCAACGACTTGTCGTCTAATCTAAGGTTAGTCTCTCGCTTTGTGAGAGTTGTTAGTTCGTCTTCGGACGAATTTTCGTCTACAGATTGGGTACTTTCAAGCGTGGTTGCTTTACAATGATATCTGTGCCAACATTTTTCTTACCCTACATAATATCACTGGTAGGGCAACTCATAGTGACTTTGAAAATCTATAGTTTTGGGAGTTTATTGGCGCGAGCATACTTAGTTGGAGTCTATTCGATCGTCTGGGTATTCGATATATTTTATCTTCAACTAGCCTTGAGTCTCTTCATAGATGCTGATTCTAGATATGAATATAGTAAGTGCCGCCGTTTGCGTCAAGTCATGTCTGGGTTGGGGTGAAACACATCGATTGACTTGTGCGTTTCTTGTTCTCTATTTAGATGATTAGTTTGGCTTTATCCAAGATCTTTGTAATGAATTCCGTTTTGTAAGTGCCGTTGGACTTTCATTAATATAATCTTCTTATTTCTGTGTAAAAAAAAAAAAAAAAAACAAAACAAATACAAGTAAATGAATTCGCCATATATTAGACATACTAATTTCTCACATTGGTAGGTCGAGAAGATATGATTAAAAATGCCAATATGTTCCAAACTTTGCTAAGAAGAATAATTTTCTTCCTCTCTTATCTTGTTGGAACAAAATAATTACTCGACAAGGCTCCGGTTCTTATTGGGTATGCCACTGTGATAACTCTTATGTTTTGAGAAGTTTACCATGTTACAGTTGAAGAATAAGTTAGCTTCACTCGCCTTAAACAGTGCTGGATTCAAGCGAACCAAGAAAGTAAATGAGAAACTAACCATTGCCGAAATATTGTTGTCGCATAAGATTTGATTACCAAAATCAGTTTCAGACTGCAAAAAAGAATAACTAACCGAAGGCTAGTCAACATTGTGATACACATAACTCTTCATCCAGTTCAATGCTATATATGGTGAAGGAAGGTGTGGTTACCTGAAATTTACAGTATATAATGATTGCTTTTAACGTCCACTAAGGGGGAGTTCTTGAGTAACGTCATTAGATCCTTCATTCTACTGTAAATTACAACTGTAAGTTGTCTCTCATACAAGGTTCTGAATCCTGTATTGGCTTGAGTGCCGGTTTTCCTATTGGTACATATGGTACCGGTACCGGCCGGTACTGGGTACCGTTTCGGATTTAACGCTATTACCATTTTGCGTACCTATAAATCTAGAATTCTCCCCTTACCATCCAATTTTTTAACCCTACATTTCCAAAATTATCAATATTTTGGCAATTTTATCTTCAGGATAGAGTCAGACCCTTTTCTTTTGGGTTAGAGACTTAAATAGTCTTTGGGGATAGACTATCATAAAGCTTTATTTTATCTCTCTTTGCATTTATGTTTCTCATTGTGAATATATGAATTTATTGGAATTTTTGTCCCATTTTTTAGAAAAGAGAAAAATCAGTACAAAAAAAGCTGTTACTAAAAGCAGCCATATGTACATGTGAATGGAGAACCAGTGGTCTGCCCTTTTATAGGAGTTGCTAGGGGTACCAAAGCATAGGTACAGATTCCGTACTGACCGGCTTGGGGATTCACTTGTGCGTCTCAAACAAACGGTCGGAACCGTTCATTCACAAAAATCTTTGTCACTCGGCATCTCCTTTAACCATTGAGAAAACCAATCACTAAAGACCCCTATCGTACCTTCCAAAAAATCAAAACCCAGACGAGACTCACGCCAAAGCCTCTTGGCAAAAGAACACTACAAAAAGCCAATAAAAAAAATAAGAAAAAAGAACACTATTAAAGAAAAAAGGCGATCAACCGTCACCTCCTCAACCCCACATAAAGCACATAATCCATCATTTATCATATCCCTCCTCAACAACCCGTCCTCTCCTCAACCCCACATAAAGCACAGAATCCATCATTTATCATATCCCTCCTCAACAACCCGTCCTTAACAGCAACAATGCAATGTAAAACCTTCCAAATGAAAAGACCGAACTTAGGAGGGAAATTGAGTGCCCATAATTTCTTCCAAGTATATGAAGAAAAACTACCCACCCCTCCCGGTTACTTCTCATTCTCACAGACCACTAAAAAATATGCCGATTTAACTGTATAAACCCCATTCCTCGATCGCGCCCAGTATAAACTATCCTTCCTTCCCCGGGAAGGATAAGTTGACAAAGGCGCTTTGACCAAAGGTGCATGCCAAAAAGGACCTCCAATATTCAATCAACGAGCCCACTTTCAACGAATCCGGGGGCTTGTCGTGAGGGGAGGGGACTCAATATAAGAGTGTACTGAGTCTCATCTGGCCGTCCATCTCGGCACTGACTGCTCGGATTTAATCCAAACTCCATATGATCCGAGCCATCAATTGTTTGGATTAAAATCCAAGAGTCTATTATCGAGATGGACGGTCGGATGAGCTCTCCTTGTAGTGAGCCCCTCTTTACAGGGCCCTCGGGCCCCATTTTCAACTCCTCAAGCGAGTTCATACCCTCGACCCACAAAAGGGTTATCAACCTCATTGATCCACTCATCTTTAAAAACCTTTACCTCTTGTCCATTCTCAATTTCCCATTTTAAACCTTCAAGCAACAAATCTCTCCCCCATAGAACACTTCTCCAATCCCAAAAGCAACCTAGTAAGAGCAACAAATCATCCATCTTATAATATCTACCTAGTAAGAGCAACAGTAGCAGCCACACTATATACCCTTGTCATCTATTGTACCGAACCAAAAGGGGAGAATTTGAGCTGCAGTAGCATCACTACTGGCTTCGGTAGAGTTCCTCCATGAACAATACCATGCTTCTTCTACCGAAGAACTGTTCATGAGCTATGGAATTTTTTATTGCTTTCCTCCATAATTGCTCTCTCTTCTCTTTCTTTCCCTTTGCCTTCTAGTTCTTCTCCTCCCATCGTCTCCCAACTCCCTCACCATCATCATCGCCTAAAAACTACCAGATCGACGATGGTTTCCAAGTTCGCCGACACAAGCGAGTTCAGCGACCAGAAAAGTGGAAAAAATCGTTGCAAACGATGATGATTTGTGATCTCGATTGGCGACAATCTCCTTCGACGGTGAGCTGCGATTTCAATCGACGCCGACAACGATTTGAGAGGTATACAATATACTCCTTCATCGGCGATGTATATATATTACTAGTGTATATACCTGTGTGTGTGTGTGTATATATATACACCAATGTTCCAATCCACTACTCTTACCATCCATACCATCCACACTTTTCATTTCCCGATCAAATTTTGATGATCGGAACCGTCCAATGTGTTTAAAACGTGTTTTTAAGGGTCCCCACGAGAAATCATAAAAAAAAAGACTGGGAAGGACTTCATTTGAGCAGTTTTTGATAAAACTGTATTTAATCGAAAACTGCTCGGATGAAGCCCTTCCCAGTCTTTTTTTTTTATGATTTCTCGTGGGGACCCTTAAAAACACGTTTTAAACACATTGGATGGATCCGATCATCAAAATTTGATTGGGAAATGCCTCGTCCGGACAATCCTTGACCGTAGCTATCTCGGATGAGATCCGGACTTTATATATATATATATGCATATATATTTGTAATATTGAGAAAACAAAAATGGGGAATTTTATAACAATATTTTAGTAGAGTTTAGGTAAGATGGAGAAGATTGTTGGAGTATTGAATGAGATATGTGTAATTAAAGTAAAAAAAGTACACTGTTTAGTAGCAATTTTACCCAACTGCTGCTGCACTTGCTCTAACACTTTTGCCATCATGCTCTACCTAATATTAAAAAGTCTCCAAGCCACCTTTGCCAGCAAGGCCTGATTAAAACATCCCAGGCTGCTCTCCTAATTCGAGCGAATTATCGCACTGAAACACCAAACTACCACCACCACTATGAGTCAAGGTTCTGAATACCGGGTACTGTTTAAGATTTATCGTTACAAGTGTTCTTCTCCAACTTTAAAGAATTTAGCATGACATATACGTTTATTGAAAAGAAAAAGAAAAAATTAGAAATAGTCCGGTTTAATCCCTCCACCTATATCCGCTAAACCAGTCCAATCAAAATTTCAACAAAATCTCAAACCAGCCCAAGCAAAAGGTGATAGCACGTGAGTAAGAGTTGACCAAAGACTACTAGTCTGAGCCTCTGAGGTCATTGGCACGACGTCATCTTTCTTAGAACTTGCACTTCGATGTTCTAATATGCAAAGATAGACTAATTGGCCTATTTGGCTGACTTAAACCATCTTCAATTAAAATTTGTTAGGATTTTCGCAACCCCACAACACCCCTACGGATCTTGGAACCAATGAATCACAGAATAGAAAAACAAGTAATCGTGCGCAATGAAAAACGGAAAAGAAAGCGAGACACAGATATATGTGGAAAACCTCAACGCGAGGAAAAACCACAGGAACCACACCAGTCCACTATGAAATCAAAACCAAGAGTACAAGTCTTCTCGCAATCTCTCTGAGATCTGCGTTTTCTCTCGCCTCTCTCACTCTGTTTTCTCTAAAAACGTGTTACCCTAATTACACACTAACAGCGGAATAATTAGGTTGGGCCTATAGCCAAAATTACACACCAAGGTCCCTCAAATCTCTCTGAGATCTGCGTTGTCCCTGGGGGCTCCCGCCCCCACCCCCGGTACTGCTAAAGGTTGTCTGCACCCCAACAATCTCACACTTAAAGATAACCGAAGCATCAACAAACAAACAACTGCAAACCTCAAATAATCTCAATCAATATGGGCGTAGTCATCTGACCCCTCTTTGTGTGGCTCCAGGCCCATCATCTCTTCAAGCATGAAGGCCAACTGAAGTTGAACACAACTCCAGTTTCTCAACAGTAACAGGCTTGGGCAACATATCTGCTGGATTCTTGTCCCCCAAAATCTTCTCTAGAAACAAATCCCCATCCTCCAAAAGCGAACTAATGAAATGGTACCTCAAATCAATGTGCTTCATCTTGGCATGGAACACTGGATTTTTGGCAAGGTGTATAGCACTCTAGCTGTCACTGAAAAGAACGCAGTTCTCTTGCTTCAAACCCAACTCCTCCAAGAAGCTCTTCAACCAAATCATCTCCTTTGCAACCTCAGTCACGGCCACATACTCAGCCTCTGTCGTGAATAATGTCACTAACTTCTGCAAACGTGAAACCCAACTCACCGCTGTTGAACCCATAGTATAGATATAACCCGTGGTACTTCGCCGCATATCCTAATCACGAGCAAAGTCTGCATCCACATATCCCTGCACTGTCAAATTCCCTCTCCCAAAACAAAGTGGCAAATTAGTGGTACCTCTCAAGTATCTCATAATCCACTTTACTGCTTCCCAATGTTGTTTCCATGGATTGCTAACAAACCTGCTCACAACTCCCACTGCATGGGCAATATCTGGTTTCGTGTTCACCATCGCATACATCAGGCTACCAATGACCGAGGTATACGGAACCTTGGCCATATACTCTCTTTCTGCACCTGTCTTGGGTGATTGCCCCTGAGAAAGTTTGAACTGACTTCCCAAGGGTGTGCCAACTGTCTTGGCACTTTGCATATTGAACCTCTCCAGAACACGTTCAATATACTCAGCCTGACTCAACCGCAAAGTCCCCTGAGCCTTATCCCTGCTGATTCTCATGCCAAGTATCTTCTTAGCTGCACCCAGATCTTTCATAGCAAACTCCTTTGCCAACTATTGCTTTAACCTGTTGATCTCCCTAACACAGGAACCTGCTACAAGCATATCGCCTACGTAGATTAATAAAATGATGTAGCTAGACTCAAACCTCTTGGAGTAACAACAGTGATCTCCACTGCACCTTGTATAGCCATTGCGCTGCATGAAACCATCAAACTTTCTGTACCACTGCCTGAGAGCCTGTTTCAAACCATACAGTTTTTTCTTGAGCCTGCGCACCATCTCTTCCTTGCCTTTCGCAATGAAGCTAACAGGCTGCTTCATGTAGATTTCTTCATCTAAGTCCCTGTGAAGAGAAGCAGTTTTAACATCTAACTGCTCAATGTAGAGATTCTCAACAGCAACCAAACTCAACACCACTCTGATAGTGGTCATCTTCACAACCGGCGAAAATATCTCTGTATAATCGATCCCCTCTTTCTGTTGGAAGCCCTTTACAACCAATCTTGCCTTATACCTTTTCTTGTCATCACTCTCCTGCTTAAGTCGATAAACCCATTTGTTCTGCAAGGCTTTCTTTCCCTCTGGAAGCTGAGCTAACTGCCAAGTACCGTTGGAATGAAGAGAATCCATCTCTTCCTGCATCGTAATCTTCCACTTAGCTGACTCAGGAACCTGAAAAACCTCATCATAGCACTCTGGTTCTCCAATGTCCATAAAAAACAAGTAATCTAGCGAAGAAATGTATTTCGGATTCGGCTTGGGTACTCTGGCTGACCTCCTCAACTCTTTGACCGTTGAACTAGTCCATGTCTCTGGAGCTACCCCATCTGAAACTGTCCCCTCTGAAACTGTCTCATCTAAAGCTCTCTCCTTTACCTGACCTGACCTCTGCTCAACCTCACTGTCAACTGGAAGATCCTCCAACCCAAAGTACTCGGACGTATCCCCATCCGAAGTGGTACTCCCACTGCTCTATTTACTATCCCTGTCCTTGTACATGATCCTCTCATCAAATACAATATCCCTGCTTTTGATTACCTTCCTGTTATTGTAATCCCAAAACCGGTAACCAAACTCATCGCAGCCATACCCAATGAAAGTACACTTCTGTGATTTAGCATCAAGTTTATCCCTGTCTTGATCGCTAATATGCACATAGGACACGTAACCAAAAACTCGTTAATGTGAGGGATTTTCCTCCTTGCCACTCCAAACCTCCTCTGGTATGCCAAAGTTCAGCGGAACTGATGGCCCATGATTGATCAAATATGTTGTTGTGCTAACTACATCTGCCCAAAACATCTTGGGCGACCCTATGTGTATCCGCATGCTCCTAGCACGCTCAGTCAAGGTCCTGTTCATTCTCTCTGCAATGCCATTAAGTTGCGGTGTCCCTGGAGGTGTCTTCTCTAATCGGATCCCGAATAGACCGCAGGCTCTCTTGAACTCCCCTAACTCATACTCTTCACCATTATCAGACCTCAACCTCTTCACTTTCAAATCTGTCTCGTTCTCAACCAAGGCTTTCCACTTCTTGAAGACTTCAAAGACCTCTAACTTATACTTCATGAAGTATACACATACCTTTCTCGAGTGATCATCGACAAAGGTAACGTAGTAGTAAGAATCGTCAAGCAAAGACACAGTAGCTGGACCCCAAACATCTATATGGACAAGCTCTAGATTCTGAGCCCTGGGAGGCCTGCCGTCTTTCTGAAAGCTATCCCGTTTCTGTTTACCGAATATGCAATCCTCACACATGTCAATATCCACTGACTCCAACCCCGGTAGCTTCCCATTCGACTGTAAAACCTTCATTCCCTTATCACTCATATGTCCCAGTCTTCTGTGCCACAGATTTGAACTCTCCTTGCTGTCTGCAACAGCAAGTGTATCGCTACCATGTGAAGTCAAGTAAAGTGTACCAACTTTCTTGCCTTTAGCCGCCACCATGGTACAGTTGAAAACTTTCCACGTGTCCCCTATGAATGTTGAAGTATAACCTACTGCAGCAAGCTGTCCAACTGAAACAAGATTCCTCTTCAAATTCATAACATGTCTGACACCTTTCAGACACCATTTGTACCCCTGCGTTGCAATCTGAACATCACCTTTTCCCACAATACTGCAAGGCTCATCATCCCCCAAGTATACTTTCCCAAAGTCCCCTGCTACATAGTTCTGCAAAACCTCTCTGTTAGCAGTGGCGTGGAATGAGGCACCCCAATCAATCACCCATGATTCGGTGTTGCTGTTCATAGCAAGAATAAGTGCATCGTGCACAACGTGAGCCTCCTGCCCACCGTTATTCTTCTTCGGTGCTTTGCAAGCCTGTGACATATGGTTTGTCTGACCACAGTTTCAACATTCACCTTTTATGGGCCGAACCTAAGAGTTAGCCCGATTTCCCTTTCCGCTCTTCGATTTCGACCTATTCCTGTTCTGATTCTGACCACCCTTACTCTGGCTTCTGCCCCTCTGCTGCGCAAAACTTAGGGCTGAACCTGAACTGCCTGAACCTGAACTGTCAATCGGATTTCTTTTGACCTCCTTAGTCAGAATCAAACTAACAACCTCACTCAGTTTCAACTTCTCTTTCCCTGTCGAATTACTGACTGCAATAACAGTACCTTGCCAGCTCTCTGGCAACTGAGACAGAATTAACAAGGCTTGAACCTCATCATCAAACTTGATATCGACAGACGTAAGTTGATCAACAATCGTATTGAACTCACTGAAATGTGACATAAAGGAAACCCCTTCTGCCATAGACAGGTTGAAAAGTTTTTTCATAAGATGTACCTTATTCGCAGCAGACGGTTGCTCGTACATCTTCTTCAGTGCTTCCATAAGTTCCTCCGTCGTTTTCTCCTTTAATATGTTGTGTGTGACTGACTTTGAAAGAGACAGATGAATAACCCCTAGTGAAACAGGACAATGGCATTTCAAACTTTGACAACATACTTTGTATGTGATGCATATTACGACTCTAAATAATTGGAATCTTTTTGAAAGAAAGGAACGAATCTCGTTGTCATACTTGCCCATATATATTATCTTAAGTTTTCTAAAGAGATTCCATATGAAAACGAAAGCATTTTTCGTGAAGTTTTCCTTAACAAAAGTACTTGATTAATATTAGGGGTTCCTAACATTCAACAGGAAAAAAAGAAGCCCCCTATTTCTATGCCCTAACAAGTCTTCAAATTCGGGGATTTGCACCCTGCGCACCCAGTTAATTGGTTTTCAGACCAGGTTTCTCAAATTGCCTTGGGCAACAGGCCTTTTTCTTGAGCTCGCGAGACCTCTCCTTGGGTCTAGCCACATTCAATAGCCCACTAAGACTCCACACATATAAAGAGCTCAAAAGTTTTGTATCTAACCAATGTGAGACAAAAGGGTAAGAGATGCTTTTAAAAACACTTTGAAAAATACACATCCCAACAATATCCATTAAAATTAGTGGTAGGTTATGAAGCAAAACAATAATTTTATGGTCAGAGGTTAGGAGCGGGGGTGGCACGTGCCCCCCGCCCCCTCAAATGCTCTGTCCCCGTTAAAGTTCAAAAAGTTCAAAGAGAAAATTTTGTTTGACTTATTTGAAAAAAACCAACTTTTGTCTATGTTCTTATACTTTTTCCGACTCTTTTCATCGAGCCAAATGATTAAATTTAGATTTTTTGAGAAAAGCTTAAACAAAAGTTCACTCAACATCAATAATACCAATTGGCTTTAATAGTAGTAATTCATTTAGTCCAAACCAGCCTTTTCGTCGTTGACTTGCAACCCACGACATTTGGAGCAATATATAGATCAAATACTAACAGGGGATTAGAGGGGGGGAAAAAAAAACATGTTCTCTAATCTAAACAAGGGGTTACCTTAGAGTGCTAACTCACCACGGGGTTGTATTATGCCTCATTAATGGTCTCCACTAAGATCGCATCATCGTGTTACCATCCGTTCATTTTGTGTAGTCAATTGACTAGGTTTTCAAGAAAAATAAATAATATAATCGGGTAGACAATGTTTATTATACGGAAATAGATGGTCAATTGCTTGCGACCGAGTGGCGTTGTAGAATAGGATGTACCAAGCGTAGGGCTAGGTCAGTTGTAGCACAAGAACCCGGTAAGACTGGGATCGATTTTCCCCGGAGACAAAATGCAACCAGCATGAGATTTGACTTCCGATGAGTTTTTGGCGTTAAGACGGCCAGCTTTTAAGTGGATTTGTTTGTGAGATTCTATCTCTACCTCTAAAAAGCTTGAAAATGAAATTTGAACTAAGTTAAAAAGGAGTCTAGAGAGAATGTGGAACTCAAATGAGCTCAAAACAAGAGAGAGAGAGAGAGAGAGAGAGAGAGAGAGAGAGAGAGAGAGAGAGAGAGAGAGAGAGAGAGAGTGAAATTGAAAGATATCCTAATATTCTGATGTTGGGTGGCTTTTAAGTCTCCAACATCATATACAAAAGGTATAAAATTCCCCAAAGATATCACATAGTCGGGCTAAAAAATCTGCAGAAAACTGGGTTTCCCAACCGGTAGAGCAAAATTCACCAACCGGTTGGGAATCTGTCAAAATTTGGCTCCTTGTCTGCCTTGGCCCTACCAGTTGGGCAAAAACCTCCAACCTCAAAAATTTTTGTGGTATTTTACGAATTTTTGTGCCTTGTTTTATTTTTGGGTGTATGGTAAACACATTCGGATTTTGTGGCTTATTTTTACAAATTTTTGTGCCCCAAAATATGAAATTTTTGTGGTTGTTAATTTACAAATTTCTGGTAAAAAAGAAAAGATTGAATAATGAGTGAATATCACACAAAAATATCCAAAATGGCAACGTAAGTGCATGAGTAGAGTAAAGTCTAAGACCATAATTGTAAAGCCAAAATTGGCTGAGGGGCAAAACTAGAAAAATTTGGCCAAATTCTAAATGAAAAATTTAAAGACTAGATAAATTGTTTATAATTATCTAATTCAGATGATTTTTTATAAGACCACCCAAAAATTAGGCTTGAATTATTTGTGTGGGACCCCAAAGTGAGCCCCATATAATCATGTATATTATACGAAAGAAAATGAAAGAAAGATAAACAAAAAGGCAAAGACCAAAATTGAAAAAAGAGAAAAGATAAATGCGCTAACATTTTGCACCAACAATTGGGTGAGGGGCAAAATCGTCCAAATTGGGGTTGTGTTAGGATTTATATAGCTTTTGGTTTCCTTCTTTCTCCATAACTTTCTTCAGTTTCAACTTCAACCTACTCAATTTTTCCTCCTTGAATTCCTAGCTAGCTACTCTAGAGAAACTAGTGACATTTCACTAGATATAACCTCATTCACGAGGTTTTAAAAACTAGTGAAGTTCCACTGGATTTGGGGCATCGAACAAATTCCAGAAAACTAGTGATAATTCACTAAATATAGTCTGTGAGCATTCACTAGGTTTCAGAAACGACACTATTTTTTAAATACTAGTGAACATCCTCTAGATTTGGGCACAAAATGTTTTTCAAAAAATCAGTGATACTTCACTAGTTTCATGAGTTGGTAGTCGACTAGTTGGTCAATTTTTTGAAATTTGTACAAAATTAGAAGTTTTAAAAATTAATGACATTTCACTAATTTTTTGTCGCCGGAGGTGGGATGGTAGTGGAGGTAGGAGTTGATTTTTTGAATTTTATGTACGAAATTAGAACTTTTAAATATTAGTAACATTTCACTAATTTTTGGGTCGCAAAAAGTGGCCGGTTGAAGGTGAGGCGATGGTCGGCATGAGGTTGACGTAGAAGTTGATTCTTTTCAATATTCTGCACGAAATTAGAACTTTTAAAAATTAGTGAAATGTCACTAATTTTTTGGGTCGCCGGAAGTGGTCGGTTGGAAGTAGGAGTTGATTTTTTTTTGAATTTTCTACACGAAATTAGAACTTTTAAAAATTAGTGAAATCTCACTAATTTTTTTGTCACCGGAAGTGGTCAGCCGAAGGTGGGGTGGTGGTCGACCAAGTGGTAGGAGTTGAGGCTCGACACAAGCATGGCAAAGGAGCCCTAGTGGGCAAAGGCTCCCAGACACTTTCTGCCGAGGCAAACCAACACTATGTGCCAGCATAGAATCCTGTCCAAATCTAGTAGTAGAGAACTCCGAGAGAATACCTAGCTCAAATTTGCACAGATGAAATCGTAAAAATAACATCCCCAATCACCTACAAAAGGGGGTAACACAATCCCATAAAGGGGAAAATCCCATGCAGGGGCATAACAAAACAGAAATTAATAGAAAAATAAATGGAAAAAAAAAAACAACTAAGAAAAGAACCCCGGAAAGAGGTGTCACTAGAAGCTGCTGCCGCGCCGGATCTAGAAATTTATTCACCGGAGTCAGAGCCCAGCCACCCTAAATCACCACTGCATCAAAAACAAACCCATCGTTGCGGAAAGAGGAGGGGCGGACAGAGTTTGGATTGTGGAGGGGCGGATGAAGGCTGGAGAGAGGAGGGCGGATTGAAGGCGAGTGGATCTGGATCAGGGATGCAGAGGGAGGCCTAAGAAAATGCGGAGAGGTGAAGAGGGGTGGCCGACTAGAAGTAGGGGGCGGGGGGAGGTGGAGGAGGGAGGCGACACCCCCAACTCTCCCCCAGAACGAAATCCTAGTAGCTAAAAACTTAGAGAGAAGGCATAGAGGATATCTAGAGATTATTTGGTGGTACCAAATTTAAGGGATTCAATGTGAAGTTGCGAAATGGTGTCCTGAAACCGAAAAATTATTTGGTTGTCCTAGGGTACCATCACGTGGTGCTGAACACCCCTTTCGGCCGCATATTTTTGTGAGACTCAAAAGTGTATGGATCCCACAAAAATGTGTAGTAGAGAGGAATGTTGGGGCATCATATGGCGGTGCCTCAAAACCGCTAAATAATTACTCCCTGAAACGTGTCAAAAATGGTAAAAGATTTATTCATATGTTATCATATGCTTTCTATTTGCTATATAAGCCCAATAATTAGACATATTTTCTAATTGGGAAGTTCACATGAATAATTACATCACATGGGGTCTCAAATGATTGACTTCAAGATTGCATCAACACCTTCCATACACTTTCACTCTAATTTTTGGGCCTACAAATCATTCTCCTACTTAAAATCAATCAACAAGGCTACTGTAAATTGGACTTACTATGAAACTATAGATCCCTTATTTTGTTTTTCAAGAGAGATCAAATTGTATATTATAGGAATTTGGTTACTCAAATGAAAAGGCAAGCTTCAGGGCAATGGAGTCCAAATTGGAATTAACAACCCCCCCCCGCCCCCCGCCAAAAAAAAAATAAAAAAAAACCAAAAAAAAACCCGCGCGGGACTTACCGTTCCAAGGTCGTAGGGTCGATTCTCATGGGTAACGATTTGTCGTTGGGACCACTTCACCCCACATAAACGCGAGGGTAAGACTGTGAGTTGGACTGAAGAAATTAGTCTCACACTCTCCATTACCCCAAAAAAAAGTACTATTCAACTCACCCCCAAAAAAAGTATTATTCAGCTCACATAATGAGTTAATTGCTTGTTAGTTGTTATGTCTGTGGTCCATGCAATGTCTGCCTGGTAAGGTACAGTTTTTCACCTTCTCATATACTATGTTTTTTTGTATAATTTGGAAACCTTACTGTAGTGTTCATACCAAATTATTGGGGTTACGATTGCTGTCCCCTACATATGTTCGGGACTTATGTGAGGAACGTTTAAATCATCTCGGGGTGAAGTCAAGACTGAAAATTTTGCAAAATTGATAGTAGTAATTAAGGATTCAACAAGTTCAATGGTGCAAAAATGACTTCAGTCATTGCCATTTGTTATGCCAAAAATGGCTAAACGGCTTTGTTATTTGGGCCACATTATCAATATAAATATAGAAGTTAAAAGAATGCTAATTGAAGAATGCAAAGGAAACTTAGCCAATAAAAAAAAAACGTTGCATTGCAAATTCCATTACTCTTGCCACTTTGCAAAAAAGTCATTTTCTTAATAAAATATCACCAGTTATTGCCAAAAATGACAATAAGTCAATAACTCAAGTTTAGGGACGGAGAGAAAGGCAAGGCTGGTGAGGCCAGGCCAACCCAATCTTGTTAAAATCACCTTATGTATAGAATAAAATACAAAATACATAGGAGTATTAAATATTAATGTTATATATCGGCCTCCCAAACTTTTAAAAATAAAATAAAAAGTGGCAGTGAAAAAAAATTGCTTCCTTTTATGTTTTTGTATATGTTTTGGAAGTATGAATAGAAAATGATTCCATTTTTCTTGTAGAATATTGGTACTTAGATTGTTTTTTTGAACTGGATTGATACCTAGATTACATATGCTTGAATTTTAAAAATTCAAGAACCTCGTAAATATGCGAAGTTATAGAGTGTAATGCTGGGTTTCTACTAAAAGTACTTTCGGTATTTTTTATATTAATTTTCGGCATTCTCACACTCACATTCTGATTGGCGGAAAGCCGGAAACACCGAAAATACCATATTGAAAACTCATGCTAAGGCTCTGTTTGGAACTTGGGGAAGGATAAAGAAAAGGAAAAATTTAAGAAAAATAAAGAAGAAATTGAAGTGAATGTTGAACTTGTTTTCCAAATTTTTCCTTCTCTTTCTCTAGGATCCAAACCATGAAAAGAAAGATTTTTTTTTTAAATATTCCTTTTTTTTTTGTTTCACTTCTTTACTAAGTTCCAAACGCACACTAATAAGTAGTATTTGTCTTCGCTCGACCTAAATCCTAACCTCTAAGTACCTGTCTTCATTCGACCTAAATCCTAAATTTGTCCCCGCTCGAGTTATTTTGGCTTGGAAAATGCTAGGAGTACGACAAAGTGAAACAACACAGTGGTATAACACCCCAAATGACATTTGTTTTTGGGCCAAATTAGACTCCAAAACAACGTTATTTTAAGATATTGTAACACATTGTTGTCCCACCTTGTTTTACACCTAGCATTTTGGTTTTGGCTTTAAAACCATTGGTCTTTGTAGGAGAGCATGAAGTCATGCCTGTGTGTCCAACGTTATTTTAAGATATTGTAACACATTGTTGTCCCACCTTGTTTTACACCTAGCATTTTGGTTTTGGCTTTAAAACTATTGGTCTTTGTAGGAGAGCATGAAGTCATGCCTGTGTGTCCAACGTTATTTTAAGATATTGTAACACATTGTTGTCCCACCTTGTTTTACACCTAGCATTTTGGTTTTGGCTTTAAAACCATTGGTCTTTGTAGGAGAGCATGAAGTCATGCCTGTGTGTCGGATTTCGGAGTGTGAACTGATCTTTGTTTTCTTTATCTTATCTTTTTTCTATACCCATATCTTTATCCTTTGTGTTCTCGGGATAATAATAACCCAACTACTAATATTTCCGAAGTACCAAAAAAAAAATAATAACCCAACTACTGAAAACAACAGTGAACTCTCTCTCTCTCTCTGTAGCGTCGGTCGCAGTGTCTCTGTGCGGAAGGTCACCGCCAGCACGTGCGAACCCACTCCGCTCTTATTGGCTGGCATCGATGCCCCTTTCATTCGAGCATCCTTTCCTCTCTCATCACTCATCCTTCTCTCTCTCTCTCTCTCTCCCTCTCCCTCTCTCTCTCCAGGCTAATAGCAAATCTAACCACTACAAACGGGTTTGTAGCGTTATCACTTTACACCTCAACTTCACTCCATTTCTCTGAGCTGTAGCCAATAAATTGGATAATTGGATCTCAAGGTCTGTAATACTTCTTACCCTCATTCTATTTTTTTTTTCTTTCTTTCTTTCTTTAACTCAATTATCACTCGAAATTTGGCTCAAGATTGAAGAAATAAGCACAGCATTCGATGGTTACGTTGCTTATTGCTTCGATCACAGCACTCTTTTCTTTTTCTTCTTCT
This sequence comes from Vaccinium vitis-idaea, assembly GCA_963854785.1. Classification (NCBI taxonomy): domain Eukaryota; kingdom Viridiplantae; phylum Streptophyta; class Magnoliopsida; order Ericales; family Ericaceae; genus Vaccinium; species Vaccinium vitis-idaea. Next base: position 13,842,193 of record OY978222.1, on the reverse strand, counting down.
TCTTCTTCTTTTTTTTTTTAGTTTTGATGTTGTCGCAATTTTTTATTTTGAGATAATGCTGCATTGTCTTGTTTCTGAAAACTGTGAGTAAATCCATGTAACATGTGTACTTACATGCGTGCATTGATTGAGTGAATTGAGTTGAGGGGCAGTGAGTTGGATGTTCAATTGTAATTGAGTTGGGGCCTACGAATGAAATTGAGTTGCACAGATTGGGGCCTTCTGAATTTGGTTACCAATTGAATTGGAATTAGGGTAGGGACTTTGGAACAAGTTCAAAACCACTACGTGCTAGGGCCAGTTGTTATGTGGCTTTGGATGATGGGATTGGGCCTAGTGATTACTGTTGATGATCAGACACAATGACTAATCAAAAAGGAATTAACTTGGAATAAGAAGATTAGTTGGGGGTAACGGATTCTAAGGTTTTGATTGGGGCTAGTTCACACAATTGGGTACTTGATGTTTTCGCAATTTTTCTTTTCTTTTCTTTTCTTTTGGGTTTAGTGAAATGATAAGGAGCTTTGGATGATGGGATTGGTCCAAGTGATTATTGTCAAGGCGTGGATAATATGTCCAGACACATTGCGTTATTATGAAAGAATGACTTGGAATAGGAAGATTAGGGATTGTAAGGTTTTGATTGGAGCTAGTGCACACAGTTGGGTACTTGTATTTCTTTTTGTTCAGTGAAATGATCTTTGTATCTGCGACTGGTGATTATGACTATCACTTTGTAAGGGTGAAGTGGAGAATGGGAAATTGAAGCCAAAACAAGTATTCTTCTGCCAAAAATCACTTCAACATTTACACATTATTGCATGAGGTTCTTGGTTGAGATTAGCTTTGCAGGAACTGCCTGGGCAGAGGACATGGACTGATGGACCCCTTTGGAGGCCCAAGGCCCAGTTTTAAATTTTAGTCATATTAATAAAGAAGCTTTCTGGTTTGTCTTTGATCAAGTGATGTCCCCTGCTGTTGTACTTCCACAGCATCCATGCGTCGCCAGTCATGAAGATCACAATCTTAACAAAATTGAAGATTGGAGATGTAGTTTGTAGGATTTTTCTTCCCCTTCGTATCTTTTGTTCTCTGTTATGACTCATTCACCGAACATTGGAGGGAGTATGGAATTCGAGAAGGCAAAACTTTGATAAGGTTGCTGTTGTTTTGGCAAGCCCAACCATTCTCTCCTTGCTTGTTTACTGAAAGCAAGATAGTATTGACTCTAGTTTCCCAAGTTAAAGTGGTTTGATTTCTCTAGATGTATACGCATCTTTGTATTTGCATTTCGTTATACGTAGTGTAGGGAACTATAAAGTTGCACATTTGCACATTAACTGCTGTTGAGACTGGAAATAGCTACTAGTTTGGTCGCTGTGCTAGTTAAATGGTTTGGTGGAAGGATATTATTTAGTCTACTAAAAGGTGCATTTTCTGTTGAATGAGAACCTCTTTGGCCCTTTTTGTACTGCTCTTGAAATAGGTAAGCTTCTTAAACTCCAACTGGAGGAATTTTCTTCAATAGTTTGGAACTGATGCAGCATCCGATAGCCCATCTATATGTTTTCTGCCCCCAAAATTGAAATGCTTTTCGTGTCCAAAAAAAAAAAAAAAAGGAAGAAGAGAGCATATCCTAGCTCCCAGTCAAGACAGCTGGTGTTCTCTATCTCAATACATGTGTTTACCTTTTGTATCTTTAGAGAAGGGGTATGATTTGTCATTTCACAGCTATGAATTTTAGACTGCTTGAACCCACAAAGCAGTTGACTTAGTTGTTAAGATGTACTTTGGGCATGAGATATTGTTCTAGTTTCGTGTTTTGTGAAGTTTATGCTGACAAATTAAGTATGTAGTCTTCAATAAGTCGTTCAACTAGAGATATGGTGGTAGACTTCTTTTCCTCCATGTCTTTTATTTTTATCGCTGTCCTTATAGAAACTCTTGGTTGTTGATACAAAATGAACTGTTGGATATTCTGATAAAATGGTGGGTCTTATAGTATTTTTATCATGATTCATGAGAAACTTGGGGTGGTTAACTAGTGCTAGGTCAAGTTCTTGCTGGAAAGAATCAACTCATATATTCCTTAGTTACAAATCTTTGTATAAATCTTGCTACAATGTGTTTATAATTACGGGGAATGTAATGATGCAGCAGGCGGGTCTCAAAGAAACCCATTTATATTGTAATTGTTTTGTTCCACTATTGCTGGAATCACTGTGGTTTGAGGTATTTTTTTTTTCTTCCAGGAATTTGTCTGTTTTTGTTTGTTTCTTCGGCTGCTGGATGGCATCATCCACTGGATAACCTATTTTCAAGGGTGAAGCTACGTGTTTTTCAGTGGCTTTGTTATTGACCAGTGGCACGAGTGGAAGCTTTCCAATGAATTTTCAAAAGACTTTGATTCTTTGTGTTCTACTGCTTTCAGTTGTTATGAACAATACCAGAGCTCTCAGTCTTGATGGTACGGTGATATTCCATGTGTGTGATTTTGTATGCGTGTATTTCTTTCCTTTATCCTCCCTTTGTTCTCCTGCCTTGTTAGTGGTAGTTATTCGAAAAGTCAGTCCTGAATTTTTTGTTTTTGTTCCCACATATTTATGTAGGAGATGTTTCCTAAGTTTGCTTCAGGCACTTGCATGTGCTACTATCAAAACTTTAGTCCAATTAGTAAGATCAAAGATGTCATATTTCAGAGCTGAATTCGTCATATGTAACTAGTAAGATCAAAGATGTCATATTTCAGAGCTCAATTCGTCATATGTTATGTTTATGTTTGTACTATGTTGGAATCACTCGCGATCACAGTGATTGGTGGTTGCAAGCACTGGACTGGGATTGGCTGAATAAGTTTTCTCATATTTATTTTTTTTTTGCAATAAATTTTCTTAGTTGGACAAAACTTCATCATTCCATGCCATCTGGCTTCAGATAAAAACAACGAATACAAATTGGTCTTCGCTCCCTCTCTCTCTCTCTCTGGTATTATTGCAGTGGTATTTGAAAACCTTGCTCTTGATTTGTAGGTGACGCTCTCATAAGCTTTAGAACAGCAATTCTCAGTTCCGATGGTGTTCTACTTCAGTGGAGACCAGAAGATCCTGACCCATGTGGATGGAAAGGAGTACAATGCGATCCAAAAACAAATAGAGTTATAGCTTTGTGAGTTTGAAGCCAAACATGTTTTAGGCCTTTTGGATGAGAATTTTTTGTTTGCATGCTTTTCTATATGCATTTTTCAACCTTCAAATTAAAGAATTGATTTACTTATCAGATACATAGCACATTATGATTTTAGGGTTGCCATTACCTTGTCATCGGAAGAACTGACAAGAATGTTGGTCTTTCCTTTATCATTTGATTATCTCTTATAGGAGTGTCCTCAATTCTCTGCAAATGTATGGTTTTGTGAAGCAAGCAATTTTATCATCTTTATTTATTTTTTCTTTGCTCACGAGAATGGATGTCTAGGATTTCACTCGTTTGACTTTACCAGAAATCCCCCCTGAATCCTCTCACGAAGTCAATAAATAGCGGCTTGTTAGTGAACATCTTTTGTCCGGCATCAACAATATTAGACTACACGCTTCTCTTTGATGGGTTCCAGAAGTTCTCATGGCTGTGATGTGTATCCCTAACAGCTCACCTCATGATTTAACTAGAGATGCTGGCTGGTTGTGACTAAAGAAGTCCTAGGAGAAAAGAAATCCCTTCGGTTCTAAATAATATGGTGCGTCGGTGACCAATGAGTATTGAACTGGGATTGCAAATTTCTTTCGAGTTTAGGTGGGTCACCGATGATAACTTATTGACAGCTATAGATCACCTGTGATGGTTGGCGGGCTGGGGAAGGAAACAGAGCCAGTGGTGATGATTGATCACTGATTGGCGGCAATGGAACACGGTGATGGTTGGCGGGTTGGGAAAGGAAACTGAGGCAGCAGTGGGTCATCACCGCTCTGATACCATTTTGTGAGAAAGAGTGGAAAAGGGTTTAGGGTATTAATTAACCCCAATACACATATGTCCTTGATATATAGATGAGTAAAAGCTACAAAGACCAAAATACCATCACGATACTTAATCTATAAAATTCCTAACAGCGTCCATTAAGTGTGTGAGGAGTAGACAAACCAGAAGCTATGGTGCTTTATCGCATGCATATGTACCAATTTCACACAGAGTATCAGCTTGTAACTCAAGGGCCAGAGATGTCTGAGCATGGAAGATATGTTCCAGTCTTTGAGAAGCCTAAAACCTAGACCACCCTCTTTCTTATGAGTGGACACATTCACCCAACTGTTTTTAGCCCTTCCTCACTTCAACTCTGGCCTATTCCTAGAAAGCCGCCAAAATCCTGACAATTTCTTTTAACACCTCCAGAGGATGGGTGAAGATAGGACTCCAATAGACTTGAATGCTAACCGAGACCGATTTGATCAATTGGGCTCTCCCCTTGTCAGAGTGCTTCATGTTAGACCAAGAATGTATCTTAGCGAGGATTTTATCTCCTATATGGCACAATCATTGTATTTGAGTCTCGCGGATATAGTGGGCCACCAAGGACTTGACAGGTAAGAAGGCTTCATGGATATCCAGGATATTCCTTAGGATCAGTTTGTCCTCTTCTTTAACTGAAGAGAAAACACGGCACTCTTTGCAAGGATAGGTTGCTACCCCGAAAATTTTTAGAGTTTATTGTGCTGAAGGATAGTCAGCACCACATAAGATGGAAAGATCATCTGCAAATCAAATGGGAGTATGGGACGGATTGATTTCCACACACTTGGGATGATAAAGTTACCTAATTAATCTTTACTTGAAGTAAAGCAAAAAAATAAATAAATTATAATATGAGATATGGGGATATGGGGTCCACCTATTGCTACCCTCTTTTTCCTGGGAAGGAACGATGCATCTCACGATTGATTACCCCTCGAGTATCTGGGGGAGTTACACTTTGCTTGACCCCCTGGATATATTGTTTTGGAAAGTCCATCACTTTCGTGATCTCAAAAGGAAAAGCCAAGTGAACTGAATCATAGCCTTTTTTAAGATCTAACATCAAAGCACATCTAGGTCTGCCTCCCCCCTTGTGATATCCTCTAACCAATTCCTGCATTAACAAAATGTTGATCAAATTAGGTAATGTACTTTGGACCCTTGTGGCTAGAGGCAATAAGCCTATAGTGGGGACATTGCAACAGGCAATAAGCCTATAGTGGGGACATTGCAACAGGCAATAAGCCTATAGTCCCTAATGGTAGGAGCATTTGACTTTGACGCAATACAAAAGCAATAGAGTTCCATTCAGTCAGCATTATACCACTCCGAAAGAAATGTTTCACAGCTTGAATGAAGCCTGTTCCCACCATTTCCCAGTTCTTGAGGTGAAAGAGGAGTTATACCCATCAGGCACTGGGACCTTTTATCCCCATTTATATATTTCAAGGTTACCATAATTTCCAACTCAGTTATGGGGTTAAGTAGGGAATTCCGGCAATTCAAAGGTACTTTGCTTGTAACAGCTTCTGGTAGAGTAAGCATCCCTCTTTTGCCTAAATTCATACCACAACAAGCCTTGATAGTACCCAATAATTTATTGTTGCTGATTGTTGCAAACCTAGGGCCTTTATAGACGTTTGTTGGATTTCATGAAAATAGTTACTGAAAAATAATTTTCAAAATAATGATTAAGCTTAGATCGAGGCAGCATCTTTGAAGTCGTGGCCACAACTATTTCTTGTGGCCATGAATTCTTTGATAAAGACTAACGAGCTTTATCTCTCCTAGTTTTGAACGAGTTGAGCTCTAATGATTTAAACTTTGACTCCGCTTGGCTTGATTGCAAGCTAATGTGGACCCAAGTTTTGGGCCATATGTTGAGGGATCTAGGCAGCCGCCTGGTAAACGTACACCTCAGGCTTGCCCGTTATTTTTATTGTGCACAAGACATGAATCTTTTACTTTGTTATCTCAATTTTAATAATAGAACAAAACAATCATCCGTTTAACAGCGATATAAAAATCGCGTTAAAATAACTTAGAAATACTATTTTCCAGTAAAAGCATTATATACTTGCTAGCTAGCTTAATTGACTAACTACTTGAAGCAATATATTACCCATCATTAGTATTTAAATTGTTTTCCAAACATGAATTGAAGCTTCTCAGAATCAAAATTTTCAAATTCTCAGAGTTTTTTTTTTGCCCATAAGAAAGCAGAAACTTAACCAAATACGTTTTTAGCCTGGAAAAAAATTCTTTAGCATTTTTTTCTGCAAAACCGTTTATTTTTTGGTAAGTCTGTAATGCCTAATTTATTACTAAATTAGGCATTGAAAAAATCAGCTTAATTACCATATCAGATTGTCCTTCTCTAACCCCTTTAGGTTGACTGTTTCTCTAGATGCTTTTAATTTGAGCTGGTCATGGGTTGACAGTGATGGAAGAGTTGAAACTACTAAATTATCCCCTGGCCTAGCTAAGCAGTACAGTTAGCACATTTGACTTGAATATTTTTCATTGTTCCCAATCCATTTGCTATGTTCAATTTGATTAAAGAAAACTAGGCATGTGCATACAAATAGGAAAAATGAATACTTATATGAATACTTACCTTCAGCTATAATTGTTCAAGTAACCTAATGAATCACATACTAGTTTTTATTAGATCTTGGTCAAGGATTGTATGTATATGATAGGTATAGGCTATATAATTTTCTACCTTATGTCAAGATTTGTCCTTTTTTTTCCTCTAATACTCCATTTGCCCCAGCCACTATTGAACTCCAATTTGGGTGTTGTTTGGACCTTTGGAAAGCTGGTTGAGTATACCTTTGAATCCTGGTGGACTGGGTCCCATATGGTTCGTACATTTAAAGATATGAGCATTTTAGCCTTAGTAGGTCGAAAAAACCAGTCATTTTGGCAAAATGGTCACATCTTCCACATTATAAATTGGATTAAGACCCGTTTTGTATTGTTAAAGAGCATTTGCAAAGTACTACAAGATGATGGAAACAAACTTAAAAATTACAAAGTTTGGCCACCCAAAAGTTGATTGAAAGCAAACCATCTAGTGGTTGTCGGAGCCACTGATGCTATGGTTGAGAAACAATTACTTTTGTCCCTTCCATGTTCCATTGGGTATTCCTTGGGATCCGTAGGCCATTCAACATCCTGTAGCTCGGTCTCAGGAACATTTTCCTCATTCGAATCGTTGAGGCTGGTCTTAGACCTTTACGAAGTAAACATGGGGTGTCTTCAGTACCCGACATACTTGGATGCTAATAATTTTTTTTTATCCTTTTCTGAACTTTTTTCGTCTTCCACCAATTTTAATCTCCTCTTTGTTGTACCCAAGTGTTAACTGTATTTTCAGTTTGTGTGTTGCATTATGTGTATAATGGAATGTGAAACATATATGTTGATACTTGATTTGTTGTATAACTGTAGAACTTCTGCAAATAGTGATTCAAAAACAATTATGATACTGAACGAGTTTTCTATATTTGATCGTGCAGGAGCCTACCATTTCATAAACTCATTGGACCTATATCACCAGATATTGGGAAGCTGGAGCATTTGCAGTTCCTGTATGTAGTTGTGTAGAGATTTTTGTTTTTCATGTTAGTTGATGCACATTCCCTTTGAAAGAAAGTATGCTGCTGTTGCTGATGCTTTGCTTTATTTGTGATGTATTGCAGCGCTCTCCATAATAACAACTTCTTTGGGACAATTCCTCCAGAATTAGGAAATTGCACAGAGTTACGAGCATTGTAAGTAGTTTATTTTTATTGGCAGCATTGTAAGTAGTACATCTCTAATCAGGAACATATGTTTGCTTTTATCACTACCAAATACACTTGACAAGATTTTAGCAATTTGATTAGATGTGAACTTCATAAGTTACGTTGTTAACAAAAGAATTTATCGCAACTTTGACTGATTTTGCGGGGATCTGCAGTGCAAGTAGGCACTGTTGAAGTTTGAACCTTTATAGTGGGTATGACATAGCTTGTATATAAAGAAGAAAGATAGCAGTTTATGTGCAGCTTAAGGTGATTACTCAGTTGAGAATCGTTAAGGTCCATCTTTACATTGACCGAATGAATACTGTCAATTATGCTGGAAAGCTACTTCATTTTATCCACTCCACCTTCGCATTGAGTAAAGGAGTAAAGTTGCAAAGGTTTCTTTGAAGTGATCTTTAGTAATTACATGTATCAGTCTGTTAGTCATTTTAATCGGAAGGGAATTTGGGGGGGGGGGGTAACAAGAGCATTTGTGAATTTTTGTATATGAGTTAGTCTTACGACTATGAATCGAAGAGGGGAGAAAAAGAGCAATGGAAGTTTTCACATCCTCTTGCAATTAGTACTGACATGTGTAACTGAAATAGCAAATAGCTGAATTTGGAATATATAGACTTTTCTGAAAGTTTGGAGTGTTGTGTTTATCCTTAACAATTTTATGTTTTGAGCTTCTGACATATGCTGAATCTGATATTCTGATTTACTGCAACGTTATTCACTACGTGCATGTAGATTGAGTATTTGAGTGTTTTGGTGTATTGGAAAGGATATTATTGTAGATGGTAGAGAAGGTATCTAGTGAGTATAGAAGTTTGCAAACCATCTCTAGTAGCTTGAGATTATAATGAATATGGTGGTGGTTATTGTTCAAACCAATTGTCAACCCAAAACCAATCGACAGTTGGTGGGAGGAATCTAGACTATATGACCCAAGCACATGTACCCTTTCTGACCCTGTGTATGCGTCTGGTCTCATATGGATTTAATAATGAGATGAATGGGAGCACAGAGGACACAAATAGAATCCGGGGTTAAGGCTTTGGCCTGAGAGGTGAAGTGGTAGGTAGCTTGATGTACGTTGTTGGCGCCATTGCCCAACAACTTAAGCTTTTGGGACTACTGGTAACTTGACAAGACTTGGCCATGTTTCCATGTAACATTTTTTGAGGCATCCTACCCAAAACCTACTGAAAGTAGTTCAGGGAGTGTGGATCAACTGCAGGTAGCTCAGAAAGTTGATATGAAACATGCATCCCGATTCCCATGAGACATAAATAGAGGAAGAATGTGGAGATGAAAGCCCAGGATTAATGCTCCAAAGTGAAGTGAAATAGAGGCTAATGTGAAAATGTGGTAATTGTTTTATGAAAGGTGATGCAAAAATTGGGGTAATTAGAGTTTATTGAGGTTTGTTTCAGTGCCAATGTTTTGTATAGTTGCATTTGCACATTGGGAATCTGTAAGGTAGTGAGAATTAAGACTTCAAACGCAGACCTTCAAATTCCCGTAATACCTTGTAGAATATCTTTTTCCCACATAATAGATTTGATTAAAAGATTGACTTCTACTCGTATATTATTCTTTCAAGATATCTTGATCAAGAGTAGAAGGGTTATGTCTTTTTTGTTGCCCGGGTCAAACTTACCAGGGCATGGAAGTTACAAGAACCTTTTGGTTGCTAAGCTTACAATGCATGATACCGAAACTTGGTTCAGGCATGCGCCAAACTGGCGTATTTATCTAATTATCATGTGCAAGGAAATGGAGTCACAGAAACTTCTTATAGTATATACTCCTTTTGTGTTCTGGGGTGAACTCCAATTACTAAATATGCTTGGACAGTGAATCCTCAACTTCACATATAGAATTCAAAATCCTATACCCTTAGCGATTGATGGTCACTGACTGATGCGGGTAATTATTTGTCTGCGGAGTCAATGTAATATAGCACTTGACTATGGAAACTGATAGGTTACACCTAATGTTTGATGTGTTTTGGCTGAACCAAGGTGGTTTATGATTAATCTGTCCTCAAGTAAATGTTTTACTTGTAAGTGAACAGTATTGGCAAGGGTAGGTAAATGAACCAAAAAAATTTAATTGTAACGAGTTTTCTTTTAATTCTCGATGACCTTTCCAAGTTTCACTTTCTGAATTAATTTTCTAACCCATGTTAGTTCATAGATCTTTGCAGGGTAACTACTTAAGTGGATTAATTCCTAGTGCGCTTGGAAACCTTTCAGTGCTTGAAAATCTGTAAGTTTTTCCCCTTAATTACTAGTGGTACTATTTTTCATGTTATGGATTCTGTTTTTCTATATTGGTTGATAAATATTGAACCGGTAAGGTTGAGCATAATGCACATATTTTTTATCCCATGTAGGAGTTTGTCATAAACTCAGGTCCTGCCTTTTCCAATTTAAATTTAAAAATGCCGCAAAATCTATAGGCTTCCAGTAATGTTTGTATATCGGTATTCAATATCTTGTGTAGCTATGATATAGCAAAGCCTATTTCTGCTGTTACAAATTTACAATGAATGACATGAAAGTGTAGTTTTGGGCTTGATTCTATGGCTCTTCACGATTGTAGGCCCCTTGAATGCATTAATGGATTCCGAATGTGTATATAAGTTATTTTAAACATAGACTAGGATAAATCATGTAGCTCTTTGAAGAAAGACACAATGGCAGGATGTCGAACTCCAAAACAGATTGGCAGATAAAAATTAGACGAACTACCATTTTGCCATCATGCTGAGTATCAGGATCGAGGAAAGCTGCCCACCCGTCCAACTTGATATTAGAGATAATAAGATAGTGCGAGAAAAAGGCTAGAAAATGCTTCAGTTACAAGAACATCGAATATCGTGAATTTTAGGGTAGTTAACCTTCATACTACTGAATCAAATCAACCCAAGAAAAGCAGGTCTGAGTAAATTATAAAATGCCAAAGATGAGGATTCAGTTTGCCCTCTTGAAATTTCATCTGAATACCCTCTATTATGGGACTGCTAACTGATTGAAAATCTAGTAGGAAAATTTCTCTGTTAGTTTGCTTGGGCTGGAAAGGAGGCTCTAACGAATGCTGGGAGAGTACTTCATTAGATAATAGGCCTTGGGTTATCAAATACAATAAATAAGCAAACTGGTGCTTGCACTGTAAAAAGTAATTCGATTGAAATATTCTGCGCGTCATATGATTTGACATTGCATGCCAACATGGACCTAATATCACTTTCACGTCTGATTTCACAGGGATATCTCTAGCAACTCTCTCAGTGGGTCAATTCCAGAATCCCTTGGGAAATTGAACAAGCTAGTAAATCTGTGAGTGTGACATCCAACTTCCGGTGATAGTTCTTATGTGGCTCAACATTGACAGTCGCAATATTTTAATGTTTGTAGGAATGTGTCAAACAATTTTCTGAGGGGGCCTATTCCATCCGATGGTGTGCTTGAGAATTTTACAGAGAGCTCGTAAGTACAAAGTGTTGATACACTTTAATTCCTCGTAATTCTTGCTTATATAGTGACAAAAGTATCTTTTCTGTGGCACACATTGATTCGTTTAATAGCTATTCAACGGACTCCATAATTTGAGGACATTGTAAATTTGTTTTGTTTGCTTTTAGTTTTTTTTTTTTTTTGGTTATTTAATAATTGAAACTTCTGGTATTCTTTGTGGTTGTATTTTTAATATCTTCATTCTTGATGATTAAAAAGCTGAAAGATATTGTCAGACTATACAATTGTGATTTGAAGCACTATTTTGCAGCTTTTTGGGAAATCTTGGTTTATGTGGGAAACAAGTCGATAAGAGATGCGATGATGCCAGAGGTCCTTCAACAGACTCCCAGAATCCTATTTCAGGTAAACATACATCAATTAAAGATAGTTTGTGGTACGTTCCATACACTATAAGATGTTGAAATTTATATTTTGCAATTAATGACTATAGAAACCTCGGTTTTATGCTTAACGGAATTGAAGTTTTCTCTGTATGATTGCATTGTGACTCATGTCATACTCACTCATAGAAGAGGCTTTTTCTAGGTTAGTATGATGGTCTTCCAAACACAACTTGAGATATTTTGAACTTGCCTCAGACATATACAAAAGAAAGTACATCTTCAGCATAAATAGTTGGAAGAAGAAACAGTGGCAATACAAATAGAAGTTGTAAAATCCTCCCTAAGTCCAACATGGGCTACATATGGAAATGTGTAGTAGTATATTAGATAATGCCCACCAGGGATGATTAACCTGAGTTAACTTTTGTGTCACATGGTTAAGCTAAGAGTTAGCAGGTGTGCGGGTTGTCATAGGTGGTATCTGAGCCTACACCAACCCAAAGTGTGGGGTGGGACTCTCAAGGAGACATTCTTGGGTGGGTAATGCAGCCCAAGGTCTAACAAACAATATTAGGATGATTTTATTGGAGAACTTCACAGATTAAGCCAAACTTCCAGTGATCTAGCATGTATGTAATCGCCAAAGGAATAACAAAGCATTAATGAAACTGAATTCCACCACTGAATACCAATCAATAAGTTTATAAAAGAAAGGTGGCCAATTCCAAAACAAAAGGTGACAGCTAGCTAAGAACTAACGTGTAGCAAATCGACAAAAGTGGCTGTAGGGAAAGAAGGAGATTCAGAACAGCAACAGGAGAGTTAGCCAGGAAATGAGAGAACAAAGGGGGAAGAAGAGAAAGGAAAAGGAGGAAAAAGAAGCTGCAGCAACAGTAGCAGCAGAGGAGGAGGAGGAAGAAGAAGCTGCCACAGTAGCAGAGGAAGAAGAGCTGTGATACGTGTGGAGATTGCAAACAAAGAGAAGCCGAGAGGTGGAGATGGAGCAGCAGCGGTAGAGGAGGCAGAATTCCTGAAGAGAAAGGGGAAGGTGAGAGGAGATAACTAGCAGCAGCTAGGGTTTTTTCTTTTCATCAAACGTCCCCTGAAAAGAAAGAGAGGCTGGGCTTATATGGGAACTCAAGTCAAACACTAGTCCTTGCTAGGTGTCACATCCCTATTGGTCGGTTCTAAATAATAAAAAGGTTATGTGCCTAGCATATGCCAATTAAAATGTGGACACCCCACAACTTGGTCAAAAAACATAAAATTAGTAAACATGATTCAAAACAAGTAACACAAACCTAAAACACTAATAAAATACTAAAGCCTAAGCTACATCTGTGGGGCCGACATGGGACAAGTTTGAGGTGCTTCTTGTGCTTGGGCGGGACCCACATGAGACGAGCTTGACGTGCTTGAATGGTACGAGTCTCACATCGCCTGGTGGGTGGAAGTTGCCGGACTATTGGCGGACGTTGCAACCTTAAATGGGGCAATTGTGAAATCCTCCCTATGTCCCACATAGGCTACATATGGAAATATGTAGTATATAATGCCCTCCAGCTACTATCAACCTAAGTTATTACTTATAAGCCATGTGGTTAGGTTAAGGGTCACTAGGTCAGCTAGCGCAGGTTGTTACAGTAGTGCCGATAATAGTATGCACATTACCTTATTCTATGTTTATGTTTACCTCCCTTATCCATAGGATTTACCGACTTCCTACAAGCACAAAGAGGATGGGCAATCATATCTAGCAGAAAAGGGGTTTTTTAACTTGCAGCATTCGTTAGATCCTGTCTCAAATAATTTTTACTCGAAAAAACATGTTTGACAATTATCTCATACAGTGTGTCGAATTGTTGGTAAATATGTTGGTGAATAGTGTGATACCAGAGCTGCTAGCTAGTCATTGATACCTTAACTTTAGACAGCTGCATCACATAACAAATTTACACCATATAATTTAGTCATAAGGTTAATAGATAAATTGAGAGTGACAAAATAAGAAAGACTTACTACCTCACTTGATGATAATAAACGCAAAACTCCTAACAATCATGATTAGCCTAATTAATCACACTATACTCACATAATCATAGCTATTTATGCAATCCTTTATTGTGGTTGACATTATCCAAGGACATTTAAGCACCTTGATTAAGCTAACTGAATTAAAGCAAACAATACACATGAGTCCTCCCTGTACGTAGTAGATAAAAAATCAGGGCCAAACACTTGTGCTTTGCAAACTGATGGCAAGCACATAGGGAAATGAAGAGATAACCCCAAGTAAACAAGTATATTTTTAGTATCAATCCATGTAAATGCATGTGAGAACTTCTATTTGGGCACTTACACCATATAATCCGCTGTTTTAACTAAGTCAGTAAGTCATGAAACCAGAAATACCCCTTTGATTTACTCTCTCCTCGCTCTTGTTGACCATACATATTTATGAAAACATTTTTGGTCATCAGTTGGGAACTGGCAGTATTTCCTCCCCCTTTCTCTGTTAACTTATTGTCCAGATTTATGATGCTATTAACTCATTATTGAGCAGAAAACCAAAAGAAGAAGTACTCAGGGCGGCTACTTGTAAGTACATCTGCAACCGTTGGTGCACTACTTTTAGTGGCACTGATGTGTTTTTGGGGCTGTTATCTGTATAAGAGACTTGGTAAAAAGGATGGTAGAGGTCTTGCGGTGGATGTCGGGGGAGGTGATTTCTCTCATTACTACTGCATGAATTATCATTTGAAAGTACACACTAGCTGCTTTCAGTTCCATCTTTGCGCTTGTTTTATTTTTTCTTGTTGCTTCAGGGGCATCAATTGTGATGTTTCATGGAGACTTGCCATACTCTTCAAAGGATATCATTAAGAAATTGGAGACTTTGAATGAGGAGCACATAATTGGTTCAGGGGGCTTTGGGACTGTATACAGGCTTGCAATGGAGGATGGTAACGTGTTCGCCTTGAAAAAAATTATGAAGATGAATGATGGCTTTGATCGTTTCTTTGAGAGGGAGCTTGAGATTCTTGGAAGCATAAAGCACCGATACCTAGTGAACTTGCGAGGATATTGCAATTCTTCGACATCAAAACTTTTGATCTATGATTTCTTATCTGGTGGTAGCCTCGATGAAGCTCTGCATGGTGAGATCTGTTTTCTCTTAGTATGATCTCAGTGGTATTCTTATTTAATGCGATGAGCTATGTCGCACGTACACGGATACAGACACGGACACGACACGGGACATGGGATTTCTAAAAAAAAAAGGGACACAGACACGGTAGGGGACACGGTGAAAACAAATAAAATTTATTTTATACTAATGGAAAATATAGTTACCCAAAAAAATTAAAAAATTGCATATTTAACTCCTACCGTATCCCTCCCGTGTCCCCCTAAAAAGTTTAATTAAACGTATTGGACACGTCACGTGGCGTGTCTCATACGTATTTTGCCGTGTCCCCCTCATGTCCCCGTGTTGGACACGGAGACAGGCCGGCCTCTAGGAGTGTCGGTGCTTCATAGGCGGTGAGGATGCGCACGTATGTGCACACTCACATCGTTGTAACACGGGGACACGCCGGCCTAGTAGTGTCGGAGCTTCATAGGTGGTGAGGATGCGCACTTATGTGCACACTCACATCGTTGTGCATACAAATGTTTCAGCTTCTTAGAAATTTGTGGAATATGGAACTTATAGGGTCAGACTTCAGAGGCATGTGAGTCATCTTTGGTATTAGATATGTGAAGTTATCAGAACATGGAAATAGCCTGTTTGGGGATTACTCCATTTTACCAGTAAGGTCCAAGTTGGCAGACCATCAAAGTTTTGTTTGACTGTTTCGAATAAAGCTTTGGCACCTACTTCCTGGCCCTTTTCTCTTTCTGTGAAAATCTTCAAGTTGAAATTTCTGTCGCTTAGATTATTTTGGCTCTTTTGGATTCATTACAGGCTGCCCTTGGGGTTGTGATCCTTAAGACCCGTAAATCGATTTGCCAGAGGATGATTACTGCCTTTGTTTGCTATTCTAGTAAGAGAGTGCTATGATAAATTTTGAGAACACATCTGTCTTTCCCAAACCACCATTAAAGAGGCCAATTTCACCTTTGGTGTCCCGTTTTTGAAAGATGTCAGGGAAAGTGGATTTTTTAAGCTCTGCCATACTTATTAAAAACTTTTAGTTAGCATTTAGATGGATAATTTTGAGAAAAAGTGATATGTTGTGAAGAAATGAATGGGTTCTGGGACGATGTGGGAATGTCAATATGAAAAATTAAATAATTGAAGGGTACTTCAAATAAAAAGGGTTGAGTACAACTGAGATATCTTCAGCAACAGATAGTTTAAGTGATTCAGAGGATGCACTAGGACAACAAAGATAAAAGATGAATTGCATGGATTTGTTGATTATGTATCCAATGTAGAAATTACAGTGTAATATTAAAAGTAACGTCTAAACCTATGTACCATGCACACTTCGTCGGAGTCCACGTACCGGTGTCGGACACTTTTTGGACACCGAACACGTTTCTGACACTCGAATCCGAAGTGTCTCATTTTTTCTCAACGTTTTTGGCGTGGGCACTCTCGAGAAACTCACAAGACACGTTGGGGGTGTTAAACGAAATAGCTAAGACTCTTGTTAAAGCTTAAAAAAGTCTTTCCTCTTTGTGTGACTACTGGTTATAAAGACATACAGGTAATGAAATGCTTTTTGTTGGAATACTTTTGTGAATGATGTGATTAAGGTACGTATGGTGTTACATATTTAGAATTAGAACCTTATTTATTCATATAATTAAATACGTAAATATTACCTAAAACCTATGATGCATGGACACGGACACAGGTACGGACACGGACACGGACACGGACACGGGGACACGGGAATTCTAAAAAAATGGGGATACGGACACGGCACGGGACACGCCACGTGTATATATATATTTTAAGAAAATACAAACAAAACAAAAGGAGAAAAACTTCTATAATTATATGACAAAATTACACTTTTTTACCCCAAGTATTGATTAATTATAAATTTACCCCACAGTTTTAAAAAAAATTCAATTTGACCCCTACCGTGTCCCCCCGCGTCCCCAGCCGAGTCCCCCTCAAAAATTCAAATTAGCCATGTCCCCATCCACGTGGCTTGTCGGGACACTGCGATACGGGGACCCCTAGAGGTGTCGGTGCTTCGTAGCCTAAAACGTTTCCCCAACAAGTCGTGTACTTCAATTTTAAAAAATTGGAGCGTTGGTTTTGTGTCCGTGTCGTGTCCTGTATCCATGTCGGTGCTGCATCGGTCTAAACCATGGTTTATTGGCATTGTGTTAAAGATTTTACAAACCAAAGCTTAGTAGTAAAATCCTATTCTGCATGAGAACTGTTCCCAAGGTAAAAGCATTTCTGGATGAAAAAACTATTCTGGATGAGGTGCAGCTTGCGGTGTATACTGGCTGAACCATGTATTATACGGTCATGGGTAGAACTCAACCGCAGGGGCTAGCTACTGAGGTGAGGGTGCCCTTGCACTTATGTATTGTAGATTATATCTGAACGTAGGCGAGTGGGACTTCACTTCATACCCTCCCTCTTGCACAACGTGCTCACTCGGTTGCACATGTCACATGAGGTGCATTTGAGTTCAAGATTTGCCAAAAAAGTATCAGTCGGTATTCACTTTTTGTTTGATTCAACTGTCACCCTAGCAGAATACATGACATATCTTGGGTTCTTTTTCTTGAGATGTGCAATTTTCATTACGACTGGCTGTCTCTTTAAAATTGCACGGCTTCAGTTTGCTGCATGAATATATGAGAAACAGTGTTGTCTTCTGATGGTATGTGCAGAAAGAACTGAGCAACTGGATTGGGATACTCGGCTAAATATCATTATGGGAGCTGCTAAAGGGCTGGCCTACTTGCACCATGACTGTTCTCCGCGAATTATACATCGTGACATAAAGTCGAGCAACATTTTGCTTGATGGCAATTTGGAGGCTCGAGTTGCTGACTTTGGACTAGCCAAGTTGTTGGAGGATGAAGAATCTCACATTACAACTATTGTAGCCGGAACTTTTGGTTATCTAGCTCCAGGTATGCAATGTAACACCGCAGAATATAGGGCTTGATTACCTTGAGCAACAAAAATAGTTCCTCTTTTCCGTCTAAAGTTCATGTAGGAAGTGCACGAAGGGTGGTCTCCTATAAGCTTTGATGCCATCAGGCAATAACTGAATCCAGGGAAGAGTTCCTAGTCTGGAAGCGTTTCTTTCTTTTCTATTTGCGGGACTGGAAGCATTAAATCAGGGATTTGATAGGCGGGTTAGAGAATTAGACCTGAGTGCGTCATTTAGTTGAACATTTACCTCCAACAATGCATTATATTTTTATGGTATGCATGCAATGCTCTGTGACGCCTTGTAAACACTTTTTATATAGATATTCAAATGATTATACTGAGGAATGTGAGTGTTTTGTAATGTCCATGTATCGTCCACTTTGGCATTTGATGAAGTAGACACTTAAGATACAAACCACACCAGATATTCGTTCTCGAGTCCAAATAAACTAGATGATGGCGATTACCTGCCTCATTAGATATTACAGTTGGCATGCACAATGGATAACCTATATAAAATAGGACTCTACTTTGACTAAAATTCAACTAATAACTAAGGTGTTGTTTGATAAAGCTGAAAGTTGAAAACTGAAAATAAAGTACCGAAAACTGAATGCTGAATTTGTTAAGCTTATAATTTGTTTGATATGCACTGAAAAATAAGCTGTTTGATGTGTACAAGGAGTTGAAGTATTAAATTCACTGATTTTTCTACTTTGCCTTTTATACATCAATACTAGAATGCAAAAATCAAATCAATAAATGAAAAATACGTACAGTAATCCTAAATTTTTAAAAAAAAAATACTCAATAGTGGCTTGATGATGGAGTTGTTATTAATGGTCACCATGTATTTGCGATAGTGGTGATTATGGTGGCTCGAGGATGGAGTTGTGGAGTGGTGGTTGGGGGGGAGGAGGTGGTGGTGGTGGTGAAATACAAATGGGAATTGTGGCAGTTGCAGTGGCGGTAGAGTGATAGTGGGAGTGCTGGTGATGTAATGGTGTGTGGTTTGAGTGGTGGAATGGTGGTGGCGGTGGATGATGGAGGTGATGGTGGGAGTAGTTATGGTGGAGAAGTGATGGTGATGGTGGTGTAGTGGCGGCAGTGGTGGTGGTAGTTGGGGTAGGAGTGAGGTAGTGGCGGTGGTGGTATTGGTGGTGTAGTGGTAGAGGGAGTAGTTGTGGCAGGAGTGGAGAAGTGGTGGTGTGAGTGGTGGTGGGGTGGTGGTGTAGTGGCGGTGGTGTAGACGGCAAAAGAGTGTTAGTGTTTGTGGCAGTGGTGGAGTGGTGATGGAAGTGACGAGTAGTGGTGGTATTTATAGTATTGGTGGTAGTAGCGGTGGAGATGGTGGTGGTGGTGGTGGTGGTGCTAGTGGTAGTGGTAGAGCGGTGGAGATGGTGGTGGTGGTATAGTGGTGGTGGTAGTGGTAGAGTGGTGGAATCATGGTGGTGGTGGAGCGATGGTGTAGTGGGGGCAATGGTGGTGGTAGTGGGTGGTGGTGGTGGTGGTGGCGGGGTGGTGGTGGGAGTGGCGGAGTGGTGGTGGCGTAATTGGTGGTTTAATGGTGTTGGAGCGGCAGAGTGGTTGAGGGGTGGTGGTGGTAGTTGTGGTGGGACTGGCGTGATTGGTGGTTTAATGGTGATGGAGTGGTTGAGGGACGGTGGTGGTGGTGGTGGTGGTGGGTAATGGTAGTGTCTATAGTGTTAATGGTAGTGGTAGTGGTAGTGGTGGTGGTGGTGGAGATGGTGGTGATAGTAGAGTTGTGGGGATTGTGGTGGTGGTAAAGTGGCAGCGGTGGTGCCGACAATTATAGTTACGATTGTGTAAAGTGCAGTGGTAGAGGAGAAAATGATTGAATGAAAACACATAAATTCAACCAAAATTAAGTAGCTTTGAGCTACTTTATTTTTATCAACTTTTAAGCTTACATTTTAAGAGGCACTTAATCTTTTAATTTATGTAAAATGTAGTTATCAAACCTACTTAATAACTTATTACTCAATTCATTTAGTTTTAAGTACTGAATCTATGTTATCAAACAAGGCCTAAGTCGTCCTGAATTGTGATTGACAATTATATCTTATTGCTTTTAATATTTCACTTCTTATGCTTCCAAGCCTACATAACAAATTCTTTGGAAGAAGCATCGGTGAGATCGGGAGGTATTTGTTTGGTACGTTGTCACGAAAAGTTCTCTCATACATGCCGACTTATCTATAGAACGAGTCTAGTTAGGTGATCTCCAGGGTAAGGGCATCTCGCTTATCTTAACTTTGTTTTTAAAGAATTAGAGAGAATTTATTCTGTGTTTCGAGAAGGAAAGGAATAGTAGAGAGAGGGAGAGGGGAGAGATTATTCTACATGGAACTTAATGCTGACACTCTCTTGTAAAGTGGGTCCTCTTAATTTTTTAGATATTGGGATTTTTGTCCACTTTTAGATGGTGATTTATGGCACTTTACGTAAAATAGCCGTGCGGCAGCCCTTCAACATTAAGTTCTGGCATAACAATTATTGTGTGTCAGTTTTTTTTACTGTTAATCAAACTGGAAAAGCTGTGTTTCAAGGGGAGTGCTGTTTTTGAAGTGGTTCTATTGCTACTGTGATTTTGGTGCAAGGCTGCAAGCATCCAACATCATGTTTCCTGAATTGCTTTGTTGACACTTGATTTGCAGAATATATGCAAAGTGGTAGAGCAACAGAAAAGACTGATGTTTATAGTTTCGGGGTTTTGATGCTTGAAGTAGTGTGTGGAAAGCGGCCAACTGATGCATCATTCATTGAGAAGGGTTTCAATATTGTTGGCTGGGTATGTCTCTTCCCTGCTGCATTTGTTTCCACTCCTTTCATTTATTCTTTTTCTTTTGGTGGATCATTTTTAGGGCCTTTTCGTTACCGAAAATTGGGTATTTGACGTGACGACGTCATTTGAAATATACCTAAAGGATTATTTTATAGAGGATTTTTAGCAATTTGACTGCAGAAAAATGTCTTATCACCATGTGCTGCTGTTCTAAATTTACTTTAGCTTCAATTATGTCAGAAGTTAAGATTATACATAAGTAACATGTGAATTGGTACATGTTAAAGCACCAAACTCAAAGCCAATTGGCAATTGGTGGAGAGGCCGCCCAGACTCATATACTAGTTTTGGAGGTTATAACTAACAATGTGGGACAAGTTGTAACATTACACATTGTATATCTAAACTGGCAACCATAAACTATGAGAACACTTGAAGACGCAGCAATCTTGGAGCATACTAAAGTTTCCAGTTGGAAAAGGATGGTGATACAACAAGAGGCAATGCATGCTAAACAGATTTAAATTTAGCAAGCTCATAACTTCCAGAAGTGGTTATTCTGTGATTGATTATTAGTACATGCTGCCATAAATAGTAATATGTTGCTGTCAATAAACTTTTGGATTTGTTTGTTTTGAGCAATTATGTTATGGTTGTTACCTGGATGAACAACTATGTTATGGTTGTTAGCTGGATGAGCAATTATGTTATTTTGAGCAATTATTTTCCTCCTCCTTCGCTATACGGGGAAAGCTGCTGTAGAAATGAAACACTTCCATTGCTCATCCAGTGGATGACAAAACCTTTCTGGGAACTACCTGAATTCGAGGTTGAATACATCTGAGCTTGATTTCTTCCACACCAAAAACAAAAATGGAAACCGTGATCAATACATCGAAGACTGTCCAACTTAAGTTATAAAGCTAGATCTTGTGTTTAAATATCTAGTTTATTTGTTCCGCGCATGTTGTATTTTTTTGTATGACTGCTGATATATGCCCATTTTGGGGTTCGTGGTAAGTACGTAACGCTATGGTATTTGAATATTTGATGATAATTTTGAGGGTATTTACTCTGTAGGTCCTACGAATAATTTAGAAAGATAGGATAGTGGTACAGTCAGGATACATTAGATAAAAAATGTATAACAACAAGAGAGAAGCATTCTATTACACATAACAATACGAATGGTTAGAAGCATTTTATTTTCTGATACGAAAAATACTTGATCTTTTCGGAAAACAGACATTTATTGAGGATCCTTACTTTTAATTTTTAAGTAGGTCCTGCGAATAATTTATATTGCTGTCAACTATAATCTGTTTATACCAGAATAAAAACAGTCTTTTTTTCCCCACAAGCTTTTACTTTTGGCACTCAAGTTTTATATTCGAAATTGTTGTGCATAGGTTACTTATTTACTTATTTAAGTGTTGACATCTAATTTTATAATACACATATACCACAATAAAAATGTCAATTTCAATAAAAAAAATGATGATACTTCTCTATGAAAAGTGAACAAAATGTGCTGGAAATCTGTTCTGTATTTATTACTAGCCATTTTACTCATAATATATACAGTTATCACAATCTCAATTTCAAATAAGTTTGGATACATTTTTTATAGTATCCGAAAAGTATTTGTACTTTGAAAATAAAGAAAAACAAATTTTATATTCTGGATACTTTTTGGATACCTATTCTCGAATGTTAATATCCGATACAGTATTGCACGGACTCCCATCTAGAACTAGAAGCATTCATAAAAGAATTCCATTGTTCTTCTTATATAAAGATTTGAGGGCACCACAGATTACTGGGAATTTATTTTGGGAGCAATTTAGTTTTGCATTGTCTTTTGGCGGACTACTTTTTTCCCCTTATTTTCAGCCTATTACTTTTTTTCCATTAATATTTTTATTTGTTGATAAAAAAATAAAATCCTGATATGCCTATTATCCCTTGCAGTTGAATTATCTTGTTACAGAGAAAAGACAACGGGAGATTGTGGATCCAAACTGTGAAGGAGTTCAGGAAGAAAGCCTGGACGCCCTTCTATCAGTTGCAATCCAATGTGTATCTTCAGCCCCAGATGAGAGGCCTACAATGAACAGGGTATTCCAAATTCTTGAATCTGAGGTCATGACCCCTTGCCCAAGTGACTTTTATGATTCCAACTCTGATTGAAGCCTTAAGGAGGCAATGAAGAATCATCTTTCTTGTCAGTTGTAGCCGCTGATTCTTCCTAGAAGCAGGGAACTCAGCAGTAAAAGGGGCCCACAATCTGCAAAGTTTTCAGTCCTCTCCCTTTGATTTATTGAATTTTTGTGTGGAGTTCAATGATGGAAATGCTCCATTCGTCTGCACCCGTTATCCTCGTAGTCTATAGAGTTTGTCGGTCATCAAGGGGACTCAGGTTTGGGTTGGGACATCCAAGGTTTCTTCCTAGACATGTATGGAATTCCACGCGAGTGATCTGTTCCCCTTCTTCTTTTTTCTTGCTTGTGTTCTCCTTTACATGTTTCTGCGATTGCCCTCCTGGCTTTGTTCTTGAATATAGCGTACACAGCATTGTATAAAATTAGTTTCAAGCTGCCCTTCCCAAAAGATCCTTTGTGTTTCATGTCATTGTTCTATAATTTATCACGATCACAATAATAGACACGCAGAAAAGATCTGAGATTATTGTTTTGACATATTCAATTTGAGATGAGTATATGCAGTTTCTGTGAATATGTAAACATTTGTAGAAGCACGTAGGTGCAATTTGCTGTTTCATTTCCTTCTGGCACTGGATGACAAGAATTGGCTTACTCTCGTGAGGAGATGGATTCCATGTAATCATTAGGGTTTGAACTAACTTATTTCGAAGCTACTATGAGCAAGGTTACTGGAATTTCTTTTTGTTTCGGAGCTTCATTTTGATACTGTATATGGTAATACTATTCGAGGTAGATGGGAGTATGTGATTTACGTTGGATTTTTGTTGGTTGGATAGTTACTCTCTTGTAAAAGTTTGAAGGATCACCAAATTTAACGTCTCAGAACACATTTTTTGTATTTCGAAATGTGCGTTCTAAATGGAGCCCAGAGGGTTGTGCAGTGTGTTGTGCGAGGGCCATCGCCACCGTGCCGGTGTCGGTCCGACGATCAAAGATGTTCACCGCGTAGAGCTCGTCGAGTACAAGTGTACAAAAAATTAGCTCGATTTAATATCGTTAGGTGTCTCATCGGAACATTATTATCTTGAAATGCATGATTCCGAATGTATCCAAAACACTAGATCAAAACCACTGCAACAAGTATATTCCAATAAGGTTGGAGGCACTTATCGAACCACCGCGTAGAGCTGATTTTTGGTACACATGTATAACTTGACGAGCTCTACGCGGTAAACGTCTCCGATCGTTGTCACGACACCGGCACAACGGTGCCATGCCCACATAGCACAGCACGCTGCATAACACCCTTCCTGGGTTCGTTCTGAATAGAGGCATTTACAGGCCGCTCCACTTTGTGGAGGACCTGCACCGCCCACTCAATTTTTCCGAAAAAAATGCACCGCGCGCTCCAAAACTTTGTGGAGGCTTGTGCTCTGTAGCCCGTCAGGCCCGACAGCTCTGCAGCCCGTTAGTCCCCATGTGCCCGTCAGTCAATTGTGCTTCTTCTTTTCTTTTTTTTTAATTTTAAAACCTCAAATCCTGTAAAGGTGCCTAGACCCTAGGGTACCCTATGAAAGTGCATAAAATCCTAGGGTACCCTATGAAAGTGCCTAAACCACAAAAAAAATCCTATAATAGGAAAGTGCACCCTAAACCTAAACCCTAGGGTACCCTATAAAAATGCCTAAAATCCTAGGAAACCCTATGAAAATGTCTAAACCACTAAAAATCCTATAATAGGAAAGTGCACCATAAATGCCTAAACCCAAAAAAGAGTGATTGGAGTTAGTGGTAACAAATATTTATTTTTTGTACCGGCCCGTAATAAATTCTTCTGAATAGCGGTGGAAATGAGCTGAGCTCATTACTTAACGAGTCTCTTTAAATGAGTTGAGATCATACAAACGACCCAAGATTTTGTTAGCTAAGCCGAGACACGCCAACAGTGATGGGGCCAGGATTTCAAAATTGAAGGTGACATCCAAAATTAATATCCTCGCTACCTCCATCCCCAAAAGATAGTTTATTATAACACGACATGTAATAATTGCACAAACAAATGACATGTCGCCCTTATTTCATCCCTCCCGGGGTAGCAATCTATAGGTGAAAGCAAACCCTAATTCAATTATTCTGCAGCGGATGGAGGGAATGGTAGCGGGGCAAAAGAGGAAACTATCGCCGGCGGTAGGGAGGGAGATATCATTATACTTAGTTGTCCAGTTTGGGAGAAGTAATCGATCCTGTAGTGAAATTTTGTGAACAACAACACCGCGAGGTATTATGCATGTCGTGCGGTGTTCTGGGCTCCGACTTATACTGCTTTGTTGCTAACTATTGTTGGAGGTGGAATTCTCCTGTGCCTACTGGAATGAGGTCCTTTATAGTAAACCCACAGACGAAGAATGTATCTGAAATTCCTAGGCTTGCCATAGAAACTAAAGTCAATCCTTTGGTAATATCCGCAGATGGTAAGTTCTTTGTGCTTTCCAATACTCGCATCCTTGCTTCAGGTGTCCCGCAACCCTCTTTCGAGGTGTTTGACCCAAATTCAGGTGCTTCTGTAGCCTTACCCCCTCCCCCTTTTCATTCTAAATCTCATTATGAAGCGCCTCATGAGATTAGAGTAACTGGGTCCGTAGTTATCAATGATTGCATCCTTGTATGACAGCCGAATAACTAATTGCAGCTTTCACTCGTACCATTGGGGCCCCCAAACGTGGAAACCTGTTCAAACTACTCGTGATCTTTGCTATCCGGCTTTCAGTGAGACTGCCTGTGTCGTTGGTGGTAGGATTTATGGATGTTCATTTCTTAGTGGCGTTCCATTGTCTTACGATTTTTCAATCGATGAGATGAGCAAGGATTTCGATGTCCCCTATATAACCCTCGGCTCACCAGTTCTATACCACGATCTTGTTGAACCATTGCTATTTATGCCACTTGAAAATCGATATCGTTTTGGGAGAATTGTTCCTCTTGGGAAGGACATGCTTTGTTTTTCCCATACGCATAGTTTGTTGTGCGGAAGGCCACCCAAGACTCAACCACACCCAATACAATTGATGGTATTGAATATTGATTCGAAGAACAAATAACTAATTGAGAAGTAAACCCAATTAATCAAACCAAACGTGAGAGAAGGAGAGAGAAAACAAATAAGAAAAGAGAGAGACACACAGATTTACGTGGTTCGGCCTTACTTTGGGATGTAAGCCTAGTCCACGGGTAGTCGATCAATGGCTTCACTAACAAAACGGATGCTCAAAAGAGCTACAAAGAAGAATTCTGTAGAAAATCTTCTACCCAAACTCACCAAAAGCCAAAACAAAGGCAACTCTCTCAAAACCCTAACCCAATGCCCTAATATTTGCTCTCACACCAATAAAAGAGGCATAATACATGTATTTATACTAAACAAATGAGTGCCCAACAAGAAATAACCATATTGGGCTTTTAAGCCCCCAAAAAACCCTAAAAAAACCTTTCATAATCTTATTTCCCGTCGCCATGGTCTGGACCACCAAATCCTCGTCCGGACCATGGGATGCTGAGACGTTTCTGGACCATTCTGACTCGGTAGTCCGGACCACCAAATTCTCCGTCCGGACCACGGACCTTAGTCCGGACCACCAAAATCCCCGCCCGGACTACGGTACTTGAGACCTCCCAAATCGCTCAAAATTGCTTGGTCCGGACCAGTGAAGCCTTGGTCCGGTCCATAGATGCTCCGAACGAGGAAATCGAGCCAAAAATCAACAAATCTCCACCTTGGCGAGATATCCAAAACCAAGCACCAAGCGAAGCCAAAACCAAATTCAAATCGAACTGCCACGAACCAAACTCTCATCAAGCTCGAACCCAAAAGAGAGTCAAAAGAGGACAATCCAAAACTCAAAAGGAAGCAACCAAGTCCTCAACAAATCCAAAACCAAACAGATTTACCAAACTGCAGATGATCCAAACCAAAAACAAGCATCGGAACGAACCCAACAAATTTCTGAAGCTTCGAGCAACCTTCAAAACCAAAAGACAAGTCGCGACAACTTCAAACTCCAAGTCCCGATAGCCAAACCAAAAACCAAAACCAAGACAAAAAGAACCAAACAAACCAAACCAAACCAAGAGCCGACCCAAGATGCAAACCAACCAAACCATCTTCAAGCCGCTCCAAACCGCGTCCTAAGACGCGTACACCCCGAAGGGTGGTTTAAACAAGTGCGAGGTGGATTGAGTCCGAATCTTTGAACTCAACCCCATAGACTAAAGCTGCAGTACCCAAAATCCAAAACCAATGTCCCAACTCCATGTTGAAACCCAAGTTAGTCTTCAAACGATCTATCTCCACCAACAGCAAATGCCCATAAGCAAAATCCAAAGGATAGATCCAATAGCAGCGAGAACAAGATACTAACAAACCAAATTGATACGTACCTCCAAGGGAAACAACCAAATCGAAAGCAGACTCCCAAACAAAGTCAAGCTTCCCAAAGAAGTGGTCGACTGCCATGCCGAACTTGACTCCAAGTTGCCTCCCCAAAACACAATGCTCACCAAAACCAACCCCCAATTGCTTTCCTAAATCTTTTTTCAAGCATCTGTGCACCAAAGCGGTAGTATCCAAAACAGGTTCCCCAATAACAGTAGCGCCCGTGGCTGCTCCACCTAAAACTGTACTCCCTTCAAGAAAGTACAAGTTCTTGCGCCTCACACCCTCCATCACAACCAAATTGCTCATACAAACCTTTAGAGTCCCATTCTTCAAAATGATCACCAAGCCATTGGACTCTAAAGTATCCAAAGAGATGAGATTAAATTTCACATCCGGAACATACCGAACGTTTTCCAAAGTCCAAACAAGTCCATCATGCATAACCAACCTGATTGTGCCTATCCCCAAAGTCTTGCAAGTATGGCCATTACTTACAAGAACATCACCGCCCTCAAACGGCTTCAAGTTAGAAAACCAATCCCTATTGGGACATATATGATGGCTACAACCAGAATCTAAAATCCACTGCGACTCCATCGAGTGGCTAACAGGCATGTGAGACACCAAAGAAGCATAATTGGATTTGGTGTCCCTATTTTTCAAAATTGGACAATCCCTCTTCCAATGACCCTTGTTGTGACAGTAGGCACACTCATCTATTGCGACACCAATTGGTTTCGCAAAAGGGGGAACTCTACTCGATTGGGGTCGAGTATTTTTCCCCACAACCAAAGCCTGATCAGATGTGTCCTGATGGGTCTGCTTATCTCTCATACGATACTCATTATTAGTCAAAGCATTACACACATCCTCATACCGAATTTCTTCCTTACCATATAACAAAGTAGTGGACAAGTGATCATACATAGAAGGAAGAGAATTCAACAAAAGCAAAGCCTTATCCTCATCAAGGATAGAGGCATCCAAATTCCGAAGATCAGCAAATATTTTACTAAAACCATTCAAGTGCTCACTTAAAGAACTACCTGCACGGTATTGGAAACAGAAAAGCTTCTTCTTTAGGTAGAGCCGATTCTCCACGCTCTTGGTCATGAACTTATCCTCGAGCCTTTTCCAAAGATCCTTCGCTTTCGTCTCCCGCATAACAAAGTACTTCTGATCTTTTGCGAGACACAACCTGATAAAACCGCATGTCTGGCGGTTGATCCGATCCCATTCCTGTTCATCACAATTATCAAGCTTGTCTCCCAAGGCAAAATCCAACTCAAGGTGGATCAAGACATCCATAACTTCGCATTGCCACATGCCGAAATTACTTTTGCCATCAAACTTCTCAACATCAAACTTGGCACCAGAATAATTGGCCGCGAAGCCCCCGGCCAAAAACTTGAAGCAGATTTGGAGGATGAAACACCGTCCTTCAAACTCTTACCGGAATCTTCAGACATCTTCGAAAATATTCAATAACCACCAAACCGAAAATCCAAATAACCAAGCGGAACAAAACGAAGCCTAGGTCGAAACCTACGCTCTGATACCAGTTTGTTGTGCGGAAGGCCACCCAAGACTCAACCACACCCAATACAATTGATGGTATTGAATATTGATTCGAAGAACAAATAACTAATTGAGAAGTAAACCCAATTAACCAAACCAAACGTGAGAGAAGGAGAGAGAAAACAAACAAGAAAAGAGAGAGACACACAGATTTACGTGGTTCGGCCTTACTTTGGGATGTAAGCCTAGTCCACGGGCAGTCGATCAATGGCTTCACTAACAAAACGAATGCTCAAAAGAGCTACAAAGAAGAATTCTGTAGAAAATCTTCTACCCAAACTCACCAAAAGCCAAAACAAAGGCAACTCTCTCAAAACCCTAACCCAATGCCCTAATATTTGCTCTCACACCAATAAAAGAGGCATAATACATGTATTTATACTAAACAACTGAGTGCCCAACAAGAAATAACTATATTGGGCTTTTAAGCCCCCAAAAAACCCTAAAAAACCTTTCATAATCTTATTTCCTGTCGCCATGGTCCGGACCACCAAATCCTCGTCCGGACCATGGGATGCTGAGACGTTTCTGGACCATTCTGACTCGGTAGTCCGGACCACCAAATTCTCCGTCCGGACCACGGACCTTAGTCCGGACCACCAAAATCCCCGCCCGGACTACGGTACTAGAGACCTCCCAAATCGCTCAAAATTGCTTGGTCCGGACCAAAGAAGCCTTGGTCCGGTCCATAGATGCTCCGAACGAGGAAATCGAGCCAAAAATCAACAGCATCACAACTCTAACAGCCCTAACGCCTTCCTCTCTCAGCATCTCCGAATCAAAATCCTCAAGATCCAGGATAGTCTCTCTCTCAAAGTATTGAGTTCTACTTCTCGTGCCTTCAACATTAAGGGCGTCCAGCCTGCATTGCTCTCCAACTGCTTCATCCTAGGTATATTTTCCAGGGAATGACAGAGAAGAGTTCGGAAATGGTCAGGGTTTTTCTTATTGCAGGATGAACTCGAAGATGTCGACTGTCGGGTGAAGGATGTGTTTTTTTTTTTTTTGCTCCATGAGGTTTGCGAGTTCTGCTTTTATCGTTGGGTCTTGAGAATGTGGTAGTCACTGGACAACATAATTCCTACTAGTCAAACGCTTCCATTATTTGTTTTTGTTTGGCCTTTTATTGATTATGCTATCAAACGGATTCTTCTTGTCTGTTCAAAAAAAAAAACGGATTCTTCTTGTAACGATGATTTAATGCTACGTCTGGTGGTACTGCAATGTTGATGGAATTGGAAATGTACTACAACACAACACTCGATGTAGAGGTTCACGATTAGCTGTAGATATTTTGATTTCCCATTTGAGCTTCGTTTTTTAAGGTTGATTTGCTTGTAATTTCTTCTTGTTGAAAAAAAAAAAAAAAAACCACGACATGTAATTTTTGGATAAAAATCTCAGTTAATTCATTAATTTCGTATTAGGAAATATAAGAAATTATGGATGGAGGGGTTTTATTGCTTTATTCGAAAATTAGACTTTCTTTTAGTAGTGGCTTATCTCCACAAGTGGAAAGAATAATTAGCATAAAAAAGGTGAATGTGTTTGAATGTTAATTATTTATAGGGGTAGTTAATTAGAGGACCTGTAGGAAAAAAAAACGTTATGATCCCATCCTAATGAATTTGATTTGTTATGATCCCATCTCGAAATCTAAAAAATACCCAAAAAGCCCTTACGTAATATTTTGCCTTTTCAAATTTCCTATATTTTATTAACAGTTTTTTCAAAATTAATGGTCCCAACAATCATCCCACAATTCTCGGGAAAATTAATATGACAGTTTGGATGACTCTTCTCCTTATTGTGTGTGTACCGTAATGGAATTTTTTCATCCCAAATCTTCATTAAAACAAATCTCTCGGTGAAACCCATCCCACAAAAAAATCCCGACCCACGTCATCCCAAATCTCTACCCCACAACCCAGACCCCTAATTTCTCGGTGAGAGAAACCCACACAACCCAAAATCCCTCAATTTCCGATAACCACAATCCCTAACTAATTTGTTGAAACCTAATTTCCCACATCGTCCCAATCCTCCATCCCACAACCCGATTTTGCCGGAGGCTCAACCATCCCAACACGCCGTCCTACAACGCGACTTCACTGGAGATTCCACCATCCCATTACGAAGGAAGAGGACGGCGAAGGAGACGAATCCGAACCTGGTAGATACCGGATGGTTGATTGAAACCCTAACAGTCGTACCACCAACCCGTTCCAAATGGCTCGTAAGTTATTTCGAATCACATTTGTGTTTGAAAATCGATGGATTTCATGAAATTATTGTTGATTGAAACCCTAACAGTCGTACGCATGAAATTATTGTTGTAGTTCAGTAAGATGGGTTTTAAGAATTCCATGATTATAGTACTGTTTTGGCGACTTTGTGAGGATTTAAGGAAGCATGTTTTTTCATGCATGTTATATGTTTGATGAAATGCTGCAATAGCCAACATTGGCCGGAAAGTAGGTTTCGTTGTAGTGCAGGAATTCTATAGCATTCACAACAAAGAAGATGGTTGTTTTGGGCTGAAAAAAATACTATGCATAAGCTTGTACTGAGTTTATGGTTTCCTCTGTCCATCCTTGATATGAACCATCAAAGATTTTGGTCTTTAGCTTCCGGTTGTTATTGCTTTTTTTTTTTGGTTGGCTAAACACTTTTTGGGATGGTAAAAAGTAGTGAGTTATGGTTGATTTGATTATGGTTCTTGAGTAAACCATGGTTATCTGGTAGTTGTTGGGATGGTTTGTGTTTGATGATTTGAGAAAAATGGAACACTGTTTTACCATTTGCATAGTCATTGGAAGTTAAGTTATGTTGTACCAATGTAACATGGGAGAAGTTTCCAACCCTTAGACCCAAAATGGTTTGTTACCCATATGGTCTAAGGTGTGACATCAAAATGGTTTATTAATATGGCATGTTCACAGTACGGCATGGCATTGTAAGATGTAATTTGATTATAAAATGGTTTGATAAAATCACATGATTGTACCACGGTAGTCTGTACCCTCCAAGGGTCGAACGATGGAATGTTAAACTTGTAATAGTTGTTTGGAATTGAATTTTGTGGATTTTTTTGTAGCTTTTTGGTACCCAAATTTGATTGGTTTGTCAACAGTCCAAAATTAAGGACTTGTCATTGCAACTTCAGATTATGGTTTACTATGTCCATTGTATTATTGTTCCATCAGGAAATTTCCACTTATGTTCATTGTATTATTGTGGAATGGTTGTAATGTTTTGGAATTTTGTTTTTTGAATAAATCGTATAAAGTATGTTAACATTGAACAATCCATCAATTCCTGCTTGAATTGAATCTGGTTTATTGTTGTACCAAGCTTAGTTGTGGGTTTGTAATTATGTTTTTGATGATTGGAGAAAATGGAATACTAAGCTTCCATGTGTATGGTAGTGCAAATCTCAGATATGGTGTATAACTGTGCCATGTAAAAACTTACGGCACAAATGCATGCTGTCATCGTTGACTGAAATTTCTGAAAAAAATGTGGAAATGGTTGACCGATTAACCTTTGTCAAGGTTGGTAGAGTTATTTGGAAGAAGGACATTTAATGAACCATGCTTCGGAAACCTTAATGGAATATTTTTTAAGGACAAGCTTGCATGGATATTTGATTATGAATTTTATATGGCAACAGGAACTAAAAACACCGGGGAAATAACTGGCGCACAGCTGAAAGTAGCCGAGAGGCCAAGATCTGATGCAACCCCTGCAACGAAGGGAAAAAAGAAAACCGGTAAAAGTAATATATTAGTTTAATCGGGCTCCGTCTTTATACCACCCCGTACGCATTGGTAGTGGTTGGTTGCTTATAGTTTTCATGGGTTACTTGTTGAAGTATATGGTATATTATGCGGTTCCGTACCATGATTATATGTTGGAATGTGACAGGTGGTACAACGGCAATGGTGCAAAGGAGAAGTAGGCTGCCGGAAAAAGGAGCACTAGATGACAATACGCCTACCTCAAAACAGCCCTCCAAAGCTGCTTCAGGTAAATATACCATCAAATCATGATCACCTAAAAATCTCACCTTCGAATTTTCCTACAAACAAGTACGTTTTTTAATGTGATTGTTTTGAATTGATCGGAATAGATTGTTTACTCATGGTTTATTTACTGATTTTTTATGTAGGTACTTCAAGGAATAAAGGTAGGAGTAAGACTGCCGAGATGGATGATGAACATACTGACGGGCAGACAAGTAAAAGAAAGAGATCGACCACAGAAAGAGGAAGAGGGGTTAAGGTTCAAAAAGCTAGTAAGTCAGAGGTTAATGAGGGAGATGTGCGGGAGACCCCATACCGATCAAGCTTAGGAGGAATAATGACGGTAATCAAAGGATTGAACTTGAGGGAGGGCCACAAAAGAGTCTTGAGGTTGACTCCTTTCTGGGCAATATTCGAGGCCATCATTGATAACAAGGTGTCCCCGTCACAATGCCGTAAGAGTGACAAGATGGTAATCGAAATAATCCAGACATTTGATCCCGACGAAGAAAAATTAAGATTCGGGAAACGGAGACAACTAGTGGATATAACAAGGGAGGACATCGTTAGATTCTTCGGCATCGAATGTGGGGATGAATTCGTTAGCCTACAGTACGGTTGCAAAGAGGCGATAAGATTTGTTATGAGGAGGGGAATAGTAGACAAGAAACTGACAACCACTTCATTGAAGCAATTACTGGATGAATATGTTAAAGGTGATGGAAAAGATGACATGGAAGATGTTGGCAGACTGTTGTGCCTGTATCTACTTCACACATTCTTCTTTCCGATGGGTATTAATGTGAAGTGGGTCCTCTGTGAACGTGTCGATGATTTGGAAAGAATGCAACGTTATGATTGGAACGAAGCAATTATAAAGGAACTAATGTCATCCATCAAAAAATACCATACATAGCCAAGGAAGGTGTCCGGGTGCGTCATGTCACTTCTGGTATGTTTGTGTTTAAAACTTTGACTCTAAATTTTGCTGTTGTAGTTACTCAAATGTTAAATGACACCATTTTTTTGGCGATTTTGTAGTATTGGTTGTGTGAACACACAACTCTGACCAAACCTCTGCATCCAGAACACCCCTTGGGAATTGTTAGATGGAGTATCCCTCAATTGGTGAACAAGTTCAAGAAGGTGTGGATAAAAGATCTCAAGCGAACACAGGTTTGTATCCAAAGATAACTAACGTGGTGTACTAGTTATGCGTGAAATAATGGACTCATTTTTTCCATGACGTATAGGTTAAATAAAAATATGCAAGTACTTGACCATAATGGAACCGTAAAATACCAACCTGAATTACGTGCACTATAGGTAATGCAACCATTGTTAGTAAGGACAAAGCTACCTAAAAATACAGTTTTTGCGAAAAACTGCTTGGATCAAGCCCTTCCCGGTATTTTTTTTTGAAGATTTCTCGCGTGGACACTTAAAAACACCTTCTGAACACATTGGACGGTTCGGATTCTCGGGAGGGTTTGGACTAGAAGATTTCCCTATATATATATATACAGAGCGGATCCATTCAGGACTCCCGCATTTTAATAAAATCCGGACATCCCCTCTCCCTGCCATTTCCCGAGCAAATGGTCGAGATCCAAACCGTTGGATGTGTTTAAAATGTGTTTTCAAGGGCCTACGCGAAGATTCGGCAAAAAAAATGACCGGGAAGGGCTTCATCCGAGCAGTTTTCATGACAAACCGTAGGATATATATTTCATGAAAACTGCTCGGATGAAGCCCTCCCGATCATTTTTTTTTTGCCGAATCTTCGCGTAGGCCCTTGAAAACACATTTTAAACACATCTAACGGTTCGGATCCCAACCATTTGGCCGGGAGAGGGAGGTCCGGATTTTATTAAAATGCGGGAGTCCTGACTGGATCCGCTCTGTATATCTATACACACACACACACACATACATAGGAAGAGCCCATCCAAACCACAAAATGCGGACCTAACGTCCGGATCCCACTTTCCGGACCAAATTTTGACGATCCGAACCGTTAGATGTGTTTAAAAGGTGTTTTTAAGGTCTAGCAAGAGGATTCATTAAAAAAAAATACTGGGAAGGGCTTGATCGGATCAGTTTTTCATAAAACTTGTATATGTGCAGTTTTATGAAAAATTGCTTGGATCAAGCCCTTCCCGGTATTTTTTTATTATAAATCCTTGCGTTGGACCTTAAAAAACATTTTAAACATATTGAGCGGTTCAGATCGTCAAAATTTGGTCCGAAACTATGATGTTTGGACGGGTCTGGATTTTTGTGGTTTGGATGGGAAGCTCTTCCCACATACATATTAAGGCTAAACGAATAAATAATAAATATTCTTATTTCCTAGTTTAGTCATAAAAGCTTTGGCTACCCAAGTGGGTAAGTGTTGGGATACCATGTGTATGGTTGTGGGTTCAACTCCCACTCCTAGGTTTTCTAGAAATAAATATTCATATCGGTTCGGTTCTTCTCGGTTCTTAACACCCCTAAACTGGGAGCCAAACCGATTTTTCGGTTCTTCCAACTCATTGAACCGGATGAATTGAAATGGAGTTGAAATTGGCCAGTTCAGTTCCTCCAGTTTATCTTTCACCCCTAGCGGCAGCTAAGATGCCGGCCTTTATCTTTCACCCCTAACAACTGTTAAGATGGCGGCCTTCGTCTTTCAACGACCTAATCGGAGCATCCCATGTCTGATCAAACAATCTACTGCCACCATCACCACACGAATCCAGCAATTTGCAACCTCCGAACGAATATAACAACACCTCAATAGTCTGTCTTCGTTCTTCCTCAGACAGATTCTGGTAAAATGATGTTGGTTTTGCATTTACAAGGGGCTTATGAGTTATGATATACCAAATAGTAAATTCAACACAAGTTCTAAATATCATACCGACTAGAGTACTCACTTTTCTATTTATAAGATATGTATCAGTACCAGTGCAAGTCCATCCGCTAGTGATGGCATTGTTCACAAATTATTCTTGGGATATTTACCATGAGGTCACCCTTGGATCCCATAATTACCATCAGGTCAAGCCCTCTCTCTCTTCAACTCTCCAACCCGTATAAAAATGCCTAAATCATAGGGTACCCTATGAAAATGCCTAAAATCCTAGGGTGCCCTATGAAAGTGCCTAAACCACTAAATCCTATAATAGGAAAGTGCACCCTAAATCTAAACCCTAGGGTACCCTATAACTAGGGTACCATATGAAATTGCCTAAACCACTAAAACCCTATAATAGGAAAGTTCACCCTAAACCTAAACTCTAGGGTACCCTAGGTATCCTACGACTAGGGTACCCTACGACTAAGGTACCCTATGAAAGTGCCTAAAATCCTAGGGTACTCTATGAAAGTGCCTAAACCACTAAAATCCTATAATAGGAAAGTGCACCCTAAACCTAAACTCTAGGGTACCCCTATGACTAGGGTACCCTATGAAAGTGCCTAAAATCCTAGGGTACTCTATGAAAGTGTCTAAACCACTAAAATCCTATAATAGGAAAGTGCACCCTAAACCTAAACTCCAAAAAAGAGTGACTTACCTTAGTGGTAATTAAAAAAAAAATGACTTACCTTAGTGGTAATTAGACATCTCTTTTCTAGACTTAGAGGTAATAATCCCATTATTCTTTGGCTTGATCTAGTTTCAAAAAGCCAACATACCAATATTGCATCGATTTTCTTCCATTCTAGCAACAATTTCAAATTCAAACGGTTAATTAAATGGGTAAATTATACTTAACCCCCTCAAACTATGACTTGCAGACACTTGACCCCTCAAACTTTCATTTTTGGCATTCAACCACGTTTAACTAAAGGAAATGCATAACCGACTAATTTCCGTAACGAAGAGGACCGAAGTTACTATTTTTCCCTTTATTGAAATATGTTTACCCCATCACGCACGAAACCAATCTGCACACTAACACGATCGGCGTCTCTACTACTCTGGTAGAAATCCGATCTGCATCTCCGACACGATCGTTCCAGCGACGGTCAGTGACTTCGGCAACAACCATCATGGTATCTCAAATTCGAACTCGAAGAGGTATATATATATCTCTCTCTCTCTCTCTCTCTCTCTCACACACACACACACACACACACACACACACACACATGAAAACACACAGAGTACCTCTCTGTGTTTGTTGTTTCAAATCGAAGGCGAGGGGTCGGGAGAAGAAATCCTGGCCTAACCTTCTTAAACCTAACATGTCAAACCCTAAACCCTACACCTACGTCCGCCAGCACTTCCCACAACAATCTTCTCAAACCGTAACGCTACAACCACAATCACCATAACCTGCTTGTACACCTCGGGGTTGTCACCCCTTGTGTTGTCGAAGCAGTGGACGACGGGCCACACGGCGAAGATTAGGCAGCAATCTGCGGCATCACGGCAAAGCAGCACTAGTTGGGCCCATCGTTATTGTTGGGATTGTTGTTTGGGGCGGGGTGGTTGTATTCGTGGAAGATGAGAAGACGATTTTGGTTCCATTTTGTTTTTCTGGGTCTTGATTCTTGTTTTTTAGAGAGAGAGAGAGAGAGAGAGAGAGAGAGAGAGAGAGAGAGAGAGAGAGAGAGAGAGAGAGAGAGAGAGAGCAAGGGGAATGACGTCATGTGAGTTGCATGTGACTCTTTTCCATCCAATTTGTAACAGATGGCTAACGGAATTAGCATTTCTATTAGTTAGAGGTGGTTAAATGCCAAAAATAAAAGTTTAAGGTGGTAAAGTGTCCGCAAGTCATAGTTTGAGGGGGTTAACTATAATTTATCCTAATTAAATTTATCATATTCAATATCAATAATGTAAAGTTTGGCATTTGCCAAATTGAATTCAAAATTTGGCATTGAAATTCCATTGGTTTTTTTTTTCTTTTTTTTCTTTTTCAACTTGAGGGTGGCACGGGCCGCCCCGCCCTTTGTTAGTTATGTTTTTGCATGCCAAGCCACGCCACAAGATGCTAGCAAACAATTTAATTTGTTTGCAGCCCTAGTTTTGAAATATACTTCGTTAAAGTATTGCAATTTCTTTCCTTTTTTTTTTGGCAAAAGGCAACAAGTTTATTCAAGAAACTTGACAATGGGCACATCCAGTCGGGAGAGGGAGGAGAATTCAACCAAAAGTTGATGAAAAAAATGAACGGTAACACCAAACAAGATTGAAATCCAACAACAATACATTCAAACATCCCAAATCCTTATTTGTTAGTAGGTGGGGTCAACACCCACACACTGTCTTTCGACTAGACGAACTTGGAACAACAAAACTGTCTGGGAAGATCCTTGTCTACAGGTGGAGTCAACAACCAACACCATTTTTCGATCCTGTAAACGTGAATCTACGATCCAAGCCTGTGCCAGCCACACCCACAACCACCGCAAAAAACTCTGGCGGCAACTAAGAATCTAAAATAGCCGCCTTCGTCTTTCGACGACCTAACCGGAGCATCCCATGTCTGATCAAACAATCTACTACCACCATCACCACACGAATCTAACAATTTGCAACCTTCGACGAAAATAACGCCTCAACAGTCTGTTTAAAGGTGTTGGTTTTGCATTTGCAAAGGGACTTATGATATAACAAATAGTAAATTCAACACAAGGTTCTGAATATCATACCGGCTAGAGTGCTCACTTTTCTATATATAAGGTATGTATCGGTACCAGTGCAAGTCCATCCGTTAGTGATGACATTGTTCACAAATTATTTTTTGGCTTGCCCCAGTGTCGAAAAGCCAACATATCAAATATTGCATCGATTTTCTTCCATTTTAGCAACAATTTCAAATTCAAACCGTTAATTCATCATGATGCAAATTAAATGACTTCAATATCAATAATGTAAAAGTTTGGCATTTGCCAAATTGAATTCAAAATTTAGCATTGAAATTCCAATGGTGATGTATATTTTGACTTTAGCATGAGTTTGGAAAGGGTGGACTTGCTCTTTGCGACCACATTCTCACTCGGAAACCTCGATAGCAAGGAGAGCTGTGGCGTTTCGTCGGACCGAAGCTAATGCCTAATGGTCTAAAAGGTTTTTCTTCTTCTTCTTCTTCATCACTTCACTCAACTCTCTCAATACGGCATGGCGTTGTTCTCGTCACTCTACCTACCGACCACAATCAACCAGCTCCCAAACCCCAATTCTAACCCTAACCCTATATTTCCTTTGAACCATTGCCCAAGTCGCCTATTCTTCCGGCATCGGAATCTCAAATTATCAGCAGCTGCCTCTTTGAAATCTCACTACCAGAAGCAGCTGGACTCACCCCTGTCCTCCGGCCCTCCAGAATCACTTCTTCGGCAGCTCGCCGCGGCCTCTGCTGTTTTCTTTCTTGGCTTCGGCATTAGTATCTGCTCGGCAGCAGCTGCCTCTACCCACATTCCGGCCGCCCCTGTTTCCACTCGACCGACAGTCGTTGAAGAGCAGAGAATCTCAGGTACTTAACTAAACCACATAAGAGGCTTGGAGCGTTTTCTTATAACTATTTCAGCTACTAAAAGAGCTAGAATTGAGAGCAGGGAATCCCGGGTACAGAGGTACTTATGACCTAAGTCACATAATGCGCTAGGGGCAGAAGTAAGAGGGGCGCATGCGCGAGCAAGCATCTTCTAAAAGTATTCCAAATACTAAAAATTGCAAGAGCAAGAATTGAGATTGCAAGCTCAATTGAGGATTGACAGTATGAGTGTAGGGTCCTAGGATTATGGATTATAAATTAAAGTTCATAGCTTGAAAACACAAGTACCAACCTATTTATTGGGTTTTAGTTAGTTTGGTGAATGATGATGATATGGAAAGCTGAAAATTTGAGTTGAAGGATTTTAAAACCATTGAACATATGTAGTGAATTACATGGACTGAATATAATTTGAATTTCTTGGATGTGGGCTCATAATAGATGTTAATGATTGATGTAACCTGCACACCTTGAGAGAACCTCGAGCAAACGCAGCCCACTATGGTTGGGTCGT
Source organism: Vaccinium vitis-idaea (assembly GCA_963854785.1). NCBI lineage: Eukaryota > Viridiplantae > Streptophyta > Magnoliopsida > Ericales > Ericaceae > Vaccinium > Vaccinium vitis-idaea. Next base: position 13,802,367 of record OY978222.1, on the reverse strand, counting down.
ACTTTTCCTTCCACGTCAAGGACTCGCCAATATGTTTTTCAGTCAGTAGAAGAAGCTCCATACATGACTCTGTAACTAATCGTCCCTGGTTTTTAAAGTGACTCTGTAGCTAATCTTCCCACACAGATCCATACTACGAAACGAGGCGGCGTCCCCTCCTCCCGTTATGGCGTGACAAGTGACCTTGTCCGCAGGCGGCGTGTGCAGGAGGTATGGAACCATATCCTCTCGACCCATAAGAGGGCTACACGTGGCAATGCAGAAACGTGACGTATTTTTGTCCTGACCGTTCACATGCCAAGACGTCCTTTCATCTTCAGAACCCTAATAAAAAAGTGACCCGTGGCGTGCTCGGAGTGGATGTTAAATTGGCGGTCACAGAACCGTGACGCCATCATTCGCCTTAAGTCGGATCTAACTAAGGCTCGGCAAATTGCCTCGTAACAAGAAGCACCATCCGAATCAACTGTCACCGAACTAAGGGTGGTCTCTACCCCCTTCCTCGGCTGGACCACGTTTGGATTCAGCTTTATGTCATTCGGCCAAACCTGATATCAACCTTTCCCATACAAGTCTATATCATAAAAGGCTGATGGGCTATTGTAGTGGGCCGAATGGTCTGATCCCTGAGGGCCCAATCAATCGCTCACCCAGCCAGCTTCTATGACTGGGCCAGACCAAACAACCCGACCAAGCCGGATCACAAGCCTGGTTCCATGTTTCAGAGCTACTGTCCGTGTCATCTGAACTGACTCTTACCGCCTGGGCCGAAGCTAGATGGTTCAGACCTCCCCAGACTCGGGCTTGGCCAAGACATGTGCTTGTAACCGTCCTTATCCTATACGCTAGGGATGCCGTCAGCCGAACGGTTATCACGTGCGTTAGGCACAAGAGAACTTGGAGGGCAAGTCAGGAAAACTCTATATAAAGGGCAGGTATCAACCCTAAAGGGTACACCGCTCTTCACTACCCTGATACTCTCTTCGTACTTTCTCCTCCATAGCCTCTCTCTCACTTAACCGTCGGAGTGCCTTCCCGGTCGAACTCCAGTTGGTTAGGCACTAACGTCGTTGTTACCTGCGCAAGCAAGGCGGAGCTCTCTGGGGAAGCTTAATTCCGGACCAGAGATCAGGTCGCAATTCATTCTCAGGATCAGCAACCCCACAGTGTACATATATTTACTGTGTCAAATTGTGTCCCTCAATCGACCAAATAATTGAACCTGTGGAACTTATCCATTAGAATCTGCTGGAGTGACCATCTTCAGTAATGAAACTTTTGTTAGGCAATTTTCACGAAGTTTATCCTAATACTGTAGATCAAAGTGCCACGTGATTTGCATACTGCTTCGTGGGATTTAGTAATTTCATGATATGCTTTAAAAGTTACAAACAGAGCACTTTCAACTGCGATACTTTGTGTCTCTTGCCTTTTCCTCCAATGTTGGAGTTACTATTTAATTGTCGATTTACGACTATATTTGCATTTTTTTTTCTTCAATGATAGTTTTTATGTAATAGTAGTCATGGATTAATCATTTAACTTCTTCCTGAATGCAGACAATGATGATATGAAAGAATTTGGAACCATGGAAAACTTGGAAGATAAGGATCTAAAAGCAGCATTTGAAAAGCAGAAGTCTAGAACATATGACTTGACAGTTCCCTTAAGAATTGTTGCTTTACGTGGCTCCATACCTCCTTCATGGGTCAAGGTCATCTTTATAACTTCTTCTGCTTTTCTGTTTGTGTGATATTGATACTTTTGAATATACTTCGCATATTTTATTTCATATAAATACATAAGCATGCACATCTACATGTATTGTTTTTTCTTCCAATCTTGTTCTTTTGCAAGGAAAAACAATGGTCTATTCCTTTCCATATAATTAGCCGTAGCTTATCTTAGCTTGTATGTCTAGTCGAATTTCAAAAAGTTGCACTTGGGAATACTGAAAATACGTGACTAATGAGGAATTAGTGTGATATAAAGTCAAGGTAAACTAATGTAACGTTGGCCACTTGATTTATTTCACATTAGTTTATTTGCTTGTTAGCTAAATGATTCGGTAGGGTACTGATATTCTTCCGGTTAAAAGATTTGACGGAAAAATAAAGTTGAAAGAAAAGCTTATAACTACAAACTTTACTCAAAGATTCGCTGCAGCACCACCAACAGTAGTTTGTCATAATTGTTGGACCATGTACATTAGTCATCTTTGCATGGTTCTCTCACAATGATAACCTTCATTATGTGGCAGCAGGTATGCGTGTCAAACTCAGGTATGGTCTCAGGTTCGGCAATGTCTTTAAGTGTCAGATCCATCTGATCTGATATACAAGGACACAGCATAAGATTAATGAAATTTACTGAAATAAATTTATTTTAAGGAATATAATAGAACCTTCCATGCATAATCTGAGAGTTCATATGTTGATGTATGGTAACTGGAAACACTAAATATCCTAGTTAGGTCGATGTCAACCACCCATAGCAAACACGTATCCGATAACTATATCCGAACGTCAAGTCTCCTGCATGTCTACTTGCATGTAGAAGTGTTTGTGCAAGAAGTTGTCAGTGTTTGTGTATTCATTCCTAATTTTTGGTTATCATTATAATGCACTTTTTCGCAAACAGGATTTCATTCAATCTCAAGGAAGGAGAGCAAGGTTAAATTTAGAGCTCCGCGGAAGTTTGAACATCATATTTTCTGATCTGTCCAAATCTTTTACCGAAGGAAAAATTGGCCCTAAATCTGCCGCGGCAGCTGATATTATTACTGTTGGTGATTCCTGGCTTAGTTTGGCTATTAGAAAGGGTCTGATCGAGGCCCTTCAAGAGGTAGAGGACCATGATTGGTTTAGAGGCTTAGATGACAAGTGGAAGGTAAGGATACAATTAGAAATTCTGATTTACTATATGGATTTTTATACACCAACCCTTGCTATCTAAATAAAAGAACCTTGGCTAAATTGTGCAGGAAAGAAAACTTAAGTCAAAAAAATCATTGTCTGCTTAGTTGCTTCCATTGCCTTACTTCATTTTTCATGCATCACGCTTGTCCTTGAGAGGAACCACGCTGTGCATTAATGATGATTTTTTTTTGTCTACCCATTTTTTAGTCTTCATCTCCAATGTGCTTATCAGTTAGAAATGCTTTTGACTTTGCAAAATTTGTTTATTAGTTTTACTTTAAGCAAATATAGGTAGGTCAGACTATGCTAATTGAAATTAATCTAGTGGCACCGTTTTAATGTTCGGTGTTCACTTTGATAAACTGGAGGTGGTCAAACCCTTATGTGTCCGATTAATAGTTGGCTGGCATTTTCTTGTGGGGCGGTAATAAGTACCACCAGACTGTGAGACGGGCTCTTCAATTCTGATCAGAGTTCGGTGCCCATTGGTTATGTCAAGGATAATTGTATGGGTATTTATCCCACCCTCAATAGTCAATTGATTACATTTTGTTTTTGCCAAAAAGATAGAATCCTGTCATCACAACAATAGATAAATACAAAGACATCAACAGAAGCAAAACCTCATTCGGAAGTGTGTCCCTGTCCCACAACCAGCAAGGGTGAACAGTAACCCACTCTCCTCCAACATTCCCCTCCCCAGCACCATGAGCCAACAGATGTGCTACTCCATTACCCAGCCTAAGGAATACAACAAAATTGAAGCTCAATGAAACAACATTGTGAAATAATATCATGAACAATAGCTCCACAGCCTGATAGACTAATGATTGACCAGCAACCATGTCATTTAGACTTTTGAATCCCCATCACGAATGGCAGCTTGTATGCACGTTTCCATTCCCAGCAAATGTTCAATTGTGAACGAGTTTTTCGGAAAAAGAAGATCGTTTTTGCTAGAAGGCAACTTTTTTTAGCTTCCTGCATTGATGGAAGTTGGAAGTCTTGTTTTACCAGAAAACCCAATTCAATTTCAAGTACGTTCACAAAAAATGTATAATCGCCCCCATACTCCGTCTGTCTTTTTTGTTGAACTTTCTAGTTTGGGAATGACACACTCCATCTATGAAGCCAAGCCAAACTAAGTCTTGTGAGCCAAGCCCCTGAACCGGTCAATAAACAAAATCGGGTCTGCCACTGAACAGCTGTCCGGTCAGGTCTGCACTGAATCCGGTCTGACTTTTCTCTGAACCGCCGGTCCACTCCGGTTTGAACCCTTTGACCTCCGGTCTGATCTCTTTGACCTGGACCTTGCCCCTTTGACTTCTTTGACCCTGAACCCTGACATGTCTGACCCTTTTGGACCTCTGCCTGAACCGTCTGAACGTTGATGACGTCTGCCCTAGACCTACTGACGTCAGCCCTAGCATTTCCTGACCCGCCGCCGCGCGTGCACCTCAAACCCGCGAGTAGATCTGACTCGCTTGCACGCGCCGCCTTTGACCGGCGTGTGCGGTGTCTCTGAGCTTTTTCCGGCGACGAGGTTGGTACCACCGTGATCGTCTCGAAAAACCCCACACAACCGTGGTCTCAAACTTCAAATCCGATCACTTTTTGTCCGGCCCCAACACACACAACCACTCGCCTCCGTCCGAAAGTGTTCAAAACTGTTCGTGCTCTGTCCTCCGGTGACCAAATCTGACCGCCCTTACACCGTTGCGATCGTTTCTGAGAGCCGCACGTAGCCCACTGATCAAACAAAAATTTCGTCAATTATTTTATCCGACCAGTCTTCAAACGATGCTCCAAAGGCCTCCGAGTGATCGTCCAACTTCTCTGCGCTCTCCGGTGCTTCAACCCAAGCTCTGATACCAGTTTGTTGTGCCCAAACACGCACCACACACACAATAGCAGTATAAATCAAGAGAAAAACGACACACGAATTTACGTGGTTCGGCCAAATCAGACCTAGTTCCACGGGGAGGGGGAGTTTCACTATAATCCGGAGAAAACCGTGTTGTTGTGTTACACACTCACACTCACTCTCACAATAGTTGAAACCTCACCAATGATCTCTCGTGTATCTCGCTCAAACTCACTGCCTCTTGCCCTTTTTGGTCACACAATAAAACAAAGGCTACAACGTGTTTAAATAGAGATACATAAAAAACCCTAACTCCTCCCACTAGCCTAAGCCCAACGGCACACACGGGGTGGACTCTCAACAATTTCAGATGAATCTATATTTTCATGTCTGAATGTTCACTTTTAAGAGTTAAATTGCTTATGCATAGACTATAAACCCGTACTATGGTAAGAAGGAATGAAATTGAAAAACATTATACGCTGGTAATGCTGTGAATGATAGTTCCTGGTCAATGTTTTATTTAATCTCAATGACAGTGGCATGTGGTGTTTATTGATATTCTAATGAAGTACTGTTACGTTTTCCAAAATGAACCTGTATCACTGCACTGTTGAGCTGCTTCTAAAATACTCTCAGGTATATTTACGCAGGAACAATGAAGGAAACTTAGATCCTTTGGGAACAATATGGGCTTCTCCATGTAGATGGGGAAGTGTAGTAGTTGCTTACAAGAAAAATAAGTTTCAAAAGCATAATTTGGCTCCAATAGAGGTAATTTGTTTTCCAGGCTGTAAATGTTTACAATCTAGTATATCTTGAGCCCAAACGATGATTTCCTGCTCTTTTTGTTAGTTATTATGGATAATTTTGAAATTTGGATGTCGATAATTACTTTTTTTCAGATAAGGACATTGGAAATAGTTATTGTAAGTTGCTAATCAGTGAGACGTTGTAAATCATAGTTTTAATTTATTGGAAGTGAAAACAGTATATCATACTCTTCAACTTGAAGTAAATATATGCTTGTCTAAACTTCTGAATCTCTCTTTCATTGCAAAATGAAATCCAGCTTTTTAACATGCTTAAATTGAATATCTTCATGAGATGAACAGTATGACAATTTATTCAGATAACACAATATCACAATTCACTAGAACATCTAACATGGCAAGTTGGCAACCTCTACTGTAAAAGGGAAAGACGTCAAACCAATTGGACATTTGTCTCTTATGCCCTACCCCCATGACTCCGCCACTTTGTTTAGGGTCTCAAGCAGGGACGCAAGTTCTGATGCATTGGTGGAAGAATATACATTTCATGTTTCGCAACATATTCATCAATATCGTTGATTTTCTTTAAAGTCATAGTTCTCAAATAATGAATATAAAATGCTTTCGGCGCTATTTATCAAATGCCTAACAGGGCTCAACAGGTCCATTTTCATAATCCTAAATATTCACTAGAAAAAACAACTAAAATAAACCAACACTCATGCAACTTAAAATGGTCATTTTTGCAGAAAGCTTTCTAATGGTGGATATTGCAAAAATGGTATTTTGGGTATATTTGTTACTAATTTTTCCCAATCACAGGACTGGGCTGATATATGGCGACCTGAACTTGCAGGGAAAATTTCCATGGTTGATGCTCCTAGAGAGGTTATTGGCGCTGTATTGAAGTCTATGGGGGCATCATACAATACAAGCAACGTTGATTCTGAGGTTGCTGGAGGAAGAAATGCTGTGCGGGCGAAGCTTGCCCAGCTTCAAAAACAGGTGTATAAATGCATTGGTGAAGCCGTCCTAGGAAATAGTAGACACATGCAAGCTGGGGTCTTGGGCCTCTGAATTTGTGGTCCTAACCTCGAAAAAACCGACTGGAATATTTGAATGTTATACACGATGTTGAGCCATCAATATGCATAAAATGGGTTTGATAGATGTTCCTACAACTGGCTGTATCAGGGACGGATGGGGGATACAAAACCAACCAGAAATACGGAAATTGAATAAAGTTGTGCTAGCAAGACAGTAGTGCCCTTGGTAGTGGTGACCTGACTAAGAAAATGCTACAAATAAGCTGACCCCAGTCAAATGTTGACCATGGTCTTGCTGATGCTGCTTTCATTTCTTGCGTTCTTTTTGTTTTTTTCTCCCCTTCCGATGAGAGGTACACTAAAATAATTAATGTTACCCCTCATTTGGTCTTTCAATGGGAAGTAATCTTTATTGTGAAAATCCTTTTATCTCCAGTTGTTTAGTGGATGTAAGATTAGCAGCTCCTCTCTATCTGAGCAGCCTTTGAAATTCCAACTTCTGTAAAGAACTATTACAAGCTTGGTCTTTCCTGGATTTCGACGGGTAAAAAGCAATAGTCCTGAGAAGGACAAGTTGTTGCCGACTGTGTCGTGCATTTTATATTTAGTTAACAGTTCTGTAATTTTCATTCTACCAATGGTTGTTGTGTCCTTATCGGCATTACATGGCTTTCTGTAGGTTCGACTATTCGACAGTGTGCACTATCTGAAAGCATTTGGAGTGGGGGATGTATGGGTGGCAATTGGGTGGAGTAGTGATATTCTTCCTGCTGCCAAACGCATGAACAATGTCGCAGTTATTGTTCCCAAATCTGGTGCCAGTTTGTGGGCTGATCTATGGGTATGTCTACAATCTGTCAGTTAATTGATTTCATAGAATTAGAAGTTGTTTCTGCATTATGACAATCATAACAATGCTTCCCTTTATGCATGGGATGAAGTTGTTAAAACATTATGCCCTTGAAAATTACCTTGAACAAAATCTACCTAATTGCGTGAAACATTTATGTATCTCCTGACCACAAAAGTTTTGCAAAGTTGTTAGTAAATCTGCAAGGGCAGGAAAAAGATCCTATTCCATAATCATTAGGAGCCATGATCTTTGGGTGGACCAAAAATCTAATGCTTTTCTGTGTCACGTAGAACTAAAACCTGACTTTTAGATTTGTTAGGATTAGAAAGCCAATGCAGACAGACAACACGGAAAAATAATTGATGGGCCAACATTGGATCTGTTTATAATGGTCGGAAGTTAGACCTAGACCTCATAGCTCACACATGGCTTATTTATCTACTTCTCTTCTGTCTCTTAGACTGTAAGAGCATCTCCCAGGGGCTCTTCAAAAATGTGTGCTGAACTGTGTATTAACTTGTGAAAAATGTTAAAAGTGGGACCCATTTGTGTGGATTTTGAATGTATTAGTTTAGGGACTGAATATGTAATCCAAAAGTGTGCATTAGGATTTAGGTTAGCTGTATTAAGTTGTTAGGAGTAATATGTTTAATGTGAGTGAGCGGACTTTAGTTTTGTTAGTTTTTACTCTCAATTTTTGTACACACAAACGTGTGCGCGCGCGTGCGGAAAGGATAAGATTACCCAACAATGATACGACCAAATCTATCCGATGCTATTCTCACATATTTGACGAGTTCACAAATAGAAAATCTTGATCAAATAGAAATAGCCCATGGGGTGATCATTCCTATTGGTGCTTATATTAAAAAAAGGAAAAAAGTTTCATGTTCTGTAGCAGGTTTCCTCATAGAAATCATGTGGCATTCTTATTTGCAGGCAATACCAGCCACTTCAAGATTTGCTACAAATAAAATTGGGGGACGGATTAGGGGGCCGTCTCCGCTGGTCCACCAATGGGTCGAGTTCTGTTTACAGGCTGCAAGGGCAATGCCTTTCAAGCAGGAGGTCATACCAGGTGCCTCTCCCTCTTCCCTGGGGAAGGTTGCTGTTAAAGAGCCTAAAGAACTTACCAAGGGCAAGCCCAATCTGGACACAAATCTCGTTGCCGGAGTGCCCCCTGCTGAGATTCTTGCTCGTTGTGAGTTTCTGGAACCATTGTCAGATACTGCAGTGGACGATTACCAGTGGTTAATCGCTGGCATGCATAAACCTCGTCATGGTTTGGTTCCTAGAATGCGGCATTCTATTGTCTCCTTGATTCAAACAATGTGGTCAAATGCAACCAAAGGTAGCTTGATGTTAACTGGTTTTAGATAATCTTTACTGGCCTTAAAAAGTCATTTCGGCATCGTAAAACAGGTTGTAATGAGACCTTGAGAGGCTTCAACATGAAGCCTAATTACTCAAGTTGTTCGGCTTGAAGTGTCTCCTACGGCCAGATATCTGTGTTGGGTACTATAATAGCATTTCGTAAGGTTGTACATAACACTTGTTTCAAATCAATCTTTAACCATTTATGCTAGTTATACTTTCGATTCTTGTTAGTTGTTAATAGCAGTTGCTAGAGCGATGCACGGGTGAATTATTTCTGTTGAGATGTATCGAAAAGCAGACTTTTTTTACTTCTAGCTGAAAAGATCAAGCTACAAAATTTCTGTTTGTTACGGATTTACGGTGTTCGCAATGTTTTAGTTGATCTACTCCCTCTGCTTTTCCTTTGGGTAGCAGTATTTTATTTTCAGATCTTTATTTTTGTTACTGAGATATAGTAGTATAGATACTAAGAAAGTCAAAATAGTACTAGTAACTTTTTGGGCCAATTACCGGCCGGTCTACTATTGAGGCCTTAATTACGTGTAGCTCTAGTAAAAGCTCAGAAAAGCTCCTGCAAGGACAACGCGCCTATTTTGCATTCATTCCCACTTCATTCATTCTGCCCAACATTTGTCCCACTCTCTCTCTCTCTCTCTCTACCCATCCCAAGCGGGTACAATCTCTATCTCTCTCCTCAACTCCCCAACCCCAACCTGTATAAAAATGCCTAAATCCTAGGGTACCCTATGAAAGTGCCTAAAATCTTAGGGTACCCTATGAAAGTGTCTAAACCACTAAACCCTATAATAGGAAAGTGCACCATAAACCTAAAATCTAGGATACGCCTATGGCTAGGGTACCCTACGACTAGGGTACCCTATGAAAGTGTCTAAAATCCTAGGGTACCTTGTGAAAGTGTCTAAACCACTAAAACCCTATAATAGGAAAGTACACCCTAAACCTAAACTCTAGGGTACCCCTATGACCAGGGTACCCTACGACTAGGGTACTCTATGAAAGTGCCTAAAATCCTAGAGTACTCTATGAAAGTGTCTAAACAACTAAAACCCTATAATAGGAAAGTGCACCCTAAACCTAAACTCTGAAAAAGAGTGACTTACCTTAGTGGTAATTAAAAAAAATGACTTACCTTAGTGGTAATTAGACATTTTTTTCTAGACCCAGAGGTAATAATCCCCAACTTTTTTGGTCATTCCAAATGCAGCGCGACAGAAAGGATTACCAATCTATTCTAATATATAAAGGGGGAGCACAAGTTTGGTGAGGACACTTTTGAGGTTGGCTCACACTTTTGTTTTCCCAAAATATCCCTCCGGTTTAAATATTCAAACACTAATTTCACCATCCAAAAAGGATAAAACTGGAATCTCAAAAGCCTAAGCAGTTACCCACTTCAAACTCCGAGCGGTTTCAACCGCTTTGTCAAGATGAGGAGATGAATGGACGGTTGTATGAAAAAACTTCAGAGAGGTCACCCCTAAACCACCGTGTGTTTCTTCTGCATCACCATGAACTTTTGGAAACTAAAAACGCACCGAGCATGGCATTCAGGGACTTGAATTTTGCGTTGTAAACTCGATAAAATTTTGTGATGCTATTGGGTATGTTTCCCTTTTTCTTTTTCCTTTTTAGTCTAATGCTTCTCTTTTGCTGATCGATTGGTGTTATCAATTTTATTACCATTAGTTTGACAATTTGCTTTAGTAATTTTCGCACATGCATTGCGTGTGTGCCCCCATTATATTTTTTATTGCCTTATTTTTGCATTCTTGATAACCAAAAGAAAAGAAAAGTAACCTTATTCTTGCATTGTGTTTTTTGATCGATTATGATCTTATAAAAAAAAATTCTTTTTTTTACCGCCAATTGTATTCTGCATATGGTAGAAAGGGTTTAGTTAGAGGAAGAGAAGATGGTAATTAGGATGGAGGCTTAATTTCGTCATCGAGTTTACTGATTTTTATTTTTCTTCTCTGCAAATAGTTTCTTCGCACCCATTGTATGAGTAAACTCGACTTGCACACATGATTAATTTTGTTCATACTTTTTGGTCAAAATTCGACTTGCACACGCATTGCGTATGCCCCAAACTCTAGTACCAATAAAGTCTCCTTTTTTTTAGTCTCCCTTCTTTTTACTCAGAGCATTTCTCTTAAAAAAAAAAACCCTAACTAGCCCTCGGTTTTCGCCGCATTAGTTCACCGCTCTAATGCAGCGGTGGGAAGGGAGGGTTTTTTCCTTCATGGGTGTTTTCCTTCCTCCTAGTTATGGGCTTCTATCACTTCAATTTAAAAATTAGGAACGTTTCTTTATTTAAAATTGCACGTCTTTTCATAAAAGAACATTTTCGGCTGGTGGAGTAAGGATAATGCAAACCACTACCCTTAAGGTGGCAGATAAGGACAGGTTGTACCAAAAAAATTAAATTACTATAGGTTTTTTATATTATAGTTTATTAAATTATTGGCTTAAACCAATTAAAATAAGTTGTATAAATGTTTGTTATAGCTTTTTATTAGTTATAAAAGTATAAGTTGTTTGCCTAAAGGAAGCTATTAAGTAGTAGCTTTTTATAACTCAAATGTCTATATTGCCATAAAAATTGAGTAAGAATAACTTATTCACTTTAGGATGCTATTTGTCTATTCATTTTTAAACAACTTTAAAGGGTGTATTACCTATATATCCCTTCGACTTTACGCGAAATGTCATTTTGGTCCTTCATGTTTCAATTTTTACATAAAAACCCTTCAATTTACGATTACGTTGCAATGTGATCCAAATCTTGATCTCTGTTAGTTTTTTGGACGGAAAAATAACATGTGGCTAGCATATGATCACTTTTCAGGAGTATAATCCACCGTTCCCCTTCCTTCCTCTTCCCCTCCTCCACTCTTCTCTCTGTCTCTCTCTCTCTCCCCAACTAACTCACACCCAGATATATACATGGCACCTGTACATACATACATACATACATACATACATACATACATACACAAAGAAAATTGTAGGCTTTGAAACATGAAGGACCAAAATGACATTTCGCGTAAAGTCGAAGGGATATATAGGCAATTCACCCAACTTTAAATAAGCAAATCACAAAAAAAAAATAAAAAAAATAAAATTGGAGCTTAAAATAATCTATCTTTTTTGGGATAAATAAGTTAGAAAAGCAAAATAAGTGATTATTCAATTGTTAACGAACACCATTCATTAGTTTTTTTAAGCAAATAAGCAAAATAAGTTAAATTATGAGTGCTAGTAAACGACCGAGGCCAATGCGTAAATAGTGTAGCGATATCCGAAAAACGTGTCCTGATATCAATAAAAATTTATTAATATCTGTAAAATATGTGTATTAAAACTATAACTTGCTTGGGTTTATGTGTTATCCACCGGCTAATCAGGGCCGACTCTACCTTAGAAGTAGCGAGGTCAAGCAACATTGCTGGGTTCAAAAAATGCACTGAAGAAATCGAAAAAATTAGATATAAATTAAATTTTCATTAGTATTATCAGCACTGAGTTACTCGCGCGAGGTTAAAATAACTTTTTTTAACTAAATTTGAACCAACTTAATTGTTATAGCCCTAGCAAAACAAACAAACCTAAAGCCAAATATAATATTACGCACATTAAACCCAATATATAATGGGATAGTGGATTTGGTTTTAAAAAAAAAAAAGTAAAGAGGATAGTGGAATGGATGCTTCTCTATAATGGATATGTAAAACGATGTAATGGATATGTCTCTTTTGCCTAGTCGGAGTTTTTTTTTTTTTTTTTTTGCATACAACTTTTCATTATGGATACATTATGTATTTTTGTCAGCGCTGGATGAAAATCCTGGAGTCGCCACTAAGTTATAGAAAAAGAATCAATTGTAGAGGTTGGGCAGGTTTTGAAAATTGCATTTTATGGAGAGGATGACACGGGTAACAACTTTGTGGATCTAGAAGTCTCAAATTCTGATTGGTTACGGAATATGAAAATCATGGACGGTGCATGATGTTTAAATGGAGTCATCTTTGCACGTTGTCGCCTTATTAGGTCATGGGTTTAGGTTTGGGCAAGGCTGAAGTGAAGAACTATAGGTTTGACAACCACCACCAAAAAAATACTATGGGTATCGGGGATGGCCATGGATTGGGCAGATTTTGTCGAACCCGACTCGAAAAGTGCAACACGGCCCCGGCCTGGACCCAAACACTAACGGGGTAATTCGTGGATGCTCCTGTACACACCTCGGTCGGGGGGTCCGGTTACCCGCCCCGGCCCCCTAAAGAGTGGGAACAAATTGTTTAAACTAAAAGCAAAATGTAAGGAAATAGTTACATGTAAGGAGATATTTTAGTATAATGATCAAAATATAAAGATAAAAATATAAATTTTTAGTAAAATGATAAAAATATTAGGGTACAAGTATAAAGTTTTAGTGCATTGATTAAAATATTAAAGTAAAGTTATAAATACTTCAAGATGGGGTAACATCAACCCGAACCATATCCGATCCTGATCAGGTTTTTTAAAATTTTCCCCACCTGCCCAGTAGCCAAAAATTTGCCTAAAACCCTCCCGATCGGGCCGGGTAGGGGTAGGTTCGAGTTAGAGCAAGGGCAGGGCTTATTGCCATCCACAATGGGTACTCCACTTAATGTACACCCGATTATGTGGGAACCCGAGACGGATCCCACACAAATTGTCAGAACCGTTCAATGTGTTTAAAACACGTTTTTAAGAGTCCTTTGAAAAAAATGGCTTATTCGAATATCAGGAGGAGCTTGATAAATTTTCATCCTTGTATTCACAGGGACAAATTGAATGAATTGATCAAGCCTTTACCAATATCTGAATGAGCTGATTTTTAGAAAAGACTCTGAGAGCAATGTTTTAAGCAAATTGAACGTCTCTGATCATTAATATATGAGGTGACCCATATTTGGGCTCGGGCTCACAGGTTGAATATCCATCTGAAGTGGACTCTTTTGTTATTATTCGAAAGTAGTCTTTTTCAACAAGAAAAAGTTTTCCTACCCAAAATAACACAAAGTACAAGTTTTTGATGAATTGGGGCATCAAGTGGACTCTTTTTGGTTAAGGGATTGGAAAAATACAAGGGTGATGAAGACGCCAAGTGATCATTTCAGTCATCTTATTTGGTTTCTTGTAATTGGGTTTTGATTCTTGTAACTTAAAGCTCATTGTGTTTGTACTTGCACTTGCACTTGTTTAGTAGGTTTCAGGCGCCATTGGTTTCTTACCAACTGCTCGTTTTGGATTTTGGGTATAGCATTTGTAAATCGAGAGATTTGTGGTTTGTAAAACCCAAATTAGTTTGTTCAATTATTTGATCAAAGTAATAAAAATAATTTTCCTATTAAATGAAAAAAATCCACGGTGGCCAGCTAAAATATTTAGTATTGGTGTTTTCTATACGATAGGGGCGAAATCGCATCTGTTCGGTTGGGAATTTTGGGCATGGCGGATCAGTTTGGCCTAAAATCGATAAAACCCGATTCCGGTCAAAATATTCGTCAGATCGAGATATCAAAACTTTATTCAAGAATACGAAAATATCAAAACTTGTATCGGTTTAATATATAGATCCTACATGTATATTTCAGTTCCATTCGTGAGCATTTTCATGTACCTGAAACTGACCGAGACCAAACCTAGACCGATCAAACCCGGAATTTTCCGGTTAGTTTGGGGGCTTATAGTGAGGGCACTCGTTAAGTCATTCTTTTGTTAAAATGTCTAACTTTTTTAGCTGGGGGCCGGGTTGCCAAGTCCCACTATTCTTCTGAAAGAGACATTTGGCCCCCAACCCTCTTATTGCCCCCTTTCTTTTTGCATGAAGACATGAATGATGTAATGAGACAAATCAAGAAAAACCAACAATGTCCATGGTAAAGGATTATCACAAAGCCCCTCTATTTAGTAGAGTGGTTGGAGAGCAGTTACAGGAAAGAATGTCCTGATCTCTCTCATCTCTCTCTCTCTCTCTTTTGGATAAGAAAAGTTGCTTCTTAAGTAATCCCATATGGTTATTTCATTAATCATCCATCCCCCCACTCCTCTTCTGAATTCTCTCCTTCCATTTTCCTGCCAAAAATATGAAGGACAAAAAGAACTTGAACTCGAACTCGAACTCGAAGCCATGGAGACCCTTCACAACAACTTGCTGCACAGCCGAAGACCAGACAATCTTCGGCAATATCAGCCGATGCAGGCCATCGAAATCCGAGTTCTCCAAGAACATAGCTCCACTCCCTTCTTTCAGACGCTTGTCCTTTTCCGACCTCAGCCGCTCTTCGTCTATCCGTATCAACGAGGATTTGGCCCAGTCTTTTGGCTCCGACTTGTACGACTTTCAGCTGAGCGAGCTACGCGCGATTACGCAGAATTTCTCGAGGAGTTTCTTGTTGGGTGAAGGCGGGTTTGGGCCGGTGCACAAAGGCTATGCGGATGATAATCTGAGGCCGGGTTTGAAGGCTCAGGCTGTTGCTGTTAAGCTTCTTGATATTGAAGGCTTACAAGGACACCGCGAATGGCTTGTAAGAGACAAACATGCTTTAAAAAATTTTTGCCCCTATTTTTACTTACCTTGAATTTGATATTGCTGCTATTTCATAATTACCGTTATCTGTAGAACTTTTTTGGGCGTATGTACTATTAGTGGATTAGTAAAAACGAAAAATAAAAAATTAGCGCACTAGGCTAAGACTATTTTTTAACCGATAAAATTATATTTTTACCCGTAAAAATTTATTAGTTACCAGTAAGAGTGTATTTTTACCATAATAATACACCCTTACCGGTCGAAAAACGTCCTTGTTGACCGCCCACCAAACCTCTCCAGTGAAACAAAGAGATATAAACCATGTCACAAGAAATACAATTTATTTTAAGAGCTACATATATTACAAATTGCTTTCCGTCAATCTTCTTTTTTGGCACTTTTGGGTAAAGAGAGAAAAATATATTAAATCAAAACCATCGCCCCAAAACCGGCTACTAAAACAACAAAATCACCAGCCCAAAAACAGCCGGCCAAAAAAATCACCTACAAAAAAAAAATAACAGATACAAAAAAAAATAAAAAGTACAGAAAGTATAAACGCCAGAGCCATCTCCGGAACTGTCACCACGCTGCCGTCGTCTTTTTTGGCACTTTAGTCATGTTAAATTTAACTGTTTATAAGCTTACACAACGAAACAATAAATATAGCCAGTAAAAAACAAACAGGCGAGGATATTTGTTCAATATCGAGGTTCTGACTAGAGGCCAAGCGGCTGCGGGCCTAAAACTTCTGGAAGCCTTAGACATATATGTAATGGTCGTGACTTCTAGAGTCGCGTCCGCCACATCTTCTAGGACATACCCCGGAAACTGTAAGAGTTCATAGGACTTCCCGTACCTCAATGAAAAAACACTAAGGAAACTGTTTCATCATCTAAGAAGCACCCAAACTAAAGTGGGTACCCTGTAGAATTAAAGTACACGAGGAGTACTTTAATTTGGTGCGAAAAAATCGAAAAACGATACACGGAACCATTTCATTTTTTTATTTGAAATACCATGATTTTAGTACCTGCTGAACTCATTTGCTAAAATCTTGGTGGACAGTTATATTCATCAGAATGCATGTAAACTGACTTAGACACCTGAATTATGAGAATAATATCTCCCTCGGGAACCGTAAGCCTTAAATAACAGAATAATGATAGTGACACAAACTGTGTCACAACCAGCCACAACCCCACTCACATGGGGTGTGGGGCCCGCAGGTGGGGTTCATGTGAGCCCCACACCCCATGTGAGTGGGGTTGTGGTTGGTTGTGGCACAAAGTTTGTGTCACAGTCATTTTTGTAAATAACATTGAACAGGTCCACAAGGCACCATCGCCCCAGGCCAAAATGGAAAACGACTAATTAATGGTCTAATGAATTGTTTTTTCTTGTCAAAACAATTTAAAAAAAACGTACCCTACCAAAGGCTTGGACTAACCACAAAATGTCTACCAAATCCCATAGACCACTGACGTCTGCTTGTGGTGTTCCAAGTAGATGATGAACAAAATTCCATTAGTCTATTATGGAAAAATAGTACGTGGGATATAGTTTAGTTGGTGAAGTCTTAAATATATTTTGCATCTTGGCCCCAGACGTCAGTTTAGTTGTCCTAGACCTCTAACTGAATTGGTGTTTAAAACTTGTTTATATATAAGATAAGAACCGACGATTAATGAACGGATCGAGTCATTTGTGTGGTTGTCGGAGAAGGTCTCAAAATTTCATCTTCGGGATATTTTTTATGCTTTTCTTTTCTTTCTTTTTTATTTTTTGTCCAATTTAATTACTATGGTTTGCAATAACTTTGTACTAAGCATATGATACTCCTTTCTCAAAAAAAAAGGAAAAAAATGCAAAAAGCAATTTCCGAGTCTGTGTTAACCCCGAGAGGTTTGACCAAGTGACAACCACCAAGGGCTTACTTCAAGAGGCCGAAAGGTTGAATCTCACAACGGCCAAACCTTGAGGGCACTAGAGATTTGTTCGGTCGTAAACTTTGGAAGATTTGAACTTAGTCGATGTACATGCAAACTGGCCCGAATACTTAGTTATCAACAAAAGAAAAATTATAGAAGTTTCTGTTGCAACAATGTTTGGGAGAGCTGGTAAATGGGTTTCCTTATTATTTCACGAAAAATGGTTTAACAAACCAATCAACCTGCCATCAATGTCTGGGGCACTGAGTGTCATGCCTAGTCATTACCTCCAAAACCCCGGAGTTAGTCGAGGTGCGTTCAAGTTGGCCCGGGCATCCCGTTATCAAAAGAAAAGAAAACAAAAACCAATCAACCAACTATTTTTCCTGGATTTTGCATAATTTGCCTGCAAGAACACTAACAGTTTAATTTGGTTGAGCTATTCATACTTCTAATGAAACGTGTCTCCACGAAGGCGGAGGTAATATTACTGGGGCAACTTCGGCACAAAAACTTGGTAAAACTGATTGGCTATTGTTGCGAAGAAGAAGAGCGGCTTCTAGTGTACGAGTTCATGCCGAGAGGCAGCTTGGAAAATCATCTTTTCAAGAGTAAGTCATCATTTTACAGTAAAACACATAGAAATTTCGCAGTCGAACACTTGAATGTTTCCTTCATTCGATTACCAAATCACTAGCAGGGATGTCGGTTTCACTGCCATGGGGCACAAGATTGAAGATTGCTATCGGTTCAGCCAAAGGCCTCGCTTTCCTGCACGGTGCTGAGAGTCCGGTCATATACCGGGACTTCAAAACTTCCAACATCTTGCTAGATTCTGTAAGCATTCTTTCCAGCAGTGTCCTTTGTTAAATTTGATCTTCAGAATGAAAACATAACGCAGCAAAACCATCACAAAATCAAACTAATGCGTATTTTGGCTACAAGTTTGATTAAGTTCTCTCGTTTTGATTTACCCAAAAAAAGTTCTCTCGTTTTGTTCTAGGAGTTCAATGCGAAATTGTCGGACTTTGGACTTGCAAAGATGGGCCCTGAAGGATCAGACACCCATGTCACTACAAGGGTAATGGGTACCTATGGTTATGCTGCTCCTGAATATGTCAATACAGGTAACATTTTTAAGCTTCAAAATTAGTGTTCTATTGCATAGCAAACCCATGAAATCACATCTAAGGTTTTCGCATCCTCGCTAGAATATGTTTATAATTCCACAAAACGATACCAAAGTTAAAGCGTTACTTAGTGGTCGTTCACAAAAGACGCAACTAAAATGAAGCTACCTTCAAGAACACTTGAATTCTCGATTTCGTGTGACAGATAATCTCATGTCCCAGCCATTCTGGTACATTTTTCGTGTCCATGAATCAGCCTCTATCTATATGTACAGCATTTTTGAGGGCTTGACAAATCATGTATTCTTATTATGGTACATTTATAAATGTGTTGCAGGGCATTTGACGACAAGGAGTGACATTTACAGCTTCGGGGTGGTGCTGCTAGAACTGCTAACAGGAAGACGAGCGATGGACAAAACAAGGCCAAAGAGTGAGCAGAACCTCGTTGATTGGTCGAAGCCTTACTTGACAAGTAGCCGGAGGTTGCGCTGCATAATGGACCCGAGACTTGCCGGCCAGTACTCCGTCAAAGGGGCAAAAGAAATGGCTCTTCTTGCACTCCAATGTGTGAGTCTCAACCCCAAAGACAGGCCGAAAATGCCAGTCATTATCGAAACTCTCGAAAGCTTACAAAAACTTACAGACATGGCTGTTACTTGCGGTCAATGGTCCGCAACGCCAAAGCCAGGGAGGAATGCCGTGGCTTCTGCAAAAGGGGGGAGGAGAGAGATTAGAGGCGCGATCTACTGGAAAAAATCTCCAGTTGCCGCAAGCCCAAAGAAATAATGATCTATTGCTGAAAGCAATAGACTCTAGAGAAGCATATATATATATATATATATATTTGTGTGTGTGTATTACGTAAAGAACTTGATGTGTATTCTGTACACACTGAATTCTAAGGCATGTTTGGATGGTTATGTAAATATTGTGAGAATCTGTAATATAGAGTGGTACTGTCTTTCCATTATGTCGCTAAGTCCATCAAAGTTTGGATTCTTTTTTTTCCTTTTTCTTAGTTTTTTTGTTGTTCTAATTGGTGAGAGTGGGGGTTGGCGGTCGGCGGCTGAGATGTCGGTGGTTTGTCTCCTGGCCGTTTGTGGGACGCTTTTGTTGCGGATCTTGGCGGTCATTTATGGGGGCAGAATGGCAGATCATGTGGGGGATTCACTGCGGTGCTTGGTGGCAGCTGTCATTCTCTCTTCACGACGGCGATGGTGGTCGGAGTCCCTGGTTTCATCTCTCTCTTCCCCCTCCCCTTTCTCTTCCGTTGATCCGATCGATTTTGCCGGCTCCTCTTGCTTCAGTAGGTTTCACTGCTGAGTGAAACCGGGTTGAGCTTAACGGCATATGGAGTGCTCATGAGTCCCTGGATGTCCTCTGTTTTCTCCTTCTGGTGGTTTTGGTTCACTCGCCGGTCATCATCATTGGGTGTGTCCAGTTTTATGGCCTAACGGTAAAGGGTGGTCTAACTATTGACGGGTGGCGGCAGGTTGCGGTCGACGGTATGGGTTGTGGGATAGCGGCTGTTTGTAGACGGTAACTAGGGTTTTGGCTCCTGGTTTGGGCTTCATTGTTGTATTATGTGTGCCCTATATAGGCTAGGCCTTTGGGAGTTTTGTGCTTGGCCAACTAGGTGTTTTTGGATTTTGACGGAATAGGTGTTTTTAATTTCTCCAATTTTTGTTTGAAACCAACCCAAAAAATAAAAATAAAAAATAAAAAAATTTTGACGTACCATTTTTCATGTTTTTCATTAAATAACTTTTTGCCTATAAAAATAAGGATCTTTCTATTATCCACCCACTGGGCAGACGGTAAAACACAAAACAATCATAAAAATTCAGATTCAGATTCTATACATTTTTCACTGTTTGAATTTTGACGTACCATTTTTCACTGTTTGAATTCTTACATGTAAGAATTCAGATTCTATACATTTTATTGTCCACCCATTGGGCGGACGGTAGATTAATCCTAAAAATAATACTCCCTCCGTCTCAATTTGTTGTGTCTGTTTCCTTTTTGGAACATCTCAAAAAATTGTCTATATCTCATAATCTATAATGTTTTTTATGATTTTGAAATCTTTGTATAACAAAATTAATTGAGATCTATCAAACAAGATCCATATTGAATATAAAAATAATTATAGAATAAAAGATATAGACAATTTTTTGAGACGTCCAAAAAATGAAACAAACACAACAAATTGGGACGGAGGGAGTAACTACAACAAGGCCAAGAAGTTGTTATCTATGCTCTACTCTTTCTTTTCTTTTCTTTTTTTCGGTAGACCTAAAAAGGTGGGTGCAGACACCCCAATTTGATTATCCGTGAATCCTAAGCAAGAGTCCGGATGGATTCCCAATGATGAAAAATTACTGACGATGTCGTCAAATTTATTTTATTTAACTAATGCTTCGACTATTTTGGATTTACCATTTCAAAAATCCACCAATACAAGAAAAAACCCAATTAACCTTTATAAGTCCAATAAACCCACCTATAACTCATTTATTTGGCCCAACCATAAAGCCCAACACATGATCCCAATTCTTATCCCAACAAAAGCCCATTTCTGGACCAAAACAGCACCCTACGGACGTAACCACTGACACACGAACGCAGGAGTATGGGTCTCCACACTGCACCGTTTGACCCTGCGGACGCAAGGTCAAACCTGCGGACGCAAGGTTAAATTACCCAGATTCTAGACAGATGCTGCACTTCGGTTATGGCTGCCCAGACTCATTTTAATCACTCCCCATCCGATTTCTGGTTGGAATTGAAGTGTGTAAGCTTCCTCTAGGGCTATAAAAGGGTATCTAAACTCACCATTTCAACACACAACAAGAATTCCTAAGAAATCCTTGCAAGAAAAACCCTTGTTTTCTATTGTCTTGCTCTTGCAAAACCCTTTCCTAAATCCAAAATTAGCCACAAAAATCCCAAAAACGTTAGTCTTTAGCCTATCTTCCAAAATTACCCAAAACCTAGCCTTTAATCCAAGTTTTTCGAAGTATTAGTTAAGTAAAGTGCTTTTCGCGGTGAATGGAATTATATTCGCCGAATTCGTGATTTTGAGGGGAGCATCTAGACGTTGATCAAAAGAAGTTCATTCTTCGCCCTTTTATTAATTTTTGGTAATGTTTTGTTTCTCTGAATCTAGCCTCAGGCATCGTTAATTTCATTTATTTTTCCTTGTTCCATTTCCCATACTTGTCTAAATCACTTTAAAACTTCTCTTAAAATCCCATAATTATGAGTAGAGACTAATTATTTGATTATGCGGGATGAGTGCATTTTTCAAATAAAACCTTCTCATCCCGTAACTTGGCTCCCGAACCCAGATCACTCTGGTTACGACGGACCGGTTGTCTCGAATTTTGTACGTTGAATTTGGTTGCTTGGTTAACCTTAAAATCAAGTGGCGACTCTAACGAACGCGTGTTCTAGTACTTTCAAGGTTTCTCGCGGAGGTCACGGGTGCCCACAGTGGGTTGGATTGAACCAGCGCAGCGACCCTGATCAACTTTGAGAATCCACCTAGAATATTTGGACCTAAGCCATACCTGACCTGCCCGGGGAGGAAATATTGACATTGTAGGCTTGGTCACTAGGCCCCCACCGTCATGCAAGTTAAATTAGAGGCCCTCTCCCAACCATCTAATACCAATTATAGAACCCAAGGCCGGTGGGAGAGGAGCAACCTTATGTTATCGATCTATGCTGTACTTGAAAAGAAGGAAGAATCCCCAATGTTTCCTACATTTTTCATTCCAAAGTTGGCCCTCGAGTAACTGTAGAATTACTAAGTAATATTTTCTTAGCGAGGCAACACCTGTAAGGACCCGTAAATTCGTATAATTTTTCCGGAATAATATTGGGGAAATGCGAGGAAATGAAAATAGAGTAGTTTGGGTCAATGTGGAGTTAGTGTGTGCATTGGGATGCCTTTAAAACACATTAGAAACACTAGGGGTGTAAGTGCAATTAGTTGGGGTGTATATAGATTGTATATGGCTGATTTGTTTTGTCCAAATACACTTCTCTTCCTCTCTAAAATCAGACATCTCTCTCTCCTTCTCCTCTCAAGTTTCTTCAAAAACCCACCACAAATTCACCTCCCACACCTCATCTCTTCAAGATTCAACCTAAGAAACTTCTTCTACGTGTGTTTTGGAGCCCGGGGTAGCTTGGAATCACTCCAGAGAGTTCATTTTCGGTTGGGGTTGATCAAGGAAGCTAGGGTTTTCATAGTTGCTTACATTGGAGCTTCAATCTTGAGGTAGGGGAACAATTTCTACTCCTTCTAGTTGTATCTATGTGATATGTTGCATATATCTTGTTCTTGTTCATTCAATTTCTCAAAATCATGATTTTTCTTCCTAAGTGGGTTTTGTTGAGTTTGGATTTTTTATCAAAGGATTTGGTAGTTGATTGATGCAATTGATTGTTGTTTTACCCTCCCTCCTTGCCCATTAGATGCTTGACACTTCCAATTTTTTGACCTAAAACATCAAAATATGACTTGGGATGAAGTTTCATGCTTTGGGAAAAATTCGCAGAAAATCTGGGTTTCCCCAACCAGTCGTGCAGAAACCTCCAACCAGTTGGGCGCTTCTGAAAATTTCGCTCGAATCTGTCTCTGCCCAACCAGTTGGGCAAAAACCTCCGATTGGTTGGGAAACGCTAAAATACTATATTTTCATCATTTATCCTCCCCTTGAATATTTGACACATCGTACATCCCTCCAACTTTATTTTGGCTACATTTGGGTAATATAAGGAGTTTGTTTGACATTTCGATGCAAATGATAACGATGGGACAAAATGTGAAGTTTTGAAATGGGTTTTGAATCAAAAGTGTTTTATGGATAAATGTGAATACTAGGGCCACCATTCGGTGTGTCCCTAGCAATGGGTGAACGGAGACTACGAAATCCGGCAGAGGGATTAATTTCCTATTAAATAAATGGATATTTTGAGAAGTGTTTGGAAATGAAATATTTCATGAAAGATATGGCATTTTGGTATAATTGGATACTTGGATACGTTTTTTTTTTTTTTTTTTTGAATATTTGGGTATTAAATTTGACACTTGGATACGTTCTTGGACACGTGAATATTCCTTAGGATACTTGGACACATTTTTGGATTAACCTTGATGTTCTTAGCGAAAATTGACTTTTGGTACACGCTATTGAGAATTTGGTGAGTGCTTGGGCTTTTGATGGACATTTAGGCTATTTTCAAACATACCGGCATTTCCTTGGACACATGGATCCTTGTTGGAGGAAGTGGAGGATTGCACTATGGTTTGTGAAAATGAGAGAAGGCGGGATGGTAAAGAATATATGAGCCGTTACAAATTTAGGATGAGTGTGTGTGGTTGATGAGCGGATACGTTTTAAGATAGAAAGAGTCATGTTATAATACCGTTGGTCTATTATTACCAGCGTAGCTGGGGCATGGTGAACGTGGCCTGTGAAACACGGAATATATTGTCATTACCAGCGTAGCTGGGCATGGTGAACGTGGCCTGTGAAACACAGAATATATTGTTATTACTAGCGTAGATGGGCATGGTGAACGTGGCATGTGAAACACGGAATATACTATTCTTACAGGATGGATAAGAGTATTTGGGACGTATACACCCTAGTACGGGTTATCGAACCAGAAACTTCCCGATATTTGTATAGATAGAGTTCATAGAGGAGTTGAAGTGAAAAAATGGAGTTTAAGTACTTAGCACGTATGAAACACTCAAGATCTAATAAAAGAAGTTTTCATGAACGAAGATGACAAGTTTATAAATGTTAACACATGGACTTTTAACTTGATTCAGATATCATTCATGAGTCATCACTTTTCAACATGAAACATAGTATTTGTTGATCCACTGTGTTTGTCTCATGCTCATTTCACGTACACTTATCATCTTTATACACCTAGCATTAGTAGAATGGTTTTTCTACTGGGCTAGTGTAGCTCAACCTATCAATTTTCAGGTACCCATCAAAGAGCATGACATGGAGTGCTTGGAGTGCATACATACATTGGTTTTGAAAGCTAAATGGAGGAGTTACTTAGTCATCTTAGAACTTAAATTTTGTTAAGGTGATTTTGTAACTTAATCAAGTTTTCTCTTTTGACATTGGATTGTAAACACAATTGAAACTTATGTATTTGCATATTGGGGTTTGCGGGTACCCTTAGACTACTGTAACCTGTTGATTATTATATTTCTGTCTAACGTGGAATTTGACGTGGCTCGTGGACTTGTTGACCGTCCACGTAGAATTTTCTTTATGAATTATCCTTTACATTTTTTAGGGCGTGACAACACCCCTGCGTAATTCCCAATCGAAGGGGAGTGTCGTTCAACTGTTCTAAAGGTATTGTGTGTTCCATTGCTTCTGAACTTTACCGTGTTCTGCTAACCAAGATTTGCATCACTGAAAAGATACAAATCACTCAACCGATGCTCGCAATGTTTCTGTCGTCACTTCTACTCTTAGTTTTAAATAAAGGCCGTTACATATTGTATCGACAATTAGGTAATGGGATTTCGAACCTCTGACACTGTTATTTGCTTATGTATCCGTCGATATGGCCAAATATAGTTCGATATCAGCCAATATATCACTGATACCATTATGTTTCGGTTTAAAACCATGCTTCAGTTTTTTTTTTTTTGGTAGCGGA
The DNA here is from genome assembly GCA_963854785.1 of Vaccinium vitis-idaea. Taxonomy (NCBI): domain Eukaryota; kingdom Viridiplantae; phylum Streptophyta; class Magnoliopsida; order Ericales; family Ericaceae; genus Vaccinium; species Vaccinium vitis-idaea. The sequence goes on along the minus strand of OY978222.1, from coordinate 13,777,175 downwards.
TGCAAATGAAAAAATAAAAAACAAAGATGGTTTTGGAGATGTAGAGCAGAGCCCTACAGAGCTCCTACAGACAAGAACTTTACCAGAGAATCTTGCTAGTATGAATTGAAGATAGTTGTGATTGATTGATTGCTGGAGAAATTTCAAAATACCCTTCAAACTTTGACCTCAATATCTAATAGACTCCCAAACTTTTAAAAAAATCAATTTCACTCCTAAACTTTCCTTCCTTCATCAAATAAGCTCCTACCATCTCAATCTGTCAACTTTCTAACGTTTTTTGCTGATTTGGATGTTATGACTCCGTTAAATGCTTATGTGGTATATCATATCCCAATTGAAACGTGACACGTGTACTGTCCATCTCTTTCCTCTATTTCCCCTCCATCTTTCTCCTCTGGTAAACTCCAAACCCACTTCTTTTTCTTTCTCCACCGATTGACGCTCTCATTGGGCATGCAATCGTAAACGAGCATCAATTACTTCCCCTTTAGATACACAACCCTCTCATTTGCCCCAAGATCTTTTCTTGAAGCCGACCCATACTCGAATCTCTCCGCCAGTGGGCATATAATCTCTGTCTCTGATTTTTGTTTCTGTTTGTTGTTTGATTGCAGAAGACGATCAAGAACAACATTATCTAGGAGAGCAACAAAATGAGCAAGAGAATCAGAACTGATCGAATTGAAAATAAGAGGCTAACCTTAGCCCTCATCGTGAATCAGGAACTGCTTCGACTGTGATTTTTGCAATGTACTGTTGTTACTTTTTCTTGATTTCGGTAGTCTCCAGATTTTCTTCACTATTCAATTTATTAACTCGTCTTGTTTCTGCTTTTGCTTCTATCCTGTGTATTTCAATTTTGATTTTGCTTCTATCCTGTGTATTCCAATTTTTGGAGGAGAGAGCCTGTGTATTTCACGTTTTGGAGGAGAGAGGGTAAAGAGAGAGAGAGAGAGAGGGTACACATGTCACATTTTAATTGGGATATGATACCACATAAGCATTTAATGGAGACATAACGTCCAAATCAGCAATAAACGTTAGGAAGTTGACAGATTGAGACGCTAGGAGCCTATTTGATGACGGAAGGAAAGTTTAGGAGTGAAATTGATTTATTTTTTTTAGTTTGGGAGTCTATTTGACATTAAGGTCAAAGTTTGGGAGGTATTTTGAAATTTTCCCTCAATTGCTGCTTAAACCATAACATATGATGTCCTTTTATAAGACTACATAGATATGAATCTAGATAATGAATCACAAGTCCCTAGATGACTTTTCATATTCCAATGCGATAAGAATTACTACTACCATGTATTCAAAAAATCTCTAAGCATTCAATTATTTTGCAGGATCTGGAGAACGAAAATGCCACCAGTACTGTCATCAAAATTTCATTAAGGATCTCTTAAATGAGGTTGTTGACAAATTACACATGGCACCACCAATTTGGGAATCCCACCAAACTATTGAGAAAAAGTTCTGGGCCAGTGTTGAAATTCAAGATGATGTTGTTGAAAGTGGAAAATTCAATCTTTACGGTGGTGTGCACAAAAAGAAAATTGAGGCCAAGCAAGATGCTATTAAAATTGCAATTGAGCAATTGAAGAATACTCTGGATTTTGAAGTTGAAGATTTCAACCTTCATGACAAGGAGATGTATCGTCAGCGTCTCGAACAACTTGCCTTCGCTTTGGTTGAAGCGCTTCAAGAGAACAAGGCTCTCAAGGATGAAATTCCAAATTTCACAGCAAAGCCAAAGGTTGAGAAAATTATGAATTAAGGACGGGTGTTGGAACATGTAATCCATAATTTTCCTAGAAGTTGGGGATGCATGTAGTTATAAAAAAGAATTGGGTCGGGAAAATTTTTGGTGGAGTTGAGCACAAAAAAGTAGGGGTAGGAAATGTAACAATATGATTACGCTCAGTAAATGAATGCAACCAACTCTGATACCAGTTAATGAATGCAACAAGCTCTGATACGAGGGGGAGGTGATCGGAAGAAAATAAAAAATAAAAAAAAAAAGATGTTTTTGTTTTAGGAGATGTAGGGCAGAGCTCCTACAGACAAGAACTTTATCAGAGAACCTTGCTAGTATGAATTGAAGATAGTTGTGATTGATTGATTCCTACTTAAACCATAACATATGATGTCTTTTTTAGGACTATATAGACCAATGTAGAGAATGAATCATAATCCCTGGAGGACTTTACATATTCCGAAGTAATAAGAATTTTCTAATACCATGTACCTTGTTACAGATAAATGCATCTCCAACTTCTAGGAAAATTATGGATTACATGTTCCAACGGCATCTACCTCATCTGCCACTTCTTAATGAATTTGTCTTCACTCACTATTGGGCTACCAAATTATCTTTGAGCTTAGGACTTAAGTTTTAAGCCCATCCGAGGCCCATGTTTGTTATTTAGGGATAATGGGGCCGAAGTCTTGATCAATTGAAAACTAACTCAGAAGTCGGGGCCCACATACCTCACATCACAAGTCGGGGCCCACGAATCTTGATTCCGCCTAAAGCATCAGCCTCGTTCAGGTGTTCAGTGACGTTGAGTGTGCACGCGTCTTTTTTTAAATATAAACTTGGTTGCTGCAATTCCATAATGAGACAATTCTCGTTTATCTTCTAAACGGATTTTGTTCATATGTATAGAAGTTCAACACATATGTTTCTTCCGCCTCTCTTTATCGGTCCGTTTTTAAAATTTTTGTTATCCTACAAAAAATATCTACCGTAAAAGTCAGAGCAAAATATTTTCTGACATTACACATCTGTTCTTTGTTAATTGACTTGACAACTCCATGGATACAGAACCCCTTTTTTAATATCACACTGAAGAGCTTTTAAGAAAGTTTACGATATTGAAGTTCAATCATGCAAGTTAAGGCTGTCCAGCGGATCACCTGATCCGCTCAACCCGACCAACCTGAACTGTCCGTTAACCCATCCGAATATGTTACGGACGGTTGGCGGATCGAGAGTTACTTGTTTGGCGGTTCCGGTTCCGGCTCGGGTCGGTTCCGGTTAAAACCGACCAACCCGTGGACTTAATGAAAAAAAAAATAAAAAAATAAAAAACTAGAAAAATACGTGTAACATAACAAGCCAACCCTAATCTTTTCTTTTCGTCATCTCATCTCATTCTCTCCGCCTCACTTCCTCAGTAGTCAGTTCCTCTCTTCTTCATCTCTCTCAAAAAAATGCCTCCCCGACTCCCTCTCCTCCTCCACCACCGGCGACCAGTGGTGTTTTTCTCTGAATCTCCACCAGCACACATCGATCTCTCGACTTTCAATCGTTCAAATCTGGATTCTGGATCTGAACGACTCTCTCTCTCTCTCTCTCTCTCTGCGCGACTGTGCATGGCCGACGGCCGTGTGTGTGTACTATGTGCGACTGTGTATTGTGTATGACTCTCTCGAATTTCTCATGGGGCTTTTCTCATGTATGACTGTTCAACTGGATTTGATTTTGAATGGCAACAATATTTTGTTCAGGTTTTGCTTTCGTTTTTGAAGATATGGATTCTGCTATGCTGAAAAGTAGGTGTATGTGTAGCGTGGACACACTTGTGGGAGGCTTTGTTGCTGTTTGTTTTCTTGAACGGATGTTGTAAAGTTCTTGTTGGTTTTTAGCCTTGATTTGGGGCTGGTGTTGATTGCCTCATGAGTAAAATAGTTGGCCCAGGTAAAGAGGCCCATTTGACAGCCCAAACCGCCAAATCGATCCCGAACCGATCCGTCAAATCCGGAACTGAACCGATCCATCCGTATATCATCCACGGATGGTTCCGGATCTTGAAAACGTAAATCCGTTATTACCGGTTTGGGTCAAATCCGGAACCGATCCGGCCGGAACCGAACCGTGGACACCCCTAATGCAAGTCATACATTGGTGAATAGAAAATTTGTTATGTGATAAAAGTCTTTCTTTCCGGCAAGTTCTGGATGAATGGTCAGTAGATCCAGAGCTCATGGTTAAAAAATTGTGACGGTTCGAATGGGTAATATGGGAGAATGATTCTTAAACATCGAAATTCTAGACATCGTGCAAGTGAAAGGCAAGCCATGAAGTAAAATACATAATCTTCAATTCCGTACTTCTTATGTATGAATTGTGGTTATTTGTAATGAAAGGGTTAGTGGGTAAGAGTTGACTATTAAGTGATTTATCACTCATAGTGCTATTCTTAACTCTAGCATTTTACGTCAAGTATTGAAGGAGGAGAGAAATATTACCCGACGGAGGAAATCCCTGCTGACCAAACACCAATGAAAGACTGGAATCTAAACCTGAACTACTACAAACCTGCCACCTCCTTTACTTTTGTGGGGAAAATGCAATTTAATTTCCCAGCAAGTTCTCTGTTAATTTATAATCAGATTATGATCACTCTTCTGTTATTCTGTTATTCTATTCTGAAGTTTAATCAAGTTAATCATTTTAAAATTAAATCAATTTTTTCCAATAATTAATTTATATGCTTATTCGCGGAGTCCACCACATTATATGAACCCAATATACATTCACTACAAGAAATAACACTTTCTGTGACTAGCCTATAACTAGTCACTGAACCCTAGTCATCAAAGGATTTTTGTGATTAATATTCATCTGGACACGGAAAACATATATTCCGTGACTAAATTTTAGTCAATGTAGGATACCAACAGTGACTAATTATGTTGGGGAGTATCCCCGAAGTCCACCACATCACATGGACCAAATATACATTGTATGACCCATATCCACTTAAAAGGCTAAGCATTGTAAGTGGTGAGTCATCCAATTGTATATTAAGGTCCAACTCTTTTTTATATTTATCCAATGTGAGATTTAATCTTTCATACATGTTTTTAACAATCTCCCATTTCATGTGTGAACCATGCATCGGGCCTAGCTCCCATTTGATCTGGTCCACGTGACTTCCTCTTAATTCTTGATTTATCTCTCCAACACCGTGTCCGAACTTGGGCTTATTTACCGCACCCACTCCATAGAGAGCCACCTTGGTTGCTAGCCACCTGCCGCAAGCACCATGAATTTTCTTGCTCCATCGGAAGCTACCTTGTTGTCGGCCACCTGCTGCACGCACCAAGATTTTCTTTCTCCATCGAGAGTTATAATGGATTTTCTTCCTCCACTACAAGTCTCCATGCAAGCCCATGACCACCGATGCTTCCAGGAGTGTCCGTCAATAGATTATCAGCCATGGACTTGATATCAATTGTTAGGAGTCTAATCCACCTGAGGTCCTACCTGTGTGCGCATAGGTCCAATCTATTCGGGAGTATCCACGAAGTCCACCATATCATCTGGACCCTATATAGATTGAATGGCCCATATTCACTTAAAAGGCTAAGCCTTGTAAATGGTGATTTCTTCCGCCCTCATCTTTCCTTTGTCCCGATTGTCCTTTGTTTCTCTCCTCTTCCTTGTTTTCCTCTGGACCCCGATCTCTGTTGGTTTTCTCACTTGGTGTTACCGATCTTGCCTCACGGCAAGGTCGACCGTGGCTGCTAGAGCCTCGAGGTGGGATGGTTGTTCTGCTTCCCCATCATTTTCCACTCCTATATGGTTTCGGTTCTACCTAATGGCTAAGCGAGGCTATTAGAGGGGTTGCGCTTCTGGTTCAGTTTTGCTGGGCTCTGGTTTGGATGTAGGATGGTGGGCGTTTAGCATTGACGGGGGTTTGGTGGTGACGGCAGAGCGTTTGGATGTTGGGTGGTGGGGCGTTTGGTAGTGTCGGCCTAGGAGCTTCTGGGTTTTGGTTCTTCGAGGGTAAACTGTAGTACCGTCTTGTCTACGGCAGCAACAGGGGCTTGTTCCCTGGGCTCCAGGTTAGTGGTGGATGCGTCTATCCTTGAAGTAGCTGGCGGGTGCACTTGATTACAGTGTCTTGTTGTTGTTGGCGAGTTGTACAAACGGGCAGCTCAGAGGGGCTAGATCCCCAGGTCCCGAAGGCGGCGTTTGGCAGTGATTTCTGGTTGTTGTGTGCGCCTTAGGGTTTCATTGTTCGAGCTCTACCCTTTTCTGACCTGGAGGGTCTTTATGTGTCTTTTGGGGCTTAGTGTAGATCTGGGTTGTTGATCCATTGGTTGTGGGACTTTAGTCCTTTGTCGGCTTGTCCATTGGGTTCCATTGACTGGTTTCTTACGAATCTTTGAATTGGGTCTTGATTTAGACAATCTATTGCTCTTCGAACACTTTTAGGTTTTTCCTTGCTCCTATTAGTCTATTAATAATTTCAAGATTAATGAAACTTTATTTTGACTTTAAAAAAAACAATTGTATATTAACGTCCAACTCTTTTTTTGTTTATCCAATGTGGGAATAATCTTTCGCACATGTTCTCAACATAGTGGTAGCTATGGCAGAGTATGGTAATCACCGTGGAGTGGTGGCAGAGTAGTGGTGGAGGTGTTGGTGGAGTGGTGGTGGGCAGTGGTGAAGGAAAAAGAAATATACAAGTACAAAGAATAAATTCAATTAGAATTAATTAGGTTGGACTACTTAATTTTGTAACTTTTTTAGCCTTCATTTTAAGAGGCCCTTAAATTTATTAAGTAATATACTGAAATATGGGTATCAAACCTAGTTAATTACTTATTAATTAATGTATTCAAGTTTAAGTGTTGAATTGACCTTGTTGGATAGTAACAAAAATTCAACACTTAAAACTGAATGTATTAAGTAATAAGTGATTAAGTAAGTTTGACAACTACATTGTACATCACTTAAAAGATTAAGTACCTCTTAATTTTGGCTGATTTTGTGTGTGTTTTAATTCAACCCTTTTCTCCTCCACCACTACACTTTACACAACAGCTACTATAATTGTCGTCGTCATCACCAATCACGCAACCACCACTCTGCCACTCCCACCACAACTACCACCACTCATGCCATCACTAGCACTCCGCTACTGCCACCACCACGCACTCCCACTACCACTCATTACCACCACCACCACTGTCACGCCCTCAAAATTTAAAGAGATAATTCATTAGGATAATCCACGTGGACGGTCAACAAGTCCACAAGCCACGTCAAAGTCTAAATAGAATAGTCAAATCAACATCAAAATACACCACGGTCTATGGGTACCCGTACCCCAAAATGAGATAAAATAGATGTATAGTTATTACAAGTCCAATGTCAAAAGAAGAAACTTAATTGAGTTACAAAATCATCTTAACAAAATACAAGTTCTAGGATGATGATATAACTCCTCCATTAGCTTTCAAAACAATGCATGTATGCACTCCAAGCACTCCATATCATGCTCCTTAGTGGGTACCTGAAATTTGTAAGGTTGAGCTCACTAGCCCAGTAGAGAAATGTCTAACAAACCTAAGTGAAATGAAATGCATATGGATGATAGACAAGAAAGCACAAGTCATGTAACAAGAGTTAGAATGGTTTAAGGGCTTAAAAAAAGACACATAATCAACTAGATTTCACTTACTCTCGCCTCTTGTACCCAACTTGTACCCGATACACCACATGTGTTTCACACGTTAACCACATACATCTTATTCCTTTCAAACATTTGATTATTCTCCGGGCATGCCATATAGGCCCCGTGTCACTCCGGGCATGCCATAAAGGCCCCGTGTCACTCCGGGCATACCCCTTTAGGGCCCCATGTCACTCCGGGCATACCCTTTCGGGCCCCGTGTCACCACTACCACATTCATACTTTATTTCATGCTCAATAATATCATTACGGTGTCCATATGTCTCATTACCTTGCTATCATGTGTTAATTTCACGCAAAACTCATGTTTCGTGTTACCCGAACGTGTCCATAAAGGAGATTTTGACCCGAGTGTCAAAGATGTCAAAATGACCCTCCCGAACCCTAACATGTGACCCACAACTTACACAAACGAGCCACAAACAACGGATCATGATTCATGAAATTTTCCAAAAAATATAGGTGTCCTATTGATAGGAGATAAAGTCCTATCGATAGGAGAGAGATCAGATTGGCCACTATTGAAGCATCAGAGAGTCCTATTGATAGAAGGTAAAGTCCTATCGATAGGGCGTCAGAGGCTCCTATCGATAGGAGATCAAGTCCTATCGATAGGGCAGCCATCAGATTGGCCAAAACGAAAAGTGAAAGGCTCCTATCGATAGGACAGCACCAGATCCAAAAATTTACAACTCAAGAGATGATCAATGGGGCTTCTCTATGGGCATTTCTTGGTTCCAAATGGACATATTAAGAAGCAAAAGAGGTTCAAACAACAAAGTCACACAACATACTACCAATTTACAAGATTTGCTAGTTTTTCCCAAATTCAAGAAATGGACAAAAGATGGGTTTCATGTAAATTACAAGTATCACCATGAAATTAAGCAACAATGTGTTGATTTATCAACCAAATTCATAGGAGATTTACAAAGGAGCTAGAAGATGATGAGTTCTAACACAAGCTTGGCTAGAAAATGGGTTTTGCTCAAAGAAATCAACAAGGCAAATGGGAACTTAGCAATCAAAAGACTACACACACATATACACCACATTTACACTTAGAAGAGTTAGAAATTTCTCTACCTCAAGCAAAGATCAAACTTCCAAGAGAATGATGTGCAAAACCCTAACCCTTTCTCCAAGCTCCAAGCAAAATCCAACCTTTCGGAGTGAAACGAGTTCAAACCGAGCTTCTTAATGCGTAGAGGAGTTGATTTTGAGCAAGGGTTGTGAAGGGACTAGAGTGATTGGGTGAGATTTGGTGGAGGAGGAAGAAGAAAATGGAGGAGGAAGAAGAAAGAGAGAGAGGGCTGGGTATATTGGGAGAGGGGAGTGTTCTCTCTCTCTCCTCTCAGACACCATACACATATACTATCAAATAATTATACCCCAAGCCCAATAGTGGCTTGTGTAAACCAAACAAGCCCCAATCAACACTTAACACAAAATCTTCCAACATTTAATCATTTTTCTCATTTCCTCACATTTTCCCCAACTTTATTTTCGAAAAAAATAAAATAAAATAATATATATATATATATATATATATATATGTATAATTAAAAACACGGGTTCTTACAACCACCATTGAAACCACTAGACCGCCACTACTACTACTCCCATTATCACTCCACCACCACCACCATTCCGCCACTCCCACCACCACGATGCCACCATTCCACCACTATCACCACCGCCGCCGCCGCCACTACCGCCAATACTATGGATACCACCACTACTCTACCACGTCCATCACTACTCCACCGCTACCACAAATACTCTTCTACCGCCTATACTACCACCACTACACCACCACCACCACTCTCACCACCATCCTAGCACCACCGCCACTCCCACCACCATCCCGCCACCACTCCGCCACTCTCACCACCACTTCTATAACGACCCAGATTTTTCAACAATAAAATTCGAAATACACAGTATTTTTATACACTTCAAGCCCTATTTTCCTCAATTCAAAATTTACATCACCCAAATAATACAAAAGTCTTCGAATAAATACTCCTCTAAAAATTCTCTCAACCAAATAAATAATCATCAAATCCTCAGAATCAACCTCACTAACCCGGCTCCATACCTGAAAGATAAAAATATCTGGGAAGTATGCGATACAACATAATAACAATGCTTGTTCTTAAGTGGAATCAATAAACAACAATTATCAAGCCGATTTATCAATCACAAGGGACCTCATACCCGATCCTCCTCAGTACATAATCAGTGACTCCCCCTCACCCGCTTCTGGCTTTCCTAGATCAGCCAAGATATTGGCAAAGTCACTCAATCATCGTACCAAACAGTTCCATGGCAGTTTAGCCAAAAATATTATTTTTCATAACAAAAATTCCACTTTCAACAAAACTCCACATAATCAAACAAAGGATACAAGATTTCAAAAGGAGTACGAAATGATTGAAATAAAAGGATTCTGGAAATGGGAAGCATATCGCATACTCCCCAGGTTACCTCAAATTGATCTGGCCGTTGGATAAGTAGGCAATATCATCAAAATCATCCTTCTAAAATTGTATGCCAATTAGACACCATCCGATTCTAATACTCTCTTTTTGTTCTGATTTACGTTATTCGGATAATAAGAATTTATATTGGACACCCACCTCTCTACCCTATTTATACTCCATGCAGTCCACCCACCAAAACCTCTAGTCTATTGTTTGCCTTTAAGACCACCCGCTAAATTTACTCTTCTTCGTGCAACTCCCTATTTCATCCAACTAACACCCTGGCCTATTAAAAAACTCACCAACCAAATAAATCTTCTCAGAAACAATAACTCTGCCAACAATTTAGAATAAAAATAATAATAGCAACAAAAAAATTTCAATTCAGTTTAACTCTAATATGACATTTACTCAAAAAAAAAATAATAAGTATTTAAAATATCAAAAAAATTTAAATCTAAGAATTTGAGATATTACAATCATCATCACTTTTCCCCCACAACCACTCCCACCATCATGCCACCACCATTCTCTCACTCCGACCACTAGATGCCACCACTCCACAAGCACAACCATTACACCACCAACACTCCTACTATCACTCTACCACCATCGCAACTGTCACAACTCCCAACTAAATAAATAAATAAAAATAAAAATAAAAACCACTCCACAACTCTATTCTCGAGACGCCATGATCACCATTACCACAAAATACATGGTGGTCATTAATAACAACTCCATCCTCGAGCCATCTTGTTAATATTGTACATATTTTTTTTATTTGGATAACTATACGTTTGTTCACTTATTGATTTAATTTTTACATTCCAGTATAGATGAATAAAAGACAAAGTAGGAAAATCAGTGAATTTAATAGTTAAGCTCCTTGCACACATCAAACAACTTATTTTCAGTGCTTAAACTTCAATGCATATCGAACAGCTTATCAGCTTAACAAATTTAGCGTTCAATTTTAAGTACTTAATTTTCTGTTTTTAACTTTCAGCTTTATTCTATAACTTATTTAACTAACATTCTGAACTTTTGTTGTAGCTTTTAAAAAGCTAGATGCACTAAATCCATCTCCAACTTAGTTAAAGTGAAATAATTAAAGTAAATCATGATCTAATAATCCAACTCATGAGGATGGTTGTGAAAATGCTGTTGCTTGGGAGAATATCCGTTCGATGCTTATAGGTTTACGATTGTGATTGAATAATGCTGCTATTCGGTATGAAGTCTATGATTGGATGATGGTATTGTGATCCTTGGAGATGCGCATCTGTTCATTACTTTTTGTTTGTTTTATTTTCTATATTCGTTGGCTCATTAGTAGCCGTTACGTTCTTCTTTGGGAGAAAAACTTTGGTGCCAAGCGGGTATACGTACACGTAATGTTGAGCGTGCATCTTGGAGATTTCTTCCAACTCTTCCCCTCTCTGTCCTATTTCTCTATCCTCTTTCCCTCTTTAAATTTGGGTAGTCCAAAATATTTTTAGACGGTCGAGATGCGCGACGGATTCCACCCAAGGTTTTAAATACCGGTTTTGCGACACGTAATGGTAACGGTTTTGGTGTAATGGTTTCGGTGGTATTGAACGTTACGTAACGGGAATCAGATGTAGCAGTCGTGAATTTTGAGAAACCATTTTTTGATAAAAATTAATTTTAAATTGCTTAAATAACCCGTAACGGTCGTAAACCAGTCCGTGAATCGGATACGGACCAATACGTAATGGGAACCGGGCGATACGCATTCGATTTTTCCCTCTCATCGGTATACCGGGTTGTAACGGTATTGGAGAGGCCAAAAACTGTCATGTAACGGCCGATGCGCTACGTGAAATCGGGGAAATGGCTACAATACACACCCCTTATTTGGGTGTACCATATGCACCTATTGTATCGTCCAGATTGTGCCACCTCATCAGCAATCGAAACATTTTTTAGTGTTTCGTAACGTTTACAAAAAATTCGTAACTTTTATAGGGGTGTGTATGTTCCAAATAAGCGGTGTGTATTGTAGCCTTTTCCCATGAATCGGATACGACACTTAAGTTTTTCTCCTACTCCGGGGTCCTGGGTGGCTTCTGTAAGGCCTTTGTTTTCATAATTGCCTTCGTTCTCATAATTCTTTTAATTTTTGTATCCATCTTTCGAAGATTTACAAATTCTCTACTCATTTTTTATTTGCTTTGCAAAAAAAAAAAAAAACTTATAAATAATAACAAAACGGGTGTCAAGTTTATGTGTAGCAAGACCGAAGAATGCGGTGGATAGAATATTTGAACATCTGATGGTCGGATGATGGGAAGAAAGAGGTCATAGATTAAAAGTTGGTAATTGGCTAATAACGATCTCTTTAGAAAGTAAATGAAAATTCTCTTTAGAAAGTGGGTAATTGTTTAATGTGGTTGGAACTTTCCCTTTTTAGGAGTGGGGATCGATGAAATTCCCTTTAGGGAAAGTGGGCAATTATTTAATATGGCTAACCTTTCCCTTTTAAGAGTGGGGATTGATGAGGGGTGAGCTTACGTTCATGTAGATTCTAATATCTTTGACTAGAAAACTAATTTGTTCAAAGGGCACCTACATGCCTCACTGGAAAACAATTATTTATATTTATTTTATATTTTTGTCGGCAAACGTAAATATTGTTAGTTAATCAACTTCCGACTCCCTGATCTCCTCTATGGCTGAGCTTCTTTGGCGTTCGAAGACTCCCCGTGGCGGACATTCCTCTTTGTTCCGGTATGGGTGTGATCACACCCGATTTTTGGATCAGGGGGGAGCCAGATCTGGGGTTTCTAGATCTAGGCTCCTGATGACAACAACGGCGACGACGGTGGGTGACATGCTCCGGCGTCCTTATTTTCTATCCTTTTTTGTAATTTTTTTTCTTTGTAGGTAGTTTTGTGGCCGGTGGCTTTAGGGCCGGCAGTTTTGTGTGTATCCGGTTTTTTGGCTGGTGATTTTTTATTTAATAATATTTTTCTAACTCTTCACCCAAAAAAACGACTTAACAAGATTTGAGCCCTAGACAAAAGCATGGGAGTATACGGTACGTACTACATACAGCTGGAATACCATTCCCCGTGCGTTATGGTGAATATATTTGCACAATGAATTACGTATAACAAGATTTGAGCCCTAGACAAAAGCATGGGAGTATATGGTACGTACTACATACAGCTGGAATACCATTCCCCGTGCGTTATGGTGAATATATTTGCACAATGAATTACGTATAATTAGAGGCGACATCATTTTGTGTGTAAATCTCGCCAACGCTATAATAATATTATTTAGGTGTGTACAATATGTATTCTCTTTGATCGCTTACTATTTAAATTCAAATTCATAACATTTGCTCAAAAAAATCATGTCTTAATAATCATAACACTAAGATCAAAACTCATGACACAACACAAAAATGTTATGACCTCGGTTAATGTTTCTTATATGTAAATGTTATGTATTTTATACTAAGTAATGTAAAAATAAATATTACGAATCCTTTTCTTTTTTTTAACCAAAACCATAATGGATTCATTAAAAAGACAAGTACAAAGAACACTACCAGTCCGAAAATCTAAGAAAAACAACAAAGAAAAAATCTGCAAAAAACAGTAGAAGTAATGAAAAACCAACGAGTCCACACAAGATTGGGTTTTATAAAAATCATAAATGCATCATGCGAAAGCACCACACCAGCCGATTAAGTGCGTACCGTTCACATCAAAATGTCATGAATTATATTCACTGGTTACATAAATATTTAATTGTATTTATGAATAATAGTAGTTAATCTATTAATTTATATTAGTTAATCTACTCAAACATTAATCAAGATATTACGAAAGGCTTCCGAATCAAATGTAACCACCATAACATTACAAAATGTTGTGGCCTTTTGGGGCTCAAGTGGCATTTTCTTGTCGTGCTCTTGTTCCTTTTAATCTTTGTATCATTTACATTGATGATAAAGTCTTTTCCGCCGTTCAAATAAAAAAACCACAACATCACGAATTACGCACTCAATACTGATAAGCATCGATCTTCTCAAACCCTGATTTCCGGAAGAGACACATTTAACAGATAAAAGGTCAACACGGGCTTTTATTCTTTTCTTTTGTTCATGATAAGCATCTTCTAGCTAGTCTGGATCGAACACCTTTCGTCTCTCAACTGTGGTTGCCATAGTGGGAGTCAAAAGACCGTTGGACTGCGTGGCATGTTCTCATTTTATCTTCTTTTGTACTTTCGGCAATCTTGATTCATGCCGCATGTTAAGCTCCCAGAGAACCACGCTGCATTCCCATTGAAAAATCCTTGCTGGCAATAACCCCTACCACATAGTAGTATCTTTATGAGTCAAAGATATTATGAAGTGAAATTTCAATTTTTTATATAGTTATTGATGTCCGATTAAGTTGATTTTTTGTGTAGGCATGCTATTATTTTCCAGGCTCTATAAAATGAATGGTTCATATTACTATAATAAACGCGAGGTGGATCTCACAATGGGTGGCGAAAACCATGGGTTTCCACCTGAGGTGGACAAAACTCTCTCTCTATCTTTATTCTTCTTCTTCTTCTTCTTCTTCTTCTTCTTCTTCTTTTTTAGAGTGAGAGCCCACCATTGGAGAGATCAAGCTCAAGTCCTCTGGCTATGGCGTGAAGAAGAAAGAGATGACATGATAGGGTCTGTGGGATTGAATCTTATGGGATAGAAAATTCTTTAGATTTCTTTGAGAGAGAATGATAAAGTGAATTAAACCACATGTCACCCTACGCAAACGAGTGGGAATGACTGTGAGAGATATAGGGGCGGACACAGGAAATGCATTCTCACATGTACTAGTTTTTAGGGTAATTTGGAAAAATTCTGTGGGATTGGCCCCTTAATTCATATGGGTGAAAAAAATGTCCTCATTTAGTTAAAGGAGATAGGTCATTGGGTGACGGGCACTCTTTGGGATGAAAAAGCAGAGAGGAGAGAAGATTGAATGTAAGTCGGAGATAAACTTTTGCGACAAAACGTCGCTGGTGAATCATTTATTCATCATAATGAATCATCTTTTGCTATTTACCCGTGGATGCTCTTTGAAGTTTGCGCTTAGGTAGAACCACGTAAAACCTTCATTTTTTATTTTATTTTTGTTTGTTGGTTTGCTTTGTGTACTTTGCAAATTTCCATTTCAAATTTAATGCTACCTCCGCGGGTTTTATGTGCAGAAATACTTTCACAACATACATTTAGCCAAACGCGTCACACATAAACGAATGAATAATGGATAAATTTATAGCTTCCAGTTAAAAGTTGATGAAATGATTATAAAGACTTATTAATCAAAGCAGTTGCAATTTGTGAGAATGCGAGAAGAATAATGTTTGAGTGATACAAGTTTAGTTTCTCGTAATGTAGCATATTTATAGGGTTTTTCCATTTTCAATTCTGGAATAAGTGGTTTTGATTAAAATTTGATTTTTGTCTATGGAAATGTAGAAGGAACATTTCTTGAAAAGTTTTTGCTTGCCTGTGAAATCTCATGCCAGCCGTGAATTGAGTTTGGCCTAACTTTTTGGGACTTTTTGACATTGTCTTTTTGGTCGGTTTTTTTTTATATATAATTTTTGTTAGATTTGTGTCAAATTCTTACATCATATTATTTGTCTCAATGTGAGTAATCAAAAAAATATACATAAAAATATAGATCAATGTTTTGAAAAAAATTCATACAAGACAACAAAAAGACCCATCACATATTAGAGTTGTGTGGCGAATTTTAGAATCTTATGGAGCTAAGAGGAATGAAAGATATTTGAAAACTCTAAAAGGAGAATGTGGACCATTGGATGAAAATGACGATAATCATACATTGAAATGGTGGGATAGCTATGTAAAGTAAAGATGGGGTCATTTGGAGGAAGCACGCATGCAAGTTTACATGGATTACACCTAGGAGGGTGCACATGGGAGACCACACTAGAAGTGCATCTAGGAGAGTAGTCTACTCCTAGATGAGTGTACATGTGAGAGTACGATTAGAGTGTGCCAAGCAGTGGTAGACGCAGGATTTGTATTCAACGGGGACCCGAATAACACGTATGTCTATAATATAATATTGTTACTTGCTAATTCTAAGAAGAAGACGAGATTGTGTACATGAACATAATTGCATATAGTTTTATAACCACAACCAAAAAGTGGTTTGAAATTTTAAGGGGGTATTCCAACGCATATACAGAAACTTATCAATTTATTTTTCACTCAAGAGACTTGTAGGGGCCGATCCTCTATGACTTTTCCAAATTAACCTGAAAATATAGTATAAATAGTACTGGAATAATTAGGGGGTGTGCAAGGGCCCGGGACCCCTCTTGCACCCCCTCCATCCGCCCCTGGTGCCAAGAGTTGGAGCTAGTGAGATTATCCCGTGTGGTAACAATCAATTGCATGTGAGCGAGAAACGCATGCAAAACAATTTAATCATTGTTGCCTATTGAGGCCTATCGTACTCAATAGGCAACAATGCGGGTGTTTATACAGAGCATGCCTCCGCCTTTGAGGTGAATACCGGCAATGTTGGCACGGCATGAGCACAAAACCAAAATGCTATATGCCACTGGTGAAGAAAGGATGTTCCACTCAGTTTTCATCTATTCCCTGAATTCAAAAGGGTCCTAACCCAAATCAAGGGATCCCCTTTGTAAAGACAGCTACTTCGATTATGAGTTTGCTTATTTGTTGTTGATGACAAAACTCAAAAAGTAAAGCGTCTTTTTATCGTTTTTTATGAAATTTTTTTAACTCTGTCTTGTACCTTTTAATTTCTCTCGTCGAGCTGAATGATGTAATTGTAAATATTATACTCAAATTTTTTTAAAAAAAGGAAGAAGAAAACGACCAAACAAATCATGCAAAAAAATCTCCAAAATTTAGGCCAATAGCATCTTGGAATCATTGCATCACAAGGATGAACGCATGATGCATTCAGAGGGTGTTCCACTAACAAAAAACTGTTTTTTTCAAATACCGATACAGGTCATTCTCTCACAACACATCACATAAAAAACTGTAAAAAACTAGCTAATTTATTCAAAAAACTAGGTTAGTGGAACACCCCCTCAATATTGTTTCAAACTTTCAAGTTTCAACCAATAAACAACCTTGCTTAATGATCTTACTTTGATTACTTTACACTGGGTATCAAATCTTTCCGAATTTGCTGTCTGCACTACTCAAAACAGAATGTACCAAAGGCGTGACATGCTCAATGATTCCTCACATAATTAAATGATCAATTAGCATAAAAGCATATGTACTTTCAGCTGCTTTAGGCTCATATTAAAAGCCCTGTTGAGCTTCCACTGGATCATCATTTGTTCAATAATGTTGGTTATTTAATTTTTCTTCTTCTTTCTTCAATGTCTTTTGGAAGGAGTGGGCTACCTTCAAGTTTAACTATTCTTTTGTATTACTTCGAATTTTATATTAGAAGTCAACTTTTTTTGGCACTCTAGTGTCCGAGCTAACTTACGCGCATTTTGACTAATCTTGTGGGAGGAATCACACATCCAGCGGGGCTGCAATTATATTAGTAGTAAGTTGTTTGACACTATTAGAGAAATCACCACACGCATAATAATGGAATACGAAAACAATAAAGCAATCAACACAGGAATTTACATGGTCCCCCAAAACCGGGTACCTCCATAGGAGCGAGAGCGAGTCTGTTTATTATGATCAAAATCGGTTAGGGTTTTTACAATAGAGTATATATAGCCCTACTTTATTCTAACTCTAATTATTCCGTACCGTACCGCGGAGGGGCTACGCCCACCCCCCCCCCCCCCCCCCCCCCAAATTATTCGGCCCTGCGGGCCACCAACGACAACAGTTGGACCCGTGCGGTCGCTTCGCTCCACTCCGTTCCGCTCGGCATCTGGCCTTTCGTCAGAACTCCTTGGTACCTCTCCATATGAGCCACAAGTTCCAACAGACACATTTGAATCATTCAACGAATCCATCTACCGAGTACTTATTACCATTTTGTTTTAGCAAAATGGAAAATTTTGGAATTCTTGTTGTCCTTCTTTGAGGATATTTACATGGCACCCTATCAACATGTTGGGAGGCCTATGTCTTCTCTTCTACTGCTAATGATTTAAGGATTGATATCTGGGCTTTATTTCTAGGGTTTGGCTCTCTAAAAGTATGGCTATTGATACTGTAACTGGTGATGATGGATGTTGGTTTGACAATGGGAGTTTTGTTTACTGTTGCTGGTGGTTGCTGTTTTGTGACGTAGTTTTTGCTGCTATTTCTGAAGCTTTGGGGACCAGTTTTCGTTTGCCGCTGTTTCTTTGGGCCTCTTTACTCTTTCCATCCGACCTTTTGTATGGGATATATAACTCTATGCTCATGTGCATGCTACATGTTTCTAGTGTTTTCCTTTCTTTTAATTTTCCGATGTACCCTTATCAAGTTTATTTAATAAATACTCTTTCCATTCCAAAATACGTGTCCACTATGAAAACTCGTGTTATTATTTAAATAAAAAAATTAATACTTCCTTGTATGGTTTTTTGAATTTTTTCATACCAAATTAAATACTTTAATTTGGTGCGAAAAAATTTGAAAAACCATACAAGGAAGTACTTTTTTTTTTAATTTGAAAAATGGCATGAGAGAGAGTGGGATACTTATCTTGGAAAGGAAGGAGTATATCTTTTTGCCAATCAAAAATATATAGAGAGAGCTTCTAAGGAGAACCTCTATGGTGTGGACCCATGCGGACTTCACGTTTCCCGATCAAATTTTGGTGATTCAAACCGTTCAATGTATTTAAAACGTGTTTTTAAATGTCGATCTACAGGAGGAATCATTAAAACAAATGACCAAAAAGGATTTAATCCGAGCTGTTTTGGATAAAATTGTATATGAATAGATGAAACAGCGAAGTACAAGGTTAAGTAAGCTGGCAAATCACTTTTTGCTAAGTAAAAGTTTCAAAAAACTTCTTCAATTCTCTTTGGAGGTGTTAGTAACATGCTTAAGTGGCCGTCAGGCCGACAGTCGTCCGGAAGGTCGAGGCATGCGTTCAGATGGTCGTATGCAGATAGAACAGTTAGTAATCCTAATCAAATTTTAGGATTACAACATCATATTTTTTTGAGAGCTAGAGTCGATTAATGTATCTCTAGAGATAAGTTGTAACATTATTCCATTAATTCATAGTGAACCAGTATGGCTCCCGAAGAATAGGCATGTTGTCGAATCTCGTATATTTGCGTTTCCTGCTTTCTTTTATTGCTATCATTCTCTCTTACTTGTTTCGGTGGTACTCCGTACATAACATCTCAAGATCACGAGAGTCTGTGTGTTGGCGAGTTGATTACGCAGTTTATCAAATGCCAACATGGGGGAGGTGAACGTGATAATTAAAGGGGTAGCGAAGGACTATATATTGTATTCATGCTTAGGTGGTTAGAATGAGATGGTAATTAACATTAACAACATGCATAAATGACTCTCGTTGGCCTTTTATGGGTTTATGTACTATAAATATACACGACCAAGTGTTATTGCACATTCTCTCACGTGATGCTTCTCTCATGTGATTCTCAAATGATGCAGAATGAAAATATCTACCGTTTCATTTCACAATTCAAACCATGGTCCTATATACACTACCATCCATTTCTCTAATGGCAAATACGATTCAATAAAGTTTTTTATCGATCTCCAATGAACCTAATATTTAAATAACAAAAGTATGTAGACTTACAAAATGAACTACTTGGACAGTTAACCGGGATTTCAGTAGGTTATTTTTTGGAGTACATCACATGAGGGTCACTTTCGAAGATCTCGATTGTCAAAAACATAAAGAATCCCATTCTAGAAGAATGATATGGGATATACGTACATGTATATATGTTAGTTTATATATGAATATACGTATAACACAAAGAATCCCATTCTAGAAGAATGATATGGGAATTGGCAATAAAATACAAGGGAGAGAACATTAGAATCATATCTATTCCATATGAGATGGAACTGCCTTTAATTTCCACATTTTCCTCCCTCTTTATAAAGCACAGCACACCTTCACTTATAATTCATACAAACAAATCAAAAGAGTACTTCTCCAACCTAAAAGAACAGTAGCTAGCAGTAGCTTTGTTACTTGTTGAGGTCCATGGTCCAAAATCCAAATAGCTGGTTCCATGCAATAGAGATCCGAGAGTTCTGTTTGATGAGCTGTAGGGGTTTCAGTTAAGGGTAAGGGAGGGTGACAGAAGAGAGTGAGCACATATGGTCTCTTTTCTTGCATCATGTTTTTATGCGGGAAGCTATGCGTGCTCACTGCTCTATCTGTCATCCTCATCTCTCTCTCTCTCTCTCTCTCTCTCTCTCTCTCTCTCTCTCTCTCTCTCTCTCTCTCTCTCTCTCTCTCTCTCTCCCTCCTGGTGTGATGCTGTGTGTCTGTTGGAAGGCAAAGAAATTTCATAAAAGAACGAAATCATTACAGTAGTAAAAACAAATACATCGAGAGAGCTTCGGAAAGTATAATACACTCCTAGTGATTCTGTCACGTAGATACTTTTTCATTTCTACTCCCCTGGGCCGGTCGATCTGAATCTCATTTTTTTTTCATTTGCACAATTTATTTTTTTTTCATTTGCACAATTTTTTTTTTTTTCATATATCTAGTTGCGGAAGAACATGAAGAGAAACAAGTTCAGTAAATATAACAGGATTTTGAAGGAATATAACTCTAGCTAGACATCCCAATAGAAATGCTTATTTTTGTTTACAATAGTATCATGCCGGTTAGAACTATGATTCCAATATACATTTTAGCACAACAAATATTAAAATATCATACTAACAAATAAAACATTAGAGTACACCAATTAAATCTAGAGGGTGTGGAAATAATAGTGTGTAAGAAAGATCAAACTTGTGAGAACACTATTTGAAGACTAATTTTCCTCCACTTGCAAAGGTTCGATCGGAATGTATTAATCCCAAAATCTAACCCAAATGTTCACAAACTTTCCTAATGCGATATTCACGGCCAATGAACATTAAATCATTAACTGAATATAGAAAATGGATAACTCTCTAGCATGCATGTAAATCACCTAAACATGCAAGTATTCTCCTCTTTTTCCACCCTTTTCACACTAGTCTAATTAAAACCCCAATAAGTAGAAATCATTGGATTAGTTACACATAATGGTAAAAATAAATTTCTTTTAGGAAGTGTTTGCGATAACTGTAGAAACATATTTTAGATTCTAGTTTCAGATTCTGCTGCAGATTTTAGATTTCAGATTTTGATCGAAGCAGATGTACTGGTTGCGATAGCTATGAGATTATGGTTATGATGTATTAAAAGTTAGTACTGTTTGTGTAAAAAGCTGAGAATCAGATTACACAGTATAACTTAGAAACTTGAATTTGATTCGAAAAACACCTCAATCTTGCTTTTCTAGAATTTAATTTCATGTCTTATTTTAGCATTTAGGAAACCGTAGTTTCTCAAAATCTATTACAAGAATTTTTTACGAACATAACAACTTTCAAAATTCACCAATTAGCAACGGTAGATAATGATACAATAATTATTTAATCACCTTTTTTTCGACATCAAGTAAGTTTTCATCCCGGTCAACTTGAACAGTTATGTTTCCATCTTTTTTTAGTGTGAAATACCTTTTTCACCATTTTTATTATTGGCTTTCTAATTAAGGGGGGATATGATTAGAATTGGGGAACATGTATTTTCCTAATCAAATGGGGTTTGATTAGAATTGGGGTACATGTTTTTCCTAATCAAATGGGATTTGTTTGACTATTTCAAATAGGAAATAGGGGAGAATTCAGAATGAATTTTTGATACACAAAATTCACGGATAATTCTATTCCCTCCATCCCGAAATGTTTGTCTTACTTTTAAATTTTACCATACAATACACAATACCCAAAACTTGTAACTTTTCAAGTTTGGTCTTTATTAGTTGATTCTAATAAAATAGGAGTTAATTAGGTTTTGAATTTAAATTGTTCTCCAGAAAGCAGAAAGTCTTATGCCAATGTAATCGGAGAACTTTTTCAAAATTTTAGAACGCACTTTTAAACTTTAAACTTTTCAACTATTCTTCTTTTGGTTTTATTGTTTTGATTGTTAAAAGCATCTCAAGAGCAGAAATGAAATTTTACCAACTTTCCTTTCTTGAAAATTTTAAATTGGCCCTGTATTTTTTTTTTTTTTGTCATTCGTAATTCCTAATCTATTACATGGGAGGAGAAGAAATGAGACTCGATCCCAGGATTATGCATTATGGGGCATCCAAGAGCTCTACCGCATGAGCTAGCCACCACTTGCAATTGGCCCTGTATTTTGGGACAACCAAAAAAAAGTAAAGTATGAAAAACTTTTTGGGACAGAGGGAGTATCATATTTACTTTGAAAACAATCATGCACCCTAATGGTAAAAAATATGTTCCTTCCAGTAAACATAGTAAATTCAAGTGAGCACAGATTTCTATATGAATCATGTATCTCATTAGATAGCATCCAAAATTTAAAACACATTTCATGATAAATTTGAATACCATAAATATCAACCAATTAGAGTTCATGATAAATTCAATGAGAATTGATTCCTTAGAAAAATGAATCAATGTCATGGTAATTTTAAAGGAGCATATATGATACATTGAGGCAAATTTCATGGTACATATTTAATGGTCTATTTTACCACATTTCCTGGTAAGAACTAGTGGTGTTATCAGGCCTACTATTGCCCAAAGAGCTTCTCTCTCTAAAACTTAGAATACCCTGGGGTTTTTATCCCTTCTTTGCCGGTGCCCACACCCTTTCGGCCTCCCCCTTTTACCTTTGTTCCACTGCCTCTCTCCCTCTCTTCTCTCCTTCCCTTGTCAATTCTTTAGGGGGTGGGGCTACCACCTCCGTGCCACACCAGCTTCTCTTTTGCCGACTTCCATTTTTTCAACCCCTTGCCACCTCTAGCCCGGCCTCCACCACCACCATCTACCGTCACCCCCTTCCGCCATCACACTCCGCCAGTCACCATCTCCGCCACCTAGTCTAAATCTGACTTTGGGTTGAATCACAGATGTTTTTGGTCCCCTCCGTTGCAATAAAATTCTCAGATCCATAGGCGGCCGGACCAGGAACTTGGCTCTCGTCCCGGAGAAGCAGCTAGTCTGTCAACTCGGTCCAACTCAGTGCTTTTTATCTAACTCAGTGGGGCGACTCAATGAGGTGAATCGGTTGTACCAGTCTACGGAGAGCAATTGGGTGAAGTCTACAGAGATGGATAACATTTGGGTTTGTGTTCAAAATAACATGTTCGTCAATCGATTTGTCCTCTGGTCGTGATTCCACAACCTATCCATTGTTGACCTCGATTTGCTATTCGTATAAGATGTCATGACTCCGACGCCCATATTGTTGTCAATCTCAACATACTCGATTTCAAACTTAATCGCAACCTTCACCACTTAATATGTTTTGTAGTCGACAAGTTGATTGGCGACGGATGGCTTACAGAGGGAAAATGAGGGACGGATGGATTACTGTGATGGCCGATGGCCGACGGTTATCAATGATTTCAGAACCCGTGGGTGGTTCTTTCCCTTGTTTGGGTCAAATGAGGGATTTGAATTTTTCCTAGCACATGCCCTATAAGGGAAAACATATAAGTATAATGGGGGATTTGTTTCGTGTTTTTTTTTTTTTTTTTTTGATCTGGAGATTTGTTTCATGTGTTTATCCCGAAATTAGGGAAAGGACTCCAAGTTTATCTTTTAGTCCCAAAATTATTTGCCTATATAGGATGGAAAATATAAAACAGTTGCATGTATAGGATGGAAAATATAAAACAGTTTGCATGTATAGGATGAAAATAATATAGTGCAATAAAGGCAAGGTTAAAATCTAGGGATGAAAATTTAACCCCAAAAAGTGACCGGGATGACAACTTAAGTGCCGAGGTTTGGAAGGACTAATATTTAAGGACGCCTTAATTTTATGTTTATTAAAATTTGGACAAATTACACTGACCTCCCCTGAAGTATCTGAATAATACACTAACCCCCCTCAGGTTCTGAAAATTACAGCCACCTCCCTTGCTTTACAAACTAAATATATAATTACCCCTGCCGTTAAAATTACACTAACGGCGTTAACTTTGAGAACACAAAAGACCATTATACCCTCCTCGCAAGTAGT
This sequence comes from Vaccinium vitis-idaea, assembly GCA_963854785.1. Classification (NCBI taxonomy): domain Eukaryota; kingdom Viridiplantae; phylum Streptophyta; class Magnoliopsida; order Ericales; family Ericaceae; genus Vaccinium; species Vaccinium vitis-idaea. The sequence continues at coordinate 13,752,905 of OY978222.1, read as the reverse complement.
TTAAGTTGCAATTAACCTTTCGCACTTTAAATTAACACATTTTTTTACTATTAACATATTAAAAGTATAAAAGATAGATTTATTTTTTGAATGCTGAATAAATAACCAAAAGAAAATTTTAATTTTTTTGTAAGACTTTTTATTATTAATACATTTTCTTATATATAATCAAATATTTATTTTTTGGATTTCTATTGTTTATACAAATCAAAAAATAATGAAATTTGTCGAAAAATCCAAAATGAATTATCTTTACCAAAATTAATTTATTTTTAATTTAATTATATGACTATTCTTTTTTGGGAAAAACAAATAAACATTAAACTTTTCCCAAAGATGGAGAAATCAAGATTCTTTGTTTTTCTTTTTAATTTTTTGATAGTTTTGATAAAACAAACTACCAAAAAAATTAAGAAGAAAAACTAAGAATTTTGATTTGATTGTCACTTACTCTTTTTTTATCTTCCTACAAATATTATTAGTTTTAGATTTGTATAGACGAGAGACATTCAAAATTAAATATTTTGACTATATATAAAAGATGCATTAGTTATTGGAACCAAAAAGTTTAAAATTTTCTATTAGTTATTTTGCATTAGAAAAATAAATTTCTCTTTTATACTTTTCATATGTTAATACTACAAAAAATATGTGTTAATTTAAAGTAGTAGTGTTAATTGCACTTTAAACTACTTGTGAGGAGGGTATAAGGGTTTTTTGGTTCTCAAAGTTAACGCCGTTAGTGTAATTTTAACGGCAAGGGAGTAATTATATATTAATTTGTAAAGCAAGGGAGGTGGCTGTAATTTTCAAAACCTGAGGGGGGGTCAGTGTATTTGTCAGAAACATCAAGGGAGGTCAGTGTAATTTGCCCTTAAAATTTTCCAACAATCCCCTCCTTTTTCTTTTTCACTATCTTGCCAATTGTTCCCTTTAATTTGTGTTTCCATTGAAGATATTAATAAAATTCTTTTGCTGAGGAAAAAAAAAAAACTATCCCGCTCTTTTAATTAATCTTTTTACTTGACTTAAAAAACACAAGATTTTGAAACATCGTGAGATGAGATATAATGAAAGTTGGGCGACTATCATGTTTGGTAACACTTTTTCTTTTTTGTTTTTTTTTTTCCGTAATTTCTTCTTTTTTAAAAAAGGAAGTAAAAATAGAAAATATGTTTGTGTCAATCTTTTTTTTTTTTTAAAAGTATAACATGATTAGCATAAATAAAATCTCTAGCAGATTCCAAGCAATAAAGCTATGGCCACTCTGATTCCATGACACAATGGAGCTCGTTACTGGTTCATCCACCATAGGTGGTGGGGCATTAGAACCACCTTGAGATCCATCCATCATCAAATTCTTACTTTTCACTTTTCAGCCTCCAAAACCTAAAATCCCTACAAATTGAAACTAACTGTAAAAGAAATGAATACGACAAACTCAACCAAGTCACAGACCTTAGATTTCTCGGATAGACAAGACTAAAGACTAATAGAAGCAAGGAAATAACATCATGCTTAGGGAGCAATCGTCTGTTCAATCTGAGACCCAAACTCATGATTGGTAAAAAATCAATTGAGAACACCCATTGGAACAAAGCCCACCCAAAAGGCCGAAACCCAATAACCCTATGGGTCTAGAGATACCCACAACATACAATTAGCACAAAGAAACATCAAAGGGCCTAACAATGCCCAGATAAAATGGGTCAAGCCCAACCAATAAAACCCTAAATAGCATCCAGCAGTCAAGCTACCACCGTTGCCATTCCACAACACTCCACGACCACCCAAGAAGAAGACGATCCACTGCCACCACCATCGCCGGAACCCGGGGGAACAAGACCCTGTTGCTATCCCGTAGAACAGCTCCGACGCCCCTCCACGGCCACCTGAAACCTCGTAGAGATAGAATCGTCATTCCCCAACCACCACACTGGCATAGGCAACTGCAAGATCCAAACCCAAATACCAAACCCCCGCCACCGAAAACATCCAACCCCTAGACTCTATTTATCGGGCGGCATTATTTGGGCTTTAAATCGAGAGAGAAATTAAAAAAGCTCCTCCCAAGTTTCGAAGCGCCAAAGTTGTGCAAGGAGCATGGCACTGTAGCACGCTACAACGCGTGTTTTGGTATCCAGTGTTGGTATTTTTTTTTTAAGAAGTGGAAGTGAAGTTTTTCTCCAACTTTCACAAATTTCAAAAATAGTGGAGGTAAAATTTTGAAATTGTAAGTGGAAATAGTGCACCAAACAAAATTCCTTAGATTTTCAGAAAACAGAAAACTAAAAGTAAAATGGTTACCAAACATTGTCCAATCGGTGTGGGAGCCTTCCATACTTGAACTATATTTTTTCTCTTTATCGGTAACTTGATTAGTTGGTTGGAACTTGGAACGAACGTTGGTAGTACCTTACGGATTACTGCAACAAAGCTAAAAGTCCAACTTTCAGAAAACTTAAATTCGCAAAGACAATCAGAAAAGCACCCCAAATCTAGCTTCCCAAAAAATCAAATTATGCACCCTTTTCATGCTGGTCAGAATTTTTAACACACACCTCAAAACTTGTTAAAAGCTAAAATTCCAAAATCTGGTTCTAAAAATTTTCCTTTAACACAAACTCTCACAAGTTAAAGTGAGCCCGCTTAAAAATACTCCAGTAAAAAAGCTTCCAGAATAGAAATTGTTTCTAAAGTTTTTTCCTGCAAAACCTCACACGACAACAGAGTCTCCTATGGAAAAAGGCGTCAAATATACCAGTAGTTCACCCATTGAACATTAAAAGTGACCAGAAACTGCCTCAAGAGAAGGCAAGCTCTCTCCTGCCAACCTGGGCAGCCAGGACACAAATCCCACATTTCCTTGCTCTAAGTTCTATTACACCAATATTTTCTACTGGAAATGAAAAGTATCACATTCCTAACCACCCGATCATCATCGAGCTATTATGAAGAGTCCCAAAACTTCTGTACACTAAGGTTACAGTTTTCTGGAAAATGCGTGCCACCCCACCTTAAAATAAAAGGGTTGTGCAACCATCCAGAAGTCCAGTTTGGAACCGGTGAGGTTTTATGTTTATGGCAACATTGCATCACCTATTGAGCCGTACATCTCTACATCTGCTTCCTCGGCTCTCCCTGTTGTAGTATAGTCCGCCTTGGGATCACCTGAAGATAAATATGAACTTAAGACAACTCCTCACACAAAATGAGAGACATTTGGTTGTTATGGAAGAGAATCTATTACATACCGAATATAAAATCAGGGGATGGCCGATTCGGGGATGTACTTCTTGTGACATCTGCAAGAATAAAAAGGATAAATCCTCAATGTCCAAGATCCTCCATACCATTTAATGAGTATGAGCATGCATTAAAATTACCCAAGGGGCAGAGTATATTTCAAACACACATGAGAAAGCTAGTTACTTAATACTCTGCTAATTCACAGTTTTAACTTACATAATGCTGATTGTTAAGTCTTTGATTATGTGTCGACAATCACCTTGGCACACATAATACTTGGATCAATTTCATTTTGAGGGTCTAACAAACTTCCAATCAAGCTTGTCATCATACCAATCACTGTTAAGAAATAAACTTCATTTTCATGGAATTATCTTCCGATTGAGCACATGTTAACCTTGTAGCTTAATTGTGTAACCTTATCCTAGGCTGGGGATGGTATAAGCTTTAGGCCAAACCTCGTGGTTAAATACTTGCAAATTGTAGCTCAAGTTTTTTTTAACAATGGGAACCAAGATTAAATGATATGATGCCCAAGTTTGGGTTCCCAACAAGCCATAACTACCAGAGGTCCTGCATTATTATGTAGTCATGCTAGGTGTCCATGAACTGAGGCAAGCAATAATAAAACATATACTTCAAGCATTTTAAATGGGCCTCCTGGGACCAAAAAGTTAAAATTGAGGAAACTATTGTGCATACATCAATGTCATAGGTTGAGATAGGAATAAATGCACTCAACAGGCGAAATGTAAGGGACACATGACACACTTCCATATGGATACAAAAGAATAAAACTTTTGAGTAATTTATTTTGTAAAAAAACTCACATGCTATGGAGCTGCAATACATGTTCGTGGACAAATGATAGATAGTCCAAGTCAAACTACTCAAGAAGCATATAATTACATACCCGGTGAATTACGTAGAGCTTTGACAGCATCAAAGTTCTTGTATGTATAACCCACAAAACTTAAATCTGTTGGAGTTAATAGCATCTGCAAAAGTGATGAGGGAAAGATTGGAGGCTTTTCTATAAGAATCATATAATGCCTGCAATTTTTAACTCTGGGTGCTGGTATAGGTCATTGAGTTACAAAAGAGTAGAAACCAAAGAAACAAAATTGCAATATTTGCTAGAAATGTTGCAGAACATAGTATACTTGTTTGATATAAAAATCAAGATATCAGTAATCATTAACTCGCTTTAAACCGCAACCATGATAATATAGTAGCTGCATTTTTGCAAACGAAGTAAACACGATGAACTGAGCTCAGCAGACTTATTTACAACAGCGCCCATTTTATCTACTAAAAAAAGTGGGATATTAGTGCGGGGGTACTTCAATGACATCAAATTGTGAGATATGCCTCTTACACTTATCAAGATAATTCTGTAATTAAAATTAAGGAATTATTTGTAAAGTTATGGCTCAACTTGGCATCAAAAGCTACCCATGAAATGATCTAGAGGGAACTTTCATGGCTTCCCTAATAGAGGATTCCTGTTTGGTAGCACTTCTTAGGTAGTATTTAATTTATATAGACCAAATTTCTTTTTGCTTTAATAGTCCAGGATAAGTAATGTAGTAGCCCGAATAATGTGACCCACAAGGGCCCAATTGTTCTACAGCCATACCAGGCTCAACCATCGGGCCGAACTGAATAACTGGGCCAGACCGAATATTATGTCCGGTCCACCTACCTCGGATATTATGTCCGGATCAATCGAAGTGGTTACCGAGCGTGCCAAACACATGAATACTTGGAGTTGGAGGGCAAGTCTTGGAGCTCTATATAAAGTAAAGTGACAAACCCTAAGACGTAAGCCACTCCTTTCTATCCAATGCACTCTATATTTTCTTCTCCACCTTCACCTCCATCACTTAAGCATCGGAGTGCCTTCCCTCTCAACTCCGACCAGTTAGGCATTAACGGTGGGTGATCCTTGTGCAGGTCAGGCGAAGGATCAGAGCCAGCCCAAATTCCGAACCTGAGGTCCGATCGGGTTACAAGTTAGAATCAACACCCCACAAGTATTCTTTCGTTGTTTTCTTAATTTTGAAAATTATACAAATATGCCTGGCTGCTAGCTGCTTTTGAGATGATATAGATTTTAAAATTAGCTTTCATGCGTTAAAGGTGTGACAAGAGCGTGTCACCAAGAAAAGAAGAAACAAAACTCCAGTTGAAAATATCTCCAATGAAATTCACTATAAAAGAAAGGATTCACAACACCCCTCCTTCCACCGAACACACGAGTCAACTAAAGTCCACGTATAGTAATCTGTACACTTCAAAATTAGTCCAATTGTTTTCTCCCCAAAAGCTGCAAGTTAGAAACAGGGAAGCCACCCTCCAGACTACCTTTCCACCTTCACATGACACCCATGATCCCAAAATGATGAAGCTCTATGGCATATCCCAAATGTAATAATATACAATCCACTGACACCTTAAAGTCGCTTGTACATGCAGCACCAATATAAAACACCACTCAAACTGGAAGAAACCTACCTTTTCCCCACCAAAACCCTCATAGGAGAAATGGCACTACCATTACATAGTCCTGGGTAGAACTCAACCCAAAAAGTCAGCAACTCATGTGAGACTGCCCTCAGCATTTCCATATTGCTCATGATCTTTTTGTATCCTCGCATTACACCCCCTGCCACACGCAGCGTGCTCCCTCGGCAGCAAATGTGCATGCACACAAGGGATACACCCATCTCAGGTACTCTGGCTCTAATACCATGTTACACGGTCATGGATGGAATTCAACCCCAAAAGCTAGGTATTGAGGTGAGGGTGCCCTTAGAATTAAATACTGCACAATAATTTTGCATCCAGACAATGTGGGACCTCACTTTATGGCTACATTTCTAGCTACTAACCAAATGGACTTCTATGGAAAATCCTCCTTTCATAGCTACTTTCATTGCTAGTACAGCCTTTGCCTTCCATCTGACTTAATCTACCCCACCCTTACTGTTGAAGTACTAGGATTTCCATTTCCTTTTTATTTCTCACTAAGTGCTAACAACGTTAGTCTTGCAATTATCGCGGCATGGTAATACAAATACCTGTGGAGTGAAGGGGCTAATTAATAAACCTTTAATATTTTTCCCAAACTTCTTTCCTTTTATTTATGTCTAAGTTCTATCTAGGCAGTCTTGTAATTATCGTGGCATAGTAATACAAGTACTTTCGGGGTGAAAGGCTATTCTTCTTCACACCTCTCATATATATTTCACACCTGAACTTGGTATTAGATCTAAGCTTTGAGAAGCTTTTGGACAAGACTCCCTAGATTGATTCCCCATCTATTCGTGTCATATATACACTTTGTTTTGTAGTTGTCCCTACATTCTCGCCCTGTCACTCAGTTTACCTAAACATCCGAGCCGGGATTCATACCTGCAAGGAATTAGAGTACTTATCACTTACAAAACTAGCATATGAATTTTGCGGCCTCTCCACTGATTGCCAACTGTTTTTAAGTTGGTTGCTTTAACTCACTAATCCTAAAGTATATAGAGCTGTCCCAAAACAGAACATCAAATCTAATTCGCAATCCCAAATGCCCTACAAAATGAATTTCCCAAATGAAACCTCAATCTAAAGGCCGCAAATATAATGAAATACTCAAAGCAGGCTTCCTTCTTATATGCATCTACGAAAAAGTTCTGGATATAAATATGCCTCACCAAGTCAGCCTCCCATTTCATGGACACTTCCCAAATACTGAACCAATAGGTGCGACGAACCTATATGCATGTACAACAACCGAATCAGACCCAAACTTGCACCCCACTATGAGCTTCACAAATTGTCCACCTCCGTAACCAATATCCGAGCCATTTCCAAAAAAAAAAAAAATTACTATTTACTGCACACTCTGCAGGTACTTTGTCAAAGGGGAAAAAAATATAAAAAAAGACCCATTAAACTGGAAAGGATACTTCAGAATTTGCTATGTTGTTGTACTTGCATCAAGGACTGGTAAAACAAGATGGCTTTCTACATTCCCTAAAAGTTGGATCCTTCGTTCCTCAAGTAAACAAAAAGCAGAATGTAGTATCCATTCCTCAGTAGAACGTACTTAAAAAAGCAAAGAATATCCACAAGATATATATACAGAGCATATATTCCTTTTATTCCTTTCTCACACAAATCCCATGCTTTTGTAAAGCAGTTTAACTGTTCAACTCCTAGATGACAGAATTAAAAGCTACAGGTACCTAAGCAGAGGAAAAGCTTCATCTGAAAAACCATTGATATGTGCTAACTTGTTTCAATCTTCCCCAATTGAATTCACCTACCCTTTATAGCAGAAATATCTATACCAGAAAAGGCCAAAATGTGGGCTTTGACAAATGTGGTATTACTTTGCTTTTGCATATACAAATAAAACAATATTACCATGCCCAATTACAAACCTTGCGTGAGGGTCCCGAGCCAATTCTTGCTGGTATATGAGTATCCAACTGATAACAAACCCATAGAACTAAGTCAGTGCAACTGAAAAGGCATTTTATGTTGGCAAAATCTAGTTCAAGCAAGAATCTAAATATTGAAATAGCAAACAGAAACTCAAACGACATCAACGTCTTTGCATAAATTGCAGGAGTGTAATACATTCTCTGAGAAACCAAATGGTAAATGTATATAACTGCAAAAAGGCCACAAGAATATGACAAATACGAATATCGAACACGGACATTAAACTCTGGCATTGTACATTAGCGAAATGCAGCAAGCTCTAGTTTGTGCACACTTCGTTTGTACTTTACATTAACCTCTTGGATCGTACATAACTTACTTTTGACATTCAACTATGGTTAGCAGATTCGAATCCCAATCAACTAAGCTTAAGTATTTTCGCACTTAATTTCCAAGTATTTCATATAATGCACTATTAGTCTATTACAAGTAACAAAATCATATGCGCAGCAAAAACAAAAACACAAAAAATAAAAAATTAAGAATTATCACCATTACCCATCCCGGCATACCCCTAGTGTACCACTATCATTACGTGTACCCGCATAACTGCTGCATAGAGAGGTTAATGAAACAAAAGTTGGCTACAGGGTTGGAGGCTAGAACTGTGAACAAAATGGTTAAGATTTGAGATTATTCTGGGTCCAAAATTTTTGCAGGGGTGTATGGGTTGATGAGAAAATCAAGGTATTCTGGATACAACGGGATCTTGGGGTTAAAAGTATCGAGGTTAGGATATTGACTAAGGTAAGGGTTTTCTCGATACTGTTAATCTGATGCCCCACATCACATGGGAGCGAGAATCCATAAAGACATAAGTGAAGAATTAGGACCTTCCTATTCCATGGCATTTTCCCCAACCCCAAGTAAACTAGGGATCAGACCATTGTGATAATTGTGGTATCATAGCCAACTTTGGTCCCCTGGAATCTGGATAGCTCCATGAGAGCATAGTTAAAGGATTAGATGCTCCGTAGATAGGCAAAAGTCCCGGGGTAGCATGTGTCAGGACCGCTCCACTTATATGCTGCTTTGTGGTAGCTAATGACCAGCTATGACACATCGCTAACCACAGAACAGACCCAGGCAAGGTGATCGGGAACTCAACCATTTAAGAGGGTAGATTTTCATGATGCCCCATCCAGCAATGCCCGGGAGGAGAATGTCTAATGCTATCTAAGTCGATGCTTTGGACTTTCCTAGTCTAAGAACACCTTTCATGAAAACGTGGGTGAATGATGGCCACATGGGGCAAAGCGAACAATACTAGACTGGGCGGCGCCAAGTTAAACCAAACCAAACCGAGCCTTATATCCAATCAATGAGGGTCAGCTACATGAATCTTTTTTTTTTCCATTAAGCTCTGTCAAGGGCTACTTGTTCACTTAGGCTAAGTAGACTCATATCTTTGCGCACTACAGCATCCAATGTCAGTTTGGGTCTTCCCCTCCCCGTAGCGTTGCTACCCAAAACTATCCTATCAATAATGGACGTTACTTTTGCAAAGGTTCGTTTCAACGTAAGAAAATAGAATTGAAACAAAACCTAGAAAAGTGTTGGACTCTCAACATTTAATAGTAAGCAAAATCTGCATTTATTACTTAAGTACTGCACAACTGTCTTTAAAAGGCTAGCTTGTGTAGAAGCATAAGACCCTCCAAAAGGCTTGAATTTTGGACAACAAACAGGCTTTGATTTCTATGGTACATAGATAGTGAGAGAAACACCGTAACCAATAAGAGAAGGCATGAATTTGAGTATTACTTCATCAAACTTCATAAAATTCTGGGTGTCCAACTCCCCATTAACTTCCGGCTTAAATGCAGCCTCCATTTCGTATAGTTTATCCCATACAATATCCTTGAACCAAGGATGCGCCTGACATATCAAAACATACGCAAAAATTAAAACTAAGAATGAGTCTTAATAAAAGCACTTCTATCCAAAGTAAATGCAAATTAAAGTAAACAAAACTTAAGCGTGAACAGGACGCAAATTAATTTATGGAATAGCATACCTTGATTTGGTTAGCTCCTCCAGTACCAAGTCTGTGTTCAACATCACATAGCAACCGACAGATGAGATCCTTTGCCTCAGGAGTCAACTTTGCGTCTTCTGGAAATTTTACATGGTTTCTCCAGTGAACGATCTGTCAATTTATTCGCAGACAAGGTGTCAATATATCTTTCGACTATAGTTACTGCAAATCAAACTGACAATGGAAGTAAAGATGCACAGGCGATAACAGACTAATAGAAAGAGGCTACAATTTTCACGGCATGCATGACGGTCATATACCCTAGAAAACCCAACTATTGCTAATGGGGAAGACTTCTCTTCAATCCATGGAAATGCAATTCAAGAGTGCTGTCTAAGTCAATCCACAAATTGAGAAGTCAAACTGCATGTGCATATCCTTTTTTCATCATTAAAGACACTACTTTAGCAAGATAACATGAAATTGTTGACCGCCCATCGAAAAGCTCAAGGCTTGTAGATAGGGAGGCAACTTATTATCAATACAGTCAAAACACCCCGCATGTGTGGCCAGACTCTGCTTTATAAGCAGGCCTAACATGTGCAATTATTGCAAGTTGCAACCATAGGGTGAGAGTGAGATTCACATACACCATCTATTTCCCACTTTCATACCAAGTTAAATGTTGACCATCAACACACAAAAAGGCTGAAGCTATTAGAGAATTTCATGATTTATGTCTACATAGATATGAATGTTGCAGCCACAGGAATCAAGAGCTCAACTCGACAATCAAACATATAGCTCTCAATTAGAAAGCCGTATTACATCCCTTTTATAGCTTGCTGTGTTTAAAAGCTTTGTATGGTGACGTATAAATGCTTTTCACACCCCATTTATTACGAAGTTAGAGAAAAAGCAAAGGACTTCTTGTCCAGTATCTTGAAAGGGAAAGAAAATACCATCTAGTTGATTCCGCAAATAATATTCCACCCAACCACCTTGTGTGGGGGGCATGATGAGAGTTGACAAAATCAACAAAGATTAAGTGGCTATGAAGATAAAGATCAGAAAGCAAAAACCGAGGTAAATATGAACTTTGTGGAAGTGGCTGCACATAAATCACTGGAATGGGAAGGATTTGAGACGACTTGCTGTGGTAAACTATATGGAAGAGAATGGGATGATTGGGCTTCAATAGAGATCTCTTTATTCTTTGGAATAGGAAAGTGGATAAAATCCCATAAGCGGTGATGGGACATCAAGTAGGTGATGCAGATACTAGCATAAAGGGCTGAATTTTCTCAAGGCCCTGTAAAATATCCTCTCTTCATCAAGAGGCCTCACCAAAAAAAAAAATTGCGTCTATGTTAAAGGCCGAACAATACAAAAAGCCTACCTCATGCAAAGGTTTATAGGAAACATCACTATTAAGAAACTGCTTCCTTGTCCAAGGCATCCAAAAGGAAAAATCTACTTCTCGTCCAAAGGCTCACCAAATCACACAAAAAAAAAAAAAACTCGCCCAAAAGCCTAGCATTGACCCCCCAAAAAAAAAACTCTACGTTAAGGCCTCATTTGTTTGACCGGAGATAAATGGATGGGATATGAAATCCCTTGGGATATGGGTGGGATATGAAATCCATGGGATATTGCTCAGAATATCAATGGATGGAGAAAATCCATGTCCAGTGTTTGTGTTCAACGGGATATAGCCATCGGAAAGCATTTTTTTGTTCTTTTAGCCATTGAAAATCCATATCCCATCTAAATCCCACACCCCCCATGGGATTTTATATCCCGTATGGATTGGGATAAAACTTTGTGAGGGATTTCAAATCCCATCCGAAAAAATGTTAACAAACATGGGATTTTGGATCCCATTCCATCCCACCACCAAATCCCACCCCCAAATCCCACCAAACAAACAAGGCCTAAAGGCCCAACACAAAAACCATCTTCAACCTAATGAAATGTAATCTCATTGGATTTTGACGATCCCTACAAGGAGGCAATTTTGCTTGAGAGACTTAATATGGTAAGATTCTAGCCATCAAAAATATGTAAAAGAGTTAAGATGGTATTCCAACTAGTTCCGTGTGAAGCAGAGAGTCCATGGATCATCTACTAAATTCCTTGATGTGTGGGGATTAAGATTATGGTTCCTATTAAGATTGTTAACCACCAACTCATATAAAAGCTTAAGCTATTAGAGGGCGGGGCGACTTAATTATTTATATTCTCAACACGCCCCCTTACATGTAGCCAAGCTCTCCTCCGTAAGCGGGTTAAACACGTGTAAATTTTGATCATCAGGTAGGGGCTGAGATTTGAATAAATAATCTATTGCCTCCTCTGATACCATATTAGATTGTTAACCACCAACTCATCTAAAAGCTTAAGCTGTTAGAGAGAGGGGCAACTTAATTATTTATATTCTCAACAATTCCTTTTGGGGTTCATTGGGTTATCCCACAGAAGGGGTCAGAAGGGTAGATTAGTTGGAGAGAGATTTCAGGCTTGAACAACAGAAAAAATTGATTGAGAAAGCACTTTTCTTTGTTTGATGTGGTATGAACTGAGAGAGAGGATATCCACACAATACCAAAAGGATATTTCCATTCTTCCATTTACAATGGCTTTCTTTTCTCGAGTTAAATTGGGGTTCGAGGTGTTGGGATTTCGCTTCAGGGACTATTCTTGATTTTTTGGATACTTCGGAGTAGAGAGTGTCTAATCCTTGCTTTCTCAAATACTCGTGCTGAAGTATTCGTAATCCGGTATGCCTTGCCATCTTGATGAGGCCAATCGAAGATCAAAAAAGAACAAAATTACAGACGCGTTGAAGTGCGGAAATTGCTTTGGTGTCAAACCCAAGTTACTTTGGATCAGTTGGAGCGATTATAATTAAGTTTGCAGCATTAATAGTCTTCTTTATGTTCATTTTAGGTCAGTTTTATTTACAATCATAACATTTTTAGTGGACAGGGCTACTTTTATCGTTTCAGCGATTGTTAATGGATCACAGGAGTATTCTGTGGGCCAAGTTATGTATTTGGTCATTAATTACAAGTGCTTTGCAGTATTATAAAGGTTTACAAGTTTAAAGAATTTACAGTTTCCCTTTTTGGAAAATCCTAGTTCAAGTTAACTTGGGTAATCAATAGAGTGAATATAAGCCAATCTAAGATGTCGAGTTTTTACATTATTCAAGTCTTCGAAGCTCTAATTTGAGTTTCTTCCTTTTTTTTTCATCTTTTTAACTTTTGCAAAAATCAGCCTTGTCCCTATTGCCAAATGTTGGTCTGTCTCCAATCATCCCCCTCCGATACCCCCAATGATTGGGGACTAGATCGATTCTGTTATTGCTATTGCAGCCCAGCCTCTATTCAATGTACTGTTCGTAGCCCTAAAAATTCCATCTTTCATGCTTTGACCATTACCCTTTTATTACCCCAAATTCCCTCGTCTTCCCACATCTCACCTCTTTTTACTTTTGACTCTCAGAAAATCAAGCTTTTTAGAAGAAAATCTAGCAACTAGATCAAATACAGAACAAACCTATAAATCCACTTCAAACAAGTATGAATCTAGCACAATAAACAACAACATTGGACTACATACGGGCTACCCACAACCAATTCTACACCCACGACAAACTATGGAAGTGAATGTCACATTCTTCACTGATGATAACAAAAAGGTAAACCAGACCAATGAGCAGAGACTATTACCTTCCGACAAGTTGTTATGGGGTCATCAGAGTAAAATGGGGGGTAACCAACAAGCATCTCATACATGATTGCGCCTAAAGACCACCTGCAAAATACAAAATGAAGAAGAATTAATGTAATGCGAACAATGCTTTCTTTTGAGAGCAAAATCCAGTTCACACCCTTGTAGCTTGGCCTTCGAGCACTCCAACCCATGTTTGCAAGAAGACATTTTGTTTGCATATGCTTTTTTTTCACCTAGTCCGCCGTCCCCGCACCCCACAACCACCTGCACCATCGCCACCCCTTGTCCATTGAATCACCCAAAACCCACACTTCGCAATCTAGAGACACAGAAACACTGCCTAGTGCTCCTTCAGTACACACTGATTTAATCATCATGAACCACTTGCACAAAACATCATTCGACCCCATTGCAGAGTTTGAATATGGCTTCGGTTGTAGTGCATGGTGGATTTGGGTGATGGCTTATCAATCATTGTCATCCTACTACAGCCCTAAGAAACGTAGGTAAATCTCATTTTCAGTTTTCCATCATGTTTTTGCACTTCCCCTACAGACTCATCTCTGATTCTCTCTACCTCAAACATGATCATAAACAATGTGATGGTAAAAGGAGGATAAACCATGTTTTTGCAATGTGGAAAAAAAAAAAAAAAAGCAGTTCTTATCCACAGTGAGCCACGTAAGTGATATACCCAATGCACAGTAGTAAAATTGTATCTAGTTCCACTGGAACAATAACCTAATCAACAATCAGTGTTCTAAAACTCGGACTACTCGGCCGAGTACTCGGCGAGTAGTCGCTCCTCGGTACCCCACCGAGGCAACTATACCCAAGTCGGTGCACTTAGTCGGTGGAAGGTCAACTCGGAAATTAGTCGGTGTTAGTCGCCGACTACTCGGCGAGGCGGTGGGTCGCGATTAATCGCCTACTCAGCGAGTTGGGAAGAAGCCGGACCCAGTCGGGAAAAAGTCAGGATGAAAACAGAAATTTTACAAATTTGAGGGGGTTAAGTGGTATTTAAAGTTACATTTATACAATACTCCTCGTCAAATCTGACCTAAATCGTCTCTCGATCTGTGCTCATCTCTGCTCATCGCAATCACCGACTGCTCATCTCTTTATACACAGTAACCTCGAGATCGTCCATCGACCTCTGCTCATCTCCAGACTCCGATCGTCGCCGTCAGCTCACTCCTCGTCGGCGTTGTCTGCTGAACTGCTCATCTCCGACAGTTATCTCTCTCTCTCTCTCTCTCTCTCTCTCTCTTATTTTGGTCTGTTTATACCAGTATAGCACTGGTGTTGAGTCAGTGCACTTTTATTAATTTTTTATTCCCTTGCACTGTTTACGCCTTTACGGTGAAAGAAAGCTGTGTACAGCTGTGATGAACTTTAAACTTATGAACTGCTATAGTGCTGCTGTGATGTGTCCCTTCGGGGACATCTGATAGTGCTGCCGTGATGTGGGAATAAATATATAGTGGTAATTACACTTTACCCCAATATTTTTCAGAAATATCATATTTACCCCAGAAAAATCTTAAAAATTACAAATAGACCCCTAACCGAGGAATTTATGGGCGCCCGAGTACTCGGGCTGGAAGCTCGAAGGTCTCCGGCCGCCCTAGGAGCGCCTAGCGAGTTTTAGAACCTTGTCAACAATAACTAATAACAAAAGAAGTAAAGACGAAGAGAAACAAAAGGAACTAACCAGTCACACTCCATTCCATATCCCTTCTTCAGAAGTACCTCGGGGGCAATATAGTCTGGTGTGCCCACTGTTGAAAATGCCTTCCAAAAACAAAAGAAAGAACCAGAGAGTGGGTAGTGTGAACAAAAGAACAAAAAAATTGAAGGAATTGACAACTTAATGGAGCTCAGCACATATATCAAGTAAAAGCTTATAGGACCACTAAATACAAGGAAAGAATACATGGAATACTAGCTATGACACGTGGGAGTTCTTCAGAAATTTATAGCTCCTGTTGCTGAATTTTTTGCTTTATTGCAAACAGGAATTGAAAAAAATTAGTCAAAACTGGTGGAGAACCGAGAGTTTGGGGTGGATCGGTTTTAAATTTTAGGGCATCTATATGTTAGGAAAATGTTATCTCTGCCTTGCCCAAGTCAGCACCTCTGAAACAAAGGGAGGACTTCATTCAGTGACCTGAGATCACCCTATGAATGATCAGAATAAGGTAAAGCTTGAAGATCAATTTCTCAGCCCCTTTAGTCGAGTGAGGGCTGGACAGTCTTTTGACCAGACCCCCTAAAAACCGAACATCCTAGATTTCTTCAAGGTGACCCACCCCAGTATTCATTCTCAAATCCTGCATTGAGATTAAAACTGCTCAACCTCAGCAGCTAATTCCCGTGTCGGCACCCGTCTGTGCTGTATCTTCGACTCTTTCTATTCATTTGGTTTGCTTTATTAAACACTATTTTTCCAAGAATTCACAAGCACTTCTCTGTAGTCAAGAGGTTCTCTAATAGGGAGAACCTATTAGCAAGAGATGTAATTATACAGACATACAAGATTATTGATTTTGATAAACATATTTAACAGGAGAAGGATTTTAATCAGTATATAATATAGATCAAAATAAAACCCCTGAATAATTAACACTTTAAGTAAAAAGCACAAGATCAGATATAAGGAAGACAAAAAAATAATTTTAATCCACAAAAATCTTAGTGATGGGAGAATGAATCCCTAGTTAGAGAGCTCTAAGATCTCAAATTCAAAGACTTGGTAAATAAAAATAATACAGCTCTAAAAATAAAACCCAGTAGAACCACGGTACGGAAGTTCAATGACAAGGAGACATATGTAGTTATCTTGCTGAAAGTGCAGTGTCATAGGAGTTAAGATGTTCATGTTTCTTCTTTTCCTACAATGAGCCAACAATACCAGTTTTGTGAAGGAATCAATTAGCATGCCTACAGATATGATCTGAAACCTAGCTACTCTATACTTCCATAAAAGATCAGCTACAATGGTATTTCAATTCCTAAAATGGCATACCAAAGTCCTCCTGTTCATCTGCCAATGTTGAAGCTGTTCACGAGGACTTCTCCAATGACTTCCATTATCCGCATCAGGAATACATGAATCAATGTCCATCGGTTCCCTCAAATTTTCATCATCCATCGGTTCATTTTCTTTGAGAGTCGATAAAGTTCTACAATCAAGTGGCTTGCAAAGACCAAAATCTGAGAGTTTCATGTGGCCATTTATGTCCAGGAGAAGGTTATCAGGTTTAATATCTCTGGGGAAAAAATGAAAAAAGGTCAACAACAGTCTACATACTCGCAGCAGATAACAGAATAAACTGATGTCACCAGAAGATTAAAACTTCTGGCACAATGTTAAAACGTCAGCAGGTATTGCATATACCAACCTGTGAACGTAGTTGTGCTTGTGAATGGACTCTATAGACAGGACACTTTGAGCAATATAAAACTTAGCAACATTTTCAGTTAATGTGTCTTCTCTCATCAACAGGGTCATCATATCACCACCAGGCAAATATTCCATAATCAGATACAAATACTCTGCATCTTGGAATGAGTAGTATAGTTTCACTATGCAGTGACTGGCCACTTCAGCCAGCAAGTTCCGCTCAGCTCTGACATGTTCCACCTACGGGGGAAAGTGAGTTGTGAATAAAAGCAGCAACGTCACAAACAATGCAAATTGAGAACAAAATAACATTATGAATCACGTAATGGACACAGAATAAATAAGGGAGTCCAGAACCCTTTTTGAAACCAAAGTATAAGTTGCTCATACCAGGGACGGATCCAAGGGGGGGCACGTGCCCCCGCTGACCCCCACTTTTCAATGACAAAAAAAATTAATTTTGGACAATAAGTTTCGTATATATACAATTTGTGTCCAAATTTGGTAACATATTCCGCGTGTAGCATGGTGGAATGGTGCTTTGTCTCTGTCTTCAAGGTCACAAGTTCGACCCCTGGTTCCTTCTTTTTACGCCAAAAAAATGCAAAAGGATGTCAGTTAACGCTTCAATTGTTTGCCCATTGAATATATCTTCCAAGTTCCTCTCTCATAAATGCTACTGTCTTGCAACTATATTATATAGTATATCATATGGGACAAAGCTTAGCGCTCAAATTTTCTGGTTCACGACTATTTTCTACTTTTGGAAAATATTTTTTGAATTGCCAACCAAACACAGAAAAATAAAAGTACAAAATTCATTTGTTATAGAATTATTTTACATCGAAACAAACGGAGCCGAAGAGTGATTGTTGAGTTTGAACCCAGGACCTCTGCTTCCAAAAGCAATACCTTCCCTCTTGCCACAAGACCAGCAACATTCACTATACAACAACCTTGTAGTTTTGTTATATATACTGTGAACATATAATGGTTATAATAATTCACCTAGTATTTTTTTATAACTTAATTTTAATTTTCTCCCTTCTTTTTTTAATAAAAAAGTTATACATTATAATCATTGTAGTCCATAATAAATGTCTTAATTTAGCAAAATTGTCGACTAGGAAAAAAATTTGCACGATTGCAATTAATAAGGTGCCCCCACTGAGTTAGATTTCTGGATCCGTCCCTGGCTCATACACAGAATACATTGCATGTTTAGAACTTAATTCCAATAGCATTGTGAGCATATATAGAAGCAACCAAACAGCTCAACCCTATACCACCAAATGTAACAGAAACAAGTAAATATATTTTCAGCAGTCTGAATTAAGTAATCGAAGAACCATCAGTCATCTAAAAATCAGTTATCATAAGTTCCAAGGAGAGATAGGAAAGACAACAAGACACATAAACACCCAAAAAGTTAGAAGCAGCAATTATAGCCAACTGCAACTAGACATCTTTTAACGTCATATTCTGCAGTCTTCAGAAGCATCAAAATAATGAGATAGATATTTACAAAGGGGGAGAGATATACCCCCTCAAATGAGCACATGCGTCACCAACTGCCACTACGGGTTTACAGGTTGTATACCTACATCTTTAAGAGTTGGATGCAGAAATCCAAAGAAAATTGCAGTAAGGTTCTGAGAGCATACCAGGTTGATTAATGGAGGGAATGGAGCACGCACAAAAACAATATGACAAGCTATCATAGAAAGTCACTAAGATTTTCAATGTGAATTCAAACCAGCATTGTTTAAGGGCTGTAGTGCATGCTAGCAACATCACAGACCACAGCATATTCACATACAAGCATAAGGTGATGTGCATTCCTTAAACCAAAGAAATAAGATAGAAAGAAACCAAGGTTCTAAAACTCGCTAGGCGCTCCTAGGGCGACCGGGCACCTTCTACCTTCCAGGGCCGAGTACTCGGCGCCTAGTCGGTCTAGTCGGCGAGGAGCCTTCTAGCACCTAGGCGGCGAATACTTGGCCTTCCAGACCTTCTTTTAGAACATTGAAAGAAACAACTGGCAAACCTGCTTAATTCATTTGGTACACTTTAAAGGTGAGAAAAAAACGTATCGTATCTCATCTCACCTGTCCTCTGCTGAGCATTTCAGATTTCTTCAGCTTCTTCATTGCGTATATATGGCCAGATTTTTTTTCCCGACACAACCGAACCTGTAGGATAAAGAAAATTATATGCAACAGATAGTAATGGTAACAGCTGAACAAGGCCTTACATCTTAGAAGCAAGATACAAATGAAAGCTTTATTAGAGGGGTGGTTTTCGAAGACTTCTGCTAGCACGTGTAGACTTCCTAGATTTAGTTCCCACAGCAGTTGGGGAAATTTATCTTCCAGTAGAAATCCTTATACAACAGATCTCATCAAAACAATGCAGGTAAAATAGGGCAGACGGAGTATCAACCCAGCATTGGACCAACTACCTAAGTTACAAAAATTCTGGACCGTACGCTAAACAAAACATGAGAGAAACGCGCCAAACCAATCCAGTCACATATGATCAGTCTCAATACGAGTGTCCGGTTTTCTTGGATTCCAAAGCAAAAACACTTCTATAAATTTCTTCGCTTCCGTAGAAATTTGCACAACATCCCATTCCAACGATTTTAAAGGCAATAAGAAAATATATTTTCTAATCCAGTGAAGCATATACTGAAATTCAAAGATGCATATTGATTTCCCGTTGGTACGTGAAAAACCAATACGAAAGACATCCTTTGAAAATATAGATTTTTGAAACGTGGGCTATGAAATTGCATTACTAGTATGCCATGCACATCACCTCACCAAACGCGCCTCTTCCAATGATGGTCAGAAGCTCAAAATCCTCAACACATATCTTGTGCCTTTTAAGCCTCATAAACTCAGTCTCTTTCCTCTCTAAATCCTTGATCAGATTTAGCTGTTCCTCCTTGGGTACATCTGAAGAAGCCAACTTCCTCTCTAACACCCATCGCCTGCAATCAAAGCAAAATGTGATAGTTAACTCGCATCTCAAAATTCCAAATCTGTACCTTAAGTGCCTACAAAAATCTCCACTTAAATAAATTAATCATGAAAATTGATTGTAGGAAGACTGCACAATCTCAACAATTCATGACAGAAACTAGAGTCCCAAATCAGATCTGTTGTCCCTTTGAACCTAGATATTGGGATCTCCAGACAGCTAGGATTTAAACTGGGTTGCCATTACAGTGACTCTCAGGTAATAGGCTTATGCTTCATTCCCCTTGATAAATATTACGATACTATGACGACACTATTACCTGTTACGGTAATATGACGACACTATTACCTATGGTTCATTATTACGATACTATGACACTATTACCTATGTTGTAATTATTCTTTCCTAGTTTGGAGATTGTAGATTGTAATTCTCTTGTATAAATAGGTACCTATATAGGTTGCAAAGATATGAATGAAAATATATTCTTTTCTCTGATTTAAACTTGGTATCAGAGCCTCGAAACCCGAAATCATTCTTCTTTGAACCCTTGAATCCTTTTTTTCTTTTTCTTTTTTTTTTTTTTGAATCCTTGAATCATGAGCAAGTCAGATTCTGAAACATCTGGCACAAAATCGACCCCCATCATTATTCAACACGAAGGTTCATCATTCAATGCAGGAATTGTATTGAATGAGACCAACTATGATCTGTGGTCTCAAATGTTGGAGATGCACATTGCTGAGAAGGAGAAACTTTCCTTCATTCGTGGCACATCACCGCCACCTACGGAGAAAGATGAAGGCTATGAAAAGTGGTACGCAGACAATCAAAAGGTCAAAAGATGGTTGCTGATGTCTATGTCCCCAAAGATTATGAAGCGACACATTCGTTTACCTACCGCACGAGATATTTGGAAAGCTCTGTCTAAAGCCTTTTATGATGGAGCAGATGAATTACAGGTTTTTACCTTGAACCAGAGGGCTTTCTCTGCTAAACAAAATGGCAGACCGCTCTCTGTATATTATGGAGAACTAACCGAGATCTTCAGTGAGTTGGATCATCGTGATAAGGTGGTCATGGTAGATGAGACAGATGTTGCATCTTATCAGAAATCACTCCAGCGACAAAGGGTGCATGTCTTCCTCACTGGATTAGAGGGTGATTTCGAGCAAGTGCATGGCGAAATCTTGAGGAAGGATCCTATCCCTGAATTAGAAGAGTGTTATGCCCTAGTTCGCCGCGAAGATGTTCGACGCAGAGTAATAATGAACGAACAAGTGGAAAATTTGGAAACCTCTGCCATGGCAACTCGTAGCCGAACCACTCAAAACTGGTCCTCTCAACACCAGCACGATTGACCAAAGTCCAGCCATCCTAAGGGTGCTAGTGGTGGTGACAAATCCTCCTATAAATGCACTCATTGTGATCAAGTTGGTCACACAAAAAGTCGGTGCTATAAACTGGTGGGGTATCCAGAATGGTGGGATCATAATCGTGATTCAAGGAAGAAGAATTCCAAGAAGGTCTCCACCGCCGCGGTTGTTAAAGCAACAACTGAAAATGAAGGGGCTAGTCAACCCGCGGCCGGACACATCTCGGCATTAGCAGCAGGGACAGGTAATGGTGGTAAGGTTTTAAATATTTCTGACGCTGTTTCTAATAGTACATGGATAATTGATTCTGGTGCTTCAGACCATATGACATTTGATTCTAGACAAGTCTAACCTCTTAAACCTTCCTCACAAAGTTCTGTTTCTACTGCCAATGGTACCTCGATCCCGATTGTTGGGGAAGGATCCTTGTCCCTCACTGACACTTTGAATTTGGACTCTGTTTTGGTTGTTCCCTCTTTAGATTATAATCTTGTATCAGTTTCTCAAATAACCACTGCCTTATCTTGTGTCGTTATTTTTTGGCCTGAATCTTGTGTGATTAAGGATATCCAAACACGGCAGACGATTGGTTGTGGTGTTAGACGAGGGAAGCTATATTATTTGGACTTGGTGTCAAAGAGTTCAGACAAGTTGCGTCAAGCTTTGACAACGGGAGGTTCTGAGGGGGAGAAGAATAAATCTGAGATATGGCGGTGGCATCGACGCCTGGAGCATGCATCCTTTGGGTATTTGAAGAAGTTGTTTCCTAGTTTATTTAACAAATTGGATGTTACTAGTTTTAAGTGTGATGTCTGTGAACTTGCCAAGAGTCATCGCACTCCTTTTCCATTACGTTTAAATAAAAGCCCATGTCCTTTTATGATCATACATTCTGATGTTTGGGGTCCATCCAAATTTACTACCTTGGATGGGTCGCGTTGGTTTGTTACTTTTATTGATGATTGTACCAGGATGACTTGGGTATGCTTAATGAAATCCAAAAGTGAAGTTAACTTGTTATTTCAGAAATTTGATAGGATGATCCGTAGTCAGTATAATGCCCAGGTACAAGTCCTCCAGAATGACAACGGAGGTGAATATGTGAGCTCTGAATTGAAGCAGTATTTGGAAGCTCATGGGACCATTCATCAAACTACCTGTCCTGGTACACCCCAGCAGAATGGAGTGGCGGAGCGAAAAAATCGTCACTTGCTAGAGGTTGTACGTGCCTCATTGATAGAAGCACATATGCCTCTATCATATTGGGGACATGCGCTTACCTCTGCCGCATATTTGATCAACCGAGTTCCTTCCAGCACCATTCATTTCAAGACACCATTTCAGGCTCTCACTGAAGCAGTCACTACTCCAGCAGTCCCCAATTTGCCACCCCATGTTTTTGGTTGTGTAGCATTCGTACATCTTCATAAAAATCAGCGCGACAAGCTGACACCTCGAGCAGTGCGATCTGTCTTTCTAGGGTAGGCTGCTCATCAAAAGGGATACCGCTGCTATCATCCTCCAACCAAGCGAATGTTTGTGACATTAGATGTTGTTTTCTATGAAGACTCTATGTACTATTCCTCTGAGCCTGAACTTCAAGGAGGGAACCAAGAAGAGGTTCAAAGTATAGACTATGAGTCTCTAGACTATGATCTTCTAATCCCTGAACCTGAAAAGTTAGATACAAGTGAGCCTGACCCTGGCAACAGGATTGTAAGTGAATTTGAACACCACAGCGGAATGGAACACCGCGACGAAGGTTACCACAGCAATGGGGAACATGAGGAACATCATCCAAAGGTTATATGTCAGTACGAATCTTTTACACCACAGGCACCACATCAATCGTCTGCTAAGGATATTCCCGATTTAGGGCCTGAACCGTCTAGAAAAGAACTCCCCCCACGTCAAACCAGAGGTATTCCGAAGCCTACATATGAACCCCAACTTTCTAGTAAAGTTAAATACCCCATGAGTCATTTTGTGTCTAACCATCGCTTGTCAGAATCAAATCAGTCATTTGTAAATCAATTATCTGTTGTATCTATTCCTAACAGTGTGCAGGAAGCCTTAGCTGACCCAAGGTGGAAAGCGGCTATGAATGAAGAAATGCAATCCTTGCAACGGAATGACACTTGGGAACTTGTTGACCGTCCACCGGAGAAGAAACCAGTTGGATGCTGGTGGGTTTATACTGTGAAGCACAAAGCAAATGGCATGATTGAACGCTTTAAGGCAAGGCTGGTGGCAAAAGGGTACTCTCAAACCTATGGGATAGATTATACAGATACATTTGCACAGTAGCTAAGATCAACACGGTGAGAGTCTTGTTGTCTTTAGCTGCAAACTTGGATTGGCCATTACAACAATTTGATGTGAAGAACGCCTTCCTACATGGCGAGTTGTCTGAAGAAGTATACATGGATTTACCACCAGGTTGCATGGTACCAGAAGTACACTGTCAAAAGGTGTGCAAATTAAAGATATCTCTGTATGGGTTGAAGCAGTCTCCGAGATCCTGGTTTGGCAGGTTCACAAAATCCATGAGAGCCTTTGGGTATCATCAAAGTAATTCAGATCATACTTTGTTCTTGAAGAAACAGGATGGTAAGATAACTGCCCTTATTGTATATGTTGATGATATGGTGGTTACTGGAAATGATCCTGAAGAGAGGGCGGCTCTTCAGAATTATTTGTCAAGCGAGTTTGAAATGAAAGACCTTGGTCAATTGAAATACTTTCTTGGGATTGAAGTGTCTCGATCTGATAAAGGCATTTTTTTATCTCAAAGAAAATATGCCCTTGATTTATTGCAAGAATCTGGTATGTCAGCATGTCAGCCTGCTGATACACCAGTGGAAGAAGGGTTGAAGTTGTGTGTTGAGGATAATCAGGTGCCTGTTGATAAAGGTAGATATCAGCGACTTGTCGGAAGATTGATGTACTTAGCTCATACAAGGCCAGATCTTGCTTACGCATTGAGCATTGTGAGTCAGTTTATGCATAATCCCGGCGAACAACATATGAGTGCTGTTATGCACATTTTGAGATATCTAAAGTCTGCTCCTGGCAAGGGCATACTTTTTACTAAAAATGTTGACTGTCAGAACGTGGACGTCTACACTGATGCTGACTGGGCTGGCGCAGTCAATGACAGACGATCTACCTCCGGATATTTCACCTTTGTAGGTGGTAATCTTGTTACGTGGAGAAGCAAAAAACAGAACGTTGTTGCCCGTTCAAGAGCAGAGGCTGAATTCCGCGGTATGGCACTTGGAATATGTGAAGCATTGTGGTTGAGACTTCTCTTAGTGGATTTGGGTTATCCGCCAAGGCAATCAATACTACTTTATTGTGACAATAAAGCAGCATGTGATATTGCTCATAATCCGGTACAACATGATCGTACCAAGCATGTGGAGGTAGACAGATTTTTCATTAAGGAAAAATTGGATGAGAAAATTGTGGAGTTGCCTCAGATTCGCTCGGAAGAATAGTTGGCTGATATCCTCACCAAAGCAGTGTCAAGTCGAGTGTTCTCAAAATTTTTGGGCAAGTTGGGCATGTGCGACATCTATGCACCAACTTGAGGGGGAGTATTACGATACTATGACGACACTATTACCTGTTACGGTAATATGACGACACTATTACCTATGGTTCATTATTACGATACTATGACGACACTATTACCTATGTTGTAATTATTTTTCCTAGTTTGGAGATTGTAGATTGTAATTCTCTTGTATAAATAAGTACCTGTATAGGTTGCAAAGATATGAATGAAAATATATTCTTTTCTCTGATTTAAACTATAAATTCCTACGCTCTCTGGTCAAAACTCCTTTGATTAACAGATCTGCAATTTTTCTTTTGACCTCATGAACTCAAACGCAACAATGGTAATTGAGAGCAAATGTTTGACACTATTCTGTCTACGACCGTTAGTCGAGACCTATCATCCTACATATTACTTGGTGCCCTTCGAGATGCTAAACGCGTTGCTTAAAAGTTGTTGGCAAGAGTTGAAAAATACAACCATGGGTAATTTGTTGCCCAAAAAAAAAAAAAATTGACATCACCATGTCGGTGGGGAATAAATCAATGAGTCCAATTTCACAAAAAATTCTCTTCAACGAGAAATCATTCCATTTTTGCAAACCACGTACGACACTTTAATGATCCATATACAATTTGTCTGAATAAATAACATGCCGGTGCCCAAAAAATGTGACTATTTTAGTATTTTATATTTCCTCAAAAAGAATAACTCTCGTAAAAATAAAACAATAGAGCTTGACCAAACCTCATCTTGGTCTTCATCCTGCAACTATTAGAAATCATGCCTTTTGACTATTAGCATACAACTATTTCTAACTGTGACTATGTTGATTAGTCAGAAACTTTGGTAAGTTCGTGATTGTTTCCAAAAGTCACCAAACTCACCACTTTTGGTTTGAAAGACACGGCACAACTACAATACGATTATGTTACAATGGTCATGTATACACCAATACCCAAGGCATAAGCAACCAACCAGAATCAAAAGCCAGGGATACAGATCAAACAACAGTTAGGACTATTTCTGCATTCCTGTGCGCAAAGAGATTGTAGGTAAACGCGAATTTGTCGTACGATTGCCTGAAATTATGTACTTCTCTAGTGTAAGTATGACGCTAAAATGATGAAACTGAAATTGTTAATACATAGATAAAAAAGGACCTCAAACTCGATGGAACATGATCAAGACTAGTGTTGACAGTTTGTTCTTAAGACATATTCATCCTGCTACAGTACTCATGGAATCTTCGGATGTCTCTCATGATACAATTTTCGAAATTCCACTAAAGCAGCAGTACAGTTGATGGGGCCGGCAAATCAAACTGTGTTTTGTAGTCTCGTATGAAGAATCAACACTCAAATGTCTATATTTCAAAACTCAATCATAAACTCAAAATCTGTCTCTGAAAACAAATGCGAGAATGATACGTATATATGTATGGGGGCGGTTCTGTTCACACAACTTTTGACAAAAAAAAAATGTAAACCAAACATGTTTTTAAGAGTTACCATAAATAATCAGCTCATTCGGATATCAGTAAGGGCTTGATCGATATTTGTCCCTAAATTTGACAGGATGAAAACTGAATGAATCAATCAATCAAGCCCTTACCGACATCTGAATGAGTTCATTTTTTACGGGTGCTCTTAAAAACATGTTTTAAACAAATTGAAAGGCTCCGATTATTAGAATGGGGCTCCAATAATTTTTTTGTCAAGAGTGTTGTCAAATGTTGTATGAGCAGAACTGCCCCTGTATGTGTATTATATAGTAGTATTCATAACTATTCTGAACAGTTAAGAAGAAAGAGACACAAATGTTCATCTAAACAGATATTAACCAATGAAGAGAACTCTATAATTGGAACTATCCACACAAACTTATTGAAGTCAAGAAGATATCAAAATTAATGAAATTTATTCAACCCACGTTAAATGAAAATATGGGAGTCAATTTCCCATCCACTCCTTAACTGTTTTGAACATACCAAATATTTGTTCTACAATCATTTCTTCAACACATCATACAATCTTCTCCTCACCTAAAGACACTGTACTACTCCACCTACGAAGTGTTTTCCCTTGAGCTTTAAAGTACTAATCACCCTGCCATTGGATATCCTTATCTCTTAACTGCTACTATGAGGAACCGATTGTCTCCCATCACCTAGTTGAATACATGGTATCCCATGGGCATAGCATCGCTGCTATAATCAAATGAAATATACCCCTAGATATTAACGGCTGTAGCTCATCGAGCTTGATCAGAATTTATAATGCCTCTGTTTGGTCAGTGAAAAAAAAAAAAGAAAATGGAAGTTTAGAATCAAGGCTCCCTGTTGTGCCAAATTCCGAAATGGAATGTCGAACTCCCCTGCACTTGAGCATCTCCAGCCCGTACCCTTTTTATTACTCCAACTCGAAATTTGAGTAAAACCCCTTAAAATCTACTCCACTCCTTACTCAAATGTATACGGTATACCAAATTGAATTTCACTCAAATCAAGGGAGACTCAAATTTTGCAAGCCAATTTTTTTCCCTCCCAAACTTTACAACAATGCCATCAAGAAAGCTTTTACTCAAATTGGTGCTTGGATTTGGGTTTGCCCGATGGAATGCTTTATACCAATTGAAGCATTTAATCTACTCAAAATTGAGAGAAAATTTGAGTAGGTCAATAAATTTCATTTCTAACATTTTCTCATCAAAACAAAAGACGCAGTGCAGAAGGAAAAATCAATGATAAACTAAACTAGATCTCATAGGTTCACAAAATATTAGGAAAAATTCCATCTACTGCTTCAAACATACTGTACCTCTCTTTTCGCTCTTGAATGTTCTTCATCTGAGCTCTGTAGTGATTCTCTATGAATTGCTTGGCCGCCGCCACTCGCTCCATCGTCAAGCTCGAACCCAGCACCTCCTCCTCCCCCTTCTCTTCTTCCTCCATCTCTCTCCCTCTCTCTCTCTCTCTCTCTAACTCGTTTCACTCTCTCGCTGTAGTTTTCAACAGTAGCAACAGCTGCTTACATTTATGGCTTAGTTATGTTACCCCTAAACTATCATACGTTCGCAACCTACACCCTGAATTATTAAACCTAACACTTGATCACTTTAAATTACCTAAATCTTTCAAATTGGCCCGTTATCAATCAATCTTATAATGGCCATCAGAATGCCCAGATTAGGAGTAGTATTTTTACTCCGGAGGTGTTTGGGAGCCTACTTTTCAGCTTTTTATTTTTCACTTTTTGGCTTTGACTTATTAGATTATGGTTAGAATGTGTTTTGAATTTGAGAGGAGTATTTGGAAAAAATTGTTTAGAATGCATTTTGCAATAGGATTATGGTCAAAATGAGAAGTAGAGAATGAGTTATGAGAGAATGAGTTATGGGTGTTGTCTCCCAAACACCCAGAATTAGAAAAAGAGAATGGGAAAAGCAAAAAATGTGGCAACCAAACACCCCCTCCATCCATCTCACAATGCTTTCGGAAATCTACATTTTGAGGATAAATTGAAAGAACATTTGATTGCTATTGACTTTCTCAATTTACCCATTCCAAATTTTAATGCTTTCTTGAGTTATTAGTTAAATGTAGAAGAAAAGGAAAGGGGTAAAATTGCACCAATTTCTTTGTTGACTTTTCAAAATGAACATTTAATTTAGGACATCCAAGAAAAGAAATAAGGATCAACAATTTGGGATATGGGGAGTTGTGTAATTTTTCTAACAATATAGTACAATGTCCAAAATAATGTGTATATTGAAAGAAGTGTTACAGTTATTTATCCTATACTATTCTACTCACTTAGATCCACTATCTCCATCAATTTTGTTCCCATTGACACCTCTTGGGTCCTTGACACCCTTGCAATATAAAAAATATCAAGAGGTCAAATAGCTCTTCATGTAAAAAAATAAACAAAGTTCCAATCTTTGATTTTTTTTCATACATAAGCAAGGTTATATACACATAATTCTCGACATTATGGCTATTTTCTATCTCGATTTTTTCATAGATATGCAAGTTTATATACACACAAGTCTTGACATTATGACTGTGTTTAGAGAAAAAAATAACATTTGGAAACTATTTAAAAGGTCTTTAACGGTTATTAAGCAACCAAAAAATAATCAGAGGCTAAGTTAAAAGGTTTAGATAGTTTAAGGGAGTCAAAATAGGATATTTGTAGTTCATGAGAATTTTGACAATGCAAGGGGGCAAGTTGTAATTAAAGCTATATTTATTGCGACAACGAGGCGATGGAATGGAAACCTCAGAAATCCCCTCTGGCCCAGTTGCTTCACCTCATCAGCTCCAGCGCAGGACAACGAGGCTCCGATCGGGTGCGCCAGTACATCAGTACAGGAAAACTGATAATCCGTCTTCTTGGTGACACGTGGCTAACAATTCACTTTTCGTCATTCACTTCAGTCGTGCGGCGTCTCATGCCTCACGGTACATAGGTGTACACATGCAGAGTAATAAATAACTCAAAAAGTTTTCTACCAGTGATCGAAACTTTTCCCAATAAACTACTCAAAAAGTCCCAGATCAAAAAAAAAAACTACTCAAAAAGTTTTCCTATTTCTTCGTCTTTTCCACGAGAGGTGTTAGGCGCCCCTCCCTGACATCTCCCCCTCCCAGACCGGCCCCACCCCTTTCCCCCAATATCCTCCCCACCTTTGGCCCTTTTCAGGCAAAACTTCCCCCTTTTTTTTTTTTTCGTTTTTCTTTTTTTCTTTTAAGTTTATTTACTTAATTACTTATTTAATTTAGTTTACTCAAATTACATTTGTAAGTAAATCATTTTTTTACATTGTCATTTAAATTTGATTTTATATTTTAATTAGTTAATTAATTTGTCTTAACAATGAATAATAATAAAAAAACTTATAAAAGTGAATAATATTACAATCACAATTTGTTTAAAAATGAATAAATATTACAATTGACAATGTTTAGCCCCCTAATCAATATTGCCTCCAAATTGTGTTCCCGGCACGACGCCCAGTACAATTGACAATGTTTTGCTACTATTTTTTTTTTATCAGCTTTCTCAAGAGGTTTTTGTTGTCTTTTTTCCTTTGTTTTATTATTCAATTTATAATCGGTACAGGGGTATATTTTATCTACTTTCAAAATAAATGACGAATATGCATAAGAACAATGGAAATAACTAACTTGATCAGTGCTAAATTCGGGTGTATAATCACGACTGCTGTAGGAGATGCTCTCCTCACTGGGAACATCATTCTCAAATGACCAACCATCTGAATAGTAGTAGTCATCCATAATGTTGTTTGATGAATTACGAAAAAAGAAAGAAAAATAGTGGGAGATGTTCTGTGAATATATGAACAAGTGGGAGAATGAAGGTGTAAAGTACAAACTGAAAATTCACTTTGAAATTGATTTTTCCAAAATTTGCGTAGTTCTGATTCATTCAAGAAGTTCTGATGATAATTGAATGAAAATAGTTTGAATGAATGAATGAAAATAGTTCTGATTCATTCAAGTTCTGATGATGAAGTTCTGATTCATTCAAGATATAGCTTCATCATGAATGAAAAGACAAATAACAATGGCACACATTTCAACGGCACAAATATCTTGTCGGCACACGGTCGATGTTGTCCGATCGGATCCCATGATATGTCATTTTTCATGTAGTGGCGCGTATTTTACAATACGAGGTTGCCGATGTGTTTTCACGCGTCTCGCTTCGTCGGACTTAAAAATAGTAGGCCTTTTTTATTAATCCGGATCAAAGGGGCAAAATGGGGTATCAACAATAATTAAATAAAAAATTGAATAAATAAATAAATTTTAAAACTGAATTAAATAATTAAATGAATTAAATAATTAAATGAATTTATATAAAGAAATGAATTAATATAAATAAAAAAATTAATATAAAAAAGTAATTAAAGGAGGGGAGGAGGGGTAAAACAGTCATTTGGCGTGTGGGGGGGGGGGCGCTGTGTCAGGGGGGAGCGTATCAATTTCCCTTTTCCACCTTGTTTTTTTGTTAGATTTATGTTTTGTTTTTTGGATTAATCCCCGTCTCGGTTAGGGGAACCTACTAAGTGAAAAATCATTATCAAAAGCAACAATAAATTCATTAAAAACAAAAAAAAATACCAAACAATTGATATTTTTTGTCTATGGTGTTGCTTTAAATGAACTTTTTCAACTTTAAACGATGTTTTTATATTTTTTGGATGCTTCTCAAGTCTCAACGAGATGAATGATTAATTCTATAAATTATGTCGAAAAGGTAAACAAGAGTTCCGTAAAATACCCCCAATAAATATGATACCAGATATTTAAGAAAAACTGTAAGCCCAATAGGCCGAGCTTCCTTTGGTTTGGCAAATCCATGCCCAAAACATATACATACATTGTCGTGTATCGTATTTTTATGGCACTGTAATTTTCGGTGTTTTTCTTTCAGAGTGTCTATTTTAGATGTGGAAAAGGAATCATCTAAATATGTATTTTTATTCGAGTGCGGTAGCTTTTAGTCAAGATGGATTGATCATTTCGAAGACAAAGCTGAATGCTACAAGTTTGCTCAAGCATTTTAAGGATCTCTACTAGCGAAACATTCTGATTGAGTTTTGCTAGACATTTGGCTCGAGCAAAGCAGCCGGCAAAAATGCACAAGGAAAAAGTTGGATGCTGCAAATTTTGCTCAAGCATTTCAAGGCACTTTTACTAGCAAAACATTCTGATTGATTTTGCTGGATATTTTGCTAGAGCAAAACAGCCAGCAAAAATGCCCGATTCAGCAACTATAAAATCTCAGCGATTAGATTATTTCTTATTGAGACAACAGCCATATTTTCGACCCTATGTGCCTCTCTCTTCAAAATACCATTATAGAGTGCTAGGGTTCATGAACTTTGAAGATTTGTGAAGGCCATCCAATGCCATGAGATCAAGATTATCTTCAAAGGGTTTTCTCATTCATATTCAATTCAACGTTTCTCTATCAAAGTCCTTTCGTGGAGTTCGAAAGGCAAAACATTTAGAAGGCTTGAGGATTCAAGACGTGGCGATCATGCAAGGGTGTGATGTACGTGGATTCGGCAAGTAGGGTTTAGGATTCGTGGTGATGATACACAGTCATCGAGTAAGTCTATTTCTAATCACACATTGTTTCGGTGTTCTTCGATTGTTTGATTTCGTTTCATTGATTGGTTAAAGTTTTGATTGGTGGGTCGATATTTAAAAGAGATTAGATTAAAGAAAATCTATAAACCTAGACAAGCTAGGGTTTTTCAAAAACTCACCTAAATTTTCCCTCCTATTTATTGTAACGCCCAAAAATTGGGTACGTTAATAAATTAATATAATAATTTATCTAAATAGAAAAGTCAACTTTATTAAAATTTCAAAGAGTACTTCAAAAAAAAAATTAACGAAAAACTAAAAGTGAACCAACTTATTACAACTGAAACGAATTAAATTCTAACAGTCTGAAAAACTTAAACATTTATTAAAAGTTTAACTGAAATAAAGGACAGAGCCATCTAGCTATATTTCTACTGATAAAGCCACTGGTCCGCCACTTGATCCCCACCTAGCTGCTCCATCGCCTCGAAATCAGTAGGCGGCTCTTCCTCTCCTTCTGTACCTGGCATTGGGGACGCCAAGACCACAGAAGTAGCACCGTGAGTGATAAAATTACACTCAATAGGGTACCGAAACTAGCCCTTTACAAAAGTTTACTCATGCACCAGTCAAACATATAAACATTAATTTAAAAACATAGGACAACCCGATTATCACAACATGTCGTAAAATAGTGGATTCAATTTCCACAAAAATTATACTAAACTATAACTTCTCTAATCACCCCACAGTATATGATATACACACGAATCACATAAACAGTATTCCTAAGTAAAAGTTTAGTTTCGAGAACC